>CM054410.1:60435349-61635349 GCA_028858755.1 Ara ararauna
CCATCAGAGGAAGCTGTTCTTCATGAAATTTCTCCTTTTGAATTCACTAATAGTATTGTAACTTAATCACTTCATTAAATTACACCTACCCATAGTGAATCAAGTTAAAAGTTTACACCTTGAAGTATTGTGTGCAGTTCTGGTGTCCCCAACACAAAAAGGACATGGAACTGTTGGAACAAGTCCAGAGGAGGGCCATGAGGATGATCGGGGACTGGAGCACTTCCTGTATGAAGATAGACTGAGAAAGTTGGGGCTGTTGAGCCTGGAGAAGAGAAGGCTGCGTGGAGGCCTCATAGCAAGGCTGCGTGGAGGCCTCATAGCAGCCTTCCTATATATGAGGGGGCCGACAGGGATGCTGGGGAGGGACTCTTCATTAGGAACTGTAGTGATAGGACAAGGTGTAATGGGTTCAAACTTAAACAGGGGAAGTTTAAACTGGATATGATGGCGAAATTTTTTACTGTGAGGGTGGTGAGGCACTGGAATGGGTTGCCCAGGGAAGTTGTGAATGCTCCATTGCTGGCGGTGTTCAAGGCCAGGTTGGAGAGAGCCTTGGGTGGCATGGTTTAGTGGGATGTGTCCCTGCCCATGGCAGGGGGGTTGGAACCAGATGATCTTAAGGTCCTTTCCGACCCTAACTATTCCATGATTCTATGATTCTATTATCTCATTATGATGTAAAAGCTACTCTGGGGTTCCTATAAAATTTGGTCAGCCCCCCTGTGATATATTAATCAAATTAGCATAGTTACTACTTTTCATATTTGCTCTTTTGCTGGCAGGAAATAACCTGATATAGATTGTATTTGTCAGAAACCTCAAAAGACAATTTTCTCTTTCATAAAACAACAAATAAACATTTAACCAACAATATTACTCCAAAAATTCATTTTCATTATTTAATATTCTAGTAATACTGAATTTATAAATGTGTTGGAGATGCAGAAGATATAAATGCAAAATAATTTATTCAGGTAGCTGAATTCACATAAATGTAAATACATAGTTTAGCCAACAAAATATCATCAAGTAGAGAAACACTTTAGGAAGCTGCCAGTTGTATACCACAGTCTGTTTCCACACAAAAATATGTTCTAGCTGTAAGTGAATGCCACAATAGGAATGTAAGCACGGGAGAAAGGCAAGATATAGCTTATAGAAATAAGATGGTTTTTTATTAATTTAAGGCATTATGACACAGCTTCTACCCAACTGTCTGGTCTCCAAGCAATCTGGATTTATTGAGCAGTTGATAAACCTCTGCTTTATCAGGCAATCAGAAAATGTCTAAACATTTAGCTGTGCAAGATGTTTTAAGGAAAGCACTATCATGTACCTTTATTTGGGTGACAAGCCAGCCTTGTATGCAATATTTCATCAGTATTAAAGCTTCTAAAAATCTTGCAAGTTCAGGAAGTTCTGGGGAAGTAATCTGGGTACTTCCATTTAACTGCAGGAAAATGGCTAAGAAAGCAGCACAGGTGATCCTACAAGTATGTAAAGACATATGCCTCACGTTTCCCTGGGTTCAGCGGTACTTCAGCTCCCATCACACAGCCAGAGCCCTGCCTACACTCTAAGCCATGCTTAAGATCAGATTCACCTCCTGGAGCTAGACTGATCTCTGTATTTCAGATTAACTAATTAATAGTAGTGATACAGGCAGAGCAATTCACAGTAATACATTGCAAGATGCAGTGTGGAGGATCTCTTATAATCAGCTTACTGCTGAATCTTCAGCTTCAGCCAACTTTGGCAGAAAAGCATGGGCAGGATTTTAGTCAACAAAATAAAAATTAAAAAACAAAAAAAAAATCAAAGCTCAAATCTTTGACAAAACTTCCCAGTACGTCAGATACCCAAGTTTTCTATATTTTCTGTTCTGCAGTTTATAATAACCAAAATTTTCTCTCCTGATGAATTTCCTGAGGATTCCAGTTGTAACACTGTACCTCATTATGATATCAGAGAAAATTTTTCACTGAGTTAGACCCTGGGTGTTGCTCAGGAGATAGCAATCATGAAATGATCAAACGAAATATGAGCAAACACAGGACAATCACAACAGACTATACATACCCTTGGTGCTTCAAAAAAATGTAAGAAAGCCTAAGTAAAAAAAACCAGTAGAAAAATATATTGAAAATCTAGATGAAGAGAGGGAGTAGTTACAAATTTAAAAATTTATTAAATGATTCACCACAACTGTGAGAGAAGACAGTTTGGCTAAATGTCCATTCCAGTACAGGGGTGTAATTAAGATAGCCACTACATATAGTAAAATAAAAAATAACAATATATTACAAGCAGAATGTTACATGGTATTTAGTTAGGAGCTGTGAAAGACAAGAGACTATAACAATGATGTTGCTAAAGATATCAAGACTTTCAAAATTGAGGAACCATCAGAAAATCTAAATAATACCAGATTTGTTTTTCAATTGTGATAATGAAATCATCTATGCCAATGAAGAAAAGACAGCAAAAGGCAATAAAAATTTATTTTCTGAATATAGAGTCAGAAGGCAATATATTTAAACAAACACAATAGGACATAATACTATTTCTTTATTATCCATGAAGTATATCAATATTTAAACTCAGGCAAATTGCGCTCAGGTGTTCCTAATGTTCTTATCACAGGTGAGTAAAACTGCAAAAACTTCTGTTCATTTTTATTACATTTTTAATATTAAAGAGCACTTTTAGGTTATCAAAAAGACAGTTTGGGAGTGAGTTAATTCCATTATGAAAATAAAGAAACTCTCACAATGGAGATGATGGACTGGAGCACCTCCCGTATGAAGATAGGATGAGAAAGTTGGGGCTGTTCAGCCTGGAGAAGAGAAGGCTGTGTGGAGACATCATAGCAGCCTTCCAACATCTGAAGGGGCCTATAGGGATGCTGGGGAGGGACTCTTCATGAAGAACTGTAGTGAGAGGACAAGGGGTAATGAGTTCAAACTTAAACAGGGGAAGTTTAGATTGGATATGAGGAAGAAACTGTTTACTGCAAGGGTGATGAGGCACTGGAATGGGTTGCCCAGGGAAGTTGTGAATGCTCCATCGCTGGTGGTGTTCAAGGCTGGATTGGACATAACCTTGGGTGGCACTGTCTAGTGGTAGGTGTCCCTGCCCATGGCAGGGGGGGTAGGAACTAGATGATCTTAAGGTCCTTTTGAACCCTAACTATTCTATGATTCTATGATTCTATGATAGAAAATAATTGTTACTGGTGGAATCTTTAGGAAAGAAAACTTTTTTATAAAACAAAGTCTGAAAGACAAAGTAAGACAAATTCAAACGAGAAATAAGACAGCAAATTTAGAGATTAATAATAATTAATATACCTACGTTATATAAGAAATGGAGAATTTTCTATTTCTTTATTCATTGTCTTTGACGTAAAGTCAGGATGTTTCGGGGTGATACTTTTGTTAGTGAAAAGTTACTGCATTCACTCCTTAATGAAATGCTAGAACCCTGTTTTACACAGGAGATCATATTCAGTGCTGAAGTGGTTTTATATAGATTACAATTAAGTAATGTAAATTTCTTTATCAATTAGTATATGGAATCAGAAAGAAAATTTGCACTTTAATTGTCATCATCTCGAAAGTCGGTGGAAACACTTTCACTTTAGAATTATATTTTATGGCAAACATCTATGTTTTGCCAAGTTAGAGTAATTGGATAAAATGTACGCTTGAATGTTCTTTGGAAGCAGTTACTCAAAACTGTGATATTACCCCATTAATCTGAGGTCAGCTGTTCTTTACTATCACAGGTAAACTAGGAGTCGAGAGTAATGTAAGAAAGCAGAAATGTGCTTTTCAGTGGATGTAAGATCTACATCAGAGACTGAAGGAGGCCTATACCCTCCCTAATTATGCCTTAATCATCTTGTTAGCTCTTAAGGATTCCCTGCATTTAATAATTTTTAATTAAGCTCATTTAATTAATTAAATTAATTTAATTAAATAAGCCCATTTAATAATATTTTAATCATAAGACATAAAAGGTATTTCAATTAAATGACCCTCTGTGAATCTCTCCTCTAGCTGTCTCTCTGTGACAGAATTTCAGCAACCCCTTTTTTTACTATACTTCGAACATTTTGTCATGACTCTCTACCCTCTGGTCCTCCCATATGAGCAAATGCATACATTCTTAGTGTTTGCTTAAAATTAAAATGTAGTAAAAGACTTCTTTGTGTTGTATTAGTTTTATCTTGTTGGGTAAGATAAGTCTCAACCTGATTGCAAATCAGATTGTATTAGAAATGTCACAAATGGAAACTAGTGAAATGGAAAATATCTCATGACTTGGATTACAGCAGGCAAGTTGTAAACAACGTTATAAACTGATGTCTTTAAACTCTGAAAAATACTTAAGCAACTCAGTATATTTAATATAATCTAAATGTCCTCTCAAAAAGGGAACTCTAGTCCCTTGGGCTGAAAGGTAAACATTAAACATTAACAAAGTGTTAGGGCTGATTGGTGTTATCTGGGAAACAGATTGAAAAAAGGGAGAACAATTCTGCTTTTTTGTTTTCTTTTGGCCTTCAGTGTAATTTATAAACATAATCGCTACACATAATTTTAAAAAGTAACACTTTTAAGTAAAAATGTAATTATAGGATTGTTTTTTCCAGTGTTCTGAAAGAATATTTTTATCTCATAAATATGTAAGTCTTATAGTTGGGTTTAGCCTCTAGGATACAGAAAGGGGGCTTGTAATTAACTAGGTTTTTTTTTAATTGTATAATCTAAAGAAAACATGACCCTGTCAAGCTAAACTTTTAATAAAAGTAAACATATTTATAAGAATAAACCAGTTGTTGTGGCAACTGTTTCCTACATTCCTTTAAAACCTTCAAATAATTAAAAATATAAACACATAGGCTAAAAAAGCTGTTTAATACTTTGAAAGGTTTTTTTTTTAATCTGATTATTTTAATACAGAAGTCATTCAAGCAAACACATTAAGTGATATTAAACAATAGATAAAACAATAAATATATAAAAATAGAGTAGAATGACTATTTACACTATGCTGTAAGCTACAAACACTACCTCAGTTTTACTTGAACCCAAAATCTTTTGCAAGTACATTTGTTATCAGTGTTTTCTTATATAAACTTTCCAATGACTTTTTCTTCTAGCCTCATGAATATTTTGCTTAGTTAGTCTAGCTTTCACAAGTGAAATGTGTTCTCTGAAGAAAGAAGTAACATAAAAGTAACAAAATAAAGAAAATACAAAAGATTGCACAGTTGACTCTTGAATGCATTTCTTGTTATGTTGGTACATAACTCTTCGAAAATAAAAGTCAAAATTTAGTCTTATAGATTCTGAAACTCTACCTAAGTTTGTCAGAATTTTAGTTTTTGTTTGAACAGTACTATGCTCTGCAGTCAACCCCTAGAGAACTGGATACATCTTCTGACTCTAGGGGAAGTGAAATCAATAGCAAAAATAAGCAAAACCTCTTTTCAGATAAATATTGGTAAAGTCTAAAGAAGCAGAGAACTTTTAGAATCTCAATAGTCTAAAAATGCTTTCTAATTTATTATCAGACTCAGTATGCTAGCAATGACACTTGCACTTCTTCCTTAATGAAAATTCTTTCTGCTTTTATAGATTATTCCATTGATACAGCCTGTCAAACCTAGCCTATAGCGCAATCATTGCAATAATGAACATAGTGATTTCATTTTTTGGAGAATTGAGACTCACATGGGTAATAATAATTGCCATAATTGCTATAATGACTTTGCATTTTATTGTGCTATTCATCAGAGGCTCTCAAAGAATTTTGCAAATTTCATGTCTTGCAACATGCATGTGAGATTAAGTAGTGTGTGATCTATTTCTTCCATTTTACAGATGGCTAACTAATTCACACAACAATTTGACAGCTGAGCTATGAACCCTGTTACCCATCTGTGTCACCTACAGAAAAAAATATTATGCTGTCCATACCCAGAACATCATTCCAATATTGCTTCTGTCTGGGTTTTTGGAAAGCAGTCGACTGAAGTATGCTTGTTTACACTATCAGCTGGGGTATTATAGTCAGAGTTACAGTATTTTCTATAAAACAACGAATTGTTATTTTTTTAACTTCAAAATTTGGTATAGTAACTTCTAGTATTTTGGAAAACATTGGTTGTGGATTAAAAAAGAAAAAAAAATAACTGATGGTATATTTGTGACTGCACATATTCTTGGCCTCGCAATGTTGTTGGTTTCTATTCCTGTCCTCTCATCTTCTGAATACTTTATCCTCATAGTAGTGTAAGACTGAATATTCTTCATTACAATCATTGCTTTTAAATTATTAATCTGTATGTTTTGAACAAGCCCAGGAAAAAGAGAGAAAAATTATTAAGCTGCTTATGTGATATCTCATGTAGTTGTGAATGTCTATGGAGAAGGTAGAAGAATTTCAGTGAAACTTCTCACTTCCTTCTGACCCTTATTTTGATCATTCTTATGTAGTGTAAACTGATATTTTCTTGCAAATAAATCATAAACTTCCATAATATAGTTTTTAAATTTATTAAACTGATTGCACACAATTCTCCAATGCATCCAGTCTTGAGCAGAAGCAACAAGCCATGATTACACGTAAAAAACAATGTTTTATCAAAATATTAATGTAAGAAATCCATGTGAAAATTTAAGAGAAGTTTTGTCTTTTTTTATTTCACTTATACGCGCAAAATGATCCACAAAATAGTTTCAGTTACAAGCTACCAACAAAAAGGTATTTAAGCCAATCTTCTTTCCTTGTCAACTTGCTTAGGATTAGGATTCAAGGCTCTAAAGTAGCCTTAAAGGCTTTCAGAGGTCTGAGACTTCCACCTAGCCCCTCTCCTAGGCTACTGGAGACCCAGCATTTCATTCTTCCCTGTGGTCTCTCACTCTGTGTTGTAGTGGAACCATGGACTAGGCTAGGTCTTTTGAATATACATTTAAATATATACTCTGGGAAATTTGTTTTTTGGACATCTGGCTGTCCCTCACTTTATGGGTTTGAAAACCTTAATTAGAATTCTGGTGAAAATATATTCTGAATGAAAAAATTCTCAATTCACTCCAAACCTGGCAGCCAGTAAGTGAAGAACATACATCAATACAAGTTTCACTACTCTTCAGTAACAACAACGCTCATTAATCTTTTGTCATATTAAAAGTAGTTAGTTTCATTATCATAGAGTTCTTCCAACAAAATGCAGATAAAAAAATGAAATTCACTGATACCAAAACATTTTATAAATCATATCGTTGTCAGATTCTTCATGTAAAAAAAACTCTTAAATTTCAAAATAAGTTTTCTGAAAAAGATTTCCATGCCTGAAAAAAACTTGGTATTTTCTCACATGCATAACACAATGAGGATACTAAATCCTAGATACCTAACACCTGAGATCTTCTAGAGTGCTATGCTCTCTCAGTCCACTCATTCCTCCTTGCTTCTCTCATTGCATTGTGTAACCTGAACTATTCACACTGTGAGCTTGTTTTAATTTTTAGTGAACAAACTCAGCATAACCTTATTTTATACAATCCCACAGGCCTTTTTTCCTGCTTCAACAGTCTGTTAGGCTTAAACAAAGCAGATTTAATTTTTACAAATGTTTGTTTTTCAAATTTAGTTAACGTATTCTAGCTTGTGCGTTGCTCGAATATTATGTACTTCATCCTTGATTTTAGATACTGGCCCTGCTGAATAATTTATTACTGATTCCCACAACATAGTCCCCTCTCTGTCCCACTTTTTTTCTCCCCTGATCTCTCTCTTTCTTTCATGCAGCTACAATCCATATGCATACAGCCATGAAGCAATAATAACTGTAGAATTTGTATGACAGAAAACTGATTCACCAAATAACACCTAAAAGCCATTTAAGTTCATTACAAATCTAAATCCCATTCTTTTAAAACTGACACAAGCCTATATTTTCCAAGTTTTCTTCAAATCAAAAGGAGCATATAACACCAAAAGAAAATTTAGAGCTCTATCTGCTGTTGGAGTCAAAGTCAAAGTCATCTCACACAATGATTGTAGTCTGCCACCTCCATCTGATTGCAAATTAGTCTTGAAAATGAGTCTTTGCCTTCTAAGTTACTCGGTTTTGATATTTACACTCATCCTCTGAAAGCACAAGTCTGTACTTTGAAATCACGAAACATGTCTATTCAACATAGAATATTCATGCATGTCTATTATACACAAAGTGAAACAATTATTCCTAACATGGTCTTATCTATCCAGATCCTCAGTTACTCTTGCAATTTGCTGATGCTTTGTGTTTAGGAAACAAAAATCTGCAGAACATAAAGCTTATCATTCATATAAAATGTTACCTATAATTTCTCCAGTGTCAAAGTACAATTGAAGCTTTAAAAGCAGTCTCTGAAGAAACTTGTCTTTTGCAGACTTTTTGTGGAATAAGCACTTACAAGCAGGAATGAAATTTATTGTTCATGATTACAAGAGGGAACATGACTGTGGTCCCTGGGCAGTTAATAACAGCAGGACACAGATATGTCACTGGTTTTAAGGCAGAATTACCCAGTGATTTCAGTGGTTAAAAACTGCTGATATTACACGTCTTGGAATTACTGTTTTACGCTTTATTTCACAGAGATGTCCCTTTCCACAGCAATAAAACTAAAAACAATTTGGACAACATTTGCAGAAATCCTTTAGCATTTATTTAACATCGTTGCCATGATAATAAAGCTACCTCTGGAAAGAAACTCAATCCAACCTGGAGAACTAATAGCTGGATTTCTAGGGAATATATTTAACTTGCACCACAAGGACTTTTTTTTCCCAACACACAATACAAACATATGAAATACAAATTTGGTCCAAATCAGAACAATCTATTAATTGCTAAAAAAAATTATAGGGAGAAGTGTTAGTAATAATTTGCAACACTGCTCTGTTAGAGATAGGAACAACAACAAATCTATACATCTCATGGAGTATAAACAGATGAGAAAGATAACAACAATCCATTATTAAATAACAACAGAGATTTTTCAGAATCAAATTTCCAACATTTCTCTGTCTTTGTCAATAGGCTCATATATTCTTAAAGCAGAAAAATAACTATTTATCTTGGTGAGATCTTACTCCTGCCATAAGCCTCTGACCTCAGACTCATTAAATTTACAATTCAGATATCTCCTTGCTCTTTTTCTGAACTTGAGGCACAGATGGAAATTGTCTTTCAAAGCACAGTAGTGTTATATCAATTGCAACAAAGAGATCACCTGTGACAAGAGACTTTGGAGTTTAGAGGAGTGGTGCACATCATGAGTAATATAAATGAGTAACAGAACTTTGGCTCCTGCATGGCACTTAGTATGTGTGGAACAGGTAAGTGAAAGCAAGCATGTAGGCTGAATTTCTGATAAAACTCAAACTCACCTGGATTACATTTGTCTGTCATAATGTATCTAGCATTATTTCTGAATCAAGGTTTTTTTATAGAATCACAGAATTTTTTGGGTTGGAAACGACCTTAAAGCTCATCCAGTTCTAACCTGCTGCCATGGGCAGAGACACCTTCCACTAGACCAGATTTCTCCAAGCCCCGTCCAAGCTGGCCTTGAACATTGTCAAGGCTGGGGAAGCCACAGCTTCTCTGGGCAACCTGTGCCAAAGCCTCACCACCCTCACAGGAAAGAGTCATAACAAAGAATTTCTTCCTGATATATAATCTAAATCTACCCTATTTGAACTTAAAACATTGTCCTGTCACTACATGGCATTATAAAAAGTCTCCCATCAGATTTTCTGTAGGCCACCTTTAGGTATTGAAAGACTTCTCTAAGGTGTCCTCAGAGTCTTCTCCAGGCTGAACAAGCCCCGCTTTCTCAGCCTGTCTCCAGAGCAGAGGTTCTTAAGCTCTCAGAGCATCTTCATGGCCTTCTCTGGATTTGCTCAAGCAAGTCCATGTCTCACTTGTGTTTTTTCCCCAGAACTGGGTGAAGAACTGCAAGGTGGTCTCTCTAAATCAAAGTAGAAAGGGACAATCCCCTCTCTCAATCTGCTGTTCACACTCTGGGGATGCTGCCCAGCACACAGAGGGGTTCTGGGCTGCAGATACACAGTGCTGGTCTCATTTATCTTCTTGTCATCCATCCTGAGTCCTTCTCCTCAGAGCTGCTCTCAATTCAGTCTCTACCCAGCCCTTATTTGTGCTTGAGATTGCCCCCAATCAAGGTGCAGGACCTCATGAAGTTCACATGGCACCAGCTATTGAGCCTGTCAAGGTCCCTCTGGATCCTATCCTTCCCTGCAGTGTGTTGACTGCACCACACAGCTCAGTGTCACTGTCAAACTAGCTGAGGGCACTCGATCTCAGTGTCCATATCGCTGACAAAGATGTTGATCAGGGTTGGTCCCAAAACTGACCTCTGAGGAACATCATTTGTTACAATTTTGATCTCCATTTGGATGTGGAGCTGTCGACCATAACCCTCTAAGTATGACCATCCAGTCAATTCCCCATCCATTAAGTGGTCCCTCTGCCAAATCTATGCCTCTCCAGTTCAGAAACACCTCAACCTCACCAAGATTTTTAACACTGTCTCCTACAATATCCTCCTAGGTAACTTAAGAAACATGGGTTAGTTGAATGGACAGTGAGGTGGATTGAGAACTGGTTGAATGGCAGGAGCTCAGAGGGTTGCGATCAGTGGAGTAGAATCCAGTTGGAGGCCTGCAATGAATGGTGTTCCCCGGGAATCAATACTGGGTCTGATCTTATTCAACTTGTTTATCAATGACCTGGATGAAGGGCTGGAGTGTCCCCTCAGCAAGTTTGCTGAGGATATGTAGCTCGGGGGAGTGGCTGATACACCTGAAGGCTGTGCTGCCATTCTTCGGGACTTCCATAAGCTGGAGAATTGGGCAGAGAGAAACCTAATGAGGTTCAACAAGGGCAAGTGTAGAGTCCTGCACCTGCAGAGGAAGAACCCCAAGTACCAGCACAGGTTGGGGCTGATCTGCTAAAGAGCTGTTCAGCTGAGAAGGACCTGGGAGTCTTGGTGGATGACAAGTTGACCATGAGGCAGCAGTGCACCCTTGTGACCAGGAGGTGTCCTGGGGTGCCTCCGGAGGAGCATGGCAAGCAGGACAAGGGAGATGATCCTCCCCCTCTACTCAACCCTGGTGAGGCCACATCTGGAGAACTGTCCAGTTCTGGGCTCCTCAGTACAAGAAAGACAAGGAGCTATTAGAGAGGGCCCAGTGGAGGCCACAAGGCTGATCAGGAATCTGGAGCATCTCTCTGAACAGAGATTGTGGGAGCTGGACCTGTTTAGTCTAGAGAAGACTGACAGAGGATGTATTTTATGCATAAAATAAATGTCTCAAAGGCAGGGGCCAGGAGGATGATGCCAGACTCTTTTCAGTGGTGCCCAGTGACAAGATGAGGAGCAATGGCCATAAACTAGAACACAGCAAGTTTCACCTCAACATGAGGAAGAACTTATTTACATTGGGGGTTGCAGAGTACTGGAACAGGCTGCCCAGAGGGACTGGGGAGTCTCCCTCTCTGAAACATTCAAAAATCACCTGGACACATTCTTGTGTGAGCTGCTCCAGTTGGCTCTGCCCTGGCAGGGGGGTTGGATCTGATGATCTCCAGAGGTCCCTTCCAACACTAACAGATTCTGTGTTTCTGTGATGTCATAAGGGACAGCATCAAATGTCAAAATAAGGGACAGCACAAGTCCACATAGATAACATCAGTAGCTCTCCCCTTATCCACCAACGCTGTAGCCCCACCACAGAAGGATACTATAGTGAGAGAGAAATTTTGAAATCCAGGACATTTCCATGGATATTTCTCCCAATGAGATTAAGAACAGAATTTGAGAATAATTACTAACACACAAAGATTTTATATCCCAAAGTTTGAGATTTAAGATCATGTCTAGTATTAGAGTTCTTGAGTAGACAGCTGTGCAAAAGTTTTTTCCTCTATTGAGATCTGTCCTGAGAGCTAATTAGAATTGAATTATCTTAGAAACTTCTGATCATTGAACATTATTGTATTGCAATCCTTGGAAACAAAGGGGGTTTTGTGATTTCAGGATTTATGCAAATGTATAAACAAAACATTTCTTTGTAATTATTTTTTCCTCTGATGGAAAGTCATCATCCAATGCTTAGGCATCCACTAGTGTCCAACAGACAAGCAGTATCAAAGTCTTCAACTGGTGATGAAAATGATGCAAAAATAAGGAACAGTAATAAATGAGATTCTGTACCTGACTTGTCCACTGAGGAACTTTCTCCTTCTTCTTGGAGAAGATTAAGAATCTATTTTTTTATTGTCCAATCTGTTCTTAAATTAGATATTGGGTTAATATATTGCTTAAAGAAGTGAGACACAATGTGCTGCCTTTTGTTTTTTTAGTTCCTACTTCAGGAAAAATAAGACAAATGATACATTACACACTAGATTTAATTTAAAGATTTAACTGACCAACCTGTTTCACTTATAGCAGTTCAAGTAAACAGTTATGAACATAGAAAAATTAAAAAATTTATTTGCCATAGCAACAAAACTGTTTTCAAACCTGCAGAGTATCAGACAAAATTTTATCTTGATATTTCCCCTAATGTTTATTTAATGGATTTTTTTATCTTGGATTTATAGTGTAATTGGAAACTGTCAAAGAACTACATGCAAAATGAACACTGACCTTTGCTTTATTTCTCTGTGTCCTCCTGAAGTCTGAGACAGTATTATGCTTTCTAATAAGGTACTCTGCCATTTTTCAACTCCCCTTGTACTCAAACTTGACTAAATGATAAACCGTTAAATTGAGGGTCTGAAAATAACACTATCAATATTCTCAGAGAATATCACCATAAGCCCTACCTTTTGTGAGATAAATTTTGCTGCTTTCCTCTGAAGACAGCTTCTTGAAAAATGTCGTGAACATACAGACATTTTTAATGAGTGCTTTTTATATTGTGATTTCGTATATAATAAAAATGTAACTTTTTTCCTATCACCTTCATTTTGATCACCCATGTTTCCTTCAATTATTATACTATCAAAGGACTTTATGTGAAAGATTTATGAAAACAAGTAAAATAACATGCATACAATTATTTCTGTTATAAAAATAATAGCGGCTATAAGAGCAGGAGAAATTTTAAATCAATCTATTATCTACAGATATGATACTGAAAAACATTTAGGCAAATACAGAACAGCTATTACATTGAACAGAATAAATACTTCTCTGAATAGGTACATAGCTCTCCAGCAGACATTTGAATATGTTTATCAGAAAAATAGCTGCCTAGCAGACACTTATAGAAAGAAAAGAAGAACCACTTCTCATCTAAATGTGACTTAACCCTACAACTTATGTGTAACCAAAACTCACATTGTCAAATACTGAGGAAATGTGACTATATAAATTACTCTTTTGGTGAAAAATATTGAATGTGAGACAAATGTTCAGCTGATAAAAGTGGAGGTGCTTAAGCATATTATTATGGCAGAAGATGATCTGACTTTAAATAGCCAGAATGAAGTACTACAGAGCTTATGTTAAATAGCTAGTTTAAGTGCCAGTTGAAATATCAAATTTATATTTGTTTTGTCATGATAGATTTGTACACTCTTTCTTTTCATGCTCTATTTTCCCTCTTCTTACATTCAAATGGCAGATTATGAAAGTGACACAGTGGAATGACAAGAAGTATTTCAAAAATCTGCAAACAGAAGCACATGGAATAGCTCCCAGCCTTATTATAGAAAAACAGGACCCCGGGACAAATAGCTTAAAGCTGCTTTTCTCCCTGCTAGGTCCACAAATGTCATTTTCACCTGACAAAGTCCTCTTTCTTCCCTCCTCGTGGATACAGGCATTATAAATTTCATTGTTCTTGGTTTATTTTTCTATTATTTTAAAAAAAAAAGTATAGTTCGTAGGGTTTGCATTAATACATATTTTAGGCTAGTTTGTCAAGAGTAACAGTGGATCTTTAAGGACTGAATAAATGCCTGTATTGGGGTTGTGTGGCACGGTTTTGGTAGCCGACGAGATACAAGGGGGGTTTCCATAAGAAGCTGCTAGAAGCTTCCCCTATGTTTGATAGAGTCAATGTCAACCAGCTCCAAGACCCACAACTGGCCAAGGCTGAGATCATCAGCAATGTTGGTAGGACCTTTGTGATAACATATTTAAGAAAATGAAAAAATTTACTATGTAAGCGCAATTGCTGCCAGAGAGGGGAGTGAGAATATGTGAGAGGAGCAGCCCAGCAGACACACAGGTCAGTGCAGAAGGAGAGGAGAAGGTGCTTCAGGGGCCAGAGCAGAGATTCTCCTGCAGCCCATGGTGCAGAACATGGCAAGACAACAGGACTGTGGAGGCTCACAGTGGAGCGGATGTCCAGCTGCAGTCCATGGAGGTCCATGGCGGAGCAGGGGCATGCTCAAAGAACACTGTGACCCCTTCTTTGTCAGGTTGGAGCAGTCTGTGCCTGAAGGGCTGCTCCCTGTGGAAGGGACCCACACTGGAGCAGTTCGTGAAGAACTGCAGCCCATAGGAAGGACTCGTGTGGGAGTTCATGGAGGACTGTTTGCTGTGGGAGGGGCCCAACACCAGAGCAGGGGAAGAGTGTGAGGAGTTTTTGAGTCTCATGCTGTGCCAGGGAGGGGGGGAAGCCGGGAGGAACCAGAGACAGGACACCTTACCCAAACTGACCAAAGAGGTTATTCCATACCACAGCATGTCATGCCCAGGATGGAAAGACGGAGAGCAGAGACCCAGAAGGGTGGGGGGTGAACTGCGGGGTCGGGTTTGGTATTAGGTGCTGAACAATTGTATTCTTTCCTTGTATTTGCCTTGTCATTATTATTATTGGTGGTAGCAGTAGTGGTCTTGTGTTATACTTTAGTTACTAAACTGTTCTTATCTCAACCTGTGGGAGTTGCATTCTTTTCGATTCTCCTTCCCCTCCCTCTGGGAGCAGGGGGAAGAAAGAGGGGGAAGTGAGTGGGAGAGAGACTGCATGATTTACGGCTTAAACCACAACAGTGGGAGACTGCAGGGCAGCTTATTGTGAATAAATACTTCTTAAAAGATCAGTATGTTTGAACATCATGGCTTTCTCTGCAGCAAGGGAAATCTTACTGAACACTGCAGTGTGAATCTCTTAAGCCAATACTTGATAAATAAGTAAATGACTAAATAAAAAAAGAATACTTCCTGTAAAGAAACATGAGTTAGATAATATAAAGGTATGGGATTTTCTGTAATTCACTAAACTGGTATATATAAGTATTGGTTTTGTCTTTTCTTCAAGTATAAGGTAGTATTCACTATAATGTAGTTATTCTTTCTTCTGTGTGACAAATTTTTGCTAACTGATCTTTTTCATACAAATTTATATTTGACAGACTACAGATTATTTTCATTCAGTACTTTTTTACTTAAGGAAGACAAGTTTTGATTCAATATGTATGCTGGATATACACAGCATTTGTGGGTTAAAGACTGCTATGTTTCTTGGTTTGACTCTCTGCATTCACTACTGTGAGATGATAGCTTGACTGGGAGCACCCAATTTCTCTGAGGTAGACTTCCAACTAATCTGAAAAACTTTGTGAGATACTTCAAAGAAATCTCTTGCAAGTGACTCATACCTGTCAGCAGCTGTGTAACGCTGCTGGAAGGGCATTGGAAGTGCATGGTGAAAATCGTGCATGTAACTGAGATTACTTCAGCAGATATTACCTTTAAAAATAAATAAAAAAAAGCTCATCAAAATAAAACATGCATCAATTGCTCTCCTAGAGGAAGTTTCTAGTCCTAGAACAACTGAATCCTGTTCTCACATAAACAATTTAACTTATATGTTGATGGAGTAGCAGGCTACCATCACCAAAACTGTATTTTCAAGATATCCCACTTCTCAGTCTGCCCTTTATAGAGATCTCAAATGAAGTGTTTTCCCAACTCCAGAAGAGAAGGAAGAGTGCATGATATGATTTATAAAATCATTCCTAGTTTGGTTGTTGGTAAATGATAGGCTTTGGATGTTGCCCTTATTCTTTTCCCCTGTAATCATCACCCAGGGACTTTCAGCAGGTCTTTCTCTATTTCTAGTTTGAATCTTAAAACAAATGGTGCACAAAGATGGAATACATCAGTCTTTCTGACCCTGTCTTTCCTTTCCCATCTCTTTAATGCAATCTCAGTCACATGAGCAGCAGCTGATCTCTTTTACATAAATATAATTTTAATAATATAATAGAAATTTTGGCACTTCCTGTTTATATGTCAATACAAGTAGTACTGTAAATAGGCACCATAAAAATAATTGTGATGGAGTCACAGATAAGATTTCAAGATATGAATTAAAGTCTGACAATATTTGTTTTTCATAATAAAACAAGAAATATCTAACCAGAAAAACTCATGATGTAGGCATAAATTGAGTAGAAGAGTGGCAGTGTTTTTAATCTGTCCATTTCTTTGCCCTCACAGACACCTTCATTTAAAATTATTTAACTGAGATTGCGTATGTTTTGATTGTACAAGAATTAATCTTGAACTCTTATAAACTCTTCTGATGGTATTTGTTTCATTCATCTTTTGATGTTCTAGTTATTTGATGTTAAGCTATAAATCTTCTTACAATGCTCATAGAAAACCAAAACCACTGTGAATATTAGGAGTTGGATATATCTGGGTTCTGGATTCTTTCGAATCCCATTGACTTAAGAACAATTGCTCAGTAAAAATATTCTATCAAAAGGGCTCAACTCCTTTCAGGATTGGTCTTTAAATGTCTCCTTTGGAGCCCTAAAGGAGTTGATTCCAACATGACAGACGCAGTTCACTAGCCTGTATTACAGATCAATAGATGTAGATCTATGTAGATACAAGGCTGAGTGACAATTTGAAGAGATATTCCCAGGACAAGCTAGCTTTTCATATCCTACCTCTCCCTCACATGTATATGATACCAGAATACACCAACTTCCCTGTGGATATGAAAGGAAGCTTTGTTAGTGTACCAATCAAAAGTCATTTAAGCCATGCAAATCCTCTTTTCCTGTTGTGTGGAAGAAAAAGCTTCCGACAGTAAATAAATATCAAATCTCAGTTTTTCACTGCACTAGGAAGTGGTGAAAAGATTGAAGCTTTAGCTAGAGAAGCTTTAGAAAGGAAGTGTGTACTTTTATGTATAAGGCAATATGTTTTTGATTCCTATAACCAGAAGCAATTCCTTGAGAACGTCTATTAACTTCTTTTAACCAAAAAAAAAGAAGTCAGGGTGTCGTTTGAAGCTTCCTGAGAAAATAAAAAGTTGATGTAAGAAAATAACTGGTCACTCTGACCTTGGAAGCCTAATAATAGATATGGCCATATTTCTTTGAAAGTTAGTTTGAAAATGCACTGTAGTCATGCAACCAAACCAGAGGCCTGTAACATCTCTAATCATAAGTGTACAACACAAGATGCAAAAAATATTATATCACCTTGAACATAAATATGGGAATACTAAAACATGACTAAAACAGTGAAATAGTGATCTATGTCACACTGTGATAGCACAGCCAAACACAACATAGAATTATTTAATATGTGAGCAATATGACTACCAAAGCAGCAAGCAACAGGGTTGAAAGGTAAAGAGTAAGGGTAGTATAGGGGACTACAAATTACTTGGAAATCCTGCCAGCCACACAAGGAGGCTGCAGAGCAGACCAAGGACAAACAAAATAGCACCAGGAACAGCTGAGATATCACTTTTTAAAGGAAAAGAAAGCATTAAACATGGACAATGACCCAAGAAAGTTGTAGAAGAAAGAAGAAAGTTGACTTCAGTTCTCATTTCTCTTAGCAAAGATCTCTAAAGCCTGATCAGCTTGATCACAGAGATGAGGATGATCAACGATCATAGACTTCTGAGAAAATTATACAACATCAGCTCCATGGCTTTGAATAGTCACAACTGATATAGGATGTGGTTGCTAAAGACTAACAGGTGTCTTATGTATTGAATAAATAGTGACAATGATTAATAATGTGTAAGACCAACCACAGGCTGAGATAATTTTTGCAATTTTCCTCCCCATCCCACTGGGGAGTGGGGGAAAGTGAGCAAGCTCTATGGTACTTACTTACCAGCTGGGTTTAAACAGCAACAGATGGCCTCCTACAAATTTCACAGCAGGCTGAAAGACCTCACTGAAAATGGGTTGTTACGGCAACTGTCATGGGTTCAGCAGCAGCAGTCATTTTTCTCCTTCTTGGTAGCTGGTGCAGCACTGTGATTTTGACTTTCGGCCTGGGAGCAGTGCTGATAACACCAGTGTTTCGGTTACTGCTTAGTGATGTTTTGGTTTGACCAAGGACTTTCTGAGTCTCATGCTCTGCCAGGGAGGAGGGGAAGCTGGGAGGAGCCAGAGACAGGACACCTGACCCAAACTGACCAAAGAGGTTATTCCATACCACAGCATGTCATGCCCAGCATGGAAGGCAGAGAGGAGAGACCCAGAAGGGTGGGGGTGCACTGCGTGGTTGGGCTTGGTGTTAGGTGGTGGGAATTGTATTCTTTCCTTGTATTTGCCTTGTCATTATTATTATTGGTGGTAGCAGTAGTGGTCTTGTGTTATACTTTAGTTACTAAACTGTTCTTATCTCAACTTGTGGGAGTTGCATTCTTTTGATTTTCCTCCCCATCCACCCGGGAGCGGGGGGAAGAAAGAGAAGGGAGTGAGTGAGAGAGCAACTGTGTGATTTACGGCTTAAACCACGACAGCAACAAAAGCTATCTTGTAAATTTTAGAGCTCGCATAACAAAACAACACCTGAAAGAATCTTTTAAAAGTTGCTTCTGCCATTTTAATGATTCTTGAACATGCTTAAGAGCTATATCTCTAACCTAGGTCAGCCAACTGAGATAAACCAATTTCCCGTTGAAAACATTAACTTCAGAACAGCTGTGGCTCCATTTCATTTCCTCTAAAGCTATTCTCTGTGAGCCTGATGTATTATTATTAAACCATGTTATTTTAATTATAGGCAACAGAATTTGCACTGCAATCACTTTGTATAAAAGCTTCGGCAATCAGGTATGTTGTAGGCATTCATTTGTTGCTTGTGGACAGGAAAGAGTAATACACTCCCCTCTCTGTCCCACAAACTGCACATTCTGTATTTTTTTTTCTTACTAAAAGCAAAATAATATCTAAATATTCTACAGACTCTGAGGTTTAAAAATCCTTTGGAACATCATTTTAGTCACCCCTGTCTCCCATCTAAACCAATCTTCAAAAAGCTGAAGTAATTATAACTAGTGTGTGAGAGGTGTGAATGACTTGGTGAGTATCACTAATCTGCTATGCATATACCTCCTAAAGTTCATCTCACCATTACTGTATGGCAGCAGCACACAAAAATGAACGTATTACACAATAGCCATTGACCACCAAGAAGGAAAAAAAAGAAATAAGAAAAAGAAAATGCTGTTATAACACTTCTGACGTATTTTTCTGTTCCTTCCAAGCAGATACTGAGTACAGCTCCTTTACTCTCAGAGTAATTTTTCAATGACTGGTAATGTCAGTTCAATTTGATTATATTCAATCAAGGCAGCAAGCTATAGAACTTCACTTCTTCCATAAATAAAGTTCTGGAGTTCCTTTTCATTCTAATTTTGATTTTTTTGGTTGGTGGGTTGTTTTTTTTTATTTTTTCTATTTTTGCTTTGTTTGGGTGAGAGGGGTTTTTGTTTGGTTTTTTGTTGGGTTTGGGTTTGGGGTTTTTTTGTTCCACACTGTGAAAAACCACTTCCTTGTGGTTTTTTTTTTCCTTTTGCTGGTGTTTACCTTTTGAGCTGTGGCAGGAAAGGCAAACCATCATGAGCTTTGATTTAACAAAATACATGTGTATAAACAAATATTACAAAGAGGAGCATTGCATTGTTATAATTGCAGGCACAAAGTAACCTGAAATATACATCCCTTTTTTGCATGAAGGCAATGATTATTTCTTCAAATATAGCCTTACTCAGTGCAGAATAGAAACAAAATGTAGATAAAGGAAAACAGAGCATTAGCCCTGCTAATAACTCTAAACTGTTGCTACTTGTGCCCTCTGGGTACCGAAGTCAACCCAACCTACCAAATCCCAAAAGCTTTTTGGCCTCAACATCCAGCAGGAGAGACAAGACATCTAGAGAGAATGTGGTGAAAGATTCTTTCTAGATATGCTTTAAAAGGACCATGCACCTACAGAGGTTCAATTTATTTTCCAAAATTCAGACATTTCTTGCTCTATTGCATGGGAAGTTTTTTTCTGTTTGTTCTCTGGGAAAGTGCTAGGATTTGAAGTGAAAAATATAAACAAAGTCAAAGGATAATACTATGTAGGTTTTAATAGCAGTTACTAATCTTGGGTTTTGTTTCCTCAGGAACTTACAAGAAATCTGATGGCTAGTAACATTACTATAAACAGACAACAAACTCTTCTACAGCAAATGAAACACCCTAAAACTTAATACCAAAGTGTTAGCCAATGCTCTTATCTATAATCTAACCTGTAATCTAATTTGTAGCCAATTATTATAAATGTAATTATGATCCCTTTTAGCACACATTGTCATTTTCTTTCACTCAGCCATTTTTAGAGTTCTGCGTTCCTGAACAGAAAAGAAAAGTACTAAAACACAATTTTAAAGGCTGTCATCCCAGAATTTGAACAACAGCAAAATGTTTTCAGCAAGAATTAAAAAGTTATTGAGTATAGTTTTGCTGGTATTACAGAATTTTGACTTTTAACTGACAAGTTTTTTTCAGCTCACTCATCCCCTTTTCTGAATTTTCATGTATCTTTGAATAAACATAATAGTATTCGTCATACCTCTTATTCAGAGGGTATTTTAGAAACATATTTTCCACTAACCTTCCCCAGTTTGAAATTAAAATTGCTTAACTTGCATATTAAACAAACTTCTGAATTCATTTTCTTGAAATTGAAATAGGAATCCTTTTCTTTATCAAAGTGTGGTGTTTCAGCGAAGATATTTGTGGCTTAGGGATGGGTAGAATGCCACACTAGTGTTACCTCCCAGTTTCAAAATATTTATTTCATGTGTCTAAACCAGCCACAAGTCATAAAATCTAGAACTAAAAAGAGCAAAACCCAAAACAAACACATAAATGAAAAAAGTTTCTCCAGTGAAACAAAAATTAAAACCCCTTACTTTAGTCTAGGCAAAAAACTAAAAAAAAAAACAAAAAACAAAAAAACCCCAGCCAAACAAAAACAACAACAACAAAAAAACAAAACAAAACAAAGAAACAAAAAAAAAACCAAAAAAAAGCCAACAACAAAAAAAACCAACCCACATACATACACATAAAAAAACCTAACCAAGCAAAACACACCTAAACCCTCAAATTCCTGGTTTAGGAAAGTTTTATTCATTGAGATTCCTGTAAAGAAAGCTGTTTCTGATCAAAACATTTTCCGTAACTTCATATAAGCTACCAGACTGAAGGTCGTACAACCGCACATGGATGCCAGCATCTCTTGTATATATTAATCCATTCAATTTCTTCACAATGGCCCTTCTGAAGTTTCGCACTTCCTCTTATCTCAATAATCACAAGTGTGCATTGCCCATCACAGGGAAATTCAAATGCTCTTTCTCCCTCTTCATTACATGTTGTGTTTTGGTCTACATTTCAAACCCTTTTCCTGGAACTATATTAGCTTTCACTGAGCATCACTCATTCTGCTTCTTTTTTCTTCCCAGTTTGATATAGATGTACATTTTTGTACATATGTAGACTATGTTTTGCTATATAATTAGGCATGGCTTGAACTAGTTATTAAAATCGCCACTTACTTCTTGGTATTGGGTTAGAATTGGATTTTGAGGAAACTTTGCAAAGGAAAAAAAGTATCCTTGTAGAATTCCTGCATATCTTTTAAAATTCATTATATAAAGTTAATCTTATAAAGTTATCCAATATTCTGTCATGAATGGCAGTCACATATCTACAGTTATACAGACAAAATTTTAGCTGTCCTTTTGTAATGCAGCTTAATGGGTATAAAAGAAATTCTGCTCAGTTCAATGGAATAAATCACCTCATTAAAATTAGTAAGATAAAATTTCCCTTATTATAAGGAGATTGAACTTTTTGTTGGCAAAGGATTTCTTGTCTCATGAGCAGGGATCTCTACTTTCCACTGAGAAATACTGAGATTATATCTCAGACCAAAATAGTTGAAACTATATTCCGTATTCAGAAATTGGTTCAACTGCTCTTCAAATGGAAAGAAGACCATACAAACCTGTTAGGTTTTTCAGCTAATCTGTACAGTATTTGTAGTTTGCAGTTAAGTCTCATTCCTTGTCTGTACCCATCCATTAAAAATGAGTAAAACTGTCCAGGAGATAAGATCTATGTAAGGACAGTCAGGTGTGTATACACATGAACACATGCACAGCTATACAAAAATAGCTTGCTGTAGATGCTGCCCTGTCAACAGTTTGTGTGAAACCAGAGTTGTTGCAGGAAAGATCACATCAGGGCTTTCCTGTGTAATGCCAATCCTGAAGCTTGGAGGCCATTAAAAGATGACTTAGGGCTGCCCTCAAGCAAAATTCTAGGAGAGCTGAAGTTTTGTCAGAGTTTTGCCAGTGTTAAAATTCAGAGAGGACAAGATTACCCCACAGGCATTTCTGCTTTTCCATTTTATAACTGATAATTTGTCTCAATATTTTTAAACATTTCTCTACAAAGTGCTCATATTAATCACATAATTTACCTCTCATATTTTTAATCCGTTTTTCCTCCAAGCCTTGGATACTTCACCCCTTCTTTTCATTGTCCTCGCTCTTGTCACTTTTACAGCCATTTATTTTCTTTTCTCCTGAATAAATTCCGTTTTCTATCTAAAGCCATTGTATTAATGCAATATTTGGATCTGCAGCAAAATATACTATGAATGCTTCCTTTACATGTTCTATCTTTCCTATTAAGTTGTAAGATCTTTAAAAAATGGTTTCTGATTAAAGTTTTCCAATGGCACCTTTTGCAATAATTAGTATTTGCTTTTGTACTTTTCTGTCCCCTTAACAATCGAGCGACAATTTCTGATCTAAGCAACAAGACTGCACATCTCACACAACCGGACCTGGAATTAGATTTCTCTTTTCAAAACATGAGTTTCTCCTGAAAGAATATATTATTTTTTCCTCTTCTAAGCATAGTGTCATAGTTTCTACAATATCTACAGTAAGCTGCTAATGATTTATAAAACTGTATGCTTTCCTCATACCATGCCTCAGAATGTTCAACCCTGATTGCTGTTTCGTATAATCTTCAGCATTATGGCAGCCTAAAAGGCTTGTCAAGACAAGCAGCATACCAAGCACTTTTGAAACCCTTTTCTTCTGCATTTTTCCTAATTAATCCATCTGTCTTCAAAGGGAGAGATAAAAGGACAGGCAGGAGGAAATGGTTGAGAATTCAGCTGCCATTAAGCTCTCCTCAGGCAAGAAAAAAAGATCTCCCTAACTGTGTCGCAGTATGTATGCATATGTTTTTTAAACAGTAAGAAAATGGAAAAGCAATTGCTTTTTCTGGGCCTGCAACCTTATATATGGGCACATACAGAACTGTATATTTTATCAAATAATTACCTTCTTATAAAAGCAGCTATTATTATGAATGTATCTTTCAAATCTTCAGCTATCACTTGAAGCTACACGTATCTTAGAGAAAACTTTTGGGAGAAGGAGCAACATTTTTTCCACAACATTATCTTGAATCCTAGAAAGATTTTAGCTGCATGGATAGGAAGCACTCTGTTCTCATGAAATGCATTATAATTTTATATTTTACAATGGATTTTTAACATACCATAGGGCATTAGAAAATATTTGTGTGTGTGTGTGTGTGTGTACGGCCAGTACTGAGCCAAAATTTGGTGAAACATCTAATTACGTGTCATTAGGAAAGTCCAGACCCTAGAATTGGGTTTGTTACTCATCTCAGAAATCCAGGTAGTTTTTCCTCATTTTAAATACCTATTTTAACTTCATATTTCAATAGATTCTATATGCAAGTCAAACATACTTCTGCCCCACCTACGCAGTGCACCCAGTTATGTTCTTTTCTACAGTCTTAATTTATGGGCCCATCTTTTATTTGCTTGTATTTGGTGAATCAAGATTAAATTGTTAGGGCTTCCATTTTGAGCCTGAGAATTGCACAGCTGCTTCACACAAGATGAACAGAAAAAGCCCCTAGACTTGTCTGATATAGTGATAAAGGGAAAAAATGATCCTAAGTTAGAATTTCAGAAACTGACAGATTAAACTACAGATACAGCAGTTGCTTATCTTGTACTAGGTATGTATTCTGTATTCCCTTTGCACACACCCTCTTCAAATCCCAGCTTTCTGATGCTTTGAAACAAGCAAAGATGTTTTGAAAGAAGAGAAAGTCTTATAGAAATAAAATTAAATACTGTGAAGTTACAGGAAGTAGAAAGACTGTAAGACAAACCAAGAAGTCATTTTGGAAACTCTCAGCAAAAGTTCGCTGTGGCAAAAGTAGTTTGTGATAGTTTAGGCCTATCCATAGCTATCAAGCTTGCTCAATGCAAAGGCTGTCACTGCTAGGAAATGAACAAATGCAGATGCTTCTTTTTTGCAGTGTCTGATCTGCCTCAAGTGATTTCTATTTTGCTTTATAATAATTAGAAAAAATATGAGGGAAACATGATTCTCCTGACTCCTTTTACTCCACCTTGTCTTCTAAGACACACCAAATGCCACCACTCTTAAGTTTGCTCAAAGGACAAAGTCAATTTTACATCTTTATAAGAAATTGTTTTTGAAAAGGAAGGAAGAATAGGAGATTTGTATGAATTTAGTTATCAGTCATTAAATTAACCTCAACAGTTAAGGTGAAAATGCTTAAAAATAATTCTTTAAACTTCTACTAACAATAACCATTGGAAAAATACCCTCTCTTTGCAAACATTTTTTTATTATTGACAAGTTAAGGAAGGAAATAGATGAACAAATGTTGAGGTAAAATGCATTCTGACCTAAAGGAACCTATTCCTGAAAGGAATATCAAGTGTTTGAAAGTGAATGTATTTGGTCAGCTTCTGGATCTGCTCTGTATGTCATTAACTGGCTGTCCTGGGTTCAGCAGTAGCAGTCATTTTTCTCCTTCTTAGTAGCTGTTTGCAGTGCTGTGTTTTTGACTTTTGGCCTGGGAACAGCATTGATAACACCGGTGGTTTTAGTTACGGCTTAGAATGTTTGGTTTGACCAAGGACTTTCTGGGTCTCATGCTCTGCCAGGGAGGAGGGGAAGCCGGGAGGAAGCAGAAACAGGACACCTGACCCAAATTGACCAAAGAGATATTTCATACCACAGCACGTCATGCCCAGGATGTAAAACTAGGGGCAGGAACCCAGAAGAGTTCAGTTCACAGCTAGGTTGTCAGGTGGTGAGCACTGTTCCCAGGCTAAAAGTCAAAAACACAGCACTGCACCAGCTACTAGGAAGGAGAAAAATGATTGTTAGTGCTGAACCCAGGACACTGGTATAATTTTCGTATGCTGCATTCACAGTTCAGAGTAAGAATGCAACCAATTGGCTATACTTGTGTAATAGTCAATGAGGAAGGGAGAAAACATAATATAAAACAACTATTGATGTGGTTGGAAATTTTCCATCTAACCAGCAATTTGTCAAAGCCAAGATGCTCTTTAGGAGGCACACTGCCTGACTTGCGTGGAAACTTCCCCAGCTCCCAGGTTTTCTGCTGTGGGCTTTTGAGGGTTTTCTAAAACATACATAAATGGAGACCTCCCCAGACCTCCCAGCTTGAGATTTCCAGTGTATATTACTGTGGGCAACCCTACTAACTGACTGCTTTGGAGTCAGAAACTTCCAGGCTGGTTTGTGCCAGGATGACAGGCACCCATGGGTACCCTTGGGGAGAATTGCCAGTTTTGGCAAGTCTGGCTGCAGGAGGTACAGCACCCCTGGGCCCTCACCACACGGTCTGCTGGCACCACTGGAGCTGGCACTCCACCAGCCTCTCTCAGCTAGAGAAGACTCTTCCCAACCCTAAATAGAGGGGAGAAAGGAAACAAAACTCCGCTGTAGCCTCCTCCTTTCAAGATATTCCAGATAATCCTGAATTAAGATCTCAATAATTCTTCAGAGGACTGTTTCAATTTTATTTGGGTTTTTGGAACTGCCCTTTTTTTTTTTTTTTTCTACTGTCCCTTTCTTAGGCAGGATTTTCTTGGTTTTAAATAATAAAGCTTGTATTTCAGTTTGATATTGTGTATTTTCCCCCAGGAATTGTCTAACTGTCTCAGGAACGGACTGAACATTCTGAGTTTCGACGGGCTCTAATAAGGAATGTATAAACAGTCATTATTGCTAAGCTTTCATTTCATTTGCTATCATAATATCTTATAGGGAAACTGGTGGAGAAATAATTTCACTTAAACAATCCTACTAACATACAGAGAGGCAAATACAGGGACATGAATCTGCTGACCTGTTCCTAGCCACACATTACGCTAATGCCACTGGTAGGGCAGAAAGACAAAAATGGACATGATAAACACAGACTCTTGGTCAGAGGAAATCACTACTACACTAATGAGTTAGGGCACAACAGGGGTTTTAGAAATGAACAGCTTAAAATTTCTTACAGGCTCCCAGAAATATAGAAGCTTTGTCCATCATTTAATTCTGCTTCTAGAAGATAGTTTCTTCTATTTTAATTTAGAGCATTTGTCCTGCTGCTCAGGCAACCATATTAAAATTCTTAGTGATAAATTTTATTCCAGACAGTCATTAAGCTTGGAAACAATATTAGAGCTTTGTTCCCAGAAAGATACAAGTTCATTGATGCTTTAGTCTTCCTACAAATTTTATGCCATGTACTCATAGTTTCATTGCTAAAGCATTACAACAAAGGGGTAGAAGGAATATTCATAAGCTATATTGACACATCAGAGCTATATCATCTTATCTTATGATTACCAGAAGGCAGCCCAAGACATGCTGTGTCCTTCTCTCCACCTCAAAAAGCAGATTGCTTGCATTTATACCAGCAAGACCTAAGTTATATAAATATATTAGGTTATAGGAAATATAAGAGGCTTCAGAGCTTCGTTTTCTCATTAAGTATAAATACGTGGGCCATATCCTCTACAACCTGCTTCAGGAAAGTTCTGTTTATAGCTTATAGCTAGCTTCTGTCACTTCACAGGAGAAGAAATTGTGTCATCAGTAGCCAGTTTGATATGAAAGTTTCTATCCATTTTAGGCATCTGAGAGTACACTCTAGAATTTCACAGCACATTTTGTTTTTATTGCAGTGTCGTATGCGCATAAATTCTAAATTTCCATGTTTACATGCAAATACCTTTCAGGTTATGTTCAAGTAGGAGGGAATATTTGAGGAAAGATCTAACCATTGCCCAGTTTGCCACATATCACTCTTCAATAAAACTAGCACATCTATGACTTCCACAGTATTGATTCCCTGCTGAGGTTGATTTTATCTGGAACTCAGTAATGTAACTGTACATATACCAGATTACTGCAATAATGTGTTTGGGTCCTTACTACTCCTTCTCCAGTGTCTTCCTTTCCTTTCAAACTTGCTTCCAGACTCATGGTCATCTCCCTATTTCCTATTTAATCTTTCTACTAACAATAATTTATCACTTCTAGATCACAAAGATAAATAACTTTCCCCAATGGATTTCTACTTCTGAGCGAGGAACGTTTTGCCACTAAATTAAAAATAGAACTCCTGACCTCTCTCTGCCCAACTATTATCTCGGTGGCTGAACTCAGATTACCATTTTATTCTTCAATTGCCTTGATTTAACACAACCAGTCAAGCAAATGAGTCAGAGCTGCACTGGTGAATTCTTCCACAGATCACTCAATCAAACCCTTCTACACTGGCAAACTCTCAGAAATTCCTCCAGGGATTCCTAAATCATAAGTGCACTTCAGATTTAAGTACACAAACTGCTTCCAAGATTAAATCAGAGCCTAACACCCTATTATTCTATTATTCTAGGGTTATTTTATTCCTTTTGAACTGCATTCTTTAAAGACATTGTCTGTCCTGGATTCAGCAGTAGCAGTCATTTTTCTCCTTCTTCTTGGTAGCTGGTGCAGTGCTGTGGTTTTGACTTTTGGCCTGGGAACAGCACTGATAACACCGGTGTTTTTAGCTACTGCTCAAATGTTTAGTCTGACTAAGGACTTTCTGAGTCTCATGCTCTGCCAGGGAGGAGGGAAAGCCGGGAGGAAGCAGAGACAGGACGCCTGACCCGAACTAGCCAAAGAAGTATTCCATACCACAGCACGTCATGTCCACTATATAAACTGGGGGCAGTTAGTCGGCAGGGCTAGATCACTGCTCTGGTCTGGCTGGGTATCGACCAGTGCGTGGTGAGCGGTTGTATTCTCTTCCGTTGCTATTTCCCTTATCATCACTATTATTGGTGGTAGCAGCAGTGGTTTGTGTTGTACCTTAGTTACTGTACTGCTCTTATCTCAACTCATGTGAGTTACAGTCTTTTGATTCTCCTCCCCATCCCTACAGTAGTGGGGGGGGGGAGGAAGCAGGAGGCTGTGAGTGAGCGGCTGGATGGTTCTGGGTTGCCAGCTGGGCTTAAGCCACGACACTGACTTCTATAGATAGTAATTGTATATGGTTTTTTTTTCTTATAAAAATGAATTATTCAAATGTTTCAATTGGATGCAATATGTTATTGCAAGATAAAGTATGAGATTAATAATAATTTCAGTAATTTTTGCATGTGAAAAAATTGAATGCAGATTAAGACACAGAAAATTCCTAGAAATTTCACTATAGCAATTACAAATTGGCAAACTATTAGTTTCACATTACTGATTTTTACCATATCTCATGCAAATAAGGCATTGATCTTGGAAGCAAAATCAAATTTTCTAATTTTTAATATAAATAAGCAAAAAAAAAATGAATTTATACATATAAATTGGTGATAATAAAAGTTCAATATCAAGCTAAAGACAGATAATTAGGAAACTCAATCTATGTTTTTCTGTGCTTGAATTAAAACCTGTTTTAAATTACAGAACCATATCCTATTTTTCATCAGTATTCCCTTCAAAATATTAATAGAATAAAGATAAAAATCTAAGGGGTAGAAATGGTGCCCAGAAGGACAGAATGTCTAAATATAATGGAGAGCAGTGGATATACACAAATAAAAGCATATTGTAAAATGTGTCAAAGAAGACTGAAACAGAAGGTGAAAGAAAGCTCATAGTTTGGTATATATGCTCAATCACAGTAATAACATTAAAGACTACATGAGGTAAGACAGTAAAAGGCAGAAGGAATTGACATAGTGTTTCTGCTCTAACAAAGTTCTTATAACCTAAAGTCAGATGCTGAGCAACGGCACTAATCAAAACTAATTTTAAGTAAGACATGGAAATAAACTGGAATATTGTATGCTGGGATTCATGAAAAGAAGCATGACCAGAGTGTTAAAGGAGGTGATCCTGCAAGCTAGTCTTTCACATGTTTTCTTCTGTACAAGAAGGAAATTGAAAGATAAATTTAGTTTCTGAACTCATTCAAAATATTCAAAGAAAAAATTAAGATAAATGTTCAAGGAAGCAAAAGGAGTTGAGATGCAGCTGACTTAGCGTGCTTAGTGAGACGAAACTTCTCTGGCAACAGTTATGGTAAATCTGTAGGCATGTGAAGTCTTTCAAAGCTCATTGCCATACACAACCAAGCATTTTGATGAAAAAGTTCCTTCTAATGTTTATGGTATTTATGGTATAGGACCTGTACCCTCAGAAGATTGCAAGCCCCGTTTAAGCAGTGTAACGGTCTGCAAAGCAATTTCAAACCAGTTCTATGCACCAATGAATTTATCTTCAGCTTTAGTGAACTATGAATTTGACAGATGTCAATTCAGATCTTTCAATTTCTTCAGATCTCTGATGGCAAGAATATAAAAAAGGGCTTCTGGTCCTAGCTAACATTTTTGGTAACAGTTTATTTGTACTCTTTGAAGAGTTGGTATTCCCTTTCATCACTTCATTACCTTCAGTAAACCATAGCAGCACTCAAGTAAACTAAGGAATGGTGATCCAGCAACAGGAGACATTTTATCTGTGTTGCTAGCTGCACACATCTCCAGCATTTACAGAAAATAGTAACAATAATTATAATCTGCAAACTGTAGTATGCAACACTTCCAGGTGGGAACCTAAAAGTCGCTGTTATTTTTTAACAATCCAATCCTAATGTACAAAGACAGGTCAAAATAATCCACTGATATTTTGCACTCATTCAAGAAATCCGCAGTTTATCCTCAAGTAATTACAAATCATTTTGGAGGAAAATTATTTATGTGTTATATTTTTACCACCTGCAGAAACAGAACCTCATAGATATAGAATCTGGCCTTAAATTTTCAATGTCTGTTTTCCTCAATGCAAAGTATTTCTCATTTTGTCATCAATTTGTTATCTTAATATCTCCTTTTTTTAGAACACCATAGCACTAGCATGTTGTAGCTTGGAGAAAAAAAAGGCAATGTTTTTGTTTAAAGCAACCCACCCTTGATTACTTTGCCCACCAGGAGAGACTTTCTTTTCTCAGCTGACACTCCTCAGTATGTTGCAGGAACAAATTTGTAACTAATTCTTACCAACCCACCATGACAAAATGAGTGTAAAAACAGTAAGTTCCCTGTTGTGGGACAGTTTGATGCTGAAAAACGTGAAACAAAAGCATCACTTCAGAGAATTATTTTCTATTAATCCTGTCTTTATTTACATAATCTTCCTTCCTGAATTTTATTTTTTTATCTTTCAGTCAAACAATATATGTAAAAGCACACAATAGCACAGGTACACAAGTTCTGAGTGGGATCCTCTCCATGGACTGCAGCTTCCTTCAGGTAGTGCGGGTATCTAGCACAACACAGTCTTCCATGGGCTGCAGAGGATGCTGTATGTCACCAATTTTCTGCATGGGCTGCAGGGAAACCTCAGCTTCTGTGCACAGAGCACCTCCCCCCTGCTTCTTCACTAAGCCTTGTGTATGCAGGGTTTTTCTTACAGCTGCTTTGCAGTATTTTTTGCCCTTTCCTAATCACATTACCACAGAGTCACCACCAGTGTGGCTGATGGGTTCAGCTTTGGGACCATCTTAAGGCCAAATGGAACTGACTCTATCTGACACAGAAGGTATCCCTACAGGCAACTCACAGCTAAAACTTTGCTGTGTAAACCCAACACAACTGGCGTAGATTCCCTTTATTGTTTTCACATACTGTTTTTAGTGTAAATATTAAATTCTAACCAGATTATTGATTTTAACTTAAACAAATTTCCTTAAAAGAAATAACCCCTACTAATGAAAACACAGTTCTTTTGGTTATTCCATATTTGCATTCCCTTGCAGTATTCTGATCATCTCAAACTTTTAAGCACTATGCATTAATTTTTGAATCCTGTGCATTGAAAATAACAAAGACTGAATACCTACAAAGAAGTTGCAACAAGAGAAACAAAAACTATTGAAATGTTTTAAAATAGAATCATAGAATCAAAGAATAGTTAGGGTTGGAAAGGACATTAAGATCATCTAGCTCCAACCCCCCTGACACGGGCAGGGACACCTCCCACTAAAACCATGCCACCCAAGGCTCTCTCCAACCTGGCCTTGAACACCACCAGGAATGGAGCATTCACAACGTCCTTGGGCAACCCATTCCACTGCCTCACCCTCCTTACAGGAAAGAATTTCTTCCTTGTATCCAATCTAAACATCCCCTGTTTAAGTTTGAACCCATTACACCTTGTTCTCTCACTACAGTTCCTCAGGAAGAGTCCTTCCCCAGCATCCCTATAGGCCCCCTCAGATATTGGAAGGCTGCTATGAGTTCTCCACACAGCCTTCTCTTCTCCAGGCTCAACAGCCCCAACTTTCTCAGCCTGTCTTCATACGGGAGGTGCTCCAGTCCCCTCATCATCCTCATGGCCCTCCTCTGGACAAGTTCCAACAGTTCCATGTCCTTTTTATGTTGAGGACACCAGAACTGCACACAGTACTCCAAGTGAGGTCTCACAAGAGCAGAGTAGAGGGGCAGAATCACTTCCCTCGACCTGCTGGTCATGCTCCTTTTGATGCAGCCCAGGATACGGTTGGCTTTCTGGGCTGCAAGCACACGCTGCCAGCTCATGTTCATTTTCTCATCGACCAAAACCCCCAAGGCCTTCTCCACAGGGCTGCTCTGAATCTCTTCTCTGCCCAACCTGGAGCTGTGCCTGGGATTGCTCCAACCCAGCTGTAGGACCTTGCACTTGGCATAGTTAAACTTCATCAGGTTGGCATCAGCCCACCTCACAAGCGTGTCAAGGTCCCTTTGGATGGCATTCCTTCCCTCCAACGTATCAACCAAACCACACAGCTTCGTGTCATCGGCAAACTTGCTGAGGGCGCACTCAATCCCACTGTCCATGTCACCAACAAAGATGTTGAACAAGACCAGTCCCAACACCGATCCCTGAGGGACACCACTCGTTACTGGTCTCCATGATTGATACATACATGGCTGCTATAAAGATATGAATAACTGAGACCTTAACAAAGATGAAAGACTTAATGAGGACAAAATAGTAGAATACTGCCTACTTGGGGAAAAAATAAAGAACAAAAAAAAGAAAAAAACAAACAAAACCCTACAAAAACAAATACCCCCAAACCCCCACAATAGTTTAGTTAATATGACAGTGATAACATATAAAGTTATGCTTTTGAAATAGTTTAAAAATTGCCTTTTGGGATTATTCTGCTTTATGGTTTCATTCTAGATTATCCAAAGGCTTTAGTGGCTAGCAGAGTGTGTAGCTAGGGCAGTCAAAATGATCCTGGATGAGCTCACATTTTGAACTAAACGTATTCCAAAATTATCCCAGCTATGAGGGGAACACTGGAAGTATTCATCTAATCCAGGAAGATTCATCTGATATCCACGTGCAAAATAACTCCTTCAACATGGTACATCTCCTAACTTCAAGCTGCCATGCTCTTATCTTATTCAGGCATCTGTAGTGGCCTTTGTTAAAGTACAACCAGGTTAGATGTTTTCATATTCTTAGTAGTTTGCTTAGCACTGAGTCGGCTGAAAAGCTAACTCAAGAGAACGTTACCAGAATGATGCTGGGATGGTAGTACACATCATCCATCCACTTTCTGCATAGTACCTTCACGCAAACACTAATATGCAAAGTCTTTGTTTGTCTCCGACCTCCACAGCCCAGTATCTTTGTTTTCATTTAAGAAGGTAGAAATGAAAATGATGTGCTGTCATTTTCATTTTAAATACAATTTCTGTGTTTAAGCCTGATGGGGTCATTTGGCAGAGCTACCAATGAAAAAAATTATATGGTAATAATTCTGCTTGCGGAAAATTTTGGTCTTTAAATAGAGTTGGCTGTGAGAAAAAAAATGTCCTGGTTAATGCAGAGGTCTCTGATACTGAGACACAGGAATATCTGGAAGATGTTATATTTATATTTAGCTAATGGGGATATAGACATATTATTTTATTATAAATATTGTAAATTAATGCAAGATTTATGATTTTAAATAGATTCTAGTCTTAAAATTAACAATCATTTTTCTTGCTGACATGTCCACAAATTAAATCTTTATGGTGCAGCTATTCAAGCATATTGCAAGCCACTTTTTTTCCTGGGAGAGAAAAAAAGAATAAATTAGTCTTGTTGGGGAAAATTAATGAGATTCAAGCAAAAGTGGCTTTTAATGAATTTATTAAATGGAATAGCATGATATATTTCCAAACAGCTATGTTTTGAAGATTCATCAAATTCAGAAAATTACTAAACAAACAGTTTTTTAATCAAACAAGATGATTAAGATACTGAAAGAATGAGCAAGATATTAATAATTTTAAAGTACAACAAGCATGAGTAACATCAATTTACATTGGAACAGACGGAAGAAAAGCCTAAAAAAATCATAGAGAGAAATAAATCCAGTTCCCTTATTACAGTAGAGGATATTTTTCTAAGCCATGTCAGATCTAAAATTAATATTAAATGGTTTACCAGTACTGCCTTTCTTGTGTCTGTATCTTGTAATATGAATCAGATAAGCAGTTCCTCACCAGAACTAGAAATATAATATTAGAAACATTTTTAAGCTGACATTTTAGAGAGCTTTATATTTCGTAAAGAGCTTGTCTACAAGTATTTTAAAGGCTGAACTGTATGCAACAATCCAAGCAAGTAAGCAAGGTGATGCATGTTCCAGTTCACTTAAGGAGGGGGAGGGGGGAGAGGGAGGGGAGGAAGTGTGTTTAGATGAAAAGATTGACTTTTGAAGTTAGAACTATAACCCCTTGCATTGTCCAAGTTTTCTAACCAATTAATTAATAATTAAGTACCAGTATATCTCAGGGCACTATTAGCTATTTCTAGTTGTATTTCTTACCAGGACCACAGAGCCTCAGCCACAGCTAAGAAATAACTTAATTCTTTTCTGAAGTGATCAAGGCTAAATGAATAACATCTTCTTCTTTCCTTTCTCTAAACTGGGGAGAATGACACTAGTAAGTCGTTTTGCCCTGTGGCATATCCATACAATAGAGACAGAAAAATGCAACACAGACATAAGTTGAGCAGACAATGCCACAGGTAAGCAGAGGTATCTTTAGCCCCCTTTAAATAAAAATATAAATATAATAAAAAAATGATAGAACAAAGTAATAGACTCATTGGAATAGATTCAGCAGTATTTGTGAATGTTTCTGAGACAGTAGATGAATTCTCAGTTTTCACAGAACACAGTAGTAAGAGTTAGTGGAGGCTTAGATCAAGATATGTTTTACTCTATTACAGTGTTGTGGCTTCTCATATATCTCTTAAATGCTGAGCAGAATCTTTGTGTTACTATCTAGCATATTTGGTGAAATTTTTCCGTAGGCTTCCCCATAGAATATTTTTTATATTATTATTTTTAAGAATAAATTAGGCTAATGTCTGTCAGGAAAGGTGTACACTAGTTCTTCCTGCCTTGGGGCAGAATCAATACCTCAATAAGCATTCAATTTTCTATAATTTTTCGCTCTATTTTATGTGATTCTGTGTTGGAATATAATGTATACATCACATATTTATGTCATAGTCTACACACTTTTTGCTAAGTTAGCAATAGAAGTTTATCAAAACACTACTACTTACATATAAACTCCTCAAATTTGCAAATGACCAAGCTTGAGTTTTATATAAGATTGTACAACTTATTTAACATTTGCTTGGGACCATAATCTATAGTCCACAAAATCATTCAGTCATTGCTCATTGTGCTGTAAAAACAGAGAAATCACTGTAGCATCTCTTCTTTAAAGCAAAGAATATATTGTGGACTGTTGCCCAGAATGCAAAACAACTGGGTTAAGGAACAGTAATCTAAAGTTGCAAAAAATGAAAGACCCAAGCCTGTACCATGGCTTTTACCTATGGAGGCCTTGTGAAGAATTTACTTTAGCAATCAGCTAAGCAACCACACAAACCACTGCAGGAAACTTTAAAATATAGTTTTACCTAATCCTTTTCTGCTTCCACTATGCTATCATGGGCAAATTTGCCAGATTAAAAGATTGTGGATAACTGGCCATGAACTTACACCAGAAGACATATTATGGAGCTTTCATTGTGCATCAGTTCCCCAGTGAAAGACATCTTCATGTGTTACGGTTTAAACCCAGCCATAAATCAACCACAAAGTTCATTAGCTCCCCCCTTCCTTTCTCCCCCCAGCTCCCAGAGGGATGAGGAGAAGAATCAAAAGAATGTAACTCCCATGGGTTGAGATAAGAACAGGCCAGTAACTAAGGTATAACACAAACCACTGCTGCTACCACCAATAATAAAAATGACAAGAAAAACAACAAGGGACAAGAATACAACCGCTCACCACCTGCCAACCGATACCAAGTCCTACCGAGCAGTGAACCAAACCTTAAGGGGCCTGCCCCCAGTTTTTACATCCTGGGCATGCCGTACTGTGGCATGGAATACCTCTTTGGCTAGTTTGGGTCAGGTGTCCTATCTCTGCTTCCTCCCGACTTCCCCTCTTCCCTGGCACAGCATGAGACTCAGAAAGTCCTTGGTCAGACTAAACATTTGAGCAGTAGCTAAACCGGTGTTATCAGCACTGTTCCCAGGCCAAAAGTCAAAAACACAGCACTGCACCAGCTACTAAGAAGGAGAAAAATGACTGCTACTGCTGAACCCAGGACATCATGCCATCTTTAAGAAGTGGACCATATAATCACACATTAGCTGAGTTTCCTTTGATGTTGCTAACTTTGTAAGCATTATTCAGACGTGGTTTTACTGACAGAAGTTCAAAGCAGGAAAATCTTCCCTCATCCACTCTTCTTATATTTAAAAAGAATTTAGTAAAGCTATGACAACTCAAAGAACTTTCATTTTAATATTTTGCACCATATCATTATGATTTTTGCTCTTTTTGACCACTTGTATAAGGATTTTTCTTTTTTTGGTTACTATTACCTTTTTTCTGGTAATTACTTTCCTGTACCTTGCTAATTAGTAAGCAGATACTTAAATTTTCAAGCCTAATTTCCTAATGGCATGAAATGCACGGCTGGCAAACATCAAGATATAATGAATTCAGGTGAAGTTACAGACATTTTGAGGGGTTTCTTTTTATTATCAGTATGTTGTTGTACTTTGGTTTTAAGCAGGTATTGACATGCAAATTAAGCATGCAGTTCTTCCTAGTACAATATATTTATGGTCTGTAAAAACTGAGGTAATATTAAAGGGAAAAAAATGCCTTTCCTACTGTTTCTTACTGGTTTTTTTTCTGGTAGAGATATCATATTTGAATATCAAACATGTGGTGACATAAGTGGAGTACACTACAAGCCTAAAAACAGTAGTAAAGAGATTTTGATAATATTCTACATGTACCCTGGGGAAGACATTGCATTTGAGGGCTTGGTGATCTCAGGCAAACCACGTCTGCTCTATCAGGCCTTGTACTTAAAGCCTGAGAAATACGTATATCGGTATGGGTGGCTGCTGCAAGGAAGTCCGCTGGAGTGCCCCATTTCAGACTGCTGCATGATGGTGGGTATGATGAAACAGACAATCCTGCTGCTTGTCAGGGGAAGACATATGATTCTGTGTTTTGCAGTAGATGAAAGGCATCATGGCATGTGAGGGAAACTAAACCTCTCCACAAATGAGATCTGTGCAGTGTGATGTGAGGAATATTTATCCGGAATCTGCATAAAAGCAATGTTCCCAGCATCCGAAAGGATGCAAGATTTACTCACAACCTATTTTTCTTTTAATTCCATTTGTTAAAGCACCTATTTTATTATGCTATATATTGTTGGATTTTTCTCTTTGATATTCAGACAGAATCATGCACTGTACCTCCAAAACACTATCTTATGTATTTGTCTTCTAAGTATATTTTTAAGTGCTACATAATCATTTATAAAGTAATTGTAATCTTGAAATGAATATGACATATATTATTTTGTCTATAAAACCAGGTAAGTAACTTCTCAGCTGGCTGGTTGACAAGAAAAGTGAAAAAAAAAAAAAAGACAGAAAGATGCCTCTTAGACAAAGAGACATCCTCTCTCAGGGTGAGGTTTGATAGTGAAAAGGAAGAAAACATATGTACTAGTAGAAGACTAAACATTCATGTACAGAGTTTAGAGAAACAGCAGAATATTGCCCACAACACTGATCAAAGCTGAAACAGCTTATTGCGGTTAAAGAGATTATGTGGTTTTTTGGTATATTAAATTTTACTACTGTTTTAACATAAATTGGAATTTCTAGACAGCTTCTAGGACAGAAAGCCTGGACCTCTGCATTTGAGAAACGTCTGATAATTAGAGCACTTGGCTGCTGAGATTGTTATGCAGTTATGCTCACAGCAGCTAATCATACTTTCAATTAGTGCCTAATTTTGATGTTTGCGCTGTTTTGTGGTTTTCTTTAAAGAAAACATAGTCAGCTAAATTACAAACTCGAAGCAGTTTGATTTTGCACAAGCTAAGCAAAGACCAATTGGTGCCAGTGGTGCTAGCCTCCAGGCTTTCCCTCTTTAGTGAGCTGCTTCTCTCTTCATAGTCCTTTAGAACCTGAGCATATCTTTATTCTGTTCTGAATTTTCTGCCATTTCCTTGTCTCATAAGTATAAGGAGTCTTAATTCAAGTCTCATAAGAATATGCAATTTTTAAAACAACTAAGTACAGTCAAAGCAAATAATTAAATAATATTTAATGGTCCTCACATAAAAATGTAACTCCTAAAATGAATACGTGTCTCCTCTTTCCTCAAACTACATTTGTACAAAAGATAAGGAATGCAATTCAAGGACGGAACTGCCCAGACATAGAATCATAGAACCATAGAATAGTTAGGGTTGTGTCGTGGTCAAACTTCATCAGGTTGGCATCAGCCCACCTCACAAGCATGTCAAGGTCCCTCTGGATGGCATTCCTTCCCTCCAATGTATTAACCGAACCACACAGCTTCGTGTCATCGGCAAACTTGCTGAGGGCGCACTCAATCCCACTGTCCATGTCACTGACAAAGATGTTAAACAAGACCGGTCCCGACACCCATCCCTCAGGGACACCACTCGTTACTGGTCTCCAGATGGACATTGAGCCATTGAACACAACTCTTTGTGTGCGGCCATCCAGCCAGTTCTTTATCCACCATCAACTTTAACAGAATGAATTAATTTATAACAAGCAACCAGAAGTTAAAATCTTCATGTGTTGGAAACCAGGAAAGGTGCTGCATTCAGAGCAGCCTTTCTAATGGTAAATGATTGAACACAGATAGTGGGAGGTATCAATTTTATGTAAAAATTATTTATGATGTGTATGTTATGTATGCCCACAAAATTCTGCTAAATGTTTCTTGAGAGCATTCATTTCACTTCCTCACAGAAGTGTAGGTAAGATTGGAAATTTTTCTCTTCCTTAGAATAGTAAATCACTCGCTCTTCTAACACCTAGTTGAATGATTGCATATCATTTATTTTCTTTCAATTGATAAGAATTAGAGGCTTATTTATCTCTGGAAAGAGTCATAGAATCATAGAATAGTTAGGGTTGGAAAGGACCTTAAGATCATCTAGTTCCAATCCCCCTGACACGGGCAGGGACACCTCCCACTAAACCATGCCACCCAAGGCTCTCTCCAACCCAGCCTTGAACACCGTCAGCAATGGAGCATTCACAACTTCCCTGGGCAACCCATTCCACTGCCTCACCACCCTTACAGTAAAGAATTTCTTCCTCATATCCAATCTAAACTTCCCCTGTTTAAGTTTGAACCCGTTACCCCTTGTCCTCTCACTATAGTCCCTAATCTTCATCAACAGACCATTTCATAGACCATAAGAGGCTGCAATAGATAAAAAATTTGCCATGGTTTTAAAGCCCTCACTATCTTTATTTTCTGACTCTGCCAAGGCAAAAGATTCAGCCCACCATGAATAAACACATTTAATACCAACAGTGCATTTTATTATATATAAAGGTATTGGCTCCCAATCTCTAACCAGATGTTTTCTTTATTTTTTCAATGTAGAAATTCATCTCAAATAAACCGAGTTAAAAATTATATCCTGCACTAGAAAATTTTGATTTACAAATAGGTTTTAATTCCCAATTTACTTATTAAACTACAGTATTTAGAGTCATCTAGCATATAAATCTTCATTCTGAAAAAATTTCAGGCATTAGCCAACTTCAAGACCTCTACTATATATTAACAAGTTGCAGTCTTATCTTGCTTCTAAAACGTTCCCTGCAATGTTTTCTTCTATGAACTTTTTGCCTACAACTAGGTTCTCCCACGAAAATGATACCATTCATCTGAAAGGGAAAGAAAACTCCAAAATTGCAAAAATAAACTAAATTTGTCAGTTAATTATTTTGGGTTTACAAAATTGTTTCTGATGCTGAATCAGTAATGTGTTGATCAGATTCATATAGTAATTTTCTGAAACATTTGGACTACAGTCCTAGCAAGTGCTACCAGTTCCAAGGAACTGAAAGGACACATTGTGTGGGAATTGTGTGAAAATCAATTTCACTGGATTGCCACAAATATATGGGAATGAAAAGAATGATTGCTTCTCTTTATTCATCATTTCTCTTCATTCTTTCTCTAGTTCTGCTATAATTCAATACAGCCTCTGTCGTGAGTGTTGCAGAAAGTCCTTGGTCAGACTAAACATTACTGAGAAGCAACTAAAAACATTGGTGTTATCCATGCTGTTCCCAGACTGAAAGACAAAAACACAGCACTGCACTAGCTACAAAGAAGGAGAAAAATGACTGCTACTGCTGAACTCAGGACAGTCTCTCTGAATGTAACTATTTTAAAGAGGGAATTTATGGCTACTTGAAGCTTCTAAAGATCTGAAATATCAGAAGACTCATGAACATTTTCCAATAATTTCCATTATTATGAAACTTGCTTAGTTAGGCTGTCACTGAGAAGACTAGCACCATTGAGAGAGGGAAAAATACTGCCAGAATTAAGATTGTCTCTAATGCTTTTATTCAGTCCTCTTGTGGATGTATGTTTTAGCGTTACAAACAAAATCTCCACAGAGATTTTTCTTTTTTGAGGTACTGCCTGTTTGTATTCAGAGGATGAATCAGAACTGTATAATAAACATGTATGCTGTCTATAGAATCCTGTTTTATTTGTAATTTGGAAGGTTATTTGGAAGGTAAGAAGGAGGGAAATAAATTTAAGTGTGATCTAATCATATAACTGCCAGTACCATGTATAACTGGATGTTAGTTTTATTTCTGCCATAAGGCATCAGCAAGTGAAATGGTGTTTGGCTTTTTTGAAATAAATAATATTTATTTTGTGCAGGTAATATTGTTTGTAACTCAAAAAACATATTATTTGTCTCACTGACAGAGGTGATGTAGTTCATCCCCAAATATTTTGCTCTTTCAGTTCCCTACATGCATTGAACATATTTTATAATCAGAAAAACTGGCCAGTGTCAACGCAGACATCCTCTTGTCATCCTGTTTAACTCTGTATACCGGTAAGATAATAGGAACATTTTTTAAAATCTGCAAGTAATTGAATAAATAAACATTACAAAGAGCACTTAGGCATGTTGAACCTCTGTAACAAAACTCTAAATTTGATAGCAAATAGTTCTAGTGTAAAGATTTAGGTGGAGGATAAATTTGTTATGAAAAAAGAAAAATTAAAAAAATCAAAGTATTTTACCTAAAAGCTAAAATAACCCAAGCATTTTCTACTGGCAGTCACAAATCTAGTACAGGATTTTGACAACAGAGAATTTTTAAGTCTGGAAGTAGAAGAGTTTAGTGTGTTAGAAGTCAAATTAACATAGATTTTTAAATAAACTGTTGTCATTGAAGTTATCCTGCAATTTCTAGCTCTCAAGGAAATTCAAGTTCCTCTGAAAACTCCAGAAATTGTCTCATGAGGTTCTGAGTTTGTATTTCCCGTAGTGTTACAGAAGCCAAACAGAAATGACTGCTACAATTTGATGTTATCTATTGATGTAGTCATTCAAAATTATTTTTTTCCTGAGAATCTGAAACTGGATCACTGAGATTATGATTTTCATGGCCAAAAGCTGTTATGTCAAATAAATGTCTTAAACAATGTATTTGAGTGACAACTTAAAACAAATTCAATATCCCTATGATACAGTTAAGGACTCTTATATCAACAATAAAACAATATCTTCCTCCTTTCTTCCTGAATAAAAAAACCTTTAGATTGGCCAAGTGCATTATATTTACATTTACTTATATATTGAGTGATGGGCAAAAACTGGCAGAAACAGAGATAGTTATGAAAAATGCAATAACGTGTCACATGAGATCTGAATCCAACCCTAGCCATTCTATGATTCTATGATTTTATGAATAGGTGCCTCTTCACTAAAAGCTGAGTTTGTGAATGTTGGTTGAGACCGGAGAGCACTCCACCATCCTCACTGGAAACAGAATCCACTGGAAGAGATATGTCACCCAACCAGAACACAGACAACTGTCTGCAATACCCATATGGAAGGAAGCCATGAAATATCAAAGAACCTCCTAGTGGGATAGATAGGAAATATTTGTGATTCAGCAGCTTCCCAAGAAGAGTAATACCATTTCACTCTGAAAAGTGAAACGCTGTTTCACATTAGGTGTTGGTCATCAAGGCATGCTTTCCAATGTGGGTCTTCACAGTTTCCAGTGAATCTTCACTACCAGCAGAAATGAGATGATCAAGCTCCTAGAAAATTAATGTGGGAAAAAGAAAAAAAAAAAATTGAATGCATCCTAAAAACTTGCTACTTCATTGCACTTAAGAGGAATGTTTTCAAACTTAGTTTCCTATTTTGATTGGATTTAAGTTGGACATAATTCTACATCATATGTGTGAAACTAGGAGAATTCTATTTCTCTGTGAGTATACTTCAGAGTTCAGTCTTAGGTCCAAATTCTGATACATATCCATAGACAATCGTTGGGTCTCATGACCAAACCCCTTTTCAGTTCATAACTCCATAATGTTTGCTTGGTAATGAGAGTAACCTTTTCTTTAAAACGTAGTACTAGGAGAGTATTTCAACAGGATAAAACCTTGCCTGCTTGTGAAAGAAATTTTTGGGTATATTCTATCTCAGTGCAGTACTTATTAGATGCTTTACATACCTTTCATTCTTAAAACATAGGCTTTGATGATAAAGATATTGTTGTGTCACTAGTTAAGGTCCGGCGGCCAGAAGATGTCGCGCTGTACGGAAAGACAAGGCCCCTCTCCTAATAGCCAATAGCGTTTAGTTGATGATGTAAGCAGACGGAACTGATGTTGTAAACCCTGGCTATGTTGTGTCACCCAGCAATAAACGCCATTTTGCCGTCCACCACATTGGTGTCAGCGTGCTGATGACCCATGAGGCCAGTGGATTGGTTGCCATGTCGTTCATAAACCAGGTCACCATGCCTCACTTGAGGCAACAAATGGTGCTGAAGCCCGGGAACTTGCCTGGAATCGGGAATCGCCTGAGCGTGTGAACGACGGCCGGAGCAGCTGGACCAGCCCGGCAGGAAGGACGCCCCCAGACCTGTGAGGGGGAAACCCTTGTGAAGGTTGGACCTGCAAGGACGATGGAGGCCCTTGTGAAGATTATATCAGAATTACATAAGCAGTGGGGTATTGATTGTAAACCCAAAGATTTTACTCTCGCCGTTGTGAGGCTTTTACAGATTGGGGTCATTGACCAGCTGGTGGATATTCTCCACCCAGAAGTGTGGGCTAAAGGCACCACAGCGTTAGCCAAGGAAACGGAGTCCTCGGGTTGTGGGAAAAATCTTAAGTCGTGGGGGAAAGTTAAACAGGCTCTGCGAAAAGCCATGCAGGAGCAGGAAACCTGGAAGGCAGCAAGGGACTCTTTGTTGGTCACTCCGAAATTGGGAGTCGAGGCAGCCACACAGACCCCGCGCCCACCAGACAATGGCAATTTTTCTGAGTCTAAAGACTCGCAGGGGTGTGATACGCCTCCCAAATCCCCGAACCCCGAACCACTTACGGAGGGACAGAACCGAGCAAAATCCTTCTGGGGTGGACTAATCGGGGAGGCCAGGGGTGCCGCGGAGAAATCAGAGTCTAAGAACGACTGGGTTAGACAACCGCCCTGTGCACCCCAAGATGGCGCCGAGCGCAAGGGGAAGGGCAGGGCGAGGATGTCCCCGTCGGGAACAAGGAGGAAGTGCTAGAATTGACATGCGCACACAAACGGGAAGGGGAGGGGAGCGCGAGTGAGGGGCAGAAAGCCAATCAGAGCGGCTGTTCGAAAAGGTGCCCTCATAAGACAAACACCCCTCCAAGCAGGAGGCAGGGTGAGTTAGGAGGGGAGGACCGGCCCGCCTGTAAAGAAAGTGGGCTGGGCCGGAGGGGCTGGAGCCCTCCGAGCGGAAGGCGGGGCAACTCAGGAGGGGGGGAACGGCCCGCCCACAAAGGGGGCGGGTGAGACCGGAGTAGAGGAAGAGTGCCGCCCACCTGCGGAGCCTGCAAGGGAAGGGGACGGGGCCAGAGCCTGACAAAAAAGTATCGGGGCTCGGAAATAACCAGTCAGTCGAGTTCTGATTCCAGATCAGACACTAGCTGGGACGAGTGGCTCGCAACCGATCCAAATTCAGAGGAAGAATGTTGCATCTATGCGGACCACACTGGAGTAGTAAGAGACACTATGGAAAAACTAAGAGAGAACCTAGAAAAACGGCAAAGAGAAAGGGAATCGCAACGCAGTTGGTATGATAGTTGGTTTACCAGTTCACCGTGGTTAACCACCTTGATATCTACCTTGATAGGGCCGATCGCAATAATCATCATGGCACTGATCTTTAGACCCTGTATACTAAATAGGCTCATGTTGTTTGTTAAGAGCAGGCTGGAAAAAGTCAACCTTCTGTTGGTAGAACACCAGCAACTGCTTTTAAAACATACCCACTCAGTGTTGCCCCCAGTTATCCCTAAGTTACCTCATGTTTTTTATTCAAGTTGATGATGTATTGTATGTTTATAGTCTCTTTGTGATATTCATGCACCGAAAAAGTATGTTCATGTTTTTATCGACCCTTGCAGACCTCTATGGATGCTGCTGGCCACTTCTTCTGATGCAGACTGATCACCTGCATCGGAACGAGTGTGCATTTTGGTCAGCTTAGAAGCCCAAGCCTCAGACAGTGTAGGGGAGGCATGCACCCTACATTGTGCTGACGCTGTTTGGAGCTGGTTTCTTGATTGTCTTCACAGGGTCATTGCACCACATTTTGTCTACATTTTGGTGTTTTAAATTTTGTATTTGTGTGAAGTCTGTTTATGGGATCCCATGTGTATGCATGTGTGTGTATGCGTGCATATGTGTGTTGAGGGCAGACGCTGTTCTGTGTATTTTTTTGTTACTGGATCCATGTAAAAGTTTTAAATGTGTAACAGATTAACATTTCGGGGAAGAAAGGGTTAAAACAGAGCTGCTGTTGAGCAGGCAGGTATTTATGGCTACTGCCAAGCAGATGGGCATTTGTAACCGCCCAAAGCAGGGGGAGCAACATAAAAAGTTATGTGCTGGAGTAAAAATGCCTCTCAATCTACTGAAATATCAGAGCAGTTTGTAGAGACACCACAAATAAGGCTTAAAGAGGCCTGCAGCACACTGGGCACAGAGGAGGAGTCCTGCTTAGTGTGTTTTAAGTAACCTGGGGGTGAATCCAAGACTTGGAAGAACCAATTGGTTGGAATAAGAACTGCTAACTGAAAAAGTGAGAGGGGTAGTGCAACCACAAGCTTTACCAGCTGCCACCCAAGCAGCATCAGGGTGGCAGAGAAAGAAAAAAAAAAAACAAAAAAAAAAGGGTTTATGGCACAGCAAATTCCTTGACTGTTAACACCGTGCAGCTTACTTCTGCAGCTGCTTCACGTTCCTGTTTTATCAGAATACCTTTACTTTGAGGAAACTCTTTAACCTGTCTTACTTCTCAAAGAACTGATAACCTGGGGGAGGGGGTGTATTTGTATCCTCCTACCTACAGGTCCATGGCGGCTGCCTGCAAAGTTTCTCAAGCCTCACCATGAGCTGGACAGATGAGTGGAAAAACCCAATGCCTCAGCTACAGGAGCTGACCGTGAATATCCTGAGCAGAATGACTGCAAGACATCACTTGGGAGCAACTGAAAAGTAACAGCCTGAATATGTGTCCTTGTAAAGTAGCTCTTATTAGAGGCTGTGATTTTGTGTATAACACCACCTGTACTTACTAGCCAGTTGCTAATAAGAAACTACACTTTGTATTGCATGGATTTGTCACTTGTAAAAGAGATGTTAGAGCATGCAAATTTGCAGCAGCTGCTAGAAAATGCTAAGGCAAAAGGTAGAAAGATTCTAATACGATGGTAGTGTTATACAGCAGACAATAGAACGAATTAAGAGGGTGGGAGAACTCCACGAGTAAATTTCTTTGGCTGGTCCCCCACTGCCATTAACATCTTCGACATGCTGCTGCACCCTGTAGTATACATACTGCTAATGTTAATCCGTATGTGCTTTGCCATAGTGGTAATTTGTTACTGAATGAAGCAGGTGAAACTCTGCATTGACAATGAGGTGCCAGGACTGAGGTTGGCCAAATGCCTACCACCACAGTCAAGGGCAAGACTGGGTTGGCCTCTGTGTTTGCCACCAAGAAGAACTTTTCGCTCCGCTGTTGGCTGCAACCCAGCAGGCGTTGAGTGGTGGGGACACATGCCATGCCAGACCTTGATGTGAGGGATGGCCTCCCCTGTTACCAGAGAGCTGTAGAGGAGAGAATGGCAGGCCAAGAAGCCTGTGGTTGGCATATGTTGCAGATATGATCTAGCCTAAATCCCCTATTACGAATCAATAAAGCATTCTAGTCTTAATAACAAGGACAGCACAGCTTCAGGAAGATGAGGGACTGAATTGGTTAATCAAAGTGTTTCTGGCTTGAGCATTACAGGATGGCTTTACTATCATTTTGATCATATCCTAATACAAAAATTGGTCCTGGGAGTCCAGGCTGGAGGCCTAGACTTACCAATTCATTCTTTCAATCCTGGTGATTATGTGTATATAAAGACTTTTTCAGGACAACCACTAGAGAAAAAGTGGGATGGACCATATCAAGTCCTGCTGACTACCAACACTGCAATCAAAATCAAGGAACAGCCGGCCTGGATTCGCTACTCGAGAGTGAAGAGAGCCCCAGAAGGAATATGGAAGACAGTGCCCGCAGGACCACTGAAACTTCGAATTCAACGAAACGATTTTTAATAGTATATTGTTTAATTGGATTTTGTATAACAGAGATACAGTCATGGGATCAAAACTTATATCTAAGACTAATGCAAAATGTGACTAAGGTTCTGAACAAAAGTTGCTGCTGGATCTGTACCCAGTTGCCTAAATCAGCTGAGGAACCAGGCATTACCCTGATTGGTTTACCAATTCCAAACAATTATGCCTGGAACACTTTATGGGAAAATACTACCTGGAATGTAAATAATACTCAGAAATTAGAGATAATTAGTCCAAAATTACCAGTTACCCCCTAACTTCCACCTGTTCAAGGTGCCTTATGTTTTTTACTGAAGTTTATTATATATACTCTGTAAGACTGTTATAAGGTATAGAATAAGATTTTATAAGATATAGATAAGATTTTGATTAGTATATTTTAGCTAATTTAGTTAAACATAGGGAGGGGGGAAATGTTGTGTCACTAGTTAAGGTCCGGCGGCCGGAAGATGTCATGCTGTACGGAAAGACAGGGCCCCTCTCCTAATAGCCAATAGCGTTTAGTTGATGATGTAAGCAGACGGAACTGATGTTGTAAGCCCTGGCTATATAATGTTGTGTCACCCAGCAATAAACACCATTTTGCCGTCCACCACATTGGTGTCAGCGTGCTGATGACCCATGCGGCCAGTGGATTGGTCGCTGTGTCGTTCATAAACCAGGTCACCGTGCCTCACTTGAGGCAACAAGATATGTGATTTTTTTATGCTTCATGGTAGTAATGTCTGATATATGTAATCTACTGCCCAGCTTTTTTAGTTCTTTCAGATTTGTTCTGAAAATCACAATCATGAGAGCAAGCAGACTTCTAAGACAGCTACCTCTAGTTCTTCACGTAGTTGTGAACCTCTGTTAAAATTTGGATAAAAGTACTTAAACCACTAGTAGTAAACCACTGGAGGGCGTGAGAGAAGGGGAATAAAGATTGTGATTTTAGACAAAGAATAAAGCACTGGTCATAAAATACGTAGGTTTTTTGCAAAACAGAATTGACATTATTTTTACATACACCAATGTGTATGTGATTAATGTAATTTATGGTCAAACTTTTCAGAAGGAATCATGGATTATATTTATCCAAAATTTTAATAATGTCTTTTGTTTACTTGCTGGTACCATGGACATGCAGGTCTTGATTAGGTATCATCTGAAAATCACAATCTAACTTTAAACCTATGAAGTGAATGCAAAATTTTCAGTGTATCATCAAATGCACCAATAACTTATCAAAACCTATCTTTTTAACTGAAATATTATTGACTCCTGACTATAGTAAGGTGAAAAAAATTCTGAACAAAACCAGCAAAGACATCCTGATTTGGAATTCGGAATTTGGAATTTGGAATTTGATCCTCTAAGCTAGAGTCCTACTAAAAAAAAAAAAAAAATAATTACAAGCCTTATTTTACAAATGTATCTTTCCAAAAGAATTATGGGGAAAAAAATGCTTTGAAAAATTTAATCACCAATTTAAACAATTTAATTTAATCATTGTTTTTATATAGACCGTAAAATAAAAGACTGAATGTAAAGGAAAAATTGTAGCATAGTATAGCTTGAGGAGCAAAAGTTTAATGCAAGATGCATTTGTGCAACAGCTGTTTGTTTGCCAAAATATTGGATGCATGGATTATATTTTATTTTATATATGATTCAAATTGTCTTTCAATTCAAGATGCATACCTGCACTCTGAATCATAATAGCACTCTGGTTCCAAAGAGACATAAATATTAGTTCTTCCTGTTGTCTTGTTTTATTATTAAGGGATACCAGATAGGACATGTGAGTTCTATAACTATGCAAAAAAAAAAAAAAATGCAAGTAACATAAAACTAAAGGTTTTTTTTTCTAGTTAACATCATGGATTTTTTTTTCTTTACTTTTTTTGAGAAAGAGTACAAGGGGTTACTCTATTAATTTAACATTTTCCTACCAGCCTGGCTTCATGTGCTACACATCTCATTTTCATAAATGTCCTAAAGGAAAAAAAGTCAGACAGCATTATGAACACGTATTTCAGCAAAAATAAACCAATATAATGCAGGACATTCAATCAATATAGTGGAGAATGAAAATGAATGGTCACAATTTCATAAGCTGACAGCTCTTTACAAGAAAAAGTGTGAAAAGTTTCTGAAAAAAAAAAAAAGAAAACAATATTTCAGTATAACAAGAAGCTATTTGAGGTAGTGGAAATGTCCTGTTGAAGTTTTTCTCCCTTTGCTATATTCTAGACTTAGACTCTGTATTGGGGTAATTTCCAATCTCTACTGGAAAAGTGAAAACAAACACATGGGTACAGAATTATGCCTATGATTGTTCACTATAATAAACAAACCATACAAGCAAAATCTACTTGGAATGATTGCACAGCATACTTCAGCACACAGCGTTCCATGGCTTTGATAGTCACAACTTTTGCAAAACAATTCTTCACAATTATTTACTAGTCAATATCCATAATATCTAGTGAAGCACAAAGAGAAGTTCAGTCAGTGACAGCAGTAACTATTTTTCAGAGAGCCCTCTCTCAGCCTCTTACCATATTGCACTGTCAAGAGAAATGGATTTTTTGCCTTTGAATTCCAGAGCACCTCCTGCATCCTACACCTACCCCAGAATAGTCCTACATAAATGATAAAAACCAATCTCATTATTCACATATCTTTCTCATGAAGTTGCTACAGAAAGAATAAGCAATTCTGACAAACCACTGATTTTTCAAGTACTGTGACTACTTTAATGACTTTGTCATCTCTGCACAGGACAAAAAACAGATGGTGAAATATCTTAAGATTGTTTGGGCTTGGAGCCATTTTTTCCAGCTGAGTTGTTTAAGATGTTAACTAGACCTAGCTGTAAAACAGACAGTAACATCTCAGATAGTAGCCAGCTGACAAAGAGTGTATCTGTAGCTGTAAGTTTAACTTACAGCAACAGTGTGTGATATGTCCTGGTTTCAGCTGGGACAGACTTAATTTTCTTTCTGCACACAGCTGGTGCAGTGCTGTGGTTTGGCTTTAGTCTGAGAACAACACTGGTAACACACTTATGTTTTAGTTGTTGCTCCGTAGCACTTACCCTGATCAAGGACTGCGCAGTCCCTCATGCTCTGCAGTGAGGAGGAGCACAAGAAGCTGGGGGGGAGCAGAGTCAGGACACCTGTCCCAAACTAGCCACAGGGATATTCCATATCACAGCACGTCATGCCCAGTATAGAAACTGGGGGAGTTACCCAGAATGTAGAAATGCTTACTGAGACAGCTTTTCCCGCTGCCTAGCAAGATGTGGTCTGGCACTTTTCCTTCTGGTTTCTACTGTCAAGTAAAAAGCATTAATGAAATTTCAGATGGTGATTTAAGCTAAAATATTTGGCTTTAACTTTAATATCAAAGAGAAGGTCCAGTCAATACTGGTGTTTGTAGAGCAAAGGGACTAACAGCATTACTTTTCAGCTAAGATAGATGTTTCATTCTGTAAACATTTCTCTTTCTCTTGCCTGAACACGTAAGACTATGTCTTCGATTTCCTTTAGGAGGAGAGCCGCAGATGAGATGCAATGACTTTTGCTTTGTGTGTAGCCCGTGGTTTTAAATGCTACTATCTCCCAGGCATATTATTTAATATAACAGTACATTACAAAAGGCAATAGAAAATTCCATTACTGTAATTTTCTTGAATTCTTGTAATTTTATTGAGGTAGCAACAAAGGTCCATTAAAGCTGTTTTTCCAATATACTTTCAGATAGATCAGTGACACCAACAACACCGTGATAAGAGCAGCGTAAGTTCCATAATAGCGGCCAGGGCTGTACATCTACCAAGGTTTCTTTTTAAAATACAAATTTAAGACTTAAAGGAAGAGTCTCATCCTCTCACCTACGTGATCTATGTCAAATATAGTAGGATAGAAATGTCGCTATAATTGTCAATTACAGAACAAAGTTATCCTGCAGATTTGTTTTATTTATAAAAAAGGAAAAACAAAACCAAATCCCCCTCAGAAAAAAAGCCCACAAGTAAACAAACAAACAAACAAAAAGCCAAATACCAAAAAAAACTTAAGAATGTTTACATTACTGCTGAAATGAAAGAATCAATTAAAATCAGACAGGCCAGATTCCCAAATCTGCAAGTATTCAGGACATGCTGGTGATGACATTATGACCAGCTACTATGAAGGAGAAAAAAAATGACTGCGACTGCTGAACCCATGACAATGCCTCTGTACAATACCATTAAAGATAGATTTTCAGTTCCTTGACATGCCATAACTAATTATCAACATTTCAGGTTTTATTATTTGTCCTGGGTTCAGCAGCAGCAGTCATTTTTCTCCATAGTAGCTGGCGCAGTGCTGTGTTTTTGACTTTTGGCCTGGGAACAGTTCTGATAACACTGATGTTTTTAGTTGTTGCTCAGTAATGTTTAGTCTGACCAAGGACTTTCTGAGCCTCATGCTGTGCCAGGGAGGAAGGGAAGCCGGGAGGAAGCAGAGACAGGACACCTGACCCAAACTAGCCAAAGAGGTATTCCATGCCACAGCACATTATACCCACTATATTAACTGGGGGCAGTTACCCAGAAGGGTCAGATCACTGTTCGTGTTGGGCTCGGTATTTGTCGGCAGGTGGTGAGCGGTTGCTATTTCCCTTGTCATTATTATTATTGGTGGTAGCAGCAGTGGTTTGTGTTATACCTTAATTACTGGACTGTTCTTATCTCAACCCGTGGGAGTTATATTCTTTCGATTCTTCTCCTCATCCCTCCAGGAGTTGGGGGGGGAGGAAGGGGGGAGGAGTGAGTGACTGGCTGCGTGGCTGAGTTGCCAACTGGGCTTAAACCACGACATTACTTTACTGTCTAGAACAGTTTGGACAAAAAGAAGAATGGAGGGAAAACATCAAACAGATAAAAATTTACATGTGCAATTTGGACTGACCTCTACTGTAATTTGTTTAGTTTCAGTTACCTCAACTTCTATTTACATCTTATTGTAACATAGGACCTTAGTCACTTTACACACTTCACTTGATCCTTAAATTGGAGTATAATAACTAATTTTCAACTCCCTGGATGTATTTTCTTATTTTTTTCACCCTCCTCTTTTCACCTGCTATTTACCATTGTCCCACAGTCTGGTTCTGGCACACATATCCTCAAGTTACTGAAACATACTTAGTTGATGTTCTGTTAAAATTTATTTATTCATTTATTTCTCTCTATGTTGCTTGAAAATTTTAAATAATGGAAAGGTGATTGATAGACAAAGTCTTTCTTGAAACCATTTCAAAACACCTGAAGTACAAGACGGTTACTGGAAGTAGTCAATATGGATTTACAAAGGGAGAATCATGCTAACCAACCTGACAGCCTTCTACAATGAGTTTATTAGCTTGGTGAATGAGGAAAAAGCATGGATGTTGTTTACCTTGAATTTAATAAGGCTTTTGACATTGTTTCCTGTAACATCTTCATAGACAATTTGGCAATGTACGGCTCAGGTTAATGGACAACAATGTTTCCATAAAACAGACTTGAAGACATATGTCCAAATGATTGTTACTAGTAGCACAATATCCAGTTGAAAGTCATTCAGCAGCATTGTGTGCCAGGAGTTGACATTGGGGCCATCTCTGTTTAACATCACCTTTAATGACCTGGATGACGTGACAAAGTATTCCGTTAGCAAAACTGTAAGTGAAATAAAACTGGGAAGAACAATTGAAAGACCAGAGCATTGTGCTTCCATTCTGAGGGAACTTAATAGACTGGAGATATGGGCAGAGAGGACCCTTATGAAGTTCAGCAAAGGGAAAATACAAGTCCTACATCTTGGGAAGAATCAGCCGGGGCACCACTACACACTGGGGACTGACTGGCTGGAAAGCAGCTTTGCAAGGAAGCACCTTGAAGTCCTGCTGGACAACAAGCTGACTATGAGCCAGCAATGCACCTTTGAGGAAAAGAAGGCAAACAGTATGTTGGGTTGCATTTGAAAAAGCCTGGCCAACAGGCTGAGGACGTCTTCTGCACCCAGCACTGGTGAAGCCATATGCAGAGTGCTGTGCAAAGATGGGAACCCCGCAGCACAAGACAGGTATGAACTTCCTGTAGTGAGTCCAGTGAAGGGTGTCGTGGTTTAAGCCGTAAATCACGCAGTCGCTCTCTCACTCACTCCCCTCTCTTTCTTCCCCCCGCTCCCGGGGGGGATGGGGAGGAGAATCAAAAGAATGCAACTCCAGCAGGTTGAGATAAGAACAGTTTAGTAACTAAAGTATAACACAAGACCACTACTGCTACCACCAATAATAATAATGACAAGACAAATACAAGGAAAGAATACAATTGCACACAACCTAAAACCCAGCCCGACCACACAGTGCACCCCCACCCTTCCGGGTCTCTGCTCTCTGCTTTCCATCCTGGGCATGACATGCTGTGGTATGGAATAACCTCTTTGGTCAGTTTGGGTCAGGTGTCCTGTCTCTGGTTCCTCCCAGCTTCCCCTCCTCCCTGGCAGAGCATGAGACTCAGAAAGTCCTTGGTCAGGCCAAAATATCACTAAGCAGTAACCGAAACACTGGTGTTATCAGTGCTGTTCCCAGGCCCAAAATCAAAAACACAGCACTGCACCAGCTACTACCAAGGAGAAAAATGACTGCTACTGCTGAACCCATGACAAGGGCCACAAAGATATTAAGAGACTGGAGCACCTTTCCTGTGAGGAAAGGCTTCCATTATTCAAGAAAAGGATCAGGAGCATCTTATCAATGTGCATCAATGCCTGATGGGAGGCAATGATGAAGATGAAACCAGGATTATCAGTAGTATTAATAGTGCTTATTAACAGAACAAGAGGCAATGAACACAAACTGAAACATGAAATTTCATCTGAACACAAGAAAACAGTATTTCACTAAAATTTTTTTTGCTAAAATTATTGAAATATTTCCTGTGTATTAGCAGCTAAAATATTTGCTAGAATAAAAAGAAAAAAAAGAAAAAGTCACTAAATAAAGAGGAAGATAAGCAATCACAGAAAAAAGAAAAAATATATTTATATTTGATTAATTTAGCTTTAAATATTTTGATTGCTCTAGCTTACGTTACCTAATCATTGCATGAGAGAAAGTCGGAGTTGACCGAAGAGCACAGAAGACATTTCAGCTCTTGACAAGCACTTACTATTTCATTTAGTTTAATAAGTTTTATAACACATTTTGAATAGTATATTGTGCTATTTGCCATCTCAAGAAAACCGTTTGTACCTCATAATTCCTTTCTATGGTACAAAGCTGTAGAGAATAAAGCACATCATCCACGTTTTAAAAGTTTATTAAAAGATGTTATTCAGAGTGAGGCTTTAATTTTACAAAGTAATTCAGGGTTCTTATATGTTGTGTGGTTTATTTATCATGTGACGATACTGAGGGCAGGTTTCCTTTTGTATTGAAACCTTATGTTATTTCTTAAAAAAATCCAATTAGTTCAGTCTATTTCAACAAATCAGAAATTCTAGAGAGAAACTCCAAGCAGATTTTTACCTTCAACACAAATGGTCTAGCCCTTTACCACACTTTTTAGTATTCATTACTCATTTCAAGGTGACACCAGTTCTAGCACTTAGGTGATATTACTCAAAACCTTTCTTTAAAATAACCCATTCATAAACTTTTTTAGACCTGAATAAATAGTTTATTTTTGGACTCTGTGGTCCTTAGGTAGTCACTATCAATAACCATACTTACCAAATATTTTTTTATTTATTATTATTTACTTCTAGTAACATCAGCAGAAAAGGAAGTGTGAAGCAGTCCTAATTACAAGTGGAGTAATGACTAAATCTTATATATCTGGTTACCTCTTTCACACTGAGTGCCCTCCTGACATGCTAGCTAAGCTGCAACTTAGCAGTTTTCTAACAAACATAAATCATGCACTCCGATCACAAACATGCTCCTTTTCAAGATGTGTCAGCCTCATAAATCTGAGGCTTTTTATTCATTGCCAATTCCACAAACAACATGCTGAAGCTGTTCCGAAGATAAATGCCATTTGCTAAGCTAGAGTCATTCAGCCATCTTAATCTTAAAAACAAGTCTCATGATCATTATTTGGACCATCCCATGTTGTCAGTAGAGACAGTTTATTACCCCAGAGTGCACTGCAACTCTCCCTCTGGTGACTTCCAGCTAGAGGGCAGATGGCAGCCCTTTCATATTGAGAGTTATGAAGGCTTCTGCAGCACATGACTTTATGGCCATGAATTTATAATGCTGCCACCAGCAAGCACTCAACACTGCAGTCCTCTGAAGGCTACAGTACAGCAACATGAATTCTTTGTTGGCTTCAATTTCTATCTAGCTATCCAAGTGTCTGTTTTCTAATTGTAATGGACACTCAAGTTTTATGAAGTTTCCTCCATTTGACAAGACAGCTAGAGGTCTCCGATAATAATTCAGATTCCTACTAGCACTGCATGAGTATATAGCTCACAAATTGTTTTCACTGCCTTGGAAGTGAAGATAACGTGATTTTGCCTGAGCTTAACAGGCTTCTAGAGTGATCCTTTGATAAAACATAGGTTGCTTATATTTCAGAGGTTTGGCTTTATTTCTCCGCTCTTGTTATTGCTATATAAAAACAAAATTGAGTTTAAAAGAAGATGCAAGGCCCCTATAAGCATCATAAAAGAACTGTTAAAAACTTTCAGTAACATTTAGTGACAAATATGTTAGAAAAAAGAAATTTAAAAAGCATCCAACCAAGAAAGCTTAAAGTTGGCTTTTTGAAGGCACACATACTGACAAATTGTGACCATTTTAACTTGTGAAAGAGTAACACAAGTGTCCTGAATAACCTCCTGATTTCTCTTCACTCAACAAAATTCAGTCCCCTCCTATGAGGGAAACTCACCACACATAGCTTAATTTCATACTCTTCTGGTTGCCTTGCATATTTTTCCTGTAATTTCAGTAGTTCTGCTGGCAACCAGGGGATTTTATGTACAGTAGTGCAAGTGTTATCATCATCAGCAGTAGCAGTTTTGGTTTTAACTGATACTCATAGAGAAACAGATTGAAGGTTGTGACTGGGTGTCTCCGGGGTCTCATTATCACCACTGTCGTATCAAAAGTCCCTGTTCCTAATCTCAGAATCTATATAATGCACCAATCTGCAGACTTGTCTGACTGAAGCAGAAGATTGCTTTTCCAACAACTGTTAATCTCTGCACTCCGTTAAAGTGAGCAGAGTTTTCAGGTGATCAGCCTCAGCCTTAACACGATTATTTTCAATCATAAGTTTATAATAAGTTGGATTCCCAGTTTTTCTCTTGTTTCTTTTCAAAATTTAATGATGAATTCATTAGCTCATTTTATGATTACAGCTAAATATTCATTCAGCAGTAGAGGCATACTTACCTTCTTTCTGTGCACAAGATAAACAGGCTTATAAAATTGCTTACCAAAATTTTTGAGCCCACTTCTCCCTAGCCTGGGAAGGCACACATTTATGTTCTTGCAGTAGTCCTGCGGGACTGGAAACTTGAAGGTGCCATCTAATGGTAAACCTCATAAGAGCTGCCAAATAAGGAAGCTATATTTTTGTTTTTAAAAGCAAAGTGTGAGAGTTTTACACCAGTCAGTAACAAAATGTGTATGACCAGACTCACTCAAGCTCCATATGCTTATAGTTAAAAATTTGAAACTTGTGTTACTACAGAAAAGCCTGAACAGGTACAAGGGCCTCCTAAATGGTCAGAAGGATGACCAGTGAACAGCACTAACTAATGAAGATAATTGATAACTGAGGAGGAGGCTTTGCCCTTGTGTAGGCATATTAACAAGTGAGGCTAACAAAGCTCTAAACAGGAAAGACTGCCCTTGAAGGCTGGTACATCCTGAAAAAAGCATGGACATGTCAAAATATGGCTTTGATGTGTCAGCAAAACATGATCAGGGTGTTTTTTAGATTAACTATCCTCATTATACCCTCATGTCCTAGGTTCAGCTGTAACAGTTATTTTTTTCCTTTTTAGTAGCTGATGCAGTGCTGTTTTCTAGTCTGGGAACAATTCCAATAACACGCTGATGTTTTAGTTGTTGCTAAGTAATGCTTATCCTGATCAAGGATTTTCAGTCACTCATGCTCTGCTAGTGAGGAGGGGCACAAGAAGACAGGAGGGAACAGAGTCAGGACACCTGACTGGGAGGAGTCACCTGAAAGGCCCAGATCACTGCTCAGGTCTGGCTGGGTATCTGTCAGTGGGTGGTGAGCAATAGTATTGTGCGTCACTTGTGTTTACTGTTTTTATTTTCTTGCCTTCCCTTTTTAGTTTTATATTCTCTCCCCTTGTTATTTCCCTTATCATTATTATTATTAATAGTAGTAGTAGCAATTTTATATTATACTTTAGTTATTGGACTGTTCATATCCCAACCCGTGGGATTCACATTCATTAAATTCTCCTTCCCATCCTGACGGGAGAGGAAGAAGGAGTGAATGAGTGAGAGGTTGCACGGTTCTGAGTTACTGGCTGGGCTTAAACCACAACTCCTCATTATAATAATAAAAATCATACCTACAGGTCAAAAGGCCCCTGCCCAGGTTATAAGACCCTTTCCCTGGGAATGAATAAGGAATTAAATGATGTAACCTTATGTAAATGAATTGACCACTCAGTAAACACGGGAGGATTACAGAGAGTTACTAACCTGAACCAAATTGTGTAAATATGTGGAATTAGGAAGTGGAGAAGTTAGGAAAGACTCCATTGTAACTACTGCAATTGGTCAATAAGCGGAACCTGCCTTCCCTCCCATAGGGACACCTATTGGGTAACAACCATACTCTATCATAGAATCATAGAATAGTTAGGGTTGGAAAGGACCTTAAGATCATCTAGTTCCAACCCCCCTGACACGGGCAGGGACACCTCCCACTAAACTATGCCACCCAAGGCTCTCTCTAACCTGGCTTTGAACAGCACCAGCGATGGAGCATTCACAACTTCACTAGGCAACTCATTCCAGTGCCTCACCATCCTTACAGTAAAGAATTTCTTCCTCATATCCAATCTAAACTTCCCCTATTTAAGTTTGAACCCATTACCCCTTGTCCTACCGCTACAGTCCCTAATGAATAGTCCATCCCCAGCATCCCTATAAGCCCCCTTCAGATACTGGAAAGCTGCTATGAGGTCTGCACACTTAATGATTAATTCCAGCTAGCTTTTATATATGTTATTTCATTATTATTCTTGCCATTAGTGTACTATCAACACCAATCTTTGGAGCTAAATTTGTTACAAATTTATATAATAAAAACTCTCAGCTGAGATTTATTTTGTGTGAGTTCAGGAAACTTGAACAATTAACCCAATGGGTGAATCTGTTACCATGCACTCCAGAATAGGATGGTTAAATCACCCTCTGATATAGTGTGCTCTGTCCTGTAGAGTACCTGCAGAGGGCTCTGATAGGCTATTCTGGCTCAAGGGTCTCACCTTTCCAAAGATGTAGACAGCCACATCAAGCATAAAGGTCTAGCGTAAAATCCCCCTTTAACGTGACAATGTCAGTTATCATTTAGGGTTTCAACAGATTAAGAAGGCTTCACTTGCTTTTCTTAATCAGATAGTAGGTGATCAGACAAGCTATAAGACAGGTTGGAAGTTCACCGGTTTTTACTTGTGAAGAAACAAGTCGTGCATCACATTGTCTGGCTTAAGATGAAGAAGAGAAGAGGTGGAAGAGCTAAGGGGAAAAAACCTGTCTCTAGGACTGAAAGTCTCTTACCCTGTGACTCTACAGAATCCTACCAAGAAGTGAAATACATATCCTCATTTTACTTTTGAACTTAGGCCTGCTTCCACTCTTTTTCTTACATTTGTGGTAGGCCAAAACATGTGGATTTTGGAAATGCTTTTCTTCTTAAACTCTAGCAGATCACAATAAGAGCTTCCTCTCTACCTCTTTTCTTTCCAATGCCTGACTGTCCTTCTTGTGTTCTGCAATACTCTGATTGTGAATTCAAGTCTGCATTCATGACATTGATTTATAAACTTTCCTTATTGAATTTCTTTCCCTGCTCCAGCATTACTCTGTGCTCCTTCTGAAGTTTTCTGTTGTGTGCTGTTAATAACAATACATGCTGTGTCAGGCAGCTGATTTTTTTCAAAGGTCAGATCAATTTCAAGCTTCTCTGTGCAAATTCATTTCAAGTTGCCGTGTACCAAAGCAATCCAAATCCATAAAATATCTGGGGTTTCACCTATTTCTTGCTCTCCTTTTAAGTCAAAATATTTACCTTCCTCTACTTACCTTTTGTTCTTTCCTTTTCTACAGTTCAGTGTGAATCTGGATTTTGCCTCACTGACGTACTTAATTTTTGAAAATCAGATCAGAAAAGAACGCAGTAATAACACTGAAATCTACTGTTTTCAATGACAGAGACATCAGCTATGAAGTATGGAATAGTGGTATTATAACCTGAAAAAAAAAAGTCTCTCTGCTCCACTGAATGTCACAGTATGAAACCAGCTGGAGAGTAAGGGAGTTAAATACTTAAATGTAATTATTTAATATTAAAGCACTGAATTCTTACTTAATGGATAGAATTGCCTCTGAAAAAAAATAAATAAAACAGTGTGAATAATTGTGATTTAACTTTGTGAAGGTGTTTATACCTCTAAGCTTGTTTTATTTCTGATCACCAATGAAAAGCAAACCTTTGGAATGTTTCTCTGCAGGGAAAAGACCCTGGCTATGTGGCAGCTGTTGGATGGCTGGGACTGGAAGCCGTGGCAGCACCATGAACCGGGGAGGGATGTTCTCAGGGCCTGTGGGCAGTAAACCATGTGTCAGTGTGCTGGAAGGGCTGCTGAGGAGCCAGGCAGAGAGCCCAGCAGCAACACAGGAAGATTATGAAATCTTCCTGGTAACAGTCAGACTCAGTTTCTGTCAGCCTCATCTCCAGTCTAATTCTATTCAAACTGCAGAGGTTGAATTAAAAAATATCAGCTTAGAGACACTGGCTTTCTTTGCCAAGATATTACTTCACTGAAGTGGTGCTTTTTAGCATCAGGCGGACATGTGCCCAAAGTTTTGGTAGTGTGGGGGCTGCATGAATGGCTTCTACACAGGCACTGCCCTGTGCCAGACACAACTGTTCCAAACAGCTGAAATTAATCTACTGCAGTAGAATGTACAGCCAAGCCCCTCACCCAAGATGATGGTACCTTTGTGGAAACATACTCAAGAAAGGGCAAAAAACCCCTACAAAGGCAGAGGAGGAGGAGGCTTTCCATGTGCCAGGGCAGAGATATTTCCTCATATACCATGGAGGACCTCCACTGGAACAGATGACTATTCCCAACAGGAGCTGTAGACCCTGGAGAGCAGACAACAGAGCAGGGGAAGATTATGAAATCTCACCAAAATCAACAACTGCCTAAACAGCCTTCATTGAAACCACAACAAAGTCCATTTTATGAGATGTGTACTGCAATCTTCTCTCTACTTTGTGGAGTACTTCTCTTTCCAAGTGATTCTCAGCTACAGAAAAAAGACATACAGTTGGTTAAATTCTGTCATCCAACAAAGTTCCTCTCGTTATCTGCTATAATTAATCACTGGCTTTGGAAGCAAAATTAGATGTCCATATATTAGCTTTCTGTGATGAATAAAAATGATAGGTTTCTTCACCATTTTTAGGCTTTAGCCCTTCCCTCTTTTAAAGCAAAATTAATGATCTCAAAGCAAAAAAAGATTTAAAGTTTATGACTACTTGATTCATAATCAGCCACTGAAATCACAAGGGAGACATAGATTTTGCGACCGTGGGGGAAGCAAGCAGCCGAACCAATATGGTTGATAAAGCAAGCTTCGATTTATTCGGAGAATATGCTGACTTATATAGATCAAATGGTTGATTGTTTCATACTTGATATCATATGATTGGTTACAAGCTATTCGTGTTACATTTTCATTGGTTAAAACTAGCTAACAATCATTACTAAATATAATTATCTTGAGGTTACATTTTGCAATTCTTTTCTTCAATTCAAGTTCCTTGGTACTTTCCATACTGTCCAAAGTCAGGCCGTTCTTGCTGATGATAGGTCCTCTCCAACTGCGCAATTATGGTTTCAATATCTATCGTTGGTTTGTTGACACTGCTGGGCACCTAGGCGCCAGACTATACTGCTCACAAAGCGATTTCAATGACCCGTTGCCTTGCTCTGCGAGCCATTCTCCAACAAGATTTAACATCAAAATTGTGAGGCTACCAAATAAATTACAACTGCATCAGTGATTTAATATGTCTAGAAGTGAAAATTATTTAAATAATGGGTAATGTATGTCTTGCTAACCTGTACCCAGTGTATTTCCAATGTTAATAAAAATGGAATAATGGTTGTTCTTCTAGAGGGCAATTTTAAAACAGCAAAGGACTAATATAGTTAGTTTAATAAGAACAAGGTTATAAAAGAAAATAAGATAAAATAAAAGATACAACTATAACAACATAGCAGCTAATTAGTAAAAGGATACGTTTGTGATACAATATTATTTTATTAGGAAAATAGAGATTATAACGCTTCCTGAGAGTCTAGCCAGCTAGTCTAACTGTGTATAGGGTACGGTGCAATTGACTGATTTATCCAGAATACCTACTTCTATGTCCTGGGCAAAATGGTAGTGAACATGGCAGAAAAACTGTGGATGTGCAGATCTTAAACTATGCTCCTGGAAATGTTCATGTGCGCTCAAATGTTCACGCAGGATTTTTTTGTATGCATATTTTCAAGGTGTGCAAAGATGTGCACAATAGAAATGGAAAACCCATTCTTGTTAACTCAGGTGGAAGACATGAAAAGTCAACCAGAGAACAGAACTTAAAAAACAATGATTGCAGTTAAAATTCTTATCAAGAAATTGTTGTAAGTATAAAGATATTGGAAATTAATATGAGTGTTTTAACAGAAACCTTTTCTTTTAAAACAGACAAGCTCAGACATTGTTACATAGACACACAATCTCTTATTCTCTCTCCACATAATAGAAGAAAATAGTCTGTCAATATTAAAATAAATATATAGAGGGCATATGTGGTTTTGAATTGTGGTAATAATTCAAGAATAGCTTTTTTAAATCTCATATATTTTTAGGAGGGGGGTGGGAGCTTGAGAACCTGGTCTCACCTTTCTGGCATTTGCCTAAGTCTGTCACTTGAGATGGCAACTATTCCATCGACTTAATTGTTTCATTAAGAACTCAGAAAATAAAAATCATATACTATCACCAAAAGAAGAAAAAGTTGCTGGCTTTAAAGCAAGTATTATACACAGTATGTATCACAGGCCAGTGAACCTGGTTTATTCCTTCTCTTCATAAAATTTACCATGCTACACAAGCCACTGTTTTTAAGAACCTGCACACTCTCTTTGGCAAAGGCAAACTTCAATTCTGCTTGAATAATTATAATGAATTATCATCATGATATGTGTCAGTCTTTTCCTAGTCTATGTTTTTCCTTTTACATAGTCAGAGCTCTTCTTTTAAAACTTCTGTAATCTTACAGCAATAAAAAGCTAACAGAAAAAAATTGTTAATTCAAGGACATCACCCAATATCTGCCCAGCCTGTATTTGTGCCTGGGACTGCCCCCAACCCCTGTGCTGGAAGTTGCACTTGGCCTTGTTGAGCTTCATGAAGTTGACATTGGCCCACAACTCAAGTGTGTCAAGGTCCATCTGAATTCCATCCCTTCCCTCCATCATGTCAACTGCACCACACAGCTTGGTGTCATCAGCAAACTTGCTGAGGGCACACTCAATCCCTCTGTCCATGTCACCGACAAAGATGTTGAACAGGACTGGTCCCAACACCAGCCCCTGAGGGACACCGCTCATTACTGGTCTCTACTTGGACATCAAGCACTCTTCAAGTGTGACCATTCAGACGACTCTTTATCCAGCAAGATGTTCATCTGTCAAATCCATGCCTCTCCAGTTTAGAGACAGGGATGTCATGCAGAACAGTGACAAATGCCTTGCACAAGTCCAGGTAAATTACGTCAGTCACTCTTCCTTTAACTGCCAGCTCCATGGCCCCATAATGGAAGGCCACCAAATTTGTCAGCAGGATTTGCTTTTACTGAAACCACATTGGCTGTTACCAATCACTCCTTTACTGTCCATGTACCTTAGCATAGTTTCCAGGAGGATCTTCTCCATTATCTTGCCAGGCACTGAGGTGAGACTGTCCAGCCTGTAGCTCCCCATGTCTTTCTTTTCTCCCTTTTTTAAAAATGACAGTTATATTTCCCATTTTCCAGTCATGGGGAACTTCACCAGACTGCCACAGCTTCTCAAATACGATGATAATGGACAATGGCTTGGCAATTTTATCCGCCAGTTCCCTCAGGACCTGTGGATCCATCTTATGAGATCCCAGGAACTTGTGTACTTTCAGATTCCTCAGATGGTCTTGAGTTTGATCTTCTCCTACCATGGACAGTTTTTCATTATCTCAGTCCCTGCCTTTATTTTCTGTCAATTGAGCAGAGTGGCTGGAGCTCTTGCCAGTGAAGACTGGTGCAAAAGCTGTTGCATGCCTCAGCTTTCTCTGTATCCTGGGTAACCAGGTCTCCTGTTTCTTTCTGGAGAAAACCCATGTCATATTATTCATAAGTTTTCCCAATTTCTGTTGAATGATTCACCCTTTGTCAGATAAAGACTTTTGTAGAACAAGATTAAATATTTTAGCCTGTAATTTTCACTTAGCCCAAAAACACATGTTCAGTGACGACAAATTTCGTGCCTGACTGTACATGTAAAAATTTATGAGCATTTAATATTTTTAAGATATTTTAGATCATTCTTTTTATTCCTGAAATTTTCACTTGCTCCAAAAGTGTTATGTCTAAATCTTTTTAATAAGCAATTTCAAGCTATTTAAACCTAAATTTTTTTGACATAAGCAATTCTAGTGTCTTTGTTTTGAAAAACAATTTCTCTAGGTTATAAATATTTCCCCAATATTTAAAAGCTATCCCAGTCAAATACCATAATTACATCCAAGAGAAACAGGTGAACAAATGAAAGAAAAAATACGTTCAACTTATGTTTCAATGTAGCCTCGTAAAGGTCTTCATTTCCCTTAGTATCTTAGGTTGCTCCACCTAACCAACTGGAGAATCAGGCCTTCAAGTTCTGTCTATGTCTTTTTTGCTTCTTAGGGTAATATGATAGTTCATACTGCTGATCCTCATAAAGGGTATTTCTCTATAAAAGGGTTACAAGGGATAAAGATTTAATAAATAAATAAAAATTTAATAAATACCACATATAAATACCCTGACAAAGAACTATTTCCCATTTTCAAAACCCAGTCACATGACCATAGATACATAATATAACTACCTGTTAATATGTCAATATAACCTGTCCTTCTATGTAGAAGACACACACTATTTTGAGTCAGAGCATATTGTCCTGAATGTCTTCTCACGGCATAGTATTGGAATTTCAAGCCTATTATATACTCTGACTAATCTGCCATTGGATGAAACTGGCAGTACAAGAGCTGTAATTTAGAGCTCATAGGAAGATGAGTATAATACCTATAAAGGGATGGTGAATCAATTTCAAAGCTGATGGACAAAGAAATGTGGTTCTTACAGTGACTCATACAGAGGTTTAATTTCAAGATGACACCTCCATTCTTTCACAGTTATTCATCCATTGTGCTTAACTCATGAGATCTCTCTTCTGACTGCGCTTAAATTTACAGTGAGGTCCTGGAAAGTTTTCTGCTTTGCTAGTCTCAGACACGTACCAGTAATAAACAACCAACAGTTTGATGATATCTAGCAAGTTGGTGGACCTCTCTGCAGGCAGTGTGCATGGGGAGAATATATGTTACAATCCTTTGCCTTTTTCTGTCTACTGAAGCGTTTACTCTATGTTAATGGAATTTCTTATTTCAAGTATTTTCTTATATTAGTCACTTCTAGTCAGTTCCTTCTCTAACCTCATACTCTTTTCTTTGGTTCCTAAAGAGAGCCCAGAAGCACTTCTTCCTTTTTCTTAATTTTCCCTGTGAATGGTGAATTATTTGCTGTAGCATTCAGTAAATGTTATATATATATATATATATATATATACACACCTCTGTTATATATATGTCCCTTTCAGCCATGAACTATTCTTGCTCTCTACTCCTAGCTGTTCAAATACATGTCAGTGCAGGGAGAAGCCCAGAATCCTTTAGTGGCACTAGAAGATCAAATCCATAGTTGGGGTGAATAAACAAGAAAAGAGGGATGCGGGCTAGGTGTGTGTGTATGAAGCCAGAAACCAGAGTAGTGATTACAGCAAAACTGGTCCCAGCTAAATAGGTCACTAAAAACCAGTGACTTCCCTTATCAATGCCTACAAAAATTTAATGCAACCTTGTAAACAAAAATAGTTGAAATTATTCCTGCACCACTAAGAAATCTAGGAAAAACTATTTTCCTACTTTCATCACCAGAAATGAGCCCTGTGTTCATGTAGGTGATTTTCCATTAAAACTGTTCTCAGATCAGATCTGACTAACCCCTTTTCTGCTGGCACATCAGGCAAGATTCTCCAAGACTCCACTTCATGCATAATCAGTGGGAGCATAATGCAAAAAGGCAGCAGAAATTCTAGCCAAAAGATGCCATTGTGGGATTCTGATGAAACATAAAATGAAAGTTACCTGGGATACAGCAGAATATTGTTGTCAGCTCTTCTGTGATAAAGGGTTGAAGACAGTGGAAGAACCAACAAAGCTGGGAGAACATGAAAATGTGACAATACCCCTGTTGTAAGGATATAGATGTTAACATTTAAGACATAATTCATATTTATATCTCCTTTCTTCCAGAAATACTGGAAGAACAAGAAGAAAATCTGCATTACATACACTACAGGGATAGAGTAAGAGTGGGAACACTAATACGGAGAGCAGTAATTATCCTTCAAAGGTCCTGATATACCTTCAGAAGTTGCCTGAGTACACTGATCAAAATTTTTTCTTGACTTTCTGAAAAAGCACCAGGAAAAGTTTTGACAATTTCCTAAAAAATATTCTCTGTTGTTCTTTTACCAGCACTTATCATAAATGAAACTTCCTGATGGTGCACACCCAGGTATAATGGAACATCATGGATTGCAACAACAGAAAACAGCTGTGTAAGTGTTTTTAAGCAGAATGGAAGAACGGAACAGGAATACAGGCATTGGCTTGTCTATACTTTTATCCACTTGACATATCCTGGTTCTATAATGTAGTAAGCATAAAATTCTCTTTTATGAAAGCTTTTAGAAGTAATTAAATACTGAACAGAAAGGGTGTGAATCAATTCCTCCAGTTATCCAGTTGCTTGAAAAAAAGCAAGGTGGTTGTACGTTTGTGGCTGGTTCTGGTACTCTGAAAGTTATCAAATGGATAAGGCAGCTCTGCTAATGGTTTTTCTTGAGGTGAAGCAACTCCAATTTTTTAGTGAGTCAGGCTTTCTCTCCTAATCACAATCCTACCAAGCAAAGCAATTTGAGCTGATGAAAATTTGCTTGTTGAGTATAAATCTCTCTTGGGCTGTTCATTGTTCTGTTAGAGAGCATCCCTTTTTTCTCACAATGTGCATAGGTGCACAGGTCATAGAAGTTTGGAAAAATTCCCAGAATAACACTGAGAGAGTATTTGGAATAATAAAATGTAGGTAAGGAGAACAGATCTCTGTTGTTGTCAAAATTTTGAGTAAATGTGAGAGATGATCAACAGGTAAACCAGGTAGTCCAGAATCTATATTAAATTATGTAACTAACTCACCCCCTACTGGTGATAAGCTTTCAACAAAATATTTTCAATCTTTCCTTTTAGCCATGTCAGTGGTAGAGAGTTTTCTTATTAGTGCTGCAAGCAAAAGGTCATACCATGACAGAGAGGCACAGCCTGATCTTGTGGAAGGTGTCTCTGCCCATGACAGAGGGTTGGAACTAAATGATCTTTATGGTCTCTTCCAACCCAAACCATCCTATGATTCTATAAAAAAGTTTTCAGCCTCTCAGGAAGGTAGCAGTAACGTTTAACAGTTTAAAAGTGGTCATGGTACTTCTTTAGAATGTACCAACTTTGCCAAGCCTGGAGATTATTGGCAGATGCATTAATGTCCAAATGCTCATACATGTTTATTTACACTAGTCTGCATGGAGAAAATGTCAGATGCACATTGATCCAAATGTTCACAGATATATACATGACATTAATCTGTAAAAGGAAAAATAGAAGCCCTGCTCTTTGATTAGAAAAATCTACTTTAATTTTGATTCTTTTTGTGAAAATAGGACAGCATGTACATACTGCTTTGTAAATTATTCTTTTGTAGCACTTGGCACAATGCTGCCTCAGTTAATAGTTCCATTCCATATTAATAGCACATTCAAGATCCCATTTGCTGCAAAGAAATTCAATAGGAATAACTTACCATAGGTATATGAAAAACTATGCAGCTCAAACTATTCTTCTATTAGAAGTGCATAGCATAAAGACGTAAAGATGGTTGAGAAAACAGAATCATGCTGTCACGGAAATGACCTCCAGGTATTTGTGCCATTGACAAATTTGGGCCCTGAAATGCTGTCCCCACTGTCCTGAAGAGATTTTCAAAATGCTAATTGTTTCAAATTGCTAAATGTTTCAGTTTTAGCTAGCTAGCAAAGTTCATACCCAACTGATGATATGATTGAATATGGAAGGTAAACAGCAAAAGGAACAATTTCAGAACCTAGCTAGCGGACAAATTTTGCCTTTTGCTTTCCTCAGTATCAGACAAAAATTAAATAATTTTTCGAATCCTTGCAAAAACTTTGTGTTTTATTTCCTAAATGAGAAACAATTTTTTTTATATACCCATGCAGTAGGACAGTTAAGTTACTGATCTGTCATGGGTTCAGCAACAGCAGTCATTTTTCTCCTTCGTAGTAGCTGGTGCAGTGCTGTGTTTTTATCTTTCAGCCTGGGAACACCGCTGATAACACCGATGTTTATAGTTACGGCTTAGAATGTTTTGGTCTGACCAAGGACTTTCTGCGTCTCATGCTCTGCCAGGGAGGAGGGGAAGCCGGGAGGAAGCAGAAACAGGACACCTGACCCAAATTGACCAAAGTGGTATTCCATACCACAGCACGTCATGCCCAGGATGTACAAACGGAGGGCAGAGGCCCAGAAGGGTGTGGGGGTTCGCTGCTGGGTTGGGCTTGGTATCGGGTAGTGAGCAGTTGTATTCTCTTTCCTTGTATTTGCCTTGTCATTATTATTATTGGTGGTAGCAGTAGTGATTTTTGTTATACCTTAGCTACTAAACTGTTCTAATCTCAGCCAGTGGGAGTTGCATTCTTTCAATTCTCCTTCCCGTCCCCCTGGGAGCAGGAGGAAGAAAGAGGGTAGAGTGAGTGAGCAAAACTGCGTGGCTGAGAGTCTTAAACCACGACATGATCATAGTGTCATATGAAGGGGGACACCTATAAATTAGCATTTCTCCTTTGTTCCCTCTTATCTCTATTTCCATGTAAGGGGAATCTGAACATCAGACAGAAGCTGTGCTGCACTACATCAAGCAGACTTTAATTCAGATTGAGGACTAGATCCAGGTTGTCCCACATCTCATCTTTTCATACTTCACCCACAGAAATTTGAAAAAGTAGCTGAAAAAGATTACTATCTGCAAAACATTTTACTCTAGATGAATAGGCTAATGCAACAAAAAGTAATTATTCTGTCAAAAATGTTTTTATGCTTGTGCATTTTCAATGTAAATGTTCATGCCTGCTGCACATACATCTATGTCCAGCATGAAGTGTAAAAAGTAAATTAGACACTATATGTATGAAGTCTCTTTTGTTAAAGTGCTGCTTTGTAAGACATGATCAGTACTATAATTTATAGTTAAGAAAGGGTAAAAGGTAAAGGTGCTTAAATGACGTTAAAATAATTTTATACCAATTCTTCGTTCTCTACCAAAACATCGTAAATCTGTAGATCATGCATTTTATTCTCTCTTCGAAGCATTTTCATTCCAAATTTCCTAACTAGGCCATTACAGAGTATTGATTTTATAATTATTCAGGTGAAGATTAAAGAAATATGGAATATGTCAGAAATTCAAAATATGTGACTTGAATACTCGACAATTGCTATGAAAAGCTTCATTCTTCTCCCATATCTCTTATTCTAAGTAATAAATGATACATAGAGAGGGAGAAAAAGTATTTCAGTCCCTATAAAATAAAATTCTGTCCCTATAAAATAAAAAATTAAATATGCTATTGTTTCTTCTCATTTTTTTAAAGATATGTTCATCTTTTAATTTGCAATTTTTAGATCTGTTTGCATTAATGTTACTTTCAAGGCTGAAGAAAAAGGTAAAAGATAAAGAAAGAGTGGAAGAACCACTCTGACAGTCATTTCTCCCTATTATATATTTACCTCATAAATTTAATTCAAAACATACCTGGCTTGATGTGTACATTTCAGATATAATCAAATTTCATTTTATTATGACTCATAATCATAAATTATTTAGTCATTATTCAGGCAGACTTTATTTGGTTGAACTAGGTCTAAAATTTGCACTTGAAATGACTGTGTTAAAAAGTTCTCTTACTGGTGTCAACTGTTCAAATCACACTGGAAGAGGTATTGTAGCACCATATTTGTGCGAGAGTAGAATGACCCATGCAAAACCACTCAATTTTCCAGCAAAAGTTTATGAAACTTTACAAAACTGCAGTTTTCTTAGATTTTTCTATTGTGTCCTGGGTTCAGCAGCAGCAGTCATTTTTCTCCTTCTTGGTAGCTGGTGCAGTGTTGTGGTTTTGACTTTCAGCCTGGGAACAGCACTGATAACACCAGTGTTTTCAGTTACTGCTTGGTAATGTTTTGGTTTGACCAAGGACTTTCTGAGTCTCATGCTGTGCCAGGGAGGAGGGGAAGCCGGGAGGAAGCAGAGACAGGACACCTGACCCAAACTGACCAAAGAGGTTATTCCATACCACAGCACGTCATGCCCAGGATGGAAAGCAGAGAGCAGAGACCCGGAAGGATGGGGTGTGCACTGCGTGGTCGGGCTGGGTGAGCAATTGTATTCTTTCCTTGTATTTGCCTTGTCATTATTATTATTGGTGGTAGCAGTAGTGGTCTTGTGTTATACTTTAGTTACTAAACTGTTCTTATCTCAAAAAAAAAAAAAATTTTTTTTTGAGAGGGAAGTGAGTGAGAGAACAGGCTGCGTGATTTACGGCTTAAACCACGACATATTGGAGGCAGTACAGAAAGAGGGGATGTTTGGAAAATTGAAGGAGAAATGTCTTGGCCACAAAGGGAATGAAAATGTTCTTTACTAAGTGGCCAAATATTCATAAAGATTAAATGACAGTTTGGAACTTTAAAATTATATGCAGATATATTCTTTCTTTGGAAGAGTTTTCTTTAAAGTACTTAAAACATCTCTGAAGAAGAAAAGTCCTTAGTAATACATTTCGCCTCTCCTATCAAGAAAAGGTTAGGATGAAAATCTTCAGTGAAGCATTTTCAATCCAATAGTGTACTAGTTTTGGCTGAGATAAGTTTATTTCTAATAGCTGGTGCAGTGCTGTGTTTTGGCTTTGTTCTTTATTAAGTGGCTAAGCATTCACAAAGTTTAAGTGACAGTTTGGAACCTTAAAATTATATAAAGATATATTCTTTCTTTGGAGGAGTTTTTTTTTAAAGCACATAAAATATCTCTGAAGAAGAAAAATCCTTAGTAATATGTTTCGCCTGTCCTATGAAGAAAAGGTTAGGATTAAAATCTTCAGTGAAGCATTTTCAATGCAATAGTGTACTAGTTTCTTCCTAATAGCTGGTGCAGTGCTGTGTTTTGGCTTTAATGTGAGAACAATGTTGATAACACACTGATATTTTAGTTCTTGCTTAGTAGCGCTTACCCTGATTAAGGACAGTTCAGTCCCTCATGTTCTGCCAGTGAGGAGGGGCATGGAAAGCAGGGAGGAAGCAGAGCCATACCATAGGTTATTCCATACCATCTCATGCCTAGCATATAAACTGAGGAGAGTCACCTGGAAAGCCCAGATCACTGCTTGGGTCGGGCTGGGTATCAGTCAGCAAATAATAAGCAATTGCATTGTGCATCGCTTGTGTTTATTGGTTTTTTTCCTTTGCCTTTTTAGTTTGATATTCTCTTTCCTTGTTATTTCCTTTATCATTATTATTAGTAGTAGTACTACTACTACTGTATTGTACTTTAGTTACTGGACTGATCATATCTCAACCTGTGGGATTTACATTCTTTCAATTCTCCTCCTCATCCCACCCAGGAAGAGAAAAAGGGGGTTGAGCTGGTGGTGCTGAGTTACTAGCTGGGGTTAAATGATGCCAAATGGTAATTTTTACACTACCACTATTGCTACAAGTTGCAAAGGGCTGAATTTATCATGGCACTCAGTATAAAAACTAAATGAGTATCAGCTAAGATATTCCACTCAGAAAAAAATGTTCAAATGTGACCAAATAATTAGAAATAGATTTGTACTTCCTGTTTCTTAAGGAACAGGAAACAAAAACTGATATACATTTCATTTGGTTTTGCTTTAGGTTTTGTGGACAAAGTGAGATCTGGCATGGATATAACAGATCAAATAACTTGGAGAGAAAACTGGAAAGGAGACTGTTAATATTGTTTTCATTAACTTACCTATAAACAAATAACATGGGGAAAACACGTCTATGTCAAATGGAAAAAAAGTCCTAGAACGAATCCTGCAGCAAGAGCAGGGGAAATTGGTCTTGCTATTCTTGACATTTCTGAGTTAAAAAAAAAAAAAAAAAAAAAAAAAGACAAGAAATTTTCCTCTATTAAGCCTTCTGAGTGTCTTATTCCTGGCTCCGCTGTAAATGGGAAAAAGACATTAGCTGCAAGTGTCAGAAACACTTTTCTTTCTTGATAAATCAAGAAGGTATAGTGTACCTGTATAATAAAAAATTCTATGTTGGAAGGCAGTAGCTAGGAATAATATTTAACCATATGTGGTAGGAAGTTATCAGAATAACTTGTCAAACTTTCTGTGGAATATGTTTGGAATTTTTTCTCTTTGTCCCAACATACTTTCTTTGTCAAAGAAACTGATTCAGGAAAGGCTGATGACACCAAGCTGTGTGGTTCAGTTGATACACTGGAGGGAAGGAATGCCATCGAGAGGGACCTTGACACGCTTGTGAGGTGGGCTGATGCCAACCTGATGAAGTTTAACCATGCCAAGTGCAAGGTCCTACGGCTGGGTCGGAGCAATCCCAGGCACAGCTACAGGTTGGGCAGAGAAGAGATTCAGAGCAGCCCTGTGGAGAAGGACTTGGGGGTTTTGGTCGATGGAAAAACGAACATGAGCCGGCAGTGTGCCCTCGCAGCCCAGAAAGCCAACCGTATCCTGGGCTGCATCAAAAGAAGCGTGACCAGCAGGTCAAGGGAGGTGATCCTGCCCCTCTACTCTGCTCTTGTGAGACCTCACTTGGAGTATTGTGTGCAGTTCTGGTGTCCTCAATATAAAAAGGGCATGGAAGTGTTGGAACAAGTCGAGAGGAGGGCCACAAGGATGATGAGGGGATTGGAGCACGTCCCATATGAAGATAGGCTGAGAAAGTTGGGGCTGTTGAGCCTGGAGAAGAGAAGGCTGCGTGGAGGCCTCATAGCAGCCTTCCAATATCTGAAGGTGGCCTATAGGGATGCTGGGGAAGGGCTCTTCATTAGGGACTGTAGTGATAGGACAAAGGGTAACGGGTTCAGACTTAAACAGGGGAAGTTTAGATTGGATATGAGGAAGAAATTTTTTACTGTGAGGGTGGTGAGGCACTGGAATGGGTTGCCCAGGGAAGCTGTGAATGCTCCATTGCTGGCGGTGCTCAAGGCCAGGTCGGAGAGAGCCTTGGGTGGCATGGTCTAGTGGGAGGTGTCCCTGCCCATGGCAGGGGGGTTGGAACTAGATGATCCTAATGTCCTTTCCAATCCTAACTATTCTATGATCCTATGATTCTATCATTTAATCCTGAAACCAAATTGTCCTGGGTTCAGCAGTAGCAGTCATTTTTCTTCTCCTTCGTAGCTGGTGCAGTGCTGTATTTTTGGCTTTCAGCCTGGGAACAGCGCTGATAACACCAGTGTTTTCAGTTACTGCTTGGTAATGTTTTGGTTTGACCAAGGACTTTCTGAGTCTCATGCTCTGCCAGGGATGAAGGGAAGCCAGGAGGAAGCAGAGACAGGACACCTACACAAACTAGCCAAACAGGTATTCCATACCACAGCACATCATTCCCAGGATGTAAAAACTGGGGGCAGGGACCCAGAAGGTTTGGTTCACTGCATGATCAGGCTAGGTATCGGTTGGCGGGTGGTGAGCGATTGTATTCTCTTCCCTTGCTGTTTCCCTTGTCATTATTATTATTGGTGGTAGCAGCAGTGGTTTGTGCTATACGTTAGTTACTGAACTGTTCTTATCTCAACCAGTGGGAGTTACATTCTTTCGATTCTCCTCCCATCCCTCTGAGAGCGGGGGGAGGAAGGTGGGGGGGAGCTAACGAACTGTGTGGCCGATTTACAGCTGGGCTTAAACCACGACACAAATGAAAAGGAAACAAAAAGATTTTTGACATTTATTTTAATGAAGTTGACATTTCACCTTGGAAGCGTTATAGCTTCAACATTTTTTTTCTTTGTTTTTCTATCTTTTGGATGGAAATGAAATCTCTGATTTACTTCCAGTGGGGTTTTTTTTTCACTTTTCTGCAGATTTTCAGCTGCAAGAGTCCTCATATTTTGCTGTCACCATTTGAAAACATACCTTTCTGCTCAGAAGGTCTGTTTTGACCAATACTTATTTTACTGTAAAATTATGTAATTTCTCCTTCAGATGATGGAGTTTTATCAGTGACTTTAATTAGAGGAAGGCCAGTTTGAGACTTTTTGAGTATTGCAACAAGAAATATAGAAATTCTTATAACATAGAAATTCTTATAACATAAAATTTCTTATAACTAGAGCTAAAAAATTTTTACTATTTACGCATTCAAATTTATTATTATGAAATAGAACTTGTCACCTTTATGCTACATTGTAAAAAAAATATTGTGCATATATATAAGATTTGTTCTGCATATATAGAAGTAATACAGTATAAATCAAAGGAAAACATTGAAAGTTATTTCTATTCTGCTTTCACAATCAGATTATATGATTATAGGGATTCTGATTCACCTATGTTTTATAGGTGAACATAGTTTTACCTATAAAACTGTACTTCATACATACACAGAATAAGTTTTTTCAGACCACAGAACTTTTTAAATAAGGTTTGGTTTTGTTTTGTTCTGCTTTGTTTATTTTGCTGTTGTTTTTAATTATTTTTATTTGTGATAAAAAGTGAAATAACATCATTCAACAAATACCTTATGTTCAAATAGCCTCCTCTCTAGGAAATCATATTATATCCATCCAACACTAATCCATCTATGTCCTGTATTAGCCATCTACTCAACAAAAAAATGACCAGAAGTTAGAAAAAACCTTACCCATCAATCTATTTTCATAGAATCATAGAACAATAGAATGGTTTGGGTTGGAAAGGACCTTAAGATCATCCAGTTCCAAACCCCTGCAATGGGCAGGGATGTCTCACTCTAGACTATGTCACCCAAGGCTCTGTCCAACCTGGCCTTGAACACTTCCAGGGATGAAGCATTCACCACCTGCGCCAGCGCCTCACCGCTTTCACAGTAAAGAACTTCTCCCTTATATCTAACCTGAACTTCTGTTTAAATTTGAACCCATTGCCCCTTGTCCTGTTACTACAGTCCTTGATAAAGTGTCCCTCTCTGGCATCCTTGTAGGTGCCTTTCAGATATTTGATATTTTCATCAAAATGTTTCTTTTCAACAACCATAGAGGTAGAAAAATAGATATTTCAGCATGCAGCATTTACTGAACTGAAATGAAGTGACAGTATCAAAAATGTGGCAGAGAAAATGTATTTGTTCTGCAGCTCTCTATCATTCTTTATCTTTCACATCAAGTGATGGACTAATATTACTCTTACCAATATAGTCATTTATTCTCGCAGCTCTTCAGTGTTTGCCTGATGTTAGGATGATACAGACTTGACAGGTTATTTGCACTACAAAAAAAAAAAAATTAAAATGTGACATCTCCTACCCACATGTAATAAGATTAGGTTGGGCAACAAATGGGTTCATGAAAATTTGGAAAATATTTAAATGAATGAATTCTAACAGTGCCACCTACCTTTTCTGCAAATATCTGGTATTTGGTGTTCCCAGTTTGAGTTGTGTCCCTATTTCATGTATTTCATATAAAGTTGATTAACTTTATTATCAGCTGAATTTCCTTAGTTGATTTTCAGTTTCTTTAGGAACTGGTGTGTGTGTGTGGAGTTAACAAGCCCCATTAATTTGCTGTAGGTATAAACTAGGGATGAAACTTCACAGGAAGTGAAATTTTAATTAGATTTCTGTTATTAAAAGAAATAGAACATAGCATGTGCATATAGATCTAATTTTATTGCAGGCTGAATTCTTCCCATGCTCTGATCAAAGGCAGATGCAGTCTAATATGCATATTGTGAAATGCTCAGTTGATCATCTGTGACTTGTGGTAGGCATAAACATGTTCTGTGCCAGCTGAAAATAATAAAGTGTGTAAGGAGATAAAGCATTTTCTTTCCACATTTCCTCCCTCATAAATCCACAAATCCACAAAATACATTACAGTGTTGGCAGTATGTCACTAATATTAGACACTGCCTTTTGAAAATTTCCACATGAAAAATATGGAAGGAGTCTCATGTCAAGTCATGTTAAAAACCTAGAAGTTCTGCTACTCTTCCTCCACAACTTGGAAAACCTCAACCTGACAGAAGGAGAGTGAGAAGTTGGAAGAAACAAAATTTGTGTATGCATAAATATTTGTCTCCTGTTTTGTAAACTCAGCTGCAGAGAAAGTCTGGCTACCAGGTGAAGGCATAAAGATTCTGTACATAGGGAAATTCCACTGCTTGAACAATGAGTGCAGTGTGTTGGAGATACAGTGTTCCAGGATTTGATATTCTCACCAGCAGTCTTCGTCATTCTTCACTGTAACCAATTAAGTGGAAGTGGAATTGGGTGGAAGAGATGCAGAAGATGTGCATCACTGGTGAATGCTCTTCATTTGTCCATCTATGAAATGCTTGGAAACTTTTAAAAAAAATATCAGCAGTGAAGTTAAACATTTCATGTGGGAAAAAACGCTGTCCAAAATGCAGCAGTGAAAATCCAGTTCTGCCAAAACTGCTAAGAGTCTATTTCATGCTGTTAATATCAATCTGTTCCATATTTGTTTCCAACTATTATACCAACCCACCATACTCTTTAGTGAGTCTTGTAAAATGGGAAAATAGGGAGATTTTTTTCAACGTAGGGAGATTTTTTCAATCAGATGGTGTGTCAAGGAAGACCCTCAGTGAAATCTGACTCCCTATAACCTGACTGAAAGTTGTATGGATTTTCTTAATAAACCAGATATTGCCTGAATATTTTAGCGCTATGTGGTATTAGCTATAAAGCAAATGTAGTGAATAGCATGGTCAAAAATCCTTTTGTAACACAGATTACTTAAAATAAGGATTTTATATAATATATAAATATGTGCTACCTACCTGAGTTAAATCAAGACACTCGCTTATGAGCTGAATAAATAGTTTCCTCTCACTTACAAGTAGAAGTTAGGCTTCAAAACATGTGACCAATTATAGAGCTCTTATACAATAATTCTGTGAGAACTCTACTCCAGAGTACTTGTGGGCACAAGTAATGTACATTTCTTGTCCAAGATCTTATTAAATATACTGCTAGTTGACTGAAATATAAATCCCTTACTAATGGAATGTTTACTCTAATTGTAAAGTCTGAAATTCAGAATGAACTCTTCAGAACACAACTGTCTTCATCCATGTCTGCCTGTCACTTTGAAGAATGTCTCAATTTTGCTTTACTGCTGAGAATATCATTGTCATTCCTTTAGTTCAATCAGAATATGATAAATTAATGTGTCCCATTTAGCTCTGCTACAGTGTGATATACTCTAGGAAAAGGGGAAAAGAATGTACTGTGATTTTAAATTGAGCAATGGCAGCCGTGCAGGATTAGTATGGCAGGAAAGATTCCAAGCAATGATTCTTTGAATTCCATAGAAAAGAGAGCTGTGTTTTAATTGTCAGGATTGTGTGTCATGTGGGTGTGCAGAGACCCTATTATGTGCAACAGAAATTCAGAAATACTTAACCTTGTCAGGAAATTGCCTTGGAATTCAAGGAGCAGGGAATTGATCTTTGATTGTTCCTTACATTACATGGAATAGAATTGCTAGAGCTATGTGGATATGGCTGAACATGAAATGAAGTTAAACCTGGAAATGGAAGAAAACAGAGGTTTTGGAGGCTTTTTTTGTTTTCTGTATTTTGGAATATTCTGTGAATTCATCCTCAGCAGATAAACATTTACAGCGGATACTAAATAACCTGGTTATTAATTCCATACAAAAAATCTGTTACTGTTATATTTTCTAAAAATCAAAAAAAAAGGAGAAAAATAAAGGTGAAAATTTCAGTTTCCTTATAAAATATGTAATGGTTTTAACTTATTATTTTGTAAACTGAAAGTTTTGCAGAAAAGTGACCAAATGATGCTTGTTACAACTTGCCTTTCAACAAACTTTAACCTGTAATTAATCAGAAGTGAGGCCTATAATCAGTATTTTGAATTTAGGTATTATATTCAACTGAGATAATACAAGTTTACCATAATGTCTTTCAATAACCTTTTGTCTCAACCTTGCTCTCTTTCTCCTACTTGTCCTCCTGCATCAGTTTCTTAATTTATGTAGTGAAAGACTATCTAAAGATTTATTTTAAAGGATACTACTTTTAATCACAGAATCCAACCCAGAATGGTTTGGGTTGGAGTGGACCTTTAAGCTCACCCAGTTTCAACCTCCTGCCATAGGCAGCGACACCTTCCACTAGACCATGTTGCTCCAAACTCCACCCAACCTGGCCTTGAAAGGTGCCAGAGATGGGACAGCCACATCTTCTCCGGGCAGCCTGTTACAGTGCCTTACCACACTTATAGTGAAGAATTTCTTCTTCAAATCTGATCTAAGGAAAAATGGAATACAGATTATCTGATACAGGTCATATAGATGAAAACCCCAGAAATATAGCAACTAAGTGAATGCTGATTGCTGCTCCAGATTTTTAATAGTTGCATCAACTAACATTAATACTTTTTAGGCACTGTAATACAGACATAAGCTATTGGTTTAGCCAATCATATAATTTTTAAAACTAACGAAGACTTCTTATTGTTTGATATAATAAAATTATTTTAAATAAGAACCCGAAAGAAATATTTCCAAAACAATTCAAAAGACTGTATTTAAAAATGCGCTTTTGTATATTTTCTGAGAAAATCCATGGAATACTTTCTTGAACAGCTACAGTCTTCTCCACAAGGTTAAATCTGATGAAGTGCTTTGTTGTATCAGTATAAATACTTATATGGCTCAGTTTTGCTGTATGTTTCTTTTGTTTTCCTCAATCAGTTTGAATTTAGTGGCTTACATGAGTACAATAACAAAGCAGAGAAAAACATGGAATGTTTTGTTTTTAAAATTATGAAAACATTGCAACAACTTCTTTGAAAAAATAAAAGATTTCTTTAGTGGTCTACACTTTTCTCATCTTTAGTGGATGTAACCATTCCCTGATGTGCTGATTCTTGATGAGCTCATTAGCAGAATTAGCTTCTAATTGTATGTATGTACATGTTACTGCATAAACATTGTTCTTTACTATTATAGACATCATTTTTCCTGTTGTCAATAAGCTAACTTGGAATTCTACAATATTATTTATGTAGTGATGTGTTCATTGCAGATTTAGCTTAAAGGTTATACACTTTCTGATTTTCAGCTCTGTTCTTTCTTCGATTATACCTTTTCTCATTTTCAGCTCTGTTCTTTCTTCTCGTCCCATTTGATTTTCCTCTCCACACCTACTGTAATTTCAGTTGTCTAAGCATCTACACTTTAAAAGAGGAAACAACAGAAAAAGAAACCTGGTTTTAGAGGCTTTAAAACATCTGAGTATTTAACAGACACAATTTAGAACACAGTCACAAAAAAAATCAAATTGTCAAAACTAGGAACTTGATTGCTTTTAATCTGTGAGGAGTGAGAGAGATTTGGTACAGGCAAGGGAAAATGCAACAACCCCTTGTTTAGGTCTGCAAGTTACTGAACAGAAAGGTAGATTATTTCAAATACAGTTAGCTTTCCACACTAGTTTTGTGTGAATCTGAAACCGATGAAGAATGGTGTTTATTGCTTCTTTGTTCTTTGCAATGGGTACTATAATACAGACAGGACTAACTCAGTGAAACCCTAAGTGAAATAAAGAAGGTAAAATGGAAAACTATTGTTCAATTCCTCTTCTAAAATAAGGAGCAGAGACATTGTTATCATGTGGCATATTGAAACAAAAGAGAAACAGTTACAGAATGTGGACTTCGGCTGCAATGTTGTTTTTTTAAGAAGTTGTATTGTTTAAGGTTATATGAGTTCAGAAGGAATCTTGAGAAATTCGTTGGGAAAAAAAGTCACTAAAACCCATTGAATTCCAAGATACTATCTTCTGGCTCCTGAGGTCCATAAATTTCAGACTGATGGAAGCTGCGAAAGTTTACAGCAGTATTACTACAAGCTCACTCCATTCCTATGTTCTTACCAAGGGATTCCATCCTGGACACTGTTAGAGAATATAGGGCTAGGTAGGCCCTCTGGCTCTGCTTTCTTGTATGTGACTGTTTTGCCTTCAGTTTTTCTTATCAATATTATCGTCTCAGTCACTCTAAATAACCTTATTAAGTAGCTATAAGTCATATATCTTTTCTCTTCAACGGTCTCTGTATCCTCTGTTGCACAAAAAGCTAGTTACTTAGCAACAGATGAAATTGTGGACATCATTTCAAGTATAGTAAGTTCTCCACAAATTTACAGGACCTGGATTTAAAACCCCCCACACCTAATTTCTATAGTTTGAGCACAGAGGCCGTGATCTTAAAGTCCTCCATAAAGAATAAAGGGCACTAGTAATAATGCCTACCATTCTTGTATTTTGAGTATGCAATCAGTGTTTGTTTATCTGTTTATTATGTGCCTGTGATAGGCAAGTGCAAGTGAACGCTGGTATCTGTCTGTTCCACTGTTTGGTTTTTTTTTTTTTTATTTTTAGAATGATATTTTTAGAGACACTATTGTGCTTTTGAAAAAAGGTCAGGGAAAAACATGAGAGCATCTGTAGTAAAAGAATTAAATTGCGTTGACTTTATTTCTTTTTATTGCTTTGCTCTTTGGGTCATGAAATCATCAAACAAATAAGCATTCTTTTACTGTTCAGTATGTGACTGTACACTGTAGCCAATCAGGATCTGAATTTATATGGAACACAAATGCTGAATAATAAGAATGGAAATCGTGTGCTCTAAATGTCATTTAGTATTTTGATCTTATCCTTGTATTTCCTATTGAATTTCAATGAATAATAGTGGTCACACACAGTGTCTTGTGATTTCTTTCTTAAAAAGACATTTGATGACAGAAAGGACTTTAAACAGCTGGAGAAAAACTATTTATGGAAGTAATGTTTAGGGGGCAGAAGTGGCAACCTCAGGTACTTTTCCATTCTTCCTTATTCAGAAGCTTATTCCACATCTTACAGACATATCTCCTGCATAGAATTACTTTGTGAGGATCAAAACAAATGTTTGTGTACATTGAGAACTGTGTCCACTGTAACTTCATATGGTGTAGAGTGCCCATTTGCCTCAGGTTGGGACTCTGTTTATTTCTTGACCAGTGCTTCTCATGACATTCAATCTAACTTTTCTGTAACCTTGCAAATAACCCAAATCTATCTGCTGAGCTCTGTTCTGCAGCAGGAGACTTACATGATAGAAGATAAAATATTCCATGAGAATCTGAATCTAGTGGTTAGGCATCCTGTTAGATATCTTCTTTTATTTATATCTCAGCCTGCCACATTGGCCATACATATTTCATGTAGAAATAAGCTGGACATGGCAAGATAAGTCAGAATGAGTCCTGGGTGGAGCATACTTTGACACCTGCTGAGCTTCATATGGCTGTTATCAACGAGCCATAATGCCAAAAACCTGTCTAAGCTACTGTGTCCCACCTGACCACAGTACTGCAATTGATCTTGCTGGGTAAACCATTAAACAAATGCTGATTTAAGCTTTCAGGAAAGCTTATTTCTCCTAAATTAAAACCAAAAATAAAGAACATCTCCTAGTTGAAGCAAAGTATGTGTTGCTTGTACTGTTTTCTAATCACTGAAACACTTTGCTTTTCATTTTTAAATATTTTTGGTTTTACTTTCATGAAAAAACCCATCCTGGAAAGACATACTTTTCTACTCAGAAGGTCTGTTTTGACCAATACTTATTTCACTGAAAAATTAATTATTAACCTATTTTTTTTGTCAAATCCTCTGCAATCAAAAATAGAGAGTGAAATTTGGAGGAAGACTTAATGATGAATAGGGCTGGTGTTCACTCTAGGCCTAGAACTGTAGCCATTGCAAAGATCTGGAATTATGTGTTGCACAAGCAATACAGCTTGTAGTGTAAAACAAGCATAGGCCAAAATAGCTCTGAAAAAACTCTAAGAATATGCTATTTAGTCTTAAGAATTGCTTAGTGAGAGTTCATTTCTGCATTGGTAAAGACATGTATTGAACATTGCTTATTCATTAATGGATTTGCCGTTTAAACAAATCTTTCAGGTGTTATTGCTGTTTGCAAGCATTAAATTTCATAAGAAAACAAACCTTACAGATTTTTAAATATTTCATGACCTACTAGTCCAGCCCTAGATGAACTTTCAGTCTCTGAAGGTACCAATAGAAATAACATGAAGTCTAAACAAGTCCAAGAAGCTTGCTATTTTCAGCTCCTAGGTATTATGGATAATCTCCAGTCAGGTGAAGAAAAAACCCTCACCTTTGAGAAAGAAACTCAGTTTTTTTATGAACCACCATTACTACTCAGCAATATGAGGCAGACACAAACAGATCTAACCCTTTCCTGCTGCTAGGAAATAGAGATGAAGAAAACTAAATGACCTGTCCTCTGACAGTGTTGAGTACCCATGATGAATGATGTCTTTTAGTGTTTGGGGTCTTTTAAATTTCCTTAACAAGCTTTATTCAATAAAGACAGTGGCAGTTCTTTTTTCTAATTCCTGTAGCATTTTCCCCTGTATTTTTCAAAATAATATAAAGTTATTAGTTCCGGTTGAAAAGTAGTGAAACTTTCAGAAAATGGTAGTAACTCCAACATATCTGACCAAGTTAATTGCAGCAGATTTAACTTGAATGTTTCTATTGTCAACCCATTTTTGTGAAGTGCCTTATCAACAAATTGCAATTTCTTACACAAAATCAAAATAATGAATTGATGTATATATTTTTTATGTCGAGCAGCATATTATTTGCAAGATAAAGGAAGAGGAAATAATAACTTCAGTGTCTGACAGTCCAAATTCTCGTTTCTTTGTCATATCTTTAGTTTTTAAGCTGTATGAATTCAGTTGGAATTGATTTCCATGAATTGTCTCACTCAAAACGCTTTCCTTATACTGAATTTAAAAACATTCTTTTACTTTGCAAAGAAATTATTGATTTAAAGAACTACACCAGCTGCTATTTTTCTGTGCCTACTTATTTTTAATTAATTAAGAAATATTGCTATTTGGTTTTCTAGCTTAGGGTGGACAAGAATAAGGAGACATGTTCTGTCTTCCAGAATGTCATAAAATGACTGTGGAGCTGTGCTCCAAGTACTACTGCAAAAGTGAGGTTGTAGCTACCATGACATTGCCTCATTTTGAGATGGATTGAGGTGTGAGCTGGGTTTGTGGTTGTACGTTGAACATAGTATATTCTTTTGAGACTCATTGTATGAAAGTAGCCTTTCAAAAGACTCCTAAGAGCATCGACTTTTACTTGGAAACCATAAATTTCCTTTAGGGCCAAGACAGCCCTGATTATGATACATCAGGATGTTAGAATTTACACATACACTTCATTTAAGAATTTCTAGTTATCTCTAGTTTAAAAGGGGCTTTGCATCTGAAATTACTGGTATTTGCTTAATGCAGATCTTGGCAAAACTTACTTTAAATTTAAAATTTTTCTTTGCTGAAAATGAAACAAGAAACCCTTTAGTTCACTGAACATGCAACAGCAGTCCAGGAAAAATGTGGTCTCAGAAATATGCCAACACATTGTACAGTCTACATTAAAATGTATATTAACATCCATAATTGTTCAGCATCTACACTACCTACATTTATACTTTAGTGCCACCAATTTTCCCAAGAAATCCATGTTAGATTTACTACTTTTAGCAAAATGAAACTAAAATGAACCAGAAGGAATAAGTATGTAAAAACTATAAAAGAATATTAAAAGAATATCTCACTTCAATAATCCATCCACACACTTGTCGCCTAAATAGCTGGGTTTACCTTCTGTTTAAAACAATCTTCAATATTAGTACCTCTTGCTCATGTCAGTCATTTTTGCTACTGGAAATTCCCCATCTGTGGCTAAAATGGCACTACACTGGTATTTCTTACCAGGAGCTATTCAGTGAAGTTTTTGACAATATTAAGTGTTTCTCTGGAGATGAATGTATATCTCTATATCTCATCATGATATAGGTGCATATGCATATGTAAATTGTACTTGTGAAGTTACCATGTGCAGTTTTACACAAAATAAATCAAGAGTTTTGAATATGTTTCTGTGGGTATATATGGTACTAAATAGCGAACAAATTCACTAATACTTGAACAGATAAAAATAATTCTTGTGTCTCATCACCTGCAGCATCTGGTTTGAAATAGTGAAGTAATATTTATTGAAATACTCACTTTAAGGAAAGCAGTGTCACCTTTGCAGCAAGTGTTCATTGCATTTCAGAAGGGAAATATAACCCCCATTTTCAAGAAGGGGAAAATGGATGAGCCAGGGAACTACAGACCAGTCAGTGTCACCTCCGTGCCTGGCAACATCTTGGAGCGAATTCTCCTGGAAGGCATGCTGAGGCACAGGGAAAACAACAAGGTGGTTGGTGACAGCCAGCATGGCTTCACTAAGGGGAAATCCTGCCTGACCAATTTGGTGGCCTTCTATGATGGGGCTATGGAACTGAAAGGCAAAGGCAAAGCAGTTGATGTCATCTAACTGGACTAGTGCAAAGCGTTCGGCACTGTCTCACATGACATCCTTGTCTCTAAGTTGGAGAGACATCAATTTGATGAATGGACTATTCAGTGGATAAAGAACTGGCTGGATGGCCGCACGCAAAGAGTTGTGCTCAATGGCTCAATGTCCAGCTGGAGACCAGTAACGAGTGGTGTCCCTCAGGGATGGGCGCTGGGACTGGTCTTGTTCAACATATTTGTCGGTGACATGGACAGTGGGATTGAGTGCGCTCTCAGCAAGTTTGCTGGTGACACCAAGCTGTGTGGTTAGGTTGATACGTTGGAGGCAAGGAATGCCATCCAGAGGGACCTTGACACGCTTGTGAGGTGGGCTGATGCCAACCTGATGAAGTTTAACCATGCCAAGTGCCAGGTCCTACAGCTGGGTTGGAGCAATCCCAGGCACAGCTACAGGTTGGGCAAAGAAGAGATTCAGAGCAGCCCTGTGGAGAAGGACTTGCGGGTGTCGATTGATGAAAAAATGAACGTGAGCCAGCAGTGTGCACTTGCAGCCCAGAAAGCCAACCATATCCTGGGCTGCATCAAGAGGAGCGTGACCAGCAGGTCAAAGGAGGTGATCCTGCCCCTCTACTCTGCTCTTGTGAGACCTCACTTGGAGTATTGTGTGCAGTTCTGGTGTCCTCAACATAAAAAGGACATGGAACTGTTGGAACAAGTCGAGAGGAGGGCCACGAGGATGATGAGGGGACTGGAGCACCTCCTGTATGAAGATAGGCTGAGAAAGTTGGGGCTGTTGAGCCTGGAGAAGAGAAGGCTGCGTGGAGACCTCATAGCAGCCTTCCAATATCTGAAGGTGGCCTATAGGGATGCTGGGGAGGGACTCTTCCTGAGGAACTGCAGTGAGAGGACAAGGGGCAACAGGTTCAAACTTAAACAGGGGAAGTTTAGATTGGATATGACGGAGAAATTTTTTACTGTGAGGGTGGTGAGGCACTGGAATGGGCTGCCCAGGGAAGCTGTGAATGCTCCGTCGCTGGCGGTGTTTAAGGCCAGGCTGGAGAGAGCCTTGGGTGGCATGGTTTAGTGGGAAGTGTCCCTGCCCATGGCAGGGTGTTGGAACTAGATGATCTTAAGGTCCTTTTCAACCCCAACTATTCTATGATTCTATGATTCTATGAACTGCTAAAAATTTAAAAAGACTTGAAGTAGCAGGTAGACAGCCGAACCAGAAGATAGGACAGAAAATGAAGTAAAACTGGTTGCTGTTCATCAAATCAGGATGACTGTGCTAAACAAAAACAGTGAAAATTGCTGCATTTCAATGGAGATAGAAAGCTGAATTATCTTGGTTATATAATTGCGCATGGCCTGTAAGGCTAGGTATGCAAGAAAATTGAGCTGCAATCAATATAGCTTCTGTGGGAGACTCATACAGGGAAGGTTTGCAACAGAAATAAAAGCCCTCAAAACTGCTCCATATATTAAACCAATGACGCTGCCAAGCCGATGAACAAATGTTTTTTTGTTCATCAACAAAATACTTTTCAGAACAAATTAGTCCAAATGTCCCTTACAGGTAAAAGACTTTCCATATACAGGCAAGATTTTATAAAAAATATTGCAGAGGAACATGGAATTATAGGTATCACCTGTAGCACAAGAGAATGCCACACAAGAAACCAGTGTGAGCACAGCCATGATACTTGCACTACTACTGCACACTCCCAAACATATCACAGTTTGTCTGCATGTCATAGTGCTCTTGGACACTGAAGGCAGACCCTCTGAACTAACAGAAACCACATTGCACACTTTTGAGGAGACACCCTGAAACTGCAATTGATCATTTTAGTACTATCCACATGTTCTCTGTAGAACACAGACCATACTTTAAGCTGGAAGAACGTTTTACTATTATTCACTCTCAAGTGGTCCATGTCCATGGCACTCTGCAAAGTGACCATATAATAAACCACTTCTCCAAACAGACACAGTAGAAATTATACATGCTGTTGTGGACAGGGAACTCAGGGTGACGATTCAGGTTTTCAATAACTATAAAGTACAGTTTTCCTTCACCCTCAGTCTGCGCAACGGCACAGTAAAAAACAACCTCCCAAGACATTCAGTTTGCTGAGGAGCTTGTGAACATGGCATTTGCTGTTTTTTTCTTCCATCTTATTTTCTCCCCCAGTGCTGTTGAAAACAAATGAAATAGTGGCTGGTTGGGGATCTGGCAGCCAACCAAAGTCAAACCACCAGAGCCTTGTGTGTTTGTGCCTGTCTGTGCACATGTGTGTGTGCCTGCGCCAACTGAGAATGCATGCCCAGCTTCAGTTCCACTTGTACTTCGGGACAAGCTTTGTCTAAGTCTGACTGCCAGATTTTCCTCTCCCTAATATAATCCAATAGTGAAACAATTAATGCACTTCTATGCTGGGATTATCACTAATAAGAAGGAATGAAACAAAAATGGGTTTATATTTTTAAAGTTAACACAGCTGTAGGCTTTACTTTTCCATCATAGTTTTTCTCTTGGAGATCCTATTTTATAAATTTTAATCCTTCTTCCTTAAAGTTCTGTTTGGAATTGAATTCCTGAGCATGTTCCAAGGGACATTTATCGTGCTTTTCTTAAAAATGCTGGCAATCAAATTCTAAACTGAAAATCTTTTTGTTTACCAAGGGAATACTGCCAGCCTGATTTTGGCTGAGAATTACAGGTGAAGTTTGATTTCCAGCCCAATTATAATGCAGCACTATTTCAACTTGACAAAAGAAGATCCTTGCTGAAACTTGACATTCAAATCAAATAATTTATGATTGATGGAAAAAATCAACAGGAGAATTGCACAACGAAGAATGTTTTATGCCAATTCCATAACAAATGTGCTTGTGAATAATGTTTTGTAATGCTGCTAGTGAGGACTGCTAGTCTGTATCAATGAAATAAACTAACAGGAGGGCTTTGGCTAGAAGAGTGATTAATGATACAAAGTCCCACTGTCTAACACAACAATGAAGTATCTAGCTTACTTTGACTTTGGTACGATTTTCATGTGAGTTGAAGTTAACAGACTTCACATACCGCCATCTTGCTCTTTCAAATAAGGGAAATCAAAGTAATTCTCCAAAATCAGACAAACTCTGATAAATGTGCTTATTAAAAACAGATCATTAAAGTACTTCTGAATTTTTGCATAGATTCTATTGAATACTGCTGGCATTTTTATGCAGTTAAACACAATTTTTTAAGCATATTATTACTTGGGCATAAATGTAATATTCTGTATGCACTTCTTAAATATCTTAAATGGTTTCTGATTTTTTAAAGAAAAAATAATTAGAAAGTAACAACATTGTTTGGTTTGATTTCTACACTTCCACAAGTAAACACTTACTAAAAGTCTCACAACTTGCATCTTCCAAAAATTCATTAGTTTTCTTAAGGCTGAAGGTCTCCTTGGTCCTGGCAGTGAGAAAATGTATTGTCTTCATTTCCTTAGTTTGTTCTACCGTAAAGTGTTCAACATTTATTATATAAGTGAATATAAGAATTTTAAGTCCCAACTGACCCATTACATGTCAAGAACAAGTAATACCTTTTTTAGGTTTTTTAAGTCTAAACAGACATAAACAATTACAACCATTTGCATTAAAGAGAAAGAAGAAAGAAGAAAGAAACCCTCATTGGGTAAAATCTCTAATTCAAAACTGAACTGGTAGTATCTTCACCTGCAAGAACACACATAAATAAAGCTTCAAGCAAATCCAGCTGCAGAAACACACTACCAGCCGTTTTATTAAGCAATAATTAAGGAGATGTATATATTTCTAATGGTATATTAATATTAAATATTAGGATGATATTAAATATTAAGAGACTGATCTCATGATTGGTTTTTTTTTACATGATGTATTTACAAGACAACACTCACATGACATGCCAGATACTCAAGAGATTTAGAAAAAGTCAGTGGAAAAGCTTGCTATAGATTCTTTCAAAATTATTAGAAAGTTTTGTATCAGATTAAAAAGCTATATACTAGAACAGGCCAATGGATATAGTTTCCTCCAGTGTGAGAAAGTCTGGAATAAATGCCAGAAGATAACTGGGGAAGGGAAGAAAGTGCACCATATTTTCATGCCAATGTCCTTTTCTGCCCTTTATAAAATTCCTTCCTATCCCCAGCACTTGATAGTATTCTTCACTGTCCACACCTGAATATATCTAATTGTCCCTTTCAGTACACTAAAGTGATAAAATTCTTTTCAACACCAAACAGCAAGAAACATTCCATTCAACTGGTTTAAATAGCGATTACCTAATGTAAGTGTGACTCCGCAATCTCAGCCATTTGTTTGTTTCAGCACAAGCATTTTTAACTCTGATCAAAATTTAGCATTTTATGGCAGACATCAAATTTTTTAGTGTAGCAAATACATTCATGGGTATGAAGAAAAATAACACAGGTAACTTCCATTACTATGTTCAGTGTGTAGTGACAGTGAAGATTCCCATTCTAACACTAGTTTCAAGAAGTATTTACTTTGTTTAACTATTTCTTTCATAACCACACTCATCTAGTAATTTGAACTACTCAGCTGATGATCTTATTTACAGATCTGAAAAATGTAACAGTGATCTGAGTGCTATTGGATCAAAAAACAACCAAAAACCAGATAGAACAACTAAACCATGGAATTTTTTTCTGAGACCTTATTATCTCTGGCAGGAGACCTCCCCACCCATCCAGATATAAAGATGGTGTTTACTGTGGATTGTGTTCCTTTAAATCTCAGAATGAGAATATGGGGTACTTTGGTAGCCTTCTCCAAAGCTAAGGTGATTCTAAGGAAATATTCCTACAAAGTGGACCTTTCTTCTAAAAAGTAGCTAATATGCTTTGACTGACTCAAATTCCAGCAATATGACACTCTCTGTCTGTCACAGATACTGTAATTTCTGTGTAACACTGGCAAATGTGATTCATGACGAAGTTGCTCGTGAGGAATTATAGAGGTATTACAGGATATTTATACTGTAACCTAGAATTTTGCAATGCATACATCTATTGAGTTGAGATGAAAAAAGGGGTTTGAGAGGTAAGGAAAACCTGCTTGATGACAGTGAGAAAAGTGAAACAAAAAGTAAGGATGATGAAAAAAAGCAATTTACAGTTCTGCCTCAGAAATAAAGGAACTGAAGTGAAAGCGAAGGAGTTGCTGAAATGAAAAAGTCTTAACAGATAAAATTTCTAGATTTCACACTCTTTTCAACAAAAATTAAATAAAAAGTGTTATGTCCATCACTGAGTTCCTCTCTGCAAGAGAAAACTGATGAAGATATATTCTTATTTTCCCTTTATCTCTATTCAAGACCATCTTCCCTGCCACGAAAGATCTAAGCACGCAAAGGGAAACTCATCCTTGACCAGCCTGATACCTTTCTATGATTAAATGACTGGTTATGTAAACAGGGGGAGAACAATGGATATTGTCTACAGTTACTTCAATAAAGCTTTCAACACATGGTCCATCAGATACTGACAGAGACACAGACAGTGAGGTTGACTGAGCACTGAACAGCCAGAGTATATCCTTAGCACTTCCCCAAAACGGGGAGGGTGGCTGATAATACCTGATACATGATGATGTGTCAGGTATATATATGAGGCTGATTCGCGGTCATGTTGCCATCCAGAGGGACCTTGGCAGGCTGGAGAAATAAATAGCCTGACTAGAACCTCATACAGTTCAACAAGGGGAAGTGCAAATGTCCTGCACTGGAGTCAGGAGTGGGGAAACCCTAGCACTAGTATATCCTGAGGTTGATTGATTGGAAAGTAACTTGGGAGAAAAGAACCTGGGATCCTGGAGAATACTAAATTGTACACAAGCCAGCAGTGTGTGCTTTTGACAAAAAAACAGCTAATGGTATCCTGGACTTCAAGAGGCATGGGACTAATCTATGTGTTCAAATGCTTCATGGGAGGGTGTAAAGAAGAGGCAACCAGGCTCTTTTCAGTGGTACCCAGTGACAAGTGTCTGGGAAGAAGCCACTGCCTGAGCATTCACCAGCATTGAAGGAGTCACACCCACACGACCAGAGATTTTAACTGCTACAACTGGAGAACCTCCACACTGGGTGGCTCCAGTGAGCCAACGAGTGCCCCTTTTGGCTTCTCACTCACACACACACACTCATTCTCTGGCATGCTCACTCCTCCTTCAGGCTCAACCCTATACTTCCTGCACCAGTCTCAGATGAGCAATTCCAGGAAAAAGTGGTTTAATAATAGAGTGGTACAGCAAGCAGGGCAGCTCGAGCTAAAGAAAGAAATCCCGGGGCAAAAATACGCTTACAGTTTATGTACCCTCCCCTCACATGCTTTTTAGTCCAATGGTGATTTTTGGTCTGGAGTCTTTTAACACCTTACTGGATCCTTTCTCTGTCTCCATACATGCAAGCCAGTAGCTGCTCTTACCATGCTGAGTTGCAGCTTCTGCTGATGGTTGTGGCCCCCTTCTCATCTGCATTTCTTGTGCGTCTGATTGTCAGCAGAGCATGGGGTACTAAAAAAGTCCTAGACCTAGGATAACATTACTTAGCAACAACTAAAACTTCAGTGTGTTATAAATATTCTTCTACTAAACACAGCACTAGCTGTACCAGTTACTAATTAAGCTACAGCCTAAGGCCTCAGCAAATCTAGCTACTAAGGCTAAGTAAGCAAAGCTGAGCAAACAGTGTATTAAACCACACAATATTGGAATTCTAAGTGGCTCGTTCTATTTAAAACTTACTTATTTAATCTAAAGAACTAATACCTCTAAACAAAGGACAAAAGGCAACAGGCACAAACTGAAACATATAAGATTCCAGCTGAATACCAGGAAACACTTTTTTATTGTGAGGGGGACTGAGCGGTAGCACAGATTGACCAGGAATATTGCATAATTTCAGCCCATGGAGATATTGAAAACCTATCTTGACATGTGTTGCGTTAAATGGCAAGGGGGGAAACAAACCCCTGGTTTTATGAAGAGAGGGGCCAGGAACAGCCCCAGTGCACAATTATCAGTCCGAGTCCGTTTAGTATCGGATTTATAGACTACTGTCAGACCGAGCGCTTTGAGTACCGGATTTATAGACTACTGTCAGACCGAGCGCTTTGAGTATCGGATTTATAGACTACTGTCAGACCGAGTGCTTTGAGTACGAGAATTACGGTCGGATACTGAAACAGTGCAGTTTATTGTGATTAGCTACCAAAACAGAGCAGTTAATTAATGCAACAGGTACAGGTTCTTATGGATTGCCGGTGATAAATACTGTCCGCAAAAGCATGTGCATATAATGGTTACATGAATACAAGTGCTTGATAAAGTTAACACAGCTTAGCTCTAAAAGATATAGATGACAATAAAAATAACTCTAGAGATTCTAAGGTTTTCCTAGGAAAGCACTGGATACAGTGCGAGTCTTACCCACAGGCGTCCCTATAGGGGGGGAAGAGAGGTCCAGCCCGTCGACCGGTCCCAGGAGTCGGTTGATGTTATCTTCCGTGACTCGTCCACGATGGTATCTTCCCCCCCCCATAGGGACGCCTGTGGGTAAGACTGGTGGTAAAAATGCCTCAGATTAGAGCAGTACCCATGGTACTAATTACTCTTAAAATCCCCATGTATGGGAAACCGAAGACTGTTCAGGAAAGGTACACCGAATTAACACCCGATGAATTTTTACCTTCCTTTAACCCCGTCGGTCAAAAGGCCGAGCATGTTTTCTCTTTTCTGTTCACAGAAATTCTAGGTGAACTGTACATGGACAGATGGACTGGCCTACACTGGACTTGAGTGTATTCAAGGAATCTTGTCGCTCATCCTAGCTGTAATAGTAATAGTATTCTTTGCATTCATGATTATTTTCCAACCTAAGTTTAAAAAAAAAAATGGTAAACCGCAGAACTGAATCAACATTGTTTCTACAGACCTGCAACAACCCTGGTCTGAGACTCATACAAAATATACCGGGAGCATGGGATTAAACAGGGGGAATGTAGAGTTGGAAATACTGTTTAACCCATCATATTCCCTCAAACGTGTAGAACTATCTATACAAATTAACATCTCTGCAATCAAACCCACATGTTCACCATTCCTGGGCACATCATATGCAGGATGGTCAACATAGAGTGTGGGCGAACCCTCACCCCCTTAAGACGATTAAAGAGAGATGTAACTGGTATCTTAGGAATGGGGCTGGGAGTCTTAAATAGCATAGATGTGAAAATCCTAGCCAACAAACTAGCCACAATAACTTGTAACTTGACTAAATTGAAATACCCTTTACAATCTTTTCTTTTGGCTTTGGGAAATCACCAATGGTTTTTATCGAACATATTACCTCAGTGGGAGGAAACAAGTGAAAAGGGCCACCAGCTAATTATAGGTACACTTGATGTCGCCCAAAACAACGTTTCTCTGGCTCTCAGCTATATCCAAGCCCAGATATGGATACAATCGATGACAGCCACAATCATAAGGGAAGGTGAAGCAGGTACCTTACCCACTGAAATTCGAAAAGTAGTCTGGGATAATGCAATTGAATTTGAAAGGAAATTCCAATCTTGGTGGCACTTGATTAATTTCACTTATGACCCCATTGAGAGTAAAGTCACTGCTTTTGTCCTAACAATACGCAATGCTTCGGTACGTACCATATACCCAATCATTGCACTAGGACTGAATCATCATGAAACCGTGCTCTACCCAACTGAACATAGAGTATGGGCGCAATATATCAATAAATGGCAAACTGTTGACGTCGACGCATGTATCACACGAAACCAACAAGGATTCATTTGTGAAAGTAACACCATAAAAGCATAAGACATTTGTCTTAACACTGAACAAAATGTATGTCATTTTGAAATACATCCCAATGAAAATCCAGAAACCATGTTTGTATATATTGGAAAAGGATGTGCTTATATAAGAACTCTTTGTAACTCCATATTAATAGATGATGATATTATGAATGTCACTGATCACTAACATTATTGGGTGTGACTTCAATTATTCAGCTCTTGTTATTTTTCAACAATTGTTGCAATCAAGACACGCTGTATAATGACTTGTTATTCACTCCTATTGGGATGAATCTCACATTGGTGAGAAAGCTGCTACACCATGAAGACTTGAAGTAGTTGCTGACCCAGGCCAAGGAAAAAGGACAAAGAACTCTGATCACTGTCCACCACGATACAGAAGAAATCCATCAGATGTTGGAGAGAGTCCAGAAAGATGCAGAAAATAAGTGGTGGGACACTCTCTTTGGATGGTCACCAACTGCCACAGGCATTTTGAACAGGATGCTTCACCCCGTTGTGATTTTGTTAATACTCACTGTATTAGGTTTTGCCTTGACAATTGCTTTGTATATTAGACTTTGGATTATGTTAAAACGCTTAACTAATTTAGCATCTCCACAGGATGTATACGTCCTTAGCAATCCTCACTCAAAAAGTATATGGGACATTCCAGATTCCTTCTAAACATTGTGAACCTTGAGTGACTATAGTCACGGGGTGGATTATGTGGAATAATTAGGAAATTTGGGATAATTGGGAATTAAATCTATATTCAAAATGCAGCATTGTCCACACATAAGAGAGAAACGGACTGTCAGGGCCTCTCGGGCTAAGATGCAGCCATACTTGGTATGCCAGGAATGTGCACTCCACAGCGGTTCCCGTAACAGGCGGAGGATAGAGCGAGGTGGAGATCTTGCGGTTATGTTCTGTCCTAACTTCAGCAGATAAAACGGGAACTAGGTGGTACAAGAAACTGATAAGCTGCATACTTGCTACCCTGAGCCAGCGGCCTGTCATCTTTTTGACAAAATACCGTCCTAGTGTGAACTTTGCTTCATTATAATACTAAAATACACACCCCTCTCCAGTGCGACCCCCCTCCGAAATAAGACCACCTCTCTCTGAGCATGCCCTCTGAATTTTTAGTCTCATATACCTTTAAATCGAGGCGAGAGGAATTTTCACCAATGGTAATAAAGGTATGTATGACTAGAGTCACTCAAGCTCCACCTTAAAGGTAAAAATAATATAAAATAGCCCAAGAGAAAGTGGGATTTCGGGGAAGATACCATCGTGGACGAGTCACGGAAGATAACATCAACCGACTCCTGGGACCGGTCGACGGGCTGGACCTCTCTTCCCCCCCTATAGGGACGCCTGTGGGTAAGACTCGCACTGTATCCAGTGCTTTCCTAGGAAAACCTTAGAATCTCTAGAGTTATTTTTATTGTCATCTATATCTTTTAGAGCTAAGCTGTGTTAACTTTATCAAGCGCTTGTATTCATGTAACCATTATATGCACATGCTTTTGCGGACAGTATTTATCACCGGCAATCCATAAGAACCTGTACCTGTTGCATTAATTAACTGCTCTGTTTTGGTAGCTAATCACAATAAACTGCACTGTTTCAGTATCCGACCGTAATTCTCGTACTCAAAGCGCTCGGTCTGACAGTAGTCTATAGATCCGATACTCAAAGCGTTCGGTCTGACAGTAGTCTATAAATCCGATACTCAAAGCGCTCGGTCTGACAGTAGCCTATAAATCCGATATTAAACGGACTCGGACTGATAATTGTGCACTGGGGCTGTTCCTGGCCCCTCTCTTCATAAAACCAGGGGTTTGTTTCCCCCCTTGCCATTTAACGCAACAACATGGTCCTAGGAAAATGGCTGTAAGTGATCCTGCTTGAGCAAGGGGTTTGGACAGGTTAAATCCACAGGTCCTAGATCAGCCATTCTGTAGGTATTGGATAGGAGTCTCTGTGTCTTGCATGGTTCGGATTCCTAGAGGAAGGAGAGTTATATCTCTGGGGCAGTCATGAGATGTAGAAAAATACATGACTCTGTACAGCGTATAAGTGCACAGCAACATGGGGAAGGTAAGACCACTACACTAAGTGATTGTATCTTCCCGATACGAACTTGCATTTGATGTTGTAGTCCAATACTAAACCTAAGACTCAGAGAAAGTGGTCATTGAATGTAAAAAGTTGACTATCAGAGCTATGACTATATAAAGTAAACTTTGGTACAGGGTCTGACAGGTTTATGGTGAGTTATCTGCAGCTGTATATCTTCAGATGATGAAGTGCAGTGCCTTACAGGGCTGCCTTATCCTGTTCATAGTGAAAATTTCCAGGCATTTGCAGTGCTTTTGTCCTACACACCACGACACATGTGTGTCAGTGTCTCACAGGCAGATGTGACACATATTTTTTACCAGTTCTTTAATTTTTGCCTTGCTTGCTAATACCCAGCTGAACATCTGCAAGATATAAATGGCTGCTCAATTAAGTTATTGAATGGTGAACGGCTCTATTCTTTGTGGTAATTTTATTGACCAGTGCCTTCTGATTCTTCTGAATAAGCAAAGGTTTCTTTTGACACTGCTTCATTTTTAAGCAAATGTGGAGTGATATTCAGGTTTCTTTACCTACACTACCTTTACCTTTCACTAATTTGACAGGACCGCCAGAGGGGGGACCCAGTAAACATATTGACAAAGAAGAATATCGTCTTCGCAGGATAAACTTGAAAACTCCTTGATGGGGAGCAGTCTGTAGGACAAAGAAACCTTGTCCTTTTCTGTAGTTGTTAGCATCAGTGTTTATCCTTGTTCTCTGATATCCAGTAGCTGCAAATAAACTAAAGGCAACTAAACCAGCCAGTAGAACAAAAATTGCCATCCCCTCTGGGATTTATGTCAGCACTGTTCAGTGATTTTCACAACTGAGGAAGAGGCAAGGGTTACAAGAACAAGTCTGCCCTAAAAAAGTTTTGACACACAGAATGTAACAGAGGTTCTGATGTGATCTTAATGACAGATTCCTCCCAGCACCTGTTGGTTCCTAAGCCAATAGGCCAGACATTTTAGAGGCTTTACTGTTTTCAGATGTTTCAAATATCATAGGTATCTTCTCAAGAGAACATGACTGCATCTCTCCCTGGGCTGCTTCAGATCTCTTCTGAGTAAGAATCTGCCTAACTGTGGTTGACATGGTAATTTGAGATAACAAAAGGGAAGGGGGGTGCTGTTTTATGCTTTTTTATTCCCCAGGACAAGTGAAGTAATCAAGGTGCTGGTAGTGTATACAGAGGTTTTTACATTTCAAAGAAGCACCAGACCAATAATTTATGCCAGTAAATCTTCAGCTATCCTTGAGATTAAGAAAAAACAGTCCTTTATCTCTACAAGAGTTCTGAATTGGTAAAGGTCAAAAAGTTTAAAGGTGTGGCAGATTTGGTGAGTCCTTTAAGCACTGCGTTAACATTCTGGGTTAGATGTGATGAAGAGCTCCACTTTCTTTTCCTGCTGGAAGGAGTCTGCAATTTCAAAATGCCATCAATTTTAAGGTTTCTTACGTTCTTACAACCCCCATGGGGCAGCTTTAAATCAGGACCCCACAACATTTTACTTGTCAATTCCTATGCAATTTCAGCAGTTTAGTATATATATAGATAGATACATATAGTATGCAAAGCAGGAGAGATTATACTGCAGCATGATTTTATTTCTGCTTATTTGAAGGCAAGTCTGAAATCTTAAGTTACTGCAGATTGCTAACAGAATTTCAAAAGAAAAAATCAAGAAAGAGAACCTGTCAAGGGGTCTGTGCCAAGGCATCTGTGCCTCATAATCGTATAAGGTGCAGGTGTCCGGGTGCTGGTAACAGGGGGCTCCAGGAGCAGCATAGGGTGAGGAGAGATCATGCCAGAAAATAGCTGGTTCCAGCCAGCTGTAATGGACCCACCGAGGGACAGAGCTGAGCCCCTAGGTCTGGGAAAGTAAAGGGGGAAAATGCTGGATAGGCAGAGGAGCAGGATTAAAAAAAGTAACAGCTCTCTTCTGGGACACCAGGGTCAGAAAAGGAAGTGTTCCATGGTGGAGCAGTTGTCCACACTGCAGACTGTGGAGGAACCTATGCCAAAGTGAGAGACATTCCTGAAGGACTGGCAGTCACAAGAGACAAGACCAGGGTAGAGGAAAACTGTGAGAAGGAAGGAGCAGCAAAGATGAACCACTGCTTACTGGTCACAGCCTGCACCCCACACACCACTCAGGAGTGTAGAAGGGTGAAGTCAAGTCTGGAAAAGGGCAGTATTCACAGAAGTGTCAAGATTAATATACAATGGTGTCAGAGAGATAAAAGTAATCTGAATTTCTTTCTAGAGATGACTGCTAGAATATAAACTCAAGAAGTATAAAATCTGATGCTTATATCATTTGGATTTCTTTTTAAAATATGCTACTTCAGACATTGTAAAATCTACAGACAAATAGCAGTATAATTTGTTTCCTTTCGATCAAGGAAGCTAAAATGGTACTTGAGAAAGGTGTACTGAATTTCTTGTAAATAAATTCATAAGTTTAAATCTGTGCAGAAACCTACAAATGTTTAGCTTTAATGTGAGCTGCTCTATTTCTTCTACATGCAAATCTGTTTTAACAATACATAAAGCAGAAGTAACAACATACTATTGAATTAGTAATAAAGCATTATTTTATTTTAATTGTAAGAAAATTGACTCTTTTACACAGTAATTACATCATTTTGTTTCAAGTTTTTCCTTACCATGTGGCCACTGAACAAGTTTTTCCAGATTGTTACTCTCTTAGATCTTTCAGACTGCTTTAAAACTGCCGTAAGAAAAACGAACAACACAATGTGAAAAGTTTGTGCAATGGAAAGCCTGATTTAAACTGCCTGATTTATATCTCATTTGGGCTTCCATGCTATTCCCTTTCTTCTTTCTCTCATATTTTTCAATAATTAAGCAACTACGTGACCTGTTTTGCTATGTGCACAAGCATTGACAATTTTGAAATTCAAAATGCAGATAACCCATATGATTCATTTGCAAGCAAACATAGCTGACAAGTAAAATGGACTAATATGTCCATAAATGTAAGTGAAGCAGCAGTTTTGAGTTTTTTAGATCTTTTTGCAGCATGCATGAGTGACAACAGAATTTTCCCCCTTCCCACAATAATTAAACTCCTTAATGGGTTTTTACTCTGTTGTGATATGGTTCAAATAATAAGTCAGTAACAAATTTTATTTACAGCAGAGGCGCTCAGAAAAATTTATATGTGAGAGACTTTCAGTTACCCTTATGTATACTAGTCCCGATTACATGGCTTACAGAATTAATGATAGGACACTAAAACTTTGTCGTAGTTTAACCTGTAAATCACACAGCCCGTTCTCTCACTCACTCCCCTCTCTTTCTTCCCCCCGCTCCCAGGGAGATGGGGGGGAGAATCGAAAAGAATGCAACTCCCACAAGTTGAGATAAGAACAGTTTAGTAACTAAAGTATAACACAAGACCACTACTGCTACCACCAATAATAATAATGACAAGGCAAATACAAGGAAAGAGAATACAACTGCTCACCACCTAATACCAAGCCCGACCATGCAGTGCACCCCCACCCTTCCGGGTCTCTGCTTTCTGCTTTACATCCTGGGCATGACGTGCTGTGGTATGGAATAACCTCTTTGGTCAGTTTGGGTCAGGTGTCCTGTCTCTGCTTCCTCCCGGCTTCCCCTCCTCCCTGGCACAGCGTGAGACTCAAAATGTCCTTGGTCAGACCAAAACATCACTAAGCAGTAATCGAAACACTGGTGTTATCAGCGCTGTTCCCAGGCCCAAAATCAAAAACACAGCGCTGCACCAGCTACCAAGAAGCACAAAAAATGACTGCTGCTGCTGAACCCATGACAGTATCCACCCCTTACTCCATACCATTCACATCATGCTCAGATCCCACATTTTCAATAGACCATCATATATATATATATATCTCTACATCCGCACACACATGCACAGAGGGAGAGAGAGATCATGCCTTAGTGCATGGACCTATCCCTATAAAGCTGCTGAGTCCATCCAGTCCGTGATGTCGGGCTCCATCTCTTGGAAGTCTTTCAGAGTAGGAGAGGCCATGTGCAGTGTTCACACTTGTGAATAACCTGGCAATAGTGTCCATTGCTAAGTCCACCCCTCGATCATGAGTACATCTGTATGCTGCATCTCTGCCCTGATGGCCTGAAGTGTCATGGGCCCACCAGGCTCAAAATAACTCACCCTCCCCTCCAGCAGTTTCTCCAGCTTGTTGCTGGGGACTCCATACAGCTGCCTTCCATTTCTGACGCTTCCAAAGCACTGGGGGGGCCCAATGGACTAGATACTTGCCCATACTGTCCCACACACCCTGATTCTCCTTCCCATCCACCCAGGAGCGGGGGGAAGAAAGAGAGGGGAGTGAGTGAGAGAACAGGCTGCGTGATTTACAGCTTAAACCATGAGAAACTTTCACTTCCAAATTACTGGCATGAATCTACCACAAGCATAGTGGTTCAAATGTGGGTAAAGACCAAATGTCTGTTTACTGAGCTGTATAGAAAAAAAGATTCATTTGGTTCCTAGTGAACATGTCTCCACAGTGCATGAGCAACTAAAACAATTGACAACAATTGATGGTACTTAGAGTACCTCACTTCAAATCATAGAATCATAGAATAGTTAGGGTTGGAAAGGACCTTAAGATCATCTAGTTCCAGCCCCCCTGACAAGGGCAGGGACACCTCCCACTAAACCATGCCACCCAAGGCTATGTCCAATCCAGCCTTGAACACTGCCAGTGATGGAGCATTCACAGCTTCCCTGGGTAACACATTCCAGTGCCTCACCACCCTTACAGTAAAGAATTTCTTCCTCATATCCAGTCTAAACTTCCCCTGTTTAAGATCATCTAGTTCCAACCCCCCTGCCAGGGGCAGGGACACCTCCCACTAAACCATGCACTCCAAGGCTATGTCCAATCCAGCCTTGAACACCGCCAGCAGTGGAGCATTCACAGCTTCCCTGGGCAACCTATTCCAGTGCCTCACCACCCTCACAGTAAAGAATTTCCTCCTTATATCCAATCTAAACTTCCCCTGTTTAAGTTTCAACCCGTTACCCGTTGTCCTCTCACTGCAGTCCCTCATGAAGAGTCCCTCCCCAGCATCCCTATGGGCCCCCTTCAGATATTGGAAGGCTGCTATGAGGTCTCCATTCAACGCCCTCTTCTCCAGGCTCAACAGCCCCAACTTTCTCAGCCTGTCTTCATATGGGAGGTGATTCAGCCCCTTGATCATCCTTATGGCCTTCCTCCGGGCTTGTTCCAACAGTTCCATGTCCTTTTTATGCTGAGGACACCAGAACTGCACACAATACTCCAAGTGAGGTCTCACAAGAGCAGAGTAGAGGGGCAAGATCACCTCCCTCGACCTGCTGGTCATGCTTCTCTTGATGCATCCCAGGATACAGTTTGCTTTCTGGGCTGCAATTGCACACTGCCGGCTCATGTTCATTTTTTCATCAACCAAAACCCCCAAGTCCTCCACAGGGCTGCCCTGAATCTCTTCTCTGCCCAACCTGTAGCTATGCCTGGGATTGCTCAGACCCAGGTGTAGGACCTTGCACTTGGCATAGTTAAACTTTATCAGGTTGGCATCAGCCCACCTCATTCTGGGTCCATTTCTGAATTTTTCCTAGAATTTTTATTAATCTGAATCAAAATCTTACCAGATTGCTTGAAGGCACTTGTACACTAACCCTAGAGATCCTAAGGTAATAGATGCATAGGACAGATCTTTGTGAACAGTAACAGTACATTCTATAAAGTCATTCGTTCTTGTGCCACTTCCGTCTCTTCTTGGGCATTTTGAAGATGAGCCTGTAAGCTGTTACGCAGCTACTGTATAACATTTCTGTCAAATCAAATCAGTTCATCTGAAATAAACTGAAGGAGGAATGGGATATCATTTTTAATCACAATTCTTGTGGGAGGATGAATTTCCTCCTACATACAATCACTAGTATAGGGATTTATACCACACAGCAAATATTGAATTGAAAATCAAGCTTCATCAGAATTAGTGGATATCTGGATATCTAATACTAGTGATTTGGTTTCAGCATGTAGAAATCATCTACAAAGTAGCTGAGTAGAAGACAGTGGTTGGAAGTTAAGCAGGCAGTGTATGACTATGTTTCTAAATAAAAAAATGTTGAGGCTAAGCTGGTACAGATCGTCTTTGTCCATGCAATACATAATACTTATCTTGGGATTTCTCTGATGCCTGAATAGTCTTCATATGGCCCTAAAACAATAATATTACATCTGGAGTGTGTGTGCACGTTTTTTCATTGTTATTATTTGTTTCTTTGCTTTTCAGTGCAAAGCGTGTAAAATAATACGAGAGCTGCTCTGTAGCCCACCACTACAAAGTTAGCAAAGCACAAAACTAAAGATCAATTCTGAATACCTAAAATGTAACCTGCGTCCATGTGAAGAGCACTTGGATCTGAGTGCTGGAGTGTTGCACGTAGTAAAGCTAGTACATTTCTCTTTATGCTGCTTACTGGGAGGAGTTCCTGACAACTGCTGACTCTTCATTAGAGCTGGGCATTTACGTGGAACATACTTCTTTGTATCAGCCAAAGTCCTGTCACAGGGAAGGCTACTAAGCAATGTGCATGATCAGTGATTACAACCATGTACAAAGGAATTTTCTCCATTTTATTTAGCAACATAGACAGCCTCAGATTCTAAATTATATGCTAGACCAGGCCTTAGGTTTTATTTTACTGAACATAATACTTGAAGTAAAAGTGTGCAAGACATTGTATTGCTTTGTCATGGGTTCAGCAGCAGCAGTCATTTTTCTCCTTCGTAGTAGCTGGTGCAGTGCTGTGTTTTCAACGTTCGGTCTGGGAACAGCGCTGATAACACCGATGTTTATAGTTATGGCTTAGAATGTTTTGGCCTGACCAAGGACTTTCTGAGTCTCATGCTCTGCCAGCAGAAACAGGATACCTGACCCAAACTGACCAAAGAACTATTCCATGACACAGCACATCATGCCCAGGATGTAAAACTGGGGGCAGGAACCCGGAAGAGTTCAGTTCACAGCTCGTTCGTCGGGTGGTGAGCAATTGTATCCTCTTCCCTTGTATTTGCCTTGTCATTATTATTATTGGTGGTAGCAGTAGTGGTTTGTGCTATACCTTAGTTACTGGACTGTTTTTATCTCAACCCGTGGGAGTTACATTCTTTCGATTCTTCTCGTCATTCCCGCCCCATCTCGGAGGGGGTGGGAAGAAGGAGGGGGAAGTGAGTGAATGGGCTGCGTGATTTACAGCTTAAACCACGACATGCTTGTACTGGATCACTTTTTTATTTTGATTTCCTGTTGACTCATATTTCTGGTGTAGTTTGGGTGTGGGGAACAATGAAGTACTGAATTGCTAGTCTCAATGCAACCAAACAATCTCCACTTTTATGTAATACTGAAAAAGAATCAAAGCTCTGGCAAAGAATATCACCAAGTCTAAGTTGAAAAAAATCATTATTACTTTGCATTCCACTTGATGGATTTATGACAGTTCTGCATGACCCATTGTATATTAATGGATCCATGTTATATTTGTGTTGGTAATGATGACAAGGAACAAAAAGGCATACAAAAAGGAGAGGTGCTGCCTAGACTCATAAGGAAAAGGGATATCTTCTACATGCCTTATTTTGCACATTTATGACTTCCAACTTTTATGTTGGCTATGACCTCAGGTTCTTTGAATGAAGAACCAGGACAACACTTTGGATTATCTACCCCTGTCTGAAATCTTCAGGGACAAATTAAACACTCTGGGAACAGCCTGATCACAGCATTGTTTAGACCGCATATGAGACCTAGGTGTAAAGTCCAGGGTTGCAGCTTGGAAATTCCATGGAAACGGCTTTGTCTGTTCAAAATAAGAGGTCCCATTATCCAGTTTCAAATGATGAAATTGGGCTCCTGTAATAAATTCATTATGGATATAGCCACTGATCTGCAAAGACACACTATGAAACAACTGATCTTGCTGTGAGAGACTGCGGGGGATTATAAAACCTCACACGGGCAGCACAACAGACCAATGTGATCAAGACTGAACCGTTTATTGAGTGCAAGCACCTCTTTTTATAGAAGTTACAGAACCCCAAACATTCCACAGCAGTTGATTGGTTCTGCCTCCCAGTTGAATCGTAACAACGGCTTGTGATTGGTGGCAGTTCCTGAAGTGGCAGCAAGTGGGCGTCCCCTTCTGGCAACTTCTGGCGGGCTTCTGTAAAGGTGTCCTGTAACAACCCCTCCAGCAGCCTCCAGCCCCCTCTGCTCACTATGGGGGTGGGGCTGAGCCAAAGGCTGCATTGCTCACATAACCCTTTTCAGTGAGAAATGCCTCCACAATAGACTGATCTGAAATCTGACTCCACTGTCCCTTGTTTCAAAGATTGGTCTGAGAATCTTTGTCTCAGAGATGGGTGGGAGGAACTGAAATCAGACTCCAATATCCATTGCCTGAGAGAAGGGTGTGATGAGCTGAACTGGGACTCCACCTTCCATTGCCTGAGGGATGAGTGGGAAAGAGCTGACTCTTTCATCCATTACCTCGAGGGCTGGTGTGAGGAATTGCTACTCATTGTCCCAAGAATTGCTGCAGACACGTACAGTTGAAGAGCCGGCTGCATGATCAGAGAAACTGTTCCACTAAGAACGTGGAATACTTGACATGAAGAAGAGAGGTACTCTCCCCAATTCACTATAAAAGTGGGAAAAGGTAATCACCAAAGACACATCACGAGGGAGCCATTGCCATGAGGATGACTGCAGAAGACACCTCCATAAGGACACTCTCCGCTGATGACTGCTACGGACCCTGAGGGTCACCCTCCATGAGACATGGCCACAGGGGCAACTCCACGAGACACACTCCACAGGTTACCTTCAAGGGGGCTCCAGAAGTACACCTCCACAAGGACATCCACATCTGACGGACTCCTGGGGACACTGCCACGAGGACACCCACCTCTGATGGACTCTTGGGGACACTGCTCTGATACTGACTATGAACCCAGAAGAATTCCCACCACTGGCGACAACAACAACAACGGATCCCCAGTACACCGCTGGATCCATGGTGGTGACTCTCTCTGTCTCCCTCTCTCTCTCTCTCTCTCTCTGCCCCTGGAATCCTTGCTTAATTTTCTACCTTTTTTCTAATTTGTCCTATCGCCATCTCTTTTATTGCAATAATTTCCCTTTCTTATAATAAGTGTCTTTTTGTAATTTGTAATAAACAAACTGTCCAATTACAGTACTTGACCTCATTTGTGTCTTAAGTTCACTCTTGGGATCACAAACTGAAATAGGGCACTGCCCAGGGGTTTTCTCCAATTGGACCCTGAAACTTGTAAAAAAAAGATTGTCATACTGCACTTGTGGTATTTCAATTAATTGCCCTCTTAATGAACTGTTGTCTGAGTTTAGAAATGAACCGATTTTACATCCAGATATGCAAGGGGACTGACTGGTGTTAATACAGAAAATTCTGAAAATCTGTTGTCACCAGAAGGAAAGAAATGCAAGAAATGAAATCTGTGTACTGCACTGCCTTAGGAAAACCAGAGTTTCCAGTCAGTTGAGGGTAAATAACCTTGTAGACTGGTGTTAGCTTTTCAGTCATAGCCACAACATTTCATTAGAAATTAGTTTTACAGAGACTGAGGGGTTTGCTGGGGGCAAGGGTTCTACTCAAATAGTTTTCTGGCAGTCGGTGAAGAGGGTCAAGAGGGCAGGAAAAAATTGAAACATCCCTGTTGTAGAAAAAGAAGTGAGTAAAAGGGAAGGGATGAGACAAGTGCATCTCATGACACTCTAATTTTAAAAATTCTCACTGACCTGATTACGCTGTTCAAATGTCATTTAGTCATTTTTTCTTTTGGTTATTTTAAGTTCGGTTCTCTACATCACTCTTTCCAAAATTATTTTTCTTTATGATATGTGTAAGCTTTTCTTTGATCCTGTCTACCATGAATATCTAAGTTTCTAAGACTAACCCTGGAAGAGATGTTAGAAATTGTGCATTGAAAGGAGTAAATCTCCTAAATCTAATCAGTGTGTTCCTGTTTACATTGCATACGTGTTAGGTATCTACATTTTTAACCTTGTAGTGGTCCATTGCAGTGACATTTCAGTTCATGCTTTAGCTTTATCTAGATTGTTAGAATAAACTTCTTCATAATACATAGGAAACTGGCAGCATTCTTGTTATTTGATGTGCTTTTCCAGCATGTTTCTTATGTTCCTTATTTATTTACCTTTTCTAACCATTTAAGTGGGATGTCATCTGTCCTTTAATCTGTCTCAGTTACTATTACCATGCATTCATAGAACCATATAATGGTTTGGGTTGCAAGGGACCTTCAAAATCAGCTATCGATTTGATGAATGGACCACTCAGTGGATAAAGAACTGGCTGGATGGCTGCATGCAAAGACTGGCTGGCTGGCCACATGCAAGGTCAACAGCTCAATGTCCCGTTGGAAAACAATTACGAGTGGTGTCCCTCAGGGATCGGTGTTGGGAAAGGTCTTGAACATCTTTGTCGGTGACAAGGACAGTGGGATTGAGTGCGCCCTCAGCAAGTTTGCTGATGACACCAAGCTGTGTGGATCAGTTGATACACTGGAGGGAAGAAATGCTATCCATGTGGACCTTGACACGCTTGTGAGGTGGGCCGATGTCAACCTTATGCAAATCAACCAAGCTAAGTACAAGGTCCTACACGTGTGCTGGAGCAATCCCAGGCACAGCTGCAGTTTGGGCTGAGAAGAGATTCAGAGCAGCCCTGTGGAGGAGGACTTGGGGGTTTTGGTTGATGAGAAACTTAAGCTGGATTCAGTGTGCGCTTTCAGCCCAGAAAGCCACCAGTATCCTGAGCTGCATTAAAAGAAGTGTGACCAGCATGTTGAAGGCGGTGATCCTGCCCCTCTACTCTGCTCTTGTGAGACCTCACTTGGAGTATGGTGTGCAGTTCTGGTGTCCTCAGCATAAAAAGGACATGGAACTGTTGGAACAAGCCCGGAGGAAGGCCACAAGGATGATCAAGGGGCTGAATCACCTCCCATATGAAGACAGGCTGAGAAAGTTGGGGCTGTTCAGCCTGGAGAAGAGGGCGTTGAATGGAGACCTCATAGCAGCCTTCCAGTATCTGAAGGGGGGCTATAAGAATGCTAGGGAGAGACTCTTCATGAGGGACTGTAGTGGCATGACAAGGGGTAATGGGTTAAAACATAAACAGGGGAAGTTCAGATTACATATGAGGAAGAAGTTTACTGTGAGGGTGGCGAGGCACTGGAATGAGTCGCCCAGGGAAGCTTTGAATGCTCCATCCCTGGCAGTGCTCAAGGCCAGGTTGGACATAGCCTTGGGTGACATGGTTTAGTGGGAGATGTTCCTGACTATGGCAGAGGGGTTGAAACCAGATGATCTTAAGGTCCTCGACTGTTCTATGATTCTATGATCTAGTTCCAACCCCTTGCCTTGGGCAGGGATACCTTCCACTAGTCGAGGATGCTCAAAACTCTGTCCAGTCTGGCCTTGAACACTGAAGGGGATTTCCCCTTGTCCTATTACTTCTCCTGTGAAGACAGGCTGAAAGAGCTGGGCTCATTCAACCAGGGGAAGAGAAGGCTCCAGGGTGACTTGTGACTTGAGAGCAGCTCCTAGTGCCTAATGGGGTTACAAGAAATCTGGAGAGGGGCTGTTGATAAGGGCCTGTAGGAACAGGACATGGTGAATGGCTTTAACCTGACAGAGGGAAGATTGAGGTCACATCTGAGGAAGAAGTTCTTCCCTGTGAGGGTGCTGAGGCCCTCGCACAGGGTGCCCAGAGAAGCCGAGGCTGCCCTATCCCTGGCAGTGCTCAGAGGCAGGTTGGATGGGGCTTGGGATAACTTTGTCTAGTGGAATGTGTCCTTGCTTGTGGCAGGGGTTGGAAGTGGATGAGCTTTAAGGTCCCTTCCAACCCAAACCATTCTTTCCAGTTCTGAATTCCGCAGATGTGTAAATAAATAAAGAATGATAAGATAGGCATGAAGTACAAGTGTGATTTTACTTAATTTGTCATAATTCAAGATGTATTTGACTGTCAGAAACTGCATAAGACTTAAAGGAAATGACGCACTAGTTACTAAAGTTTCTTGAGAAATGGCATCCCTAGAAACTTCTCAAGAACCTTCCCCAAAAAAACCTGCAGCGAAGCTAGTTCTCCACTAAAATAAGTCCCTGAGAGTGAAGTATACGTACATACTTTTTCTGCTAAGATTCATATTGTATAAAGTTTGATCATTTACACTTAAACCCCACACACGTTTTCCATTGGTAATGTGTAGGGGAATACGTGTCTTGTAACTCTTTAGTTAACGTATCTACTTTATCAGCGTTTTTCTGTGGGCTAAATCATTCTCACTGCAACTAAGTATAAGCATAATATTCATCCACTTCCAGCCATCTTGGCCTTCTTTTAACATTCAAGTATGTGTTGAAAATCGTCTTTAGAAAGAGTCACACTTTTTCAATTTAAAATTGGCTATGAATTTCTTGATCCAAACATTAAAATGAGAAAAATTTGTTTAGCAATCTTTTAACTTACTTCCTGTTCATTATTAGAATAGGAGGTATTTCATTACTTGTATTTATTTAGATTTATGTCCTATAAAAAGTCGGTTTAATTTAATGAATGCTTTCACATTTTTTATATTGTCATTGATAATATTTAACATCATTCTTTTAGTGGATAATTAACATGACTTTCATACTCACATATGTTTTGCAGCAGGAGATGCAGGTCTGTTATATAAGTAAGAAAGGCACAGCTGGTCTGTAAAGTATCATTTTAAATTATAATTTATTCATAAGGAAAGAACAGTATAGACAATCTCTGATCCAGGCTGGACAGACCCTGTCCATAGAATAGATTCTCCCATTTTGGCTGTTTGAGCTATTACAGGATTTTTCTTACAAGGAAGCAACTCTATTCTTCATTTTTACTCTCAAAGAGAAAGGTTGTTCACGAGAACTTTTTACTGCAAGTAAAGGCAAGGACGCATAGTTGGTGTAATTGCTGGTACCCAGTGCAAACCACTTGCAGACTTGTTTGTTACAATTAGTTGATTGCATTTATTCTGGAACTGACAATTTTTCTTGCTACAGAAGAGGAACACTTGTATGATTGTTAAAACAGCCACAAATCACACCAAAATATACAAATGTTGTATTAAAATAAATAGTGATCTGAAGACCAGAAAGTTAGACAGCATAGTATGTCAACAAAGTCATACAACTGACTTACAAATTATTTTCAATGTGGAAAGTTGCTTTCGTTGAAGATAGGATGAGAAAGTTGGGGCTGTTCAGCCTGCAGAAGAGAAGGCTGCGTGGAGAACTCATAGCAGCCTTCCAATATCTCAAGGGAGCCTATAGGGATGCTGGGGAGGGACACTTCATAAGGGACTGCAGTGAGAGGACAAAGGGTAATGGGTTCAAACTTAAACAGGGGAAGTTTAGATTGGATATGAGGAAGAAGTTCTTTACTGTAAGGGTGGTGAGGCACTGGAATGGGTTGCCCAGGGAAGTTGCGAACGCTGCATCGCTGGCAGTGTTCAAGGCCGGGTTGGAGAGAGCCTTGGGTGCCATGGTTTAGTGGGAGGTGCCCCAGCCCATGGCAGGGGGGGTTGGAACTAGATGATCTTAAGGTCCTTTCCAACCCTAACTATTCTATGATTCTATGATTTGGTTGGTTCTGCATTCTTAACAGTTTGCATCTTTTGGCTCTTTTTTCTCATTTTGAGAATTGGAGTGCACTTCTAATCACATATTATTCATAGTCATAAATGTTTCTCTAATGGTCTGCACTTCAGAAAAGAAACAAACACATCTAACCTAACTTCAAGTGCATAGGGAGTATGATTTGCTTACTCATTCAATTGTGATTCAACTGCTCTAACAAATTGTTATTTCATTTCACATAAAAGTTTTAAAACCAGAAACATTTGATTTTTCTTTCAAATTGATGCATCCAAATCTAAACTAAAGACAATGAAAACAGAGCTATTCTGATAGATGTTGCCAGGGAAACCATTTGATCATTTGCCTTGTCATCACTTTATGTTCAAAGTGACCTTCTTTGTGTTATCTGGGCTCTCACTACAATGGAGAAATTCACAGCATTTGAAGGACTTGCATAGGATGAGAGGCACACAAGAAAGATTCAAAACCAATCCATCAGTGCACTGCAGTAAGCCACTGTTTTCTGCAAAATGACTATATATTAAAACTCTTTTCCCTCTTGCATTCTGATCGTCTTTTCTTTACAAAGTATTGAAAAATATTTCTTCTTCTTCATGTATTAACTGAAATAAGTTTACAGCAACTGTAATTTAGCCTTTGTTACCTCATTGCATTTTTTCCTTAGAGACAAAAAAATAAAAGACAAATATTTAACTGAAGTGTTATCCTACTTATGTATTCAGAAAACATCAGTAACTGCTTTTTAAACTAGTGGTGACAATGACAGATGTGGATAACCTTTTTCTCCATTCACTGGATTCTCTCTATTTGTCTGTTTAAATGGCTATAGTAAATAAATCAAAACCAACAGCACAGTACAACAGAAAACATGGTTGGTAGGAACCTGAACAGGTTCATAGTGCCAGTCACCAATTACAAGACAGGGTGAATTATAAGTTAAACAGGCATGTGTCTACCCTGTTCTCAAGTCTCCAACAACAGTAATTCCTTACTGCCCTCAACTATTTTCCCATCCATTTCAGTATTCAATTAGACTATCATTAGAATTTTTTTTCCTAATATCTGAGGTAAATTTCTCCTGCCTCAATTCATAGAATCATAGAATAGTTAGGGCTGGAAAGGACCTTAAGATTATCTAGTTCCAAACCCCCTTCCAGGGGCAGGGACACCTTCCCACTAAACCATGCCACCCAAGGCTCTCTCCAACCCAGCCTTGAACACCGCCAGCAATGGAGCATTCACAGCTTCCCTGGGCAACCTATTCCAGTGCCTCACCACCCTCACAGTAAAGAATTTCTTCCTCATATCCAGTCTAAACTTCCCCTGTTTAAGTTTCAACCCGTTACCCGTTGTCCTCTCACTACAGTCCCTCATGAAGAGTCCCTCCCCAGCATCCTTATAGGCCACCTTCAGATATTGGAAGGCTGCTATGAGGCCTCCACGCAGCCTTCTCTTCTCCAGGCTCAACAGCCCCAACTTTCTCAGCCTATCTTCATACAGGAGGTGCTCCAGTCCCCTCATCATCCTCGTGGCCCTCCTCTCGACTTGTTCCAACAGTTCCATGTCCTTTTTATGTTGAGGACACCAGAACTGCACACAATACTCCAAGTGAGGTCTCACTAGAGCAGCGTAGAGGGGCAAGATCACCTCCCTCGACCTGCTGGTCACGCTCCTCTTGATGCAGCCCAGGATATGGTTGGCTTTCTGGGCTGCAAGTGCACACTGCCAGCTCATGTTCATTTTTTCATCGACCGACAGCCCCAAGTCTATCACCGCAGGGCTGCTCTGAATCTCTTCTCTGCCCAACCTGGAGCTGTGCCTGGGATTGCTCCCACCCAGCTGTAGGACCTGGCACTTGGCATGGTTAAACTTCATCAGGTTGGCATCAGCCCACCTCACAAGCGTGTCAAAGTCCCTCTGGATGGCATTCCTTCCCTCCAACGTATCAACCTAACCACACAGCTTGGTGTCATCGGCAAACTTGCTGAGAGCGCACTCAATCCCACTGTCCATGTCACTGACAAAGATGTTGAACAAGATCAGTCCCAACACCCATCCCTGAGGGACACCACTTATTACTGGTCTCCAGATGGACATTGAGCCATTGAGCACAACTATTTGCGTGCGGCCATCCAGCCAGTTCTTTACCTACCCAGTGGTCCACCTATCAAATTGATGTCTCTCCAACTTAGAGACAAAGATGTCATGTGAGACAGTGCCGAACGCTTTGCACAAGTCCAGTTAGATGACATCAACTGCTCTACCCCTGTCCATCACTTCCGTGGCCCCATCATAGAAGGCCACCAGATGGGTCAGGCAGGATCTCCCCTTAGTGAAGCCATGCTGGCTGTCACCAACCACCTTGTTGTTTTTCATGTGCCTTATCATGCCTTCCAGGAGAATCTGCTCCAAGATTTTGCCTGGCACAGAGGTGAGGCTGACTGGTCTGTAGATCCCCAGCTCATCCATTTTGCCCTTCTTGAAAATGAGGGTTATATTCCCTTTTTTCCAGTTGTCGGGAACTTCACCTGACTGCCATGATTTTTCAAATATGATGGACAGTGGCTTAGCAACTTCATTTGCCAGTGTCATGGGTTCAGCAGCAGCAGTCATTTTTCTCCTCCTTGGTAGCTGGTGCAGCACTGTGTTTTTGATTTTGGGCCTGGGAATAGCACTGATAACACCAGTGTTTTGGTTACTGCTTAGTGATGGCCTGGCCAAGGACTTTCTGAGTTTCATGCTGTGCCAGGGAGGAGTGGAAGCCGGGAGGAGGCAGAAACAGGACACCTGACCCAAACTGACCAAAGAGCTATTCCATACCACAGCACATCATGTCCAGGATGTAAGGCAGAGAGCAGAGACCCGGAAGCGTGGGGGTGCACTGGTCAGGTGGTGTTAGGTGGTGAGAATTGTATTCTTTCCTTGTATTTGCCTTGTCATTATTATTATTGGTGGCAGCAGTAGTGATTTGTGTTATACTTTAGTTACTAAACTATTCTTATCTCAACCGGTGGGAGTTGCATTCTTTTTGATTCTCCTTCCCATCCCTCTGGGAGCAGGGGGAAGAAAGAGGGGGAAGTGAGTGAGAGAACGAGCTGTGTGGCTGAGAGGCTTAAACCACGACAGCCAGCTCCTTCAGGACCCGTGGATGGATTTCATCAGGTCCCATGGACTTGTATACGTTCAGGCTCCTAAGATGGTCTCAAAACAGATCCCCTCCTACAGTGGGCCCAGGGTCTTCATTCTCACTGTCCCTGCGTCTGCCTTCCAAGACTTGGGTGGTATGGTCAGAGCATTTGCGGTGAAGACTAAGGCAAATAAGTCGTTAAGAACCTCAGCCTTCTCCAAATCCAGGGTAGCCAGGTCTCCCGATAGCTTCTGGAGAGGACCCATGTTGTTCCTAGTGTGTCTTTTATTCACATTATACCTACAGAATCACTTCCTGTTATTCTTAACATCCCTAGCCAAGTTTAATTCTAAGTGGGCCTTATCTTTCCTAACCTGATCCCTAGCTTCCCGGACAACATCCCTGTATTCTTCCCAGGCCGCCTGTCCTTGCTTCCACCTTTCATAAGCCTCTTTTTTCCTTCGAATTTTCCTCAGCTGCTCCTTATCCTTCCAGGAAGGTCTCCTGGCCCTCCTATAGCACTTCCTTCTAGTAGGGATGTATCGCTCCTGAGCTTGCAGCAGGTGATCCTTGAATATCAACCAACAGTCTTGGGCCCCCCTGCCCTCTAGGGCTATACCCCATGGAACCTTACTGAGCAGGTTCCTGAAGAGGCCAGAGTCTGCTCTCTTGAAGTCCAGGGCAGTCAGCTTGCTGCACACTCTTATCACTGTCCTGAGGATCTCAAATTCGACCATCTCATGATCGCTGCAATCAAGGCTGCCCTGGAGCGTCACATTTCCAACCAGCCCTTCCCTGTTGGTGAGGACGAGGTCAAGCATGGCACCTCTCCTTGTCGGCTCCTCTATTACTTGCAGAAGGAAGCTGTCTTCCACACAATTGAGGAACTTCCTGGATTGCTTGTGCCGGGCTGTACCATCCCTCCAACAGATATCAGGGTGGCTGAAGTCCCCCATGAGGATAAGGGCCTGTAAGCATGAGGCTGTTCCTATCTGTCTATAGAGCGCTTCATCCACAGAGTCCTCTTGGTCAGGCGGTCTGTAACAGATCCCCACAATGATATCTCCCATCGCTGTTCGCCCTGTAACCCTGACCCACAAACTCTCTGTCGACTGCTCACCTGTCCTCAGGCACAGTTCCGTACACTCCAGCCTATCCCTAACATAAATAGAAACTCACCCTCCCCGCCTACCAGGCCTGTCTTTCCTAAAGAGCCTGTAACCTTCCATTCCAACACACCAGTCATAGGAGCCATCCCACCATGTTTTTGTGATGCCTATGATATCATACCCCCGTAGACGTGCACACATCTCTAATTCCTCTTGTTTGTTCCCCATGTATGGAAGCGTTTCTTGTTGAGAATGGACATGTGAGCAATCCAGCTTTTGACTTGGCCTCACTTGAGTGGTGAGCGGAGGGCTTCGTGGGCCGCTGAGAGGGTTGGCAGGGGACGCCTGCGTGCCGACACGAAGAGGAAGTTGGTTTGGAGGAGCACTGCACAGGATGTCACAAGGCCGGATCTGCTTGCCACAGCATGGATCTTGCTTGCAAAGCAGGAGGGAGGATATTGGCCTGTTGCTATGGACGTTTCATGAGCTTCAACCAGTCGTTAAGCTGTTACTAGCATTTGACCAGGAGGCATTAACCAATCAGATGTTATCGAATGTTCTAGTGTTCTGAGGCTTTTCTATAAAAGGTGATGCTTGCGTAGAATAAATTGTCAATGCTTGATCACATTGGTTGTGTTGCGTTGTCCTTAATCTCCCGCAAGTGGCGCCCGAACAGGGACCCTTCACCTCACGATTGAGAGCTGCTGATCGTGGCGTGGATCAACTCGACGGGGAAGGGGTGGAAGGCCGACCGAAAGTACGAGCCAGCAAGCGAGAGGCCGCTGATGTAGGAAAAGGGTCGCGTCCCCCGAAGAGACGTCTTCGGAGAAGATCCACTTGAAACAGGCAAGTGGCGGTCGGGGAGGAATGGGGGCTACGCTGACAAAGGAAGAGGTAGCTGTCCTTAATCTCCTCCAACATATCCTTTCCAAGAGAGGGATTAAATATAAAGAGGACACCCTGAAGGGGTTGTTGCAATGGAGCAAAGATAAAGGGTTATTAGATGGTGTGGGAACTGCGTTTGAGCTTTCCACTTGGGAGGCCATAGGGGTGCAGCTATGGGACGTTGTTAGCGATGGCAGCAAGGCTGGAAAGGAGGCACAGAGGTATTCCACGTTGTGGAAACTTATTCATGAAACTTTATGGACAATGAAGTCAGAGCAAGATGCGGTAGTGTCTGCCGCGAATGCTTTTCACCACTCATTGCAAGATAAAGGAAAAAACAAAAAAGGGAGTAAGACTGTTACAGAGGGTGCAAGTAGTAATGCCGAAAAGGAACAAGCTGACCAACAAAATGCAGATTGCTGCCAGTCAAGAGAGCCTGTTTATTCTTCCCTTTCGTCATCCAAACCCTCCCCTAAAACTTCTGTTGCGATAACCCCGGGGGGAGAGACCCCCGGAGAATCCAAGGAGGACAATCAGACAAAAGTGTTGTTGTAAGAAGTAATTGAAAAGTTGAATGCTTTTGGGCCGAAAGAGGAGTCCGATCTAAGTCATACTTTGCCTATAGAGACAAGCGGCACCCCCTACCTGGCGTCGAACCTTTTTAACCCCTTGCCGCAGGATTCGCAAAATGCTTCTCGAAGATGGAAAGGGATGATTAGAGACGCTATAGTAGAGGGTAGCTTTATCCCCCAGGCATATACTGTATCAGTCACCGCTCAAGGTACCAATCAGTGGGAAGCGATTGACTGGAAACTCCTAGAGAAAGCCCGTGCAGCGGTTACCCAGTATGGACTACATTCTAACCTATCCCGTCAAACTGTCAACTACATATTTTCTTCTGACTTACCGAATCCCCATGATTCTTTACAAGTAGCCGGGGTTTTATTGACCCCTTCCCAGAAACTTATTTTTGAGCGCAATTGGCAACGGCTTTACAACGCAGAACAAGCTAAGCCCAGACAACAAGGGGAGCCTCTTTATGGAGTTCAGTCACAAATGCTGATGGGTTCGGGCCCCTGGTCTCGGGTTGACTTGCAAGTGAATTTTACGAATGAAGTGTTGCATTTGTTGCGCGATTTGGCGCTACAAGCTTTGTTCTCTGTTCCTGATGGGTCGACACAGTTTGGTTTTACTAATATTCGGCAGGGACCTACCGAATCCTTTTCGCAATTTATAGATAGATTATATTCAGCTATCGATAAACATCTCAATTTAGATCTGCCAACTAAAGAACGTTTATTTAAGATGTTAGCCTTTGAAAATGCGAGTACCCGAACCAAGCAAAGCCTGGCTACCCTACCTTATGGGTCTGAGGTAGCAGATATGATTGAATTGGCCAATCGTGCTGCCCAACGAGAAACACAAAGAGAAGGTGCAGCCTTTGTTGCTGCCGCATTAACGGAAGCTGTGTCTCCTCTTACAAAACGACCAGTGACAGGAAAGAGCAAACATTGTTTTAACTGTGGAAAAGAGGGACACTTCCAAGCTCAATGCCGAGCTCCTAGAAAACAAAAATGGTGTAAGAATTGTAATACTAACTCACATGATACTAAAGAATGTAGGCGATCGGGAAACCGGGAATCGAGCGCAAATGCCCCGCGTGCCACAACAAAAATTCAAGGGGCTTGGCTAAATCAGAATCAAAATGATGCCTTGACTCGGTCCGCTCCGCCACTTCAGGTAGTGCCAGAGTGGACGTGGAAACAGCAATAGATGTCACCCTTCAAAACAGTTCTGTCTATTTAGTAGACAGTACAATGACAGGGCCCCTAGGCCATGGGCTCAGTGCATTGTTGCTTGGACGGTCCTCCACATCTAGACAAGGAATCTTTGTTTTACCAGGTGTAATCGATGCAGACTATCGCGGTACCATTAGAATTATGGTTTATACAATAACTCCACCTGTTTATATTCCGCAAAATAGTCGCATTGCTCAACTTGTTCAGTTCAGATCTTGTGTTCCACAGCAGGGAAGAGCAGACCGCGGAGATAAGGGATTTGGATCTTCGGGGATGCTGCAAGTATTTTTAACACTTGATATTGCAAAAGCCAAACTGGAATGTGTGATTGTTATGACCCACAAGAATGGTGAGTCGAAGCAAGCAAAAATGTTAATTGACACAGGAGCTGATGTCACCATTATTTCTCAGGGGCAATGGCCAGCACACTGGCCTGTGACACCCGCATTAACCGGTATTTCTGGTATAGGAGGCATCCAATCTACCCTGATCAGTAAAGATCCCATCAACTTTCGCTTCCCTGACGGAGCTGCTGTTACGACTAAGCCATATGTCATGAACGTCCTCGTCACTTTGATAGGTCGGGACATTTTAAGTCAATTGAACACTCAATTGGTCACGCAGCCTTTTCCTTAACAGCCATTGTAGAGCAGCCTGTGCTCAAACTTAAATGGAAAACCTTAGACCCTGTTTGGGTGGATCAATGGCCGTCGAAGGAAGAAAGGCTGCAAAAAATTCATGAGTTAGTCAAAGAGCAGTTAGAAGCAAAACATATTGTCCCATCTACTAGTCCTTGGAATACCCCGATTTTTACGATTCCTAAAAAGAATGGCAAGTGGCGGTTGTTACACGATTTAAGAGCTATTAACAATGTTATGGAAGATATGGGAGCTTTGCAACCTGGTCTGCCCTCACCTGTTATGTTGCCGGAAAACTGGAAAATTCTAATTATTGACTTGAAGGATTGTTTTTTTACAATTTCATTGCATCCAGAGAATACGGAAAAGTTCGCCTTTTCTGTTCCTTCAATCAACAAGTCTGAGCCAGCAAAGCGATATCAGTGGGTTGTGTTTCCACAAGGCATGAAAAACTCACCAACAATATGCCAACAGTTTGTTGCTTGGGCCTTGGAACCTTTTCGACAAAAATTTCCGCAGTTGATCATCTATCATTATATGGACGATATATTAATTTGTGGAAAGTCACTAGAGGAGCACAAGATTTTGGATATCTTAAAATCTGACTTAAGATCAAGAGGTCTGGAAATTGCCCCTGAAAAAATTCAGACTTCTGCACCATGGAAATATCTCGGTTGGGTTATCACCCACAGCGCAATTCAACCTCAGAAAATAAAAATTACCTCCACCGTTAAGACGCTTAACGATGTACAAAAACTGGTTGGGGATATTCAATGGGTCAGAAATATTTCTAGTATCACTAACGATGATCTGAAACCCTTAATACAATTGTTAGGAACCTCTACACAAGCAGACGAGTCCCGGTCTTTAGGCCCTGAGCAATAAAAGGCGCTTGATATTATCAGCAAAAAAAATTGTCATAATCATGCTCAACGAATTGTGTTATCACTTCCCATAATTTTGGTGATTATCAACGTTGACAATCAGCGCACATATCCTTTTGCACTTATTATGCAATGGGATGATAGTGTGCCTGTAATCTTAGAATCTTAGAATGGATATTTACTCCTGTCACACCAAAGAAAACCATTACCACAAAACCCGAAATTTTGTCTCAGTTAATTATAAAAGGACGTAATCGAGCTTTGGAAATATCTGGAAAAAGTCTTCAAAAAATTGTTGTTCCCATTGTTCAAGAGTTTTTAGAGTGGTTGTTACGCACTTCTCTACCCCTACAAAGTGCTTTGGCAGACTTTGAGGGTGAAATAAGTAATGTCTATCCTTCATATAAACTATTGCCACTGTTGAGTAATCAAAAGTTTGAGACCTTTCCAAAACGGTCAGAGACACCTGTGTCAGGTATTACCATTTTTACAGATGCTGGTGAGTGTTCTAAATTAGCTGCTTGTGTTTGGCAAAACAACCAACCGTGGGAAAAACATTTGATTAATGGCACTGTTGATGATTCATTACAGACATTAGAATTGCTCGCAGTTATTTGGGCCTTTAAAAGGTGGAAGGATATACCCCTTAACATTGTCTCTGATTCATTGTACGTTGTTGGAGTTGTATACAGAATTGAAGGATCATTTCTAAAAGAAGTTAGAAATAACTGGCTGTATCAATTGTTACTACTGTTGCGTCTATTGCAAAGTCGTGAATTTCCTTATTTTATTACCCATCTTCGCAGCCACCAGTCAACTTATGGATTAGCCATAGGCAATAACAAATTGGATATATTAGTTTCTCCTGCTTGGGCTGGACCGCCCATTAATAGCTTCGCACAAGCCCGCTAATCACATTCCTTTTTGCATCAATCTGCAAAAATGCTTGCATGGCAATTTGCCATTCCTTTGAGTGATGCACAAGGCATTGTGAAATCTTGTCCATCCTGCCAAAAAATCGGATTCGGTCTGGGACTTGGAGTTAATCCTAGAGGCTTACAACCACTACAACTGTGGCAAATGGATATTACCCATTTTCCAGAATTTGGTCGACTCAAATATATTCATGTTTGTATTGATACCTTTTCTATGGCATTGTGGGCAACTGCTCGAACAGGAGAAACAGCTAAACACGTGCAACGCCATCTTTACATGTCTTTTGCAGTGCTTGGAGTCCCACGAAGTATCAAAACAGATAATGGCCCTGCTTATACATCACGACAATTTGTACAACTTTGCACAACATGGGGAATTAAACATATTACAGGCATTGCTCATTCCCCTACAGGACAAGCCATAGTGGAACGGGCACATCAAACCCTATAGTCTCTTCTTTTAAAACAAAAAGGGGGAGAGGTGCTCCCACCTGCAGAGAGACTGGCCAAAGCATTGTACATATTGAATTATCTGCGATTAGCAGGGAATAGGAGCGAACCACCTAGTGTTATTCATGGGCTAGCCATGCAGTCAGGAGTAACAGACAACAAGACTGAGAAAATTTTAGTTCAGTTTAAGGATTTAAATAGAGGACAATGGAAGGATCCTGCAGAGGTTAAATTAACAGGCAGAGGATATATGTGCTTACTTACAGATAACGGGATTCGCTGGGTGCCTGCCCGTTGGATCTGTATGTGGAAGACACCACCCATTGTGGACACTGTAACGGATCATGATGAATCTTAATTCATCATGGGTTAATCTTGTTAAATTTTCTTAACATTACAACAAGTTTTTTGCATGAAATAAATCCGCAAATAAATCTGTGGGTCACTTGGGCAAATGAAACTGGCAACAATGTATTTTGCCTTGCCATGCAGTCGGCCACAGATCCCCTTAGAACTTGTTTGTTAGGAATTCCGCATTTTGATGTTTTGGCTTTTCGCAATTTTTCTCGCAACAATTGTAACAGCAGCATTAGTATGGCTAATTGCACTGCTCAGTTAATTCAAGGTTTAAACGTGACGCTGCCATGGGACCCCCAAGAATTGAATTTAATGGCATCACAAGCTATTGGAAATAGCTCTAATAATTGGACTCAGATGTGCATAGTATTTGGATCAAAATTAAATGGCACAGCAGGACAATTTGCTGAATATCTATGGCAGCAAGGGAAAGATCCAAATGCGAATCCCCTTTGGAACCCGCAATTTTTTAATTGGACAGGGTGGACAGATGTTAGTCCTAATCTCGGAGAGTACAATCCTTGGGCAAACAATAGCTTTCGTGGTTTCAATGACTCAGGCAGGCGCCCAGAAGTTTTTGGAGCTGATGGAGTGCCCCCTGATGCCTTTACGCTAACATCCCTTTTATGGAACAATGAGTCTGCAAAAGCCTTACCGCCTAAAGTTTTTTTAATTTGTGGAGATCGTGCTTGGCAAGGCATTCCAAAAAATATTATTGGAGGCCCATGTTATTTAGGCGCATTGACCATTTTCACACCAAAGTTCGCAGAATTGCGTAATCTTAGTTACAGTCTAACATCGAGATCTAAACGAGCAATCGGGCTCACCCCTGACTGTAATGATAATGTTCAATTATTGAATAAACCTGCTCGAGTAGCCCTGTCAATATTTTTCCCTGGAGTTGCTGCAGGAAATGCTCTCAGAAGAGTGGCCCAGTTGGCCTGTTGGGCCGAAAAGCAGGCTAACGCGACCACTGCCATTGTAGAAGAATTATTAATGGATCAGAATAGCTTGAGACATGCTTTGCTGCAAAATCGTGCAGCCATTGATTTTTTGCTATTAGCACAGGGTCATGGTTGTACTGACTTTGAAGGAATGTGTTGTATGAATTTATCTAACCACAGTGAGAGTATCCATAAACAATTGCAATATTTAAAGGAACATACTCAAAAAATTCAGCAGAACGTTAGTCCATTTGACACATGGTTAGGAAATGTACTTGGAAACTGGGGGTTGAACTCATGGCTTCAGGGCTGGGTTATCATAGGTTGCAAGTTTTTAGTTATTGTGATTGTCATGTTGATTACATGTGCAATCATCTTCAGTTGCGTTAAAAGATCCTTATCTAAAGCTATGCAACATATTTGGATTGCTCAAAAAAAAAAAAAGAGGGAATTGTGGAAGCGTTTCTTGTTGAGAATGGACATGTGAGCAATCCAGCTTTTGACCTGGCCTCACTCGAGTGGTGAGCAGAGGGCTTCGTGGGCCGCTGAGAGGGTTGGCAGGGGACGCCTGCGTGCCGACACGAAGAGGAAGTTGGTTTGAAGGAGCACTGCACAGGATGTCACAAGGCCGGATCTGCTTGCCACAGCATGGATCTTGCTTGCAAAGCAGGAGGGCGGATATTGGCCTGTTGCTATGGATGTTTCATGAGCTGTTACTAGCATTTGAAAAGGAGGCGTTAACCAATCAGATGTTATTGAATGTTCTAGTGTTCTGAGGCTTTTCTATAAAAGGTGATGCTTGCGTAGAATAAATTGTCAATGCTTGATCACATTGGTCGTTGTTGTGTTGTCCTTAATCTCCCGCACCCATGCTACGGGCATTTGTATAGAGATATCTGAGCCATCTGAGCCAAGCTCCAGTTGAAGTCGGCTCATTGGCTGGAGCAGCTGGAATATCTCTACATTGCTCTGAACATTTACTATAGGTGCTGGCAACCGACTGGGTGTGTTGGGATGAAATGATGCCCTGCTCCCCCAACACATCTAGATTAAAGCATCCTTGACCAGTCTGGCAAGCCTCCTCCCAAATCCACTCTTCCCTTTCTTTGTCAGACCAGCTCCACCAGCCCCCTTTAGACCTGGCCTCCTAAATTGAGTCCCATGTTCAAGGTACCCAAACCCCTGACTATAGCACCACCCTTCTAACCATTTATTAACCTGGCCAATCCTTCTAGCCTTTTTGAGGTCCTGCCCTGTATCCTGGAGAATTGATGAAAAGACAATCTGCGCTCCAGAGCCCCTAACCAGCTCTCACAGAGCTCTGTAGTCCTTCTTTATGTTCTCCTGGCTACTGCTGCTTATATCAGTAGCACCTATATGGATCACTAGAAGTAGGTAACAGTCAGAGGGACCGACTAGAGCAGGCAGCCTCTCTGCAACATCCCTGATCCGAGCCCCTGGTAGGCAACACACCTCCCTTGAGTCTGGGTCACGCTGACAGATGGGTGCCTCTGTTCCTTTCAGAGTAGAGTCCCCTACTACTATGGCCCACCGCTTTTTCCTGGCAGCACCAGTAGAGATCTTCTTTACCAGTGCATCAGCCAGTTGGTCCTGGTAGGAGTGTGGTTCCTCATCAGCCCCCTGCAGGACAGCAAAGCAGTTCCAGGTGGGGACAACAGATTTAGGAGGAAGCCCCTTGCTTTTAATTGTCCTCTTCCTCCTTTTTTTGTTGTTTTTTTCGGTTACTGTTTCCCAAATTCCTGGGTTAGCGGCCTCGTGTCCGGCATCAGCAACAGTAGACGCTTGAGGCCCCTACACAGTCTGTCCTGGAGCAAGCAGTGCGCTTTCCCCTCAGCTTCCCTGACACCTTTCAGCCTAGTAACAGCTTCCCGCAGCTCAGCCACCTGCTGCAGGAAGACCTCCACCAGGGAGCACCATGTGCAGCCCTGCCCATTGCGCACCCTCCTCTCAGGAGAGCAGTGCAGGCGCTCTCTAGACCCCGAGCTCTGCACTGCAGCCTCCCTTCCCATCAGCTCTGTCTGGGTGCCTACACTGGCAACCGTTGGGGCAGCCAGGGCAGAGCTCCCAGACCGAGCCCTGGTCATACGGCGAGTTTTCACCATTCCGCTCACCATCCAGCTCGGCTGCCTGTACAAACCGCCTCGTACCCTCCCTGGTCGCTCACGCTCCCTGGGGCAGGTTTTTAACCACTCAGGGCTGGTGCCGCCGCTCCTCCTGGCACCACCCCCTCTGAGTCACCTCCTCGCGTCTGCTGAGCTGCCAGCTCCCAGGTAAGCCCTGTCGAGGACTTGAGGCTCCCTCGGTGCCTGTTGCTGCCCCGAGTTGAAGCTCCTGGAGGCAGAGCCTCCTCCTGATCAGGTGCGCTGCAGGCGTCCCCTTTCGAGACAGTCACCTCAGCAATTCAAACCCATTGTAATTATATTAAAGTGGCCTTTTCAGTGTGAATCAAGGCTGCAGGCTTAAACACTGACCCTCCATCTGTTCACACATTTAAAATACCTGTCTGAGAACTGAATATTCTCTAGACCCTGGGACCAATCATCCCCCATGAGCCAGGAAAACAACCAGATCCTATGATCTGAAACATTGAGTATTTAACTGAGCTACCTTCAGAATAAGTTATCTCAGGTCATTATAAACTTCCTTTGAGTTTTCTCAGGTTAATGCTGCTGCATCTGTATTTACTCTTGGAAACCATTGGTCAGCCTTACGAGGACTCACAACAATCACCTTACAAGTAAAAACGGTAATGTCTCTATTACATCTAAAATTATTTATTATTAGCCATGGTTAAGTAGCCAGCTAACAGCCATAGAAAGATACAAGAAATGTACTTTACTGATTTCTGAAATCCCTAAAATGTAATTACTCATTAAATGTAATGGGAAATGGGAATAAACAAGAAACAAATTCATTCATACCGTGTAATCCCTGAATTCCTTCTCCTGTCCTCTTTTCTTTATTTGACAATTTTAATAAAATAAATGCATATTACCGATATTTTCAATTTGGCTTAATTTTTCAAGCCCTGAAAGAACGAGGCAAACACAGAGTACAGCAGAGCACTATCAGCATTTACCCTAATTTTTTCACTATGATGTAAACAGCCACATGAAATTGATATCTCTCTTTTCTGGATGAATACCAAGGAGCTGAATTTGTAATGTCATCTGAAACAAAAAAGGTATATGCCAAGGGCTTTGACATTTATCAAGAATGCAATGTACACGAATTCAACTACTCACCTCTCCTAAGATCTTTTAATCTTTCACAAATCTGGAAAATTTTACCCTTGATGGTTTTTCAAACATATATTTCTCTCATTTTGCTTTTCAACAGTGTAAAAATGAGACTGATGAACAGTGTCTACTACAGTTTCATTCAGATTTTCTGTAAGGTTTAGGGTTCCTCCAGAGGCATTTGAAGAGATCTGCTGCTGCAGGATCATGAGACAGGAAGCTCCTCTACCCCCAGCAGCCCTTCTCAATATGTACACTTATGCTATAAAACAATGGAAATAGTGAAAATGCTGGATCTGCCCTTCAGCCAACTGAGCTAGCTCACTCTTGACTAGGGCACAAAGCAACGTACTTCTTTCCCCCAGAATGCAAAACAATACCACCAGGGATGAAAACATTGATTCAGAGTTTTGCAATAATGTCAGTACTATACATAATAAAATGGAGCGCAAGCAGAAATTCATGAGAACAGTTGATTCATGAGCACAACTTGAGGCAAAGGGAAATGTCCACTGTAAAACAGTATAAGCATTTAGGCAACTTCTTTACACAAGCTGATTGAATTGTGAGCATTGGAGGAAGCAAGGAAATCTTGATTCAGACTTCATTAATGTCTACACAAGAATAACGCAGAGAGACCTCAGGGCACCCTGCCTAAGGACTTAACACAAGATCCCTTTTTCTCATGCTCAAGATACAAGGTCAGACAACAGAGCTGCTAAATTCTTTTAAGAGGCAGGCTTGGCACTGAAGAGCAAGCTTATGATACACAGAGTGTTATACAACAGACTCTATCCTACTATTTATTTCCTACAGCAGTAGGAAATCATACTGCTGTATGATTAAGTCCTTTGTGGAATCAGACCCTAACTTATCTGTCCAGTAATCAGCAGACACTACCACTCTTCCCTCTTTACATACGAAGTCTGAAAAAATAGGAAGCATATTTCCTTCCAGCAACAAAAAGTAGCAACAACTTAAAGTCCTTGTTAAAATGAAACACTCACCTGCAAAGCCCAAATTTTCATACTATTTACCCAACACTAATAATATTCTGCTATTATCTTGCATTCTTCTGAATAAAACCAAAGGAATATACGGGGAAATGTTTCTACAGAAGGAGAAACAGTTAGTCAAATGAAATTTTGCACAAATCCAGCATATTAGTTCCCTCCTCTTTCTTCCTTACGTAAGATTATTTGCTCATTGATTTTTCGATTAAAGTTACAGGTTTTGAAAATTTGTTTATTTTCTTTGAACTCTGTTTTAAATAATACGCTAATGTAATGTGATGAACGTCAGGCTTTTTCTGTTGAGCTGGATCTTAGTTATGTACTTGTCTGTTTATTGCCACCAGCTTTATGTTGAATCACTTACCCTGGACTTCACTAGGGAATTAATGATGATTTTAATTCCAAGACAAACCTTGTGAAACACATAATTGCTTTGTGCTTCAAGTATCGCTGGAACAAAAAATGGGGGACAACCAGAAAAAAAGAGAAGACCTAAGATTACATAAAAATACCTTAATAGTTGTACCTCCTCATTACAACCATACTGTTCATACTGGCAGTTACTTTTTGCTGGTAGAATTTTTTGCCCTTCTAAATGTTATCAGCACTAACTCAGATGTCTATTGCCTTTCTGTCCCAGAATTACAAAACAGATGGGAAAAATGTAGCCAGTATAGGATAAAAAACCTCCATCAGGGCAATGATAATTTTGGCATTAAGCCATATTGCACAAATAGATAATTACCAAGAATGACAGGGCTTGAATATGAAAATAATTGAAAATGTTTGGAGGATGGGGTATTGTAGAATTCATTGTGCTTGAGTTGTGAACCCACATAACTTACTAAGGCACACACATTTACATCTTTTAACTGTACTTAGTAGTGGCAACTGCTACTAGTCCAACCCCAGCAACAGACACCAGTTGTGGTGACTGCGACTGGTCCAACCCCAGGAAGAGACACAAGTTGCAGTGACTGCAGCTATCCAATCCCAGCAACAGACACTAGTTGCAGTTGGAGTAGCTGCAGTGCTTGTTGCTGGAGTTGGAGTAGCTGCTGTGTCTGCGGCTTTGTCATCAGATTCAGACATCTTTTTCCACTTGAGGGTACTGGATAGTGTTGAGCAGGGCTCAGTAGGCACGGCCAAGGCCCCACCAGGTTGCAGTGGTTTGTCCCTGTCTGGTGGTGCCAGGACTTGTGTAAGTGTTTTACTAGTTTGTCCAGATTTTACACTTGTTCAGGGGTGAATTTCCAAAGCACTGGAGATGCCACGGGCCCGGGTATTTTCCCATCACACCCTGCCACTCATGAGAGTCCAGCCCTGGGGAAGATCTCTTGCTGACATTCTTAGGTAGCTGTTTCACCTTAAGCAAGATCTGAACCACAAGCAGCAACTTGCTGGTTCCCAGCAAAAGAACCAGGTTGGCTTCAAGGGTATGCAAAGGATATTAAAATTCTTTGAAATTCTCAAATGCTACCGTAGACAGCCAGCAGCTGGGTTGCACACTGGTGTAGGCTGGTGTTAAGCTGCTGGAGACCATCTATGTGTGAGACAGCACATGATTCAGTTCAGCCTGCTTCTCCAAGAGAGTCTTGAAGATCCTCAAATGTAGGAATAGGTTTGGCTGTGCGGAGGTACTATCCACCAGGTCAGTGGTGGAGCAGGGTTTTATTTGTGACAGTAGGCACAGCTCTGCACTTCTTCAGGACAGTGAGGAACAATGTGGAGCATTATTTCAGCTGCAGAGGTAACTCTAAAATACAGGCACAAATGCCTATGGGTGCAGTGGGGCAGAGAAGTGAATGGTGTTGGCTGCCACAGCGTGGGAGGGGGAACAGTGCTGCAGTTCCAATTGCACAGTTGCTTATAGAAGCATAAATGATTGTGGCTTGGGCGCCACAGGAACAGTTTTCCCCTGGCTCCCATCAATGTGGAGCTTTCCAAGAGTCTGTGCTGCTGCAGCTGAGGAGTACCAGTCCCTGCAAGGGGACTTTGCAGTCACCACTGAAATTGATTCATTTCTTTGTTTTGGGGTGTCGTGGTTTAAGCCTCTCTAACTCACGCAGTCTCTCTCTCACTCACTTCCCTCTCTTTCTTCCCCCCGCTCCTGGAGGGATGGGAAGGAGAATCGAAAAGAATGCAACTCCCACAGGTTGAGATAAGAACAGTCCAGTAACTAAGGTATAACACAAATCACTGCTACCACCGATAATAATAATGACAATGCAAATACAAGGAAAGAATACAACTGCTCACCCAGCCCGACCAAGCAGTGCACCCCCCACCCTTCCCGGGTCTCTGCTCTCCGTTTTTACATCCTGGGCATGACGTGCTGTGGTATGGAATAACCTCTTTGGTCAGTTTGGGTCAGGTGTCCTGTTTCTGCTTCCTCCTGGCTTCCCCTCCTCCCTGGCACAGCATGAGACTCAGAAAGTCCTTGGTCAGACCAAAACATCACTAAGCAGTAACCGAAACACTGGTGTTATCAGCGCTGTTCCCAGGCTGAAAGTCAAAACCACAGCACTGCAACCAGCTACCAAGAAGGAGAAAAATGACTGCTGCTGCTGAACCCATGACATGGGGCTTGGGATTTTGACTGCTCAGGGGGATGGAACCATCTTTGCTTGGGAGCACAGGGGGAGGTAAGATGGAGGCTGGGCAGTGCCACTCGCTCCAGCAGGCTGGGAGGGAAGGGGCTGGCAGCAGCTGAGGGCTTCGCCATGCTGGCAGCAGCACACGGCACCCAGGCAGCCCCTTGGCTACAGGTGGGAGCTGCCGGCAGTCAGCAAAGCCAGGGCTGGAGCCCTGCCGCAAGGTGTCACAGGCCGGTTTCGCAGCAGGGCCTGTGGATGGCCCGGGCTGCCTCTTGGAACCAGTTTAGAAGGGTGAGAAGTAGTGAGGTGGGGTCTGTCACTTCTCTCACATAACAAATGATTGGACAAAAGAAAATGGCCTCAAGCTGTGCCAGGGAAGGTTCAGCCTGGATATTAGGAACAATTTCTTCCCTGAGATGGTGGCCAGGCGTTGGAACAGGCTGCTCAGGGCAGTGGTGGAATCACCACCCCTGGAAATGTTCACAAACCATGTAGACAAGGCCCTTCATGACATGGGTCAGTGGTGGCCATGGCAGCGCTGGGGAGCGGTTGGACTTATGATCTTAAGGGTCTTTTCCAGTCTAGTTGATTCCACGATTCTACAAGCAGAAAGTCTGTTTTAATACTTTCTGCTGTAACCTGCTCTTTTGATTTTGTAGGGACTCGGATGCCACGGCACTCTCTTCCAAGTTGTTCAGGGTAATTTCCAGCTCTGTTACGGTTTCAGCGCGGTGGTCACAGTGGCCTCAGCACCTTCACTCCTTGCTGCAGTGGGTGGAAACTCCAGATGGAGTTCAGGAAGCATGTTGTGCGGTCGGTGCAGGGTGTCGTCAGCTCTCCCCTTGTTGCTTCCTGCCTGCTGTCTGCTGCTGCCCACTGGAGTGCTGTCTCCGTCTGTCTGCCCTTGCACAGCATTTCCTAGTGCTTGGTCAGCCAGCACAGCACCCTCTTCTTCCTTTTCTTTGGTGGGTGTTGTCCTGCTGGGAGGACTCTTACTCCGTAGGGGCGCTGGCTGGCACAGGGCATTTGTCCTGCTTGCAGCCCACCTCTCCCAGTCTGGGCACCCCCTGGCAGAAGAGCAGCAGTTGCAAGCGGCTCAAACCCACCCTGGGCTGCCTCCGCAGTGCCCACCTGCACAGTGGGGCTGTGCGGGGTGGATGGTGCTGGAAGGCAGACGGGGGGCTGACCTGGGGACTTCGCAGTGGCAAGTGGGTCAGAATCACCCTTGGCTGCCTCTGCAGTGCCTCCTGCACCGGTGGGGCTGTGCAGGGTGGATGGTGCTTGAAAGCAGCTGGAGGGCTGGCCTGGGGGCTCTGCAGTGGCAAGCACTTCAGAACCACCCCGGGCAGCCACCACGGGCTCAGCACCGAATCCTCTGTAGGAGCTGTCAGAGGATCTTCCGGGGAGTCTCCTCAGCATTGTTCCCTGGAGCCTCTGAAGTCTCCTCAGAGCTGTGCACAGAGCTCTCCAGAGAGCTCTCCTCAGAACTCTCAGAGGGGTTCAGTAGTGGCCAGAGGGGGAGGTCTGCGGACACCCTGACCTGCTCCACCTGTGGGTCCTGCAATGGGAAAGCTGGCAGCCCACAGAAGAGGTCAGCATCCCCCAGCATCCCAGCTGCCACCTGGCCCTTGGTTCTCTGATCTGCACCCAGTGCTGCAGCAAGTCAGGGACTTGGCTGAAGGAGGCAGTGCTGGCAAGGCTGTCGGGGCCATCGAAGAAGGTGTCATCATCCTTCAGCTCCACACTGCAGCTGTCTTCTGCCCTGTACTCCAAGAAGTGGGGGAGCTTGTTGAGGGAGCTGGTTAGGGTGGGCACTTTGGGGACATCAGGGACTGTGTCTTCACCAGCCCTCATGCCCACCACCACTGATGGCTCTTTGGGGTAGCCCCCTTCCACCACATACTTGGAGAGTTCAGGGAGCTCATGGAGGACCTTGACAGAACAGTTAGTTACATCAGTGGTCACAGTGGTGTACTCAATGTCCGATAGCTGTGCCAGCATTGTATGGTCCAGCCAGCAGTCACCATTCACCACGTGCTCCAGGAAATTGAAGAACTCAATGAAGAAGTCAGTGATAGTGAGGCTGTTGGGAAAACATCAGGGAAAGTGTCCTCACTGTCCCCTATCCCATCACCACAATGTCGCCACCCTCTACAATGTACTCAGAGAGTTCAGGGAACTCATGGAGGAAGGCAGCCCAGTTGGGGACATCAGAGACGGCGTCATCTCTGCCCACAGTCTCAGAACAGGTGAGCTGATGGTTGAAGGTGGTGTCCTCTGCCTGTTGAGGAAAGGCCCCTGCAAAGGTGGCTGGTCCCTGCTCAGACACCTCCACAGGCTCCCCCAAGGCTGCTGGGGTGGTCACCACTGCTGAAAAAGCAAACAAAGCAAAGCCAAGCCAAGCCTGAGGTGATGAAAGCTTCGTTCAGCTTGGCTGCCCACTCTCAGGCTCCTCAGCCTCCTAAGCCTCACCTCTGGGCTTCATGGCGGTTCTGGGAGTCTGCAGGGCTGGGGCAGACTGGTGGAGACTGGCAGTGGGGATGCAGTCCTCCACGGCTGCCCTGTCCTTGCTGGAAGCCACTTCCTGTCCATGGGGCAGGGGAGCTGTGCCACGGGTGGGAGTGGTACCTCAGAGGGGAGTTGCAGCAGCTGCCCTGGAGTCCCGAGGGGCCCTGACACCCCCTGCACCAGCTGGTAGGGGACAGGCTGGTCCTGGGCAGGCCCCAAGGACATCAGCACCCCTGGGACAGAGGGTAACATGTCGCTAATGACGGGAGGCGGCATGGCCACAGCAGCGGAGCTCAGACCAGAGACTTAAGAATGCCATCAGCAGCTGGAGGGGAAACCTCTCCGTTGGGAGAAGCAGAGAGAGGTGATGTGATGAGAAACTGGCAGGCTGAACAGGCTGGGGGGTTACCAGGAGAGCAGGGTCACCAAGAGGAGCAGGAGCTGCTGCTGTACCTGCCATGATCGTTGACCAGCGTAATTTGGGCTTGGGCCAACTGCCTCTTTTCAACAGGTTCTGCCCCAATGTTACACCCATCCTGGCTGCTCCAGCAGCCTCAAGGGCAGTGGAGCCCAGCAGCTTTCCCTTGCAGTGGTTTCCTCCCCTGCTGATGACTCCCTGTCCTAAATCATGGTTTCTCAGGCCCACAATGTTTTCCATCCCAATGATGTTTCTTGGGGAGGTGAATTTTGTGTCCAAGGGAAAGGGTTGGGGCCGGCACCACTGGCCCTGTGATGCTGATGTGTGTGCTTCCCAATCCTTTCCAGTGGTTGCAGTGGGAAGGGGGCTTGTGGTATTTTTGGGTGGTTCTTGTCCTCCCCCCTCTCTCGTCTGGCCAAGAGCTCAGTCACAGTCTGTCAGGGAAGCAAAGCTATGACGTCTGTGTGCCCCTTCCCCGGCACTTGCCACAAGCAGATAAAAGCACTGGTAGGGTGCAGGGACATGAAATGCTGTGGGACAGCTCTGCCAGGAACACTGCAATGCCGTGAGTGCTCTGGGAGGGTTTCTGACTTGCAGCAGCAAATCTCATCCCTGGAAGAGACTGCCTGTCCCCAGATGGCACCTTTGCTGGCTTTTGTCACCCTGTCATTGGTGTTTGGGACCCCGGCTGCTGGCACCCACAGGGCATGTTATGAAACTTCCCTGCCCCCTAACTATTAGATCAACCAGTGTTTAAAGTATTAATGTATAGATATATATGTGTACATAGATGTGTATACATATATCTACACGTGTGTGCTCACATATATACATATACATATATGCGCTATAATGTGATGAGGTACTGGATTTTTACTGGAAGCTTCAGCCTCGCCCTGAAAATAGGACTTTTCTTTATGGCATCTTAAAGCTGTCGGTAAAGGATAAAGAGTATCACAGTACAATGGAGATAATGCCAGAATCCCAGTCCCTCCAACACATCTTTGAAACTCTCCCACTGCCACCAGGCATCATTAATCAGTAACGCTTGCAGGACTGACTCCAGGGACATCTGGACCAATGGACAACAGCAAGAGTGCAGCAGAAATAGCGTTGCCTGGCAAAGTTTTACTAGGACTAGTAATTAGTAATGACAGTGTTAGTGGTTAGTCCAGCTGTGTTATACCTGACTGCAGTAGGATAGCAGACAAATTTGGAAGTGTAGCACGAAACTAGCAAATGAGTAAGACAATGAAGAAATAGTCAAAGTAGAAGCTTTTGTGCACCCTTTTAAAAAAAATCACAACTCATTTTAAGTTTGCTGCTTTACTGTTCAACAATTGCAAGATTTCCAGGCATTTATTCATAACACACGTAAGATCCAGGTTCTGCTCTGAACTACATACAGAAATACATGTATTAGAAACAAAACAAAAAACTAAACCCTCCCACACCTCAGACAGGAGTTAGCTTGAAGAATCTTAGCGGAAGAAGTTAACTTATTCTATGATTCTACGCTGTTTCAAGTATACAGTTTTGAACTTAGATGCCTAAAACCATTAAGACCTCAAGGTTAGACTGAGTAACCAGTTTTCTTCTCCAGTTGAAGCACGAGCCGATTAATGGAAAAGAAAACATACTGGACAGGACTGCATATATGTCCCCTAAAGTTGACAGAAAACTATCTAGAACAACTCAAGAATAATTGTTTCAAGCCAGTTGCACCTCTAGCCTGCTAGAACAGTTTAGTGTGGATCCTCTTCATTTATTTTGCTTATGCCATGTGCAGCTGTGTCTAAAGCTTTACTTCTGCAAAGGTTTGTTACTATACACTATTTTAATTTCTTTCCCATAGCTCAGTTACCTTGTCAAAATAATCAAATATCCCCTTCTGAAATTATTTATTCCTGACAAATTCATGCTGGCATGTTCCTGGCACAGTCCAACTGACAGTAGACTCAACATGAGTCAGCAATGTTCAGTGGCAGCCAAGAGGCCAAACCTCATTCTAGGCTGCATAAAACACAGCACAACCAGCTGGCAAAAAGTGATTATCCCACTGCACTTAACAATATTGCAGCCTCACCTTGAGTGTTGTGTGCAGTTCTGGGCCCCACAGTTTAAAAAGGATGTTAAGACACTTGAATGTGTCCAGAGGAGGTCACAAAGCTGATGGAAGGGCTGCAGCATGTCCTGGGAGGAGCAGCTGAGGCCTGTGAGTTTGTCTGGTTGGAGAAAAGGAGGCTGAGGGGCTACCTCATTGCTTTCTAAAGCTTCCTGCAGAGGGGAATTGGAGAAGGAGGTGCTCAGCTCTTCTCCCTCAGATCCAGTGACAGGACCTGTAGGAATGGTTTAAAGTTTTGTCAGGGGAGGCTGACTCAACATCACAAAAACATTACCTTACTGAGAGGGTGGTCAAACCCTGTTGCACCTAGAGAGTTGGTCAGTGTCCAAGAAGGAGAAAAATGACTGCTACTGCTGAACCCAGGACACCCAAGCACATCAATACCTTAAGAAAAGGCATCTGGACAATGCCCTGCACAATGTGCTTCCAAGTCTTGGTCAGCCCTGAAGTGGTCAGGCAGCAGAACTTGATGATTGTTGTAGAGCCCTTCCAACTGAACTACCATATTATCACCTTCTGGTCCTATGTGACTTTCCTTTCTCCTCCCTCCACTCCTAACCTGTTACAGTGAGACCGTGCTATTTCAGAGTAACTTAGAATTTCCTGTTCCACTGAGAGGAGCAGAGAACTCTGAAGACACAAGTTGCAACTTTCTGGAGAATTTGCCTTCCATCATAAACATCTATTTAGAGGAACTCCATCCTCCCACCACTCTTCTTAAATCCAGGTCTTCATCAATCTTTCTGTTGAACACAATTTCACGCCAAAAGAAAAGACGGTTCTTCTGTTGCCTTAAAATAATTGAGAGATCAGTGGTAATGAGTGGTACATACGGGATGTGTCCCCCACATTTTGGAGATGCTACTTAGCTCTCAGTTCCCTGTAAGTCACATGAAAACGTTGAATTTGTGCCCTTCTTCCATTCAGACTGCATATTTATCAGCAGGTTCTGAGATGTTTTAAACCACTTATTCCCAGATTCTCTCTCCATTATTCCCTCTTTCCAATTTTCCCCTTCTTCTATCACCCTTTATTCAGTGCAAACACTGAAAAGCCTCTAGAGTCATGCAAAAGGTTCAAAAGACAGGAAAAATAGTCTTCTTACTGTTCTCATTGCAAGAGTGGTATTAATAGTATGGTATTAATTTACGCTCGGAAAGATCCATTTCCCTTTGGGTAACGGAATTTCACCTTTTTCACATGAGCAACTAATCCAAGAGAATCCATTTAATTCTATGAGACCAAGCTGGAAGCAAAACACTTGTTCTGTGTTGCTGTTACCTTATGTACTCGTATTATTATTTTGCTGCACCACATTTATGACTTTGTAACTATTGGAAACTTTTCTACCAATCCAATTATTCTTGACAAAACTTTACAGAGATACCTGAATAGCAAAAGTTTTACTTAAAATACAGCTTCATAAAACTACTGATTCCTGTCATGGAACAGAACATCTATTTTAAGTCTTAGACTGTAGTAGGGAGGAATTCATATAATATAGGTTCCCCAAAGCTGTCACATTTTGCAGAAATCTTTTGTTATCTTTTAGAATTTTGTATTCACCAACTCCAAAATGTAGTTCAGGACCCATCAGAGGCCTTTCTTCCATTCTGCCCTATTCAATTACTTTGCAATCTCTCTCACATACAAAGCTTAAAAAGACCCCCAAAACCTTAAGCAGATCCTATTTTTAACTATTCATATTATAGCTTATTAGGAATAGCATAATGGTTATTTTATAAAGCTAAAAATACCCCCTTTTTTTGCTAGTGAAAAGACTGCAGGAAAAAATGAACCACAACACCTGCCAGAAGTATTTTTAATAATTAGTATATAATCTCACCAAAACACATCTTATCTCTTATTTTTAGATTATAAAAAAATTATTTTGTTTGAAATTGATTACTCCCAAGGTATAACTTATGCATATGAAGTAACTGTAATAAAAATATCTACCTCATAAATAAAAGTTGAAGCAGGTGGTATTTTGTAGTCATGTATTTGAAATAGAAATCATTTAAGTAATTTCTATCTAGCTTATGTAAAAAAAAAAAGTTATTGCACTATTTTACTTTCTTAGATGCACAGTTTCCAATTAACACGTTTAAATACTCCCATAAGAACGTTTAAACATTCCTAGATTTCAGGTCAGCTAAATACTAAAAAACAAGGTGACAACAAAACTCCACACTTCCTCCAGAACAGAAGATAATTCCCACCTTCCAGTAAAGAAATATTTTATTTTAGCATATTAATAAACTTATTAAGTATTCATGGAAACAATCTTCTCTTGGTTGAGTCTGGATTTTAAAGAGTGATTACCACATGAAAATAATCCCTACTTGAAAAAGATCTTTCAACTCAGGCACTCATATCTGGCACAATTCCTCTGGCAGAATCTGTACACACCCTGAAATGTAAGCCAAATTCCATAGCAAAAAGACTGTAGATAATGTAAGTTATCCACACAAAATGGTGAATGCTTCCATTTTAAAATTGTTTTACACAGCTAGTACACAGTTAGTGCTGAACAGTAGGCCAGAAAGCACAGAAATAGCTTGGAGGGTGGGAGGAGGAATGGGGGCACTAGAAAAGCAAAAAAAAAAAAAAAAAAAATATATATATATATGTCACACAAAAAGTCAATACATTTTACAACAGCACCATTTTGCTATTGTTCTCTAGTAATTCAGGAAGCATATTTTGGTTTATATTTCACTGATCCAACAGAGAGTAACTGACAACAAAAAATGTAACGGGTTAGTTTTTACTTTAAGGATTTTGTAGATCTGTTTCTCAGAATTTCAGTAAATAACACATCAGAACATGAGAGACAGTTCCAGATATCAGTGTTCTCTACCAGATCACATTAAATTGTCTTGAATTATCTGATGAGGACAGATGGGTGGTTTACTTGCACATTGCAAGTGCCCACACAAGCTGTATTTACTAGCTACCATATAATTGCTATGTATACAGAGAAAGGCACTCATGGGGCAGATGACTAGCATTATTAACCCACAGAAACATAGAGAAGATAAAAAACAACAAAAGAATGACTTCTTCTTAAACAGTTCTCTTTTCACAATTCTAGAAGCCCTTAACAAAAAATTGTTCCTCTCTAGACACTGAGAAAAAAAAGATTCATAACCTACATTTACTTTCATTGTCACCCTACTTTTGTTTACCATATGTTCCATTAAAGTGAAGTAGTGTCACCAATGAGCACCAGTGACACCACCAAATGTCACTACAGAATATACTGTTGTGCTGTAAGTTTTGTATTTAGTCCTCTCCTCTCATAGATAAAACATTATAGTAGGTTTCCTGAAGCTTACTACAGCTAACTTACAGTCAACTGTAAGTATTGTTTGGTGACAGCCCTTGTAACAGAGTAGGGAAACTGTATTGAAAGAAAAAAAAAAGTGTAAAAAGAAGACACAAAACTGATTTGCAATGGTACTAAAACAAACAAAACAAATGAGGTACTGGTGATAAGGGAAGTAAAATAAAACAGACATTCATGGCTATTGTGAATAGGCATTAACTGTGGTAGCTGGAATGCACTGGGGTACTTTATTCAATCTTGCAATTGCAGAGCAAGCAAAGTGTTAACGTTTAGGACTGTCCCAGACGAGGCAGCTCTCAATGCCATTCCACTTACTTAATATTCCAGCTACTTAATATTCCAGCAGCCATGAAACTTTTCAGCAGCAACAGAAAAGGCCAAGTCCCACAGTGCTCCTATCTACCACAAACTAGTGGGATCTTCAGATGCCACACTGGAGTTTTGTGTGTGTGTGCATTTCGGGTTTTGTGGTGAGCTGTGGCAGTTCATTGAGAAGTAAGAGAAAAAGATACCTTTCACAACCAAACACCAAAAGCTTACAACCAAGCCAAGACACTCATGCTTGTTTTCATTAGAATGACTGGCACCTAATGACCAACACACAGATTTTACAGTAAGCAATGATTTCACTAAATCATCTTGCTGTAATGGTCCAAATCTAAACCAGATAAAAGAAGAAAACTGAACCACACCAAATTGTCTGTACATATAGATACTTCCAAGAAATCCTGATTAAAAAACAACACGATCACTCACAAGCTATTATAAAGCAAAAATAAAGGCTCACATCTGGAAAGGAAACAAAGGACTCTTCTAGTTAAAATAAATGCTTATGATTGTGGTTCAAGTGACCATCTAAGAAAATATGTAAACAGTGACAGCAGCAGAGTCTCACAAGTCCATGTTTACTCATCTCGTATCACAGAATGCTTGGGGCTGGAAGGGACCTCCGGTGGTCATCCAGTCCAACCCCACTGCTAAATCAGATTCACCTAGAGCAGATTACAGAGGATCTTGTCAAGCAGGGTTTTGAAAATCTCCAGATAAGGAGACATCCCACAGCATTTCTGGGCAGCTTCACTGGAACAGCAGGTTCCAGAGCTCTGTCACCCTCGAAGTAAGTAAGTTCTTCCACATATTCAGATGCAACCTCCTGTGTTTCACTTTGTGCCCATTGCCCTTTATCCTATCACTGGGCATAACTGAAGTGTCTGGCCCAATCCTCTTGACACCCACCATTAAGACATTTGTACGCATTGAGAAGATACTCTCAGTCATCTCTCCTCCAGGATAAACAGGCCAACTCATTCAGTCTTTCCTCATAAGAGAGATGGCTCCCCTAGCCATCTTCGCAGCCCTCCACTGCACCCTCTTCAGTAGTTCCCTGTCCTTCTTGAACTGGGAAGCCCGTAACTGGACAGCTCTTCATTGCATGCCTGCATACTCTAATAATGTTCCCATATTCCTCCCAAGTGACCTCTCCCTTTTACCACATTCCATAAACTTCCTTATTCTGTTTGAGTTTTGGCAGAAGCCCTTTGCTCATCCATGCAGGTTTCCTGTCCCCTTGATTTCTTATTCAGGGGATGCTCCAATCTTGAGACTGCAGGATGTGATGGCTGAATATTAACCAGCTTTCCTGGACCTCCTTATCTTCTAGAGCGCCAACCCATGAGATTTCTCAAGTAGTTCCTTGAAGAGGCCCAATTTAGCTCTCCTGAAGTCCAACAGTGCAATCCTACTTACTGCCCTGCTTCCTCCACACAGGATCCTGAACTCTACCATCTTGTGGTCACTGCAGCCAAGGCTGCCCCGAACCTTCACATTCCCAATCAGTCCTTCTTTCTTTGTTAGTACAAGGTCCAGTAACACATCTCTTCTTGTTGGTTCCTTCACCACCTGTATCAAAAAGTTATCATCAGTGCTCTCCAGGAATGTCCTAGCTGTGTTGCCTTTCCAGCAACACAGCTCAAGGCATCAGGGTGGTTGAAATCTTCCAGGAGAACCAGGGCCTGCGATCACAAAGCTGCTTTCAGCTGCCCATAGTAAACATCATCATCATCAACTTCAACTTCCTGATCAGGTGGCCTAGAGTAAATGCCCACAACAGTGTCACCCATGTTAGCCTGTCCCTTATCTGTAAGTTTTTAACTCATTCTTCATTCACCCCTAGGCAGAGCTCAATACTTTTCAGTTGCTATCTCACATAAAGAGCAACTCCACCACCTCACTTTGCTAGACTGTCTTTCCTAAAAAGTATGTAGCCATCTATGTCAGCATTCCAGTCACAGGATCTATAACCATGTAATCATACGTACACACAAAGACTTCGATCAGTAGTCTTAGATATATTATTATTTGATCAAATACAGTTAACTAGATGAGCATGAAATGCTGCAAGCAAAAAATAATAATTCTCCCTTCAAGTAGAAAGCGTTAAGATTACAAATACATCCTAGAAAATCCTGGCAAGATGGAAAACAACAACACTAAAGCTATTCAATGACTGAGTCCCAGCATTCTGCCACCCTTTCCTTTGGTTAATAAAAAGATTAAGGACATAATACTAAGCATTACAGCTTTCTGTATGACAGTGGCAGATTGTTAGCTTGATGAATTAGCTGTGGAGATTTTTTTTTTTCCCCTGGCTTCAATATTAAAATAGTCAGCAGTTCTGGACAAACACTTCATCCCTCTGCCTGTTTATTCTCCTAGGCTAACCCTTCCACATAGGTTTTCCTGAACTTGTATCTGCACTAGCATTTCACATCCAGTATCTCCATTCAAGAGCTGCAACACTTTTTGTCCACATACAATTCAAACATTAAAGTCCATTCGGGATTGTCTTACAAAATAAAATTATTTATTACAGTTGATCCTAAAAACATTCATTGCTGGCTTGTTTTGATACATTAGTACACTGCATCAGCCAGGGGAAAAAATCATCGGTAACATTTAAATCAACTAACCTCTACATTCTCTTATTAAATCCACTTTTTAATCATCAAGATTTGCAGAGGCGAGCAGCTCCAAACGAGGAGCCTTCAACCCCGCAGCGAGCAGAAGCCCCGCGTCCACGAGCCTCAGCTCCGACCAGCGACAGCCACCGAGGCAGCCCGAGCCCTCGCCAGGCGTTGCCCAGCAAACGGCAGCTCCGCTGAGGCGCGCAGACACCTACAGGGAGCGGAGCCAGGAGGGAGGGGCCCGGCCTGAGCGGTGAAAACCCGGCCCAGGGAGCGTCTAGCGCGAGAGTTGGCGTGGGCAGGGCGAGGGGCGAGGGGCGAGGGGCGAGGGGCGAGGGGCGAGGGGCGAGGGGCGAGGGGCGAGGGGCGAGGGGCGAGGGGCGAGGGGCGAGGGGCGAGGGGCGAGGGGCGAGGAGCCGGGAGCCTTCAGCCTTCAGCCTTCAGCCTTCAGCCTTCAGCCCTCGCCTCAGGGCCAGGGCTGGGTCTGGGAGCTCTGCTCTGGCTGCCCGGGGTGCCAGCGTCGGCAACAGACAGAGCCGATGAGAGGGGAGGCTGCAGCACAGAGCTCGGGGTGTAGAGAGCGCCTGCACTGGTTTGGTGAGGGGAGGGTGCGCAATGGGCAGAGCTGTACTCGGTGCTCCCTGGTGCCGGTCCAGCTGCAGCAGGGGGCTGAGCTGCAGGACGCTGTTACAAGGCAGAAAGATGTCAAGAAAGCTGAGAGGAAGCAGCGCTGCTTGCTCCAGGACCAGACTCTGCAGAGCTTGGGGCACCATAGTGGTGGACCAAAAAAAAAAAAGGGAGGAAGAGGACAATTAAAAGCAAGGGGCTTCCTCCTAAATCTGATGTCCCCACCCAGAACCGCTTTGCTGTTCTGCGGGGGGCTAATGAGGAAATACACACCACACCGAAGGAAGAACCGGCTGATGCACTGGTAAAGAGAATCACTACTGGTGCTTCCAGGAAAAAGCAGCAGGTTGTAGTAGTAGCAGACTGAAAGGAACAGAGGCACCCATCTGTTGGCCTGACCCACTCTCTAGGGAGGTGTGTTGCCTACCAGGGGCATGGATCAGGGATGTTGCAGAGAAGCTGCCTGCTCTAGTCAGTCCCACTGACTATTACCCACTTTTAGTGATCTATGTGGGTGCTACTGATATATATAGCAGTAGCCAGGAGAACATAAAAAAGGACTACAGAGCCCTGGGAGAGGTGGTTAGGGGCTCTGGAGCTCAAGATTGTCTTCTCATCAATTCTCCACGATAAAGGGGAGGCTCTCAAAATGGTCAGGCAGATTGGCCAAGTTAATAAATGGTTAGAAGGGTGGTGCCATAGTCAGGCGTTTGGGTATTTAGAGCATGGGTCTCAGTTTGGGAGGTCAGGTCTACTGGGGGCCGGTGGAGCTGGTTGGAACTAGATGATCGTAAGGTCCTTTCCAACCCTAACTATTCTATGATTCTATGAGAAGAGCTGCTTTGGTAGGAGGCTTGCCAGGCTGGTCAAGGAAGCTTAAACTATATGTAATAGGCGAGGGGAGCATCATTCCATCCCAACACTTCCAGTCAGTTGCCAGTACCTGTAATAAATACTCAGAGTGATGCAAAGATATTTCAGCTGCTCCAGCCAATGAGTCAGCTTCATTCGGAGCTTGGCTCAGATGCCTCTATACAAACGCCTGTAATACCGGGAATAAACAAGAGGAATTAGAAATGTGTGCACGTCTACGGGGGTATGATACCATAGGCATCACAGAAACATGGTGGGATGGCTGCCATGATTGGGGTGTTGGAATGGAGGATTATAGGCTCTTTACGAAAGACAGGCCTGGTAGGCGGGGAGGGGGAGTTGCTATTTATGTTAGGGATAGGCTGGAGAGTACTGAACTCTGGGGACTGGTGATGAGTTTGTGGGTGAGGGTCAAAGCAAAAACAGCGATGGGGGGACATTATTGTGGGGATCTGTTACAGGCTGCCTGACCAAGAGGGCTCTGTGGACAAAGCACTCTACAGACAGATAAAAATGGCCTCATGCTCGCAGGCCCTTGTTCTCATGGGGGACTTCAAACACCCTGATATGTGTTGGAGGGATGGTACAGCCTGGCACAAGCAATCCAGGAAGTTCCTCGACAGTGTAGAAGACAACTTCTTCCAAGTAATGGAGGAGCTAACAAGGAGAGGTGCCATGCTTGACCTTGTGCTCATCAACAGGAAGGGGCTGGTCGGAAATGTGACACTCCGGGGCATCCTTGGCTGTAGCAGTCATGAGATGGTTGAGTTTGGGATCCTCAAGACAGTGAGAAGAGAGTGCAGCAAGCTCACTGCCCTGGGCTTCAAGAGAGTAAACTTTGGCCTCTTCAGGAACCTGTTTAGAAAGTGTTGTGATTTAAGCCCAGCCGGTAACTCAGAAAAAAAACCACGCAGTCTCTCTCTTACTCCCCCTTCCTCTCCCCTGCTCCCAGAGGGATGGGGAGGAGAATCAAAAGAATGTAACTCTCATGGGTTGAGATAAGAACAGTCCAGTAACTAAGGCATAACACAAACCACTGCTGCTACCACCAATAATAATAACGATAAAGGAAATAACAAGGGAAGAGAATACAACCGCTCACCACCCACCGACCGACACCCACCCCGACTGAGCAGTGACCTAACCCTTCGGGGTAACTGCCCCCAGTTTATATAGTGGGCATGACGTGCTGTGGTATGGAATACCCCTTTGGCTAGTCTGGGTCAGGTGTCCTGCCTCTGCTTCCTCCCGGCTTCCCCTCCTCCCTGGCAGAACATGAGACTCAGAAAGTCCTTGGTCAGACTAAACATTACTGAGCAGCAACTGAAAACATCATTGTTATCAGCGCTGTTCCCAGGCTGGAAGTCAAAAACACAGCACTGCACCAGCTACTAAGAAGGAGAAAAAAATGACTGCTACTGGTGAACCCAGGACAGAAAGGTTCCATGGGATAAGGCCCTAGAGGGCAGGGGGGCCCAAAACCGTTGCTGATATTCAAGGATCACCTGCTACAAGCTCAGGAGTGTTGCGTCCTGACTAGAAGGAAGTGTGGCAGGAGGGCCAGAAGACCTCCATGAAGGGGGGTCTACAAGGATGCTGGGGAGGGACTTTTCACTAGGGACTGTAGTGGTGGGACAAGGGTAACAGGTTCAAACTTAAATAGGAGAAGTTTAGGTTAGATATAAGAAAAAATTCTGTACTGTGAGAATGGTGAGGCACTGGAACAGGTTGCCCAAGGAAGTTGTGAATGCTCCATCCCTGGAAGTGTTCAAGGCCAGGTTGGATGGAGTCTTGGGTGACATGGTTAAGTGTGAGGTATCCCTGCCCATGGCAGGGGGGTTGGAACTAGATGATCTTAAGGTCTTTTCCAACCCTAACTATTCTATGATTCTGTAAGTTCCAGTAGGTAACTTGTTTTCATGGTAGGTGTACAACACAACAGACAGTTTTTAACAGTTTATGAATGTTAAATAAAAAGTTTAAGAGTTTATGGATGCCTATAAACATTTCTGTCATGTGCACTTGTCTTCTCTGATTTGCTTGGACTTTAAAGTTTGAGTAAGCTTCAAAATATAACACAACTTAGTCAAAAACATTCACCTGTTCTCTAAGAAATTGCCTATGGTATATCCAAAATGAGGTGCACCTGAAAATTCACTGTCTTTCAGTGATCTTGCAGTGCTTTCTGAATATTCATTTGACTTAGATTTTTTTGTATTTCTAGCGTGTATCTCCAGCTAGTGCCCTTAGCAGCCACACTTAACATTCAGTTCAGCTTGAATGCCCGTAAATGATATACAGGCCTAGAAAAGCCTATTAAATGTATTCCAAATTTGCACTCCAAATTTATTCCTAAAAGAGCTAACAGGCATAAAAATTGCTGAAAATGAAAATTGCTACTATGATCCTACAAACATCCAAAACTTCTTAGAAACAGCAGCTTCAGAAGTTTCATTCAACCATAAACTTGCCCATCCTCATTCACCATTTCTTCTTTATCTGCAACATATTCTTAACAGTTATCCTGAGCAGAACAATGTCTTTTCTTGCATTTTTCTACCAAAGTCTCATTTTCATCTGACACAAAGCCAAAGTGAGGTCAGGCCAGCCTCAAAGAAGTATTTTCAGAATCAGTTTTCTCTGAAGGTTAGTGGCCAAGGATTTCATAGTGTCTTTTTTTTTTTTTTTTTAATCGTTATACATAAAAGACCTGAAAGATTTGAAGAGGATTTTTATTTCAATTTCCCAAGATTAATGGTAAAGGATAACTCCAATAGAAGAATACAATGCCAGGCTTGAAATGAAGGAAAAATCAATAGGAAATTATAGAGAAGTCAAAGAGTAAACATATATTTGAGGGCTAAAAAATTTAAAGAAATCTTGAAACACTTTTAAAGTAATGCCTGCAGTGGAGTGCTGGGCAGTTAGCTACTGTAGGATCAAGGAATTTGTATGCATAGAAAAAGAGTTCTTTGGCTGTGTGTGCCAAACTATGCTTATAAAAAAAGGACTATATTATCAATTATTACTGAGCATCAGACAAAAGGCATAACTGACAGTAACATGCAGATTACTGATATCTTAAAGTCAGAAATGGTTATTCTATTAAGTTTTCTGCTAGGATGTGTGATTAAAAGTTCATCTGCACACCCACAACAGAACAGAGAGGGACAATGTTAGGTGGAGGACCCTGAAGAATACTGTCCCAGAAGGTCCCAGGCCCATCACAGGACCTGTAAGTGCATCACAGCTCATCTCCACGAGCCCAGAGAAATGCAAGGACCAAAGGTAATAAACAGGAACCAAATGAAGGCCTCAGAAGGGACACCTAGTACCTGTCTCTCCCAGATGTCTCCCAGGAAAGTCTCAACCACCTGTTCAGGCATGAAATTCATCAACCCTGGAGCACCTTTCAGACTGAGTAGTATTTCTGCCTAGGTGTATGGGACACATTGTGGGATGCAGGGGAAAAGCATCCCAGAACTGCAGAAGACTTATAATGGGATGTTTAGGGGATGAACCAAGGGCAGAGAAAGGAATGGATCTAGGTGATTTGGGGAGGAACAACAGGGAAACACAGGGATAAAGAGTGCCATCTGTGTGTGAACAGTGGGCTGGTTGGTACACTTGCCTGGCCTTGCTGTGATTAGCGTAGTCTGCCCTGTCTTCTCATTAATTTCCATTTCTGACTATCTTCTGCAGGCAGGGATCATGTGCATGTACGTATGGGGTCTGAGTGCCAGCAACTGGAGTCAGACCATGGACCAGATGGATCATCTGACTGTGGTGCCAGCAACTGGAAAGACCAGTGAGTGAACTTAAGCACCATCAGCTGGGGTATGACCTTGAGCCATGGGTCCCACCTGTCTGTTGTGCCAGCAACTGAAGTAAGCGAGGGTCTGAGTGTCAACTATTGGTCTGGGGCTGCAGGCTAGAGGACCTGTATGCATGGGTGCCAGCAAGTGGAGAGAGGATGTAGTGAGTGAAACCAAGTGCCAGTGGCTGGGCTGAGAGTAGGCCCAGAGTATGTCCATGATGCCAGCAACTTCAGTGAGTGTGGGTGTGCAGTGGGAGCATGAACACCAGCAAAGATCAATGTGGACAAGCTGGTGAGGAACCACAGGAATTTCCACTTGAACACGAGGAAGAACTTTACTGTGCGGTGACTGAGCATTGGAAGAGGTTGCCAAGAGAGGTTGTGGAGTTCCTTCCCTGGAGACAGTGAAGAGCTGTCTGGACACAACCCTGACCTATGTGCTCTAGGTGGCCCTGACTGAGCAGGGGAGTTGGACTAGACTACCTCAGGTGGTCCCTTCCAACCTCAACTAATCTGTGAGTCTGTAACTGCGTGAGAATAAAATTCTGGGTTCTGATCCAGCTTGTTTTTAAAAATGCATTATGTGCTGAATCAAAACTTTAGTGAAGTATGCCTGTACAGAAATGACTGAGCAGTCCATGCTGCATAATGGGACTCTAGCACTACTATGTAGAGAACTCTACATTGTTAAACATAATAAATTCTATTCTTGCCAGTTCTGTAAAAAGCTTAACTACTTACAGCTAAGTCTTAAAAGATGTTTTTCAGTTCAACACTGGATGATAGAAAGTAAGTGCTGCCTGAAAGGTTTTGCAAAAGGTATAAATGATGTTTTTAAAAATAGGTATGTTCCCAATTGAGGCATGTAGCAGAAAAAGGCAACCATCCAAAAATTAAAAAAAAAAAAAAAAACCACCTTGGATGACTATTCAAAGCTGTACAGAGATACTGCATTTCTTTGATGTGAAAAACAAGCTAATACCCTCAAAGGGCTTTTGCAAGTTTTGCTTGAGCAATTTTGTCTAAACATTCTACTCCCTTTCTGACGTCCAGTCTGGTAGCCCACTTAGAAATATCATATGTAGTATTTTAGGCATTTAAAAAACAACTTTCAATCTTGACCCATTGCAAATTAGCATCAGTGCCCATAAGGTCAAATGGTACACCAAAAATAAAACAAGTCAAGAAATTACTGAAAGTTTTCCCCTCAATAAACATTCGGAAGGTCAGTATGTGTTAAAATACAGGTTAGTTTGGCAACCCAGATAGTAGTACTCCATAAGATTAAAATTAGCTTATACATATGTACTAACCACAGTTTCCTGCTTAGCTGGGACAGAGTCTCTGTCCTAACTCTAACCTGTAAAAAATTCCAGTTTAGCCAACCTGCATATTCTCCTCTCCCCACCCCAATTTAGCATCAGTAATAGTAAATGTGTAGCCACCACACAAGTGAGGCCGTGTACTGATCTGCAAGAAAACAGTTTTCCTTTTCTGGTCAGTTCATTCTCGGCCAGCTGACTAAACTCTCCAGATACAGTGTGTCCACATACTCAATAAAGCTGATGCAAACCAGGGGACAAGGATGGCTCTGTCAGTGACAGAATGGCCATTAAGCAGAAAGGCCTTCTGACTGAGAATTTACACATACAGTTTGTGTAACTTTAATGCAGACATCCCTTTACTAACGTGGTGGAAGTTTTATCCCGAATGTGGGCTCATTATCTGATGCACAGCACTAATTCACATGCTTAGTCAAGATATTTCTATTCTTTCATTCTCGGTTGCACAAAGTAGATAGATAGAAATAAGCTAGATAGAAATCCACAAATGCCTAGCTCACCGTCAACTTTTACACTATATACACGTTTGCGAGCAAAGACATCGGTCTTCATTGGTTGCAAATTACATAAATCTTTCATTACTTAGTGCTCTGTTACCTATTTATTAAACAGCAATCTTCTTTCTCATGTTAATTAGTCCACATGCTCAATCTCTACTTCTGTTTGAGTCTGGGCTGTTTCTTGAGTCAATGGTCTATGAGTCGGTGGCCACGATCTACCCCTGCCAGAATTACCTTCCCCCCAGATAGTGCTTAGTTTTGCTGAGCTTGTTTCTTGTAGTAACATCCACTCAGCTCATCTATCTCATGGTCTTGTGGCAGAACCTCCTTTTTGAAGTTACTCCTCCAAACAAAGGATTTGCTGGTGCTTAACAGAGCATACAAAAATGCTTATGACCAAAACTATTAACAAATCATCAAACTTAAATATGAATTACTAGCAATGCATTTAATTTTATTAAAAATTTGGTATCAGAAGGAATTAATTTATTCCTCCAAGTTAAACCTTACAGAGCATAAAAATCCTTGTCAATAAGGCTGGATCACTGGTTTATTTTTCTTCTGGAAGGTAGATAGAGGAAAGGGAAAATGGTCTTTACGAACGCTATTATACCCATTTAAGGGGGAGCAGTATTCAATCAGCATATCAAAGTAAGTTGAATCTTGTGCGCTGTTTCGCTGAAATAACAAAAAGGCCCAAAACTGTAGATGACTGAAATACCTGTGGTGCTATTAGAAAGATTTACTAGAAGAGAGACAACAGTTTCCATATACGCTGAATGGCATGGAGGTAGTTGTGTTAGAAGACCTGTATAAAGAGTAAAAGTAATCAAATATAAAGGCATTTTATAGTCTCTTAAACTGAAAAATGTTGGGGAAAACCCCTTCTAATTATCATTTCAGCATTTATATGGCATCTTTTCCCAGCACCCTGACACTCTTCTCTACTAATTTATTCAATTCTTTTTGCTACAATAACAACAAAAAATTGATGAGGCACGGAAAGCCCGATACCATGGACAAGATTTTAAAGTTAAAACATGGTTGGATGCAAAACTAAATATAGACAAAAACAAACAGATGAAACCTAATGTTAATTTAAGTCATTACACCACTGTAATTAAAAATATGAGGGGTTTTATTCATGTCATGCATGGCTAATTCAGAAAAACCTCTGTCAACTACAGAAGTATTCAGTGTGTAGCATTTGGAAACATCACTTTTTGGTCTGTAGAAGTCTGATAACAGACGGTGTTTTAGGAGCATTGTTAGAAAAAGGAGAAAATTCTCTCTGAAACAAAATAATCCTACAAGAGACAGCCTGCAATGTGTGGTTTTGTTTGCTGGATGTTTCATAAGTAATATGCTTTCTTAAATGTCAGAACAAAAGTAGTGTTTCAACAGGCAGCACTGATTTCAGACTACAGAAAAGGAAATACAATCAAATAAAATACTTATCAGAAAGTAACTACCTGGCTAGAAAATTTAACAGCTGACTAAATGTTCAACTCTTCCAACTCAATCCCAGCCAGGAGGCATGTCTGCAAGGCACCTCTCTGTAACTAGTATTAGGTCTACCCTCCAGTGATGGGGTCGGTAGCATAGGCCTATTGCCCTTTACTTGATCATTTATTTATTTATTTATTTAGGTAACACCTTACTCATCAGAGTAGCTCTGACCATGCTGAAGCATGTCTTGTTTTGTGGTGTACTCCTTGTATAAGACATTTGCACATCACAGTGAGGCTTTACTGCAAAACTTGCACTTAAGACAGTTCTGGAGGGAGTTCAATGATCCTTCTTCATCTGTATTTCTTCTAGGCTAAGAAATTTAGTAGTTAGTACTTTACAGTTTGAGATATTTGTCTTCTATTTTTTATCTTTTTCTTCCTCATTCCTTTTGAATTTATGCATAATAGTATCTCCCTGAATCTCACCTGTTGATTTGGTTACCTTTGGCCTCTCTCTCAGGACAGAATCATAGAATCATGGAATTGTTAGGGTTGGAAAGGACCTTAATATCATCTAGTTCCAAACCCCCATCATGGGCAGGGACACCTCCCACTAAACCATGCCACCCAAGGCTCTGTCCAACCTGGCCTTGAATACCACCAGGGATGGAGCATTCACAACTTCCCTGGGTAACCCATTCCAGTGCCTCACCACCCTTACAGGAAAGAACTTCCTCCTTATATCCAATCTAAATGTATAATTTGATAGAATGTATCATTTGATTGATTTCTAAAAATTAAAAATGTGTTTTAATTTCCTGAATATTATAAGTTGGAAACATGATATTCAGACTTTAAGTATTTGTATACAGCAAATATTATCCATATTGTCCTTCTTCTAAATATCATATTATTTCATCTAACCTCTGGTTAAACTCCACTCAATTTTCACCACAAAGGAAAAACACAGCATACATTTGTGTTTTAATATACATGTATAATTTTTAATTAAAACCTTCAAGCTATAATACCAAAGTTGACTCTTGTTAAATATGTTTATCTACTTTATATAGTTGTATGTCAGGAGATTTAAAGTCTTGACATACACAAAGCGGAAAACTGCCTTTCTTTTCTGAGCAATATCAATGGATAAAACTCAGTGGATGAAACACTGATAGGACCTAGGATTGTAGAAACATAGAAAATATAAGTTGTAGGAAACAAGGACTGAAATCTGTTGCCATGACAACAAAATCCTAATTCCATTTTCAAGAGGAAGTTCCTCAATGAAAAATAAACTGCCTAAGCAGGTTAAAAAATTATGTTTGGGCTCACTGGCTCACATAAGTGCACAAAAATTACTAATGTCTCTACACAAGCCCACTTTAAAACAAGATACTCATTTATAAAAAATACTGGAAGCGCCTCTGAAGTAAAAAACAAAAATAATAAAACCGTATGTCAATGCGGCAAAGAAACACCAATTTATAGAATCAGCAGCATCACTGATTTCAAAAGAATCTAACACACTGAAGACATTTCCCAATGTATTTTCTTCCAGTTTGGTCTCTGTGAATTTGACACGGCTGCATATCATGTTGTGCCTTTACTAGCCAAATACTTCTGGCAGTCATGCTTTCTTGAAGGGGTCTTGAACAATACTTGATTCAGTATGAATCTGTCAAAACTTGAATCCATGGTTCCTCAATTTCCCTCCACTGCCTCATAACAATAATTATTTTTACATCTGGATTTGTTTCAAGTCTTTCAGCACTAGCCCAATGCAATCAGAATGGAATTAGGATACCATTTTCAATTATACGTTAATATTCAACATATAAAGCCTTAATTGATAAGAAAAACACATCTTTAATTAAAATAATAAAGGGTGAAGAAGTAATTTTCTGAAGAGAAATAGAACTGGAACTTGCTCTTAAAATGAGCTTTTTTTTAATTCTGGTTGATGCTCACTCTTCACAAGCAGCTGTACATTACTATGCACAGTGCTTTCATCTATGTTGCTAATAATATCACATCATCATTTAGTGAATATAACCAACTGAACATGCACATCTTCTTTTGCCGTCAATGTTCATTTAAATTACTACTTTTTTTCCCCCTTGTTCCTGACCTATTACAAACATTTGCTTCTGAAGAACAAAGCTCACATAAGGGGGAAAAAAACGTGGAAATATTAACTTGATGCTACCTTCCTTCCATTCCATGTCTCATAGAAGTTACAGTTAGTAAATAACTTCACAGGCTTACAGAGAAACATACATGGCTAAGAGTCTGGAAGTGTGGTGTGTTGCACAAACTACACAGGAGTAAGACAGAAATTCTACCAAAATCTAATTTTTTTCAGCATGTAATAAAAGATTTTTTAATCCCACATTTCAATTTATAGAGTTTATAAGTTTTAAAGCACTCTAATTAAGCACTCTAATTCAAGAACTTAGTGGGAAGAAAAATTATAGGCTTAGATGGATAAAATGGCAGAGATGCTAAAATTCACTCATTCCAAAAACAGCAGTCAAACTAATACCTGTTTATGTGTCACAGTGAAATGGCTTACACAGCTACTTTTTCACTGAACTTCGAGAGCATATAAAGCCCATAAATCCAGATGGATTAACGGGGGGGGGGGGGGGGGGGGGGGGGGGAGAGGAGGGGGGGGGAGGGGAAAGTGGAGGGGAGGAGAGGGGGGAGGGAGAGGGAGGGTTTAGGAGAGGTAACATTTGCTCTTTATTGATGTTTAAGAACAGAAAGACTTTTGAATTACATAAAAGCATACCTTAAGAACATTTTCCTCTTCACAGGTAAACAGACACTGCTGTAAAGTAAATCTTGCACTATGCTATTTAAATCTACAGCTATGTAGGTTCTTCAGTGTGTGTTTTACATTCACATGGGCACTAGACAAATAAGGTAGAGTTACAATCCTTCGACCTTCGTTTCAATAAAATCCAGGTGGTCTTTTGCTTGATTAGGTAAGTTTCAAACTTACACACGCATTCCCTTCACTCGCTCTCCTTTCAAAATGAAAAAGAACGGGGGAAAAGGAGAAACCTCAACGTAACCATTGCGTCTTAGCGTAGCTGAGATCGGGTTTCCACACGGCGAGACGCCCGGCGTACCTCTGCCTGCCCTCTCGTTACACCTGTGGCTATCAGACCACGTTCCCCCCACTTCCGCCGCGACACAGCGCCGAGGCGCGGTGATAGGCTGCGCCGCGCTGGGCTCGGCGCGGGCCTTTGGCGACCCCTGCCGGCCGCTCAGCGGAAACACGCCTCTGTAGGACACGGCCATTCCAGTCACTCGAAGGGCTTCTCTCAGCGCCCGGTCCCTTCACTCGTGGGTTTAGGGTCTCCAAAACCACCTCTGAGTCAGAAATTATTAATTATTTTTTTCTCAGTTTTGGAGAAAAGTTTTTTTTTGTTACCTTCATCTTGAAAAAGCATACCACTATTACTAAAAACACCAACAAAAAAGTTATAATTACAAAACTTAAGAGTTCTAAACTTGTTTCCATCATTGACTCTCTTCCTTTTGAGAGTCATTTTATCATCCCTGGCAGTGTTCAAGGCCAGATTGGACAGAGCCTTGGGTACATGGTCTAGTGTGAGACATCCCTGCCCATGGCAGGGGGGTTGGAACTAGATGATCTTAAGGTCCTTTCCAACTCTAACTATTCTATAATTCTATATGTTTTAATGTCAGTTTTCCCTTTGATGTGCATTAATGAGGTTTAACCTGTAGCTCTTGTCAAGCAGGTCAAACAATTTTAGTACAGCACTCTGAGACAAAAAATAAAAGAAAGGGATGAGTACAGAAATGGACAGAACTGTGCTTCATTCCAGCTATTTAGCAAGTTTACAACCCTGTTTGTTCATCTATGCAGGTGCTATCTGCAGAGATGAATAGTGATTCACCTGTCATTCATTTCAAAGTCAAAATAATGCAGATATATAGGAAAGTTGACATAAAACAAGTAGAAGGCTGTACAAGACTGTAAGGGGATATATCTGTTCAAGAGCAGCTAGCATACCAATAATCAACTTATAATACAATAGGGACCATGAACCTTTGGGCACCTATTAGAATTAATTTTGAATGACCATTTAGATTGCTTTGGAATGCAGTTTCCACACTGACCTATCTGGGAGGATCCAGCATGTCTTATTCATAAATTTATCCATTTTTAAAGCTTAAAAGCAAATGTTAGCATACTATTACAGGTTATTCAAGTGAATATACAATTTAATTTTAAATACCAGGTTTTCCAGATTGTATAAAAATTTATTAATCAAATGTATATTAAGAATTAGTTTATGTTTGCATTTTCCACTTTGTAGTTCTAAGAAAATTAAAATTACAAAATTGATTTGTGTATAATACCTGCTTCCAAAGAGATTATTAGTCTTCAGAAATATGAGCTACATTTGAAAACTGTGAATTGATATTCCTTATGTCCCTATAAGATTTACTTAATAAACTCTGATCAACAATAGAATAGTTGTTAGAAAAATTATATTAAACAACTCACAGGGTGCAATGGGAATAGATTTGAAAGTAGTTTCCTGAAGCTTTGAGCTTTGTAAGTGAACTGAAATGCCACCTAGTGAACAAACTTCAGGAAGGTTTTTGTTTGTGTGAAAGGCATCACCGTCCTATTGCACCACACAAAGTGTCTCAGACGAAAATTCACAGATCATTCAGACAATATTCTCAAAGTGAAAAGTACTAGATTTCGCTTTCAGTCAACACTGACTAAACTTCATATTTAATATAGCAGCTCTCAGCAAGGAGGCAGTGAGTGGGGTGTGAAGGGGAGCAGGAAACAAACGTGTTTCACATTCTGAACAACAGTTTTGAAGATACAGTAACTAATTGTACTGAGTTCTCATTCTTAAGTACCATGAAACTAAACAACTACAGAAAGTCTATAAATGACAGCACTGTAGAGATGCACTCACATGTTTCTCCACTCAGATTACAAATGTACCTGACATACCTGACATAATATCTACATACCAGTTTTCATAAACTTCTTTCTACAGGCTCTTTTCATCATTTTACAGATGTGAATCTTGCTGCAGTGGTTCAAAACATAATCTCAAGCTGTTTATATTAATTTTCTGCCAGGCCTCACACTTCTGTAAGACAGAAAGCACAAGAGCCTGCTTGCACTTGAACCATCCCAATTCACAGTCCAGAAATGTCACTAAAACCTGTCAGTGCTGCCTTCCAATAAACTCATGCTGACACGTGCTGGGGAACACTAGCAATATAATCCCAAAGATCAGCAGGCTGTACTCAAGTGGTCTCTTATTTCTATGGACAGAATTATGTTCATGGTGTGTTGCACTCAGAATTGTAAAGGACCACAAAGAGTTCAATGAACAGTTCCCACCAAGTTCTAACATGCTCTGCTATGTAGCTCCCTTTAAAATCTTTGCCTTAACCTAGTAAGGAAACTTTAGCCTCCCAGAAAACAAAACAAAATCCCCACACATTAAAAGCAAATTATCTGAGTCTAGGTAAAGGTGAAGGAATCAAATTTACTTGTCAGGGAAGTGAAATTACATTCAGTAATCAAACATGAGGAAAAAGCCTCAATCTTCCTGCTTGTTAAAACAGTTATGCAAACTTTAATCAATTAACACATTTTACCCTGTTGTAAAAGATTTTTAAAAGTTAGCAAAACTCTGAATGAGTCTATGATATTACTGTTTGGGGTCCAGGAGTATAAAAAAAGAATGCCACCCTGTCTCCAGAAAGTTAGAAAAAGGCTGAAAGAGGCTTGTACTGGTATTTTAAACTCATTTCTGACTTTATTTGTTGCTGATGTTCATTTCAGTTACAAAGACCATGACTGCTTTGAACAGGAGCAACCCAGAGATGGTCTGTGTAGATCTACAAGTAAGCAGGAAGTAAGTTAGCCATCTCAAAATTGTCTGTGTCTCCTTTATTAGGCTATTGTTAGGTACATGAAGAAATGTCCCCAAAATCTCAGTTCTATCATTTGCACCAAGGATCTTCTCTGCTGTACTCCAGAGGGTCATCAAGCCACAAGCCAAGCATCTGCTTAGAGGCTGTCTGATATAAGGAAGAGACTATGGAGACCCTCATAGGCATGCTGTTTTGAAACTCTTAATTTGGGTTTAACACATTCCTGCAACTTTCTTTTAGTGAAATCATATCTCAATATTTCAGTAGTTTCATTACAATTCATTTCATTCAGGAATACCGATATTCAAAGCTCACAGTGAGCAATTCACAGCAGTCTTGAAACTGAGAAATTTCGTTTGGTTTAGACAGGAATATATGCTAATAAAATTTAAAACTCAAAATGCAATTTTTTTCCTAGTCTAGCATCCTTCACAGACAGAGGATTTCTGTAAGATGGGATCTCAGGGTCTTTAAAGTTGTTTTGCTTTCTTGTCAGAGTAATACAGAAGAATAGTGAAGATGTATTTTTGGCCATAAACTGAGAAAAGCAGTAAGACTACCCTAAAAGGAAGCACAACACATTTGACTGCTCTGTTTGTGAGATGCAGTTGAACAAAGCAAGGTTTGGACTTCACAGCTTTCTTTCAGGATCAGCTGTGCATTTTTCAGTTTTGTGTCTACTATCCACATTGCTGCTAAGCCTGACTCCCCGTACAGAAACCCATGCAGAAAAGAAACAGCATCTTTTCATTACAAGGACAGGTTAGGGAAAAAAACAGCTTGTAAAGACTGTTTCACTGGGCAAAACCAAACCAAATGTTCTCTTTTTAAAAGTCACAGAAGATGTTGAACAGGATCAGTCCAAACACCAACCCCTGAGGGACACCACTCATCACTATTTCTGCTTATGCAAGAAGCCTTATGTTGACAATGTCCATGTGCTGTACCAGGCTTCAAGGATAGTCCTTTCTGATTAGAGATTCATTAGCTCTGTTTCTTAATCTGCCTACACAAGGACAAAGCCTCCTCTCCTCCAGTCAGTTCTTTCATCATCAGGATGACCTTGTAGGAGGCCCTTGGATCTGTCCAGGATTCTCCATAGTAACATAGGTTTCAACTTTTTAACTCTCTGAGTACGGAGCTGTCGTGGTTTAAGCCGTAAATCACACAGCCCGTTCTCTCACTCACTCCCCTCTCTTTCTTCCCTCCGCTCCTGGGTGGATGGGGAGGAGAATCAAAAGAATGCAACTCCCACAGGTTGAGATAAGAACAGTTTAGTAACTAAAGTATAACACAAGACCACTACTGCTACCACCAATAATAATAATGACAAGGCAAATACAAGGAAAGAGAATACAACAGCTCACCACCCGATAACAAGCCCGACCCAGTAGTGCACCCCCACCCTTCCGGGTCTCTGCTCTCCGTTTTTTTCATCCTGGGCATGACGTGCTGTGGTATGGAATACCTCTTTGGTCAGTTTGGGTCAGGTATCCCGTCTCTGCTGCCTCCTGGCTTCCCATCCTCCCTGGCACAGCGTGAGACTCAAAACGTCCTTGGTCAGACCAAAACATCAGTAAGCAGTAACTGAAACACTGGTGTTATCAGCACTGTTCCCAGGCCGAAAGTCAAAACCACAGTGCTGCACCAGCTACCAAGAAGGAGAAAAATGACTGCTGCTGCTGAACCCAGGACAGGAGCTTGAGTGACTCTGGTCATACACGTTTTGTTAATGATGGGTGCAAAATCCTCTCACTTTGATTTTACAAATACAGATCTAGTTTCCTTGTTTGGCAGCTGCTATGCAGTTTAAAAGTACATGGTGAAGTTCCCGCTCCTGCAGGGAGTGTAACAGAGCCTGGCTGTGGGGCCTTCACTGCTCTCCTCTCTCCGTTCAGTTTATCTCAGCATGTGCCAAGGTTGCAGGGTCACCTGGGGAACTCTCACTGGGTAGATTCCGTGTATGCCAACTGCATCCCATTCTGGGAGTAGCAGCTGCATTTTATCCTAAGGTTTCCCTAGTGTTATACCTTTGGGATGGGATGTAGACTGGGGGGAGGTGATCTCTAATTTCCCCTATTTTCTACACAAGGGAAGGATGTGAGGAGTCTCCTGCTGCCTGAAGCAGCTGGCTAACCTGGTCCCAGAGAAGGGTCTGTGCAGCGCAGAAGCTCCCTCAGCAAGCCCATGGCAAAGGCTGGGTTGCTGCGGTCAGCAGAATGAGCCAACCACTGATCCCAAGAAGTGCTTCCTCAAGGGCTTCTGCCCAGACAGGCCTCCTTCCCCAAAATGCAGGGTCACCTTCGTCACACTGCTGATCTCTGCCCTCAGCTGAGACACCTCCAGCAGAAGCTTCAACTTTGGGTTTGCTCCATCAACAGAGCGTGCAAATTCCTGCAGGAACAGGTAAGCAGATGTTGCCAAACAGCAGCCCATTCTCCTGGGGAGCATCTGAGATGAGCAAGGAGCAGAGACACAGGTGCTTTCCCTGCTTTGCAAGTGCTTCCATTCCTCTCCAGGCTGAGAGAAAGGCAAAGCACAGAGAGAAGAACGGGAGCCCTGGCCGTTCAGAAAATGGATGCAGGTAGCATGAGGTCAGCTGACACCTCTGCCCAGACCCAATTCCAGCTCAGGAAACATCTCTTATCTCTGCATCTTTCTTTCTGCTGCAGATGCCCACTTCAGATCCTGAAAGGGATCTGACCATTAAAGCATATACTGCCAGAGCTGCCAGGGCTTCCCAGGAGAGGCTTCCCTAGGAAGCTCCAGCAAAAGCTGCTGCTTCTTTGGGTTGCCCTGCATGCAGGCAGAAAAGCCCATGATTTAGCCATCCACTGTCAGCAATGCTCCGTTGCAGGTGGTCCTTGTCCCACAAGAGTCAGTGACCGCTTTGCATGCCTTTGCCTGCACTGTCTACACTTGCAGTGAGGTCTCGCAGTAGAAACCAGCACTGAGCAGCTGTGATCTTCAGGTGTGCTTGGTGCCTCAAAGCTATTCTCCATTTCCCCTGATTGCTTCCCTGAGCCCTGAGAACAGGCTGCGTTGGCCAGGAGAGGTGCCTCTCCATTGCTCACCCTGCATGGCCTCTCTGGAAATCCCCCAGTTGAGGCTTGGAAATACATACATCCTTCTCTCACAGCCTCACAGACTAAGCAAGCCCTTTGGTCCTGAGGCAGGTGCAGCAGCATGGCTGGGAGGCTACCAGCCTTCCTGGTAGTCCAAAAGCAAGTCCCCATCAAGGACATACTCTGAAAGCACTTGGGCCATGGAGTTTCCACACGTATGAGCCAAAAAAGGAAGCTGGTATCCAGCCCAGCTGTCACACTCAGATATTTGTTTATGTAGACCCATCAAGAATCACTGGGAGCAACAAGAAGACGACTCTCAAGCAAAGCACCTCTTCTAGTGCAGGGCCACCTTTTGCCTGTAAAAGTGGGAGTCCTTTGTCTGTCAATGACCCAAGTCTTGAGCCTCTTTACAGGTGGATTTTCACTTTAAGGCCTCAAGAACCATTGTTTTGAAAGCCTGCTGCTGTTAGAGCACTGCCCAGGAGGAATATGCTTTCTGTCCACACTGTTGCCAACACTGTCAGCAGCTCTTACCCAAAGTAAGGGCTCCAGGGCACCATCACTACTCTTGAGAAGCAAAAAAGTTGAGCAAACGAACACTTTTGGCTCTGCACCCCCGTGTCTCTTTGTCCTACCACAGCCAAAGTTTGGGCCTCCAGGAAACGTGGCAGTGAGACTGCTGAGGGGCTTTGCTCTTGGCCACAACAGGAACAGTTAGGAGCAGGCAGCTGGCTGGGGAACACCTCCTGCTCTCCTCTTTGTTTGCACTGGCTGTCAGAAATGTGTAATACATACATACTCCTTTCCCTGCCTTTGCTTTACAGGCCTGCAATGGCGGAACAGGCAGCAAGCCGGCATCAGCAGCAACATTCCCCACCACTGGAAGCGCAGCTGGCAGCACAGCCTGATTCTCACCCCCTCCCTCCTGCTGCCTGTCCCCTCAGCTGGGCAGGTCCCAGGGGCTTGGCAAAGCTGGGTCCTGACCAGCACTATTGAAAAGAAGACTCTGAAAAACAAACACTTTAAGAGGGAATCGTAAGTGCACATAGAAACTAAATATAATTAAAGGATCAGAGGGAAAGCCACCCTTTGGATGACTGACTTCTTTATTTCCTTACGAGGAAGGACATGTTCCTTATATCCATCATAGTACCACCGAACTCCAGGAAATAAACTCTCCAGCCAGAATGACAGGTTAGAAACTGACATGACTTTGTTATGGTCCCAGATGCATGGGGGATCGAGCTGCCTGTCACACACATTGAAGAGACAGTTCACAGCTCATGTATGTTCATTACAATTCTGTGACATGCCCGCCCAATTCCTGTTACTCATTGCATATGGTAATTTGGCCAGATAAGGCTGTGGCCAAGGCCCTGTGAGTTTGAGTTGAGGAGTGGTCTCTGGGGGTTGCAGTGCTTGTATGGGGAGAAAGACCCCCACTCAGTTTACCCTTCTGTGGAAATCCATTAGTTGAGGTCACTGGAATGTGTTTAGTGTTTCCAATTAAATACATGTTCTTGTTTGGGCTCATTTATGACCCTGAGAGGCTCCTCGAGCTCTTTTCTTTCACAGGCATTTAACTGTTTGCCAGGCCTTACCAACAGGAGGAAGGCCTACATTGATTTGAGAGAACACACCCGGGTCACGCCCCCCACGGCCCCGCCTCCCCGCGGCAGGGAGCGCCGTGCGCTTCCGCAGGGGGCCGGACTACAGTTCCCGGTGTGCCCTGCGCGGGGGAGCCGCACGCTGATTGGCTGCTGTGGAGGCTGGACCGGGGGGGGCGGCGGGGCCTGCACCCGCCGGCGGCGCGGAGCCGGGTGAGGGAGGGGTGCCGGGAGCGTGTCTGGGGAAGGCTTGGGACCCCGGTGACAGGGGTGGGTCTGTGGCCTCCGAAGGTACCAGGGAGTGGAGCTGAGCACTACGGCGTGCTGGGGTGTGTGAGGGGAGGTTGTGAGTGGTTGTGAGCCTTGGGGAGTGGGGCTGGGAGTGTGAGGGTGCTCGGAGCCCCGCGGGGGGATGGTAGCTGTGGGGATACCACACCTTTCACTGTCCACCCCAGCCTGCCTGAGCTGCCAGCCTGGTGACACCCGCAAAAGAAGCACCACGAAGGAGCAGGTCTTCTGCATGGAGGCCATCAAGCTAGCCATGAAACTGCAAGCCATGCGGTGGTGAGTTGGCCGTGGAGGAGGAGAACATCCTAGCCCTGAGCTTAGGGGATGCGTGGTTAAGGAAGAGCTGGCCTGTGGGTACAAGTGACATTGCTGTCTGTGTCTCTTTGCTGGGGGACTAGCCCTGGCAAGAGGGTTTGGCACCTTCTCAGCTTGGTCTGGAGAAGCATCTACTTTGGGGCATGGTATCCCATTAATTCATCTTGCCAGGTCAAATGTGAGATTATTCCTTGCTACCCCCCGGCATCCCTCCCCCACTGTCCTGGGAGTGGAGGATGGCTGGCGGGGGGCCCTGAGAACTGTTTTTTTTCCCTTATAGATGCACTTTCTTTCTGATGCTGAAGGCCCAGCCAGAGCTGCAGCAGAGCAAGCTGGAGCTGAGCCACTTTGACTTCTAGGAGGTCTCTTTCTCCTTGAGTCTGATAATGATGAGTCCCCACTTTGGGCTCGGAGGAGGGCAGTGGAGGAGGTGAGCCTGGGCTGTTTGGATGCCAAGGACTCATACACCCCATTTTGGACTGGGGTGAGAGATCCACCTAGCGCAGATGCTGTTGGGGTGGCCGATCCCCATCAGCCAGGAGGATGCAGAGGTGGGGGTAACTCTGAGCCATAGTTCCTGTGCCCCTCCTCAGGCTGGCTGGGGCAGGAGCTGGGGGTCAGGGCTGAGCAGGGAGTATGCCAAAATAACCATCCCCTTTGCCTGCAGAGTTCAGAGCCTGCAAGGCCAGCTGAAGATCCTGCCCAGGAAGGGCAAACAAGAGAGAAGGAAGCTGCAGGACCCTATCTCTGAGTGCCCTGGGGAAGAGAAGAGTTTCCTCCTGAGAGGGCCCTGCACTGGCGGTTGTGGCCATAGTGAGTGGCTGGACAAGCCAGATGCTCTCAGTGCCTGGCCAGAGCTGAATCGGAGGAAGAGGCTGGCCCAAACCAGCCTGCAGTGGCCCCCTCTGCGATGTGCATGGGTGTGCAGGGGCACAAGCTCCAGGCCCCCATCTAGGGATGTGCAGGCACAGTAGAGGAAGAGGAAGAATGCCAGGCACTGCAGGCTCAGACCATGTCAAAAGTTGCTCTGGAACCACAGGGCCTTCTGCTTCACATCCAGGATCAAAAGTCTAAAGAGCCTGGAAGAAGAAAATAAGAAACCATGCCAGAGTAGCCTGTGTTCTGTGGGGGAGTTGGTATCTCCCATTACCTCTGGCAATGTATTCCATGGCCTCCACACCTGAGTTCTAGAATCTGATCTAGAATCAGCCACGGAATGCTGATTTGCAAATACTCTTTCAAGTGAATTCCCAGTCGATACTCCATGAACAGGGATAATAAGTGCCACTACACTAAGTAAGTTTCTCTAAGCCTGATGGCATTTAGCAAGAGTGCCAAACAGGAATCCTTATCACACACCATTATTCTTGATTTTACAACCTGAAGTGCTTGGTTCATGAAGAAGCACTGAAGGGTTATGGTTCCCTTTGCCTGCTGCTTCTCCTTCCTCTCTGGCCAACACCATGGAAAAGACACAAGGTTACCCAGTCTGCTGTCAGTAGAGAAAGGCTGAATGCACTTCTTGCCAAGAAAGCTTCTTGCTGCAATGAGAGGGGTGCTGCTCTCAAGCGAGAAACTGAGGGAAAGGAATGGAAAATACATACATAATTCAGAAGTCTCCCACTGCCTGAAGCGGCTGGCAAACCTGGTAACAGAGAAGGGTCTGTGCAGTGCAGAAGCTCCCCCAGCAAGCCCCTGGCAAAGGCTGGCTTGCTGCGATCAGCAGACTGAGCCCACAGCTGCTCCCAATGAGTGCTTCCACCCAGACAAGCCTCCTTCCCCAAAATGCAGGGTCATCTCCTTCACACTGCTGATCTCTGCACCTACCCGGGAGGTGGGAACAAGCAGTAACAAGCTTCCCAGAGGGATGAAACACACACAGACAACACTCAGCCCAGGACACAGAGCCCAGGATAGCACCCAAACTCCAACATCCCACAATGGGGGTTCCCGGCAGACCCGCCCTAAAACCCATTTTTAAGTGCCACCTGAGGGTTCATTTCTCCAGTTAATTCCCAAATCCTCATGACCAGTAACATAATAAGGTTGGGATAACACCAGGACAGGAGAAGTCCCCACCTCATTATTTGTCCCGCAGTGGGTCTGATCCAGTTTTAAGGCACACAGTGACACCTGAAGTAGTGCTGGCCCAGTAGCACACCCACGCAGCCCAATGCCCAGCCCAGCCTACGATCCTTGACATCCCAGTTCCAAACTGGTTAAGGTGGGGAGGAGGCAGGGATGTGCAGGAAAAAGCACTATCATTCGGCACATTCCATAGGCACATAGTCACCTCCAGCGGGGTTCTGGGTTGCACTCAGGGGTTCCCAGTATCCCTTAGAGACTCCCAGTTACACCCAGAAGCTCTTGAAGGGTTTGCAGTTGCTCCCAGTTTTCCACAAAGGTTCTGGGTTGCCCTCTGGGCTCCCTAGTTGCCTCCACAAGGCTCTGGGATGTTCCATCTTCCCCTTCAAAGGCTCCCAGGGTGACAGTGTCCCTTGTGCCTGTGTCCCAGCTCATGCAGCTGGGCTTCCTGCAACATTCAGCCCCACAGGCATGAGAGGCAATGCTTCCTAGATTTACCACTTATTTAACGTGTTTGGTGGGAAGGAGGGAAACTGCATTTTGTAAGTGTAAGGATTGACAAAACTCTCCCTGCTCATTGCAAGATGGGAATTCAAACAAACAAACAAACAAGCAAAAAAAAAAAATTTGCTGGATTTGGGCTGGATTTTGACTGCATTGGATTAAGCCAAAACTCCTCAATACCTGCAGTATATTGATGACATCAGTGTGTGGGCCACACAGCAGAGGAAGTGCTTGAGAAAGGCAGAATAATAATCCAGATTCTTTTGAAAGTGGTTTTTGTCATAAAACAAAAGTCAAATGGCCTTCATAGGAGCTCCAGTTTTTAGGAATAAAATAGTAAGTTGGGTGTTGTCCGTATTCGAGTGGATGAGACCAAAAAGATCAGCTAGGTCTCCACCAGCTAACAAAAATAAGCACAAGCGTTCTTAGGTGTCATGGGGTTTTGAGTAATACAAATACTAATTTTAAACCCTTGCTATCAAGTGACCTGGAAGAAGAATAATGCTTTACGCTTCAGCCAGGGACAACAGCCTGACCTGGAGCCTCTGGCAGAAAGCACCTGGAAAGACTTGAGATTCTCCTCTGGGGTTTTGTAGCCAGGGATATACAGGATCTGTGATTCTAAATCTCACCTACACCACCTACTAAAGCTTAAGACTAAGTCCCTAACATGCAGCCAGCAATCATGTCTCCCAGACAGCTGTGGCCCAAACCTAAAGTGGTTTGCAACCCTTACCTTCACATGACACCCACTTTGCATACCACAAACCCCTGCAGCAGCTCTGAACACATTCTACCACCTCACCTACACCCTCATTCTAGCAAGAACAGAGGAAAACTATGACAGCTGTCAGCAATGTTTCCCATACAGATAAGGCCAAACTAAAAGCTTTCAACAGCCCTCACCTTTCCCCTACAGCCTCATCCCAGCCCCACAACTACATCCTAGGTTCCAAGCACTCAAAAGGGGCTCTGGTCTTTGTCCTGCACCTATGTCTAAGCCTCACCTAATCCTAGCCAGACTCCAGGTCCAACAGGAATGCTGCCAGCTATGGCTCCCAAGAAAAAGTAACTAAAACAAAGCTTTTGGCAGCCCTCACCTTCCTTGGCAGCCTTTTTGCAGCTTTTGTAGCACTGGGGCTATATAATTTGTCTCGCATCAAATCCTAACCCTTTCCCTGACCCTCACTCTATGCTAAGACCATGTATAAAATGGAGCCTCATCAGCAATGGCTGGCTGCCCCGCACCAGATCTTAAGACATTCCAATCTTCATCGGTTCCTAATATACTTGGAAAGGGAGGAGTATAATTAAACATTGCTCATGGAAGAAGGACTCCAGCATGGTTTTTAATAGGGTCAGAGACTCCATGCAAAAAAAGATTTGTTAAAATCTCTACATCTGACATACCAGAAGTATGCATATGCAACAAACAGTAAACTGAAACATTATTCAACAATGCCTCCACAACTTCTCCAACTTTACAGAGTTTCTTGGTACAGATTGTTGTCCAAAACTCAGCTTTCATAGTTGTCATTAAAGCATTTGAGCAAAATAGTAAATTTTTTAAATCCCCATAACAAAATCAGGATAGAAGATGGGATCTTCCACAGCTTCCATTTTAAATTTTGCATGCCTCAGTACTGCAGTTAGGGATGAGGTAAAATACTTGTGAGGGGATAGAAGAGATAGAAAAATTAAAGTTTACTACTGACTTCTCATTTAAAATGAAGACGTGATTAGAAAGAGAGATGACATATTTATACACAAATATGCAAAGATGGAACTCGTGATTCTGTAGAGATTCCAAAGATTTTAAATAAACAAGGAAATGAAGCTGTAACACATGGCAGTACAAAAATCCCCAGAACATACTTAATTACAATTCTAACTCCATAACTTACATGGAAGTACCATTTATTTTCAGTGTTCATACTGGCAGTTCCTTCTTCAGTGCATGTAAAAATTACTCATTTCTGGGCCTTTTGAGCAAACAAGTGTCTACACACTATTAAGATCTAACATTCTTTCAGATAATTTCAAGGTTAAAAAAAATACATCCATAATTCTAATGTGAGCTGAAAAAATAGGAATTTCTTTTCCAGGTGTTTTCATAGATATTCAGGAAAAAATGGGAGAAGTATGTTAATGCCTAAGCTATCATTGCATGCAATTTTTGCTAACCAAATTAACAAACAATGCTGCAGTTTCATTAATTAAAGCATTCAATTTAAGTTCCCCTGTGACAAATTTTTAAGTCCATTAATTTAACTTTAATTGAAACTATTATATTCTTCAGAATTTAGTGTAGCTGAAATTAGCTTAATTGAAATAGTACAACTTCTAATTGTTAGTGCTTTCAGTCTAGCGTATAACTGACCACATAACTGGCCAATGATAAGACAACAACAGTCCTGAATCTGCTTGCATGAATCCACAAAAGGTGTATTAGTAATGAAATAAGAACAAATCTCCAGATAAAAAGGTATGTTTACACTTGCATGTGTTGTATATATATATCTGCTATACCTCAAAAATGCCTTTTTCACTGATTTTGATACAGATGCAAATTGCACAGTAGGTATTTCACCTTTTTAATGTAACACATTCATGTTTTGGATCATTTTCTTTAAAAGACTTTGGAGATTTGTCTCACAAGGTTTTTCACAAGAGTAGAACAAATCACTAAAATCTAAATTAGAAGATTTCCTAAAGGTGATGTCAGAAAGAGGGAGCACAGTTCACAAAGTACACTGTGATATGTGAGTTATTAGGCAAGGAAAAAACAAAAGTTTACCCAAAACAAACTGGCTGACATAGCCATTAATTGCAGACCCTCTGAAACAAATGGTGAAATTAAAAGTCAGTAGTCAAAAGGGCACAAAACAGTAGTCATTCTAACAGGTGAACCAACCTGGAGAAATGCAGTTTTGTGCAGTTGCTCAGAGATCAGTACAGCAAAATCAGTTAAAGTTCAATGATTAATGATGAGATTCTCAAAAATATCTAACAAATTCAGAGTAAAAGTTCCAAGGTCACATCAGCATTTCTGGAAATCTCATCTCTGTAACAGTTGGTTTTCCTATCCGGTTTTTCTTTTCCACACTACCCAGCCACTTCATACATCAAAGTGTATACTACCAGCATGAGACACTATTATTTCCTAAAGACTACTGTGAAAATAAAAAATCCAAACTTAAATCAGAACCTTATTTAATTTCACCTCAAACTGGTGTACTTTATAAGATCCACTATTACTTATGCATCTGAAGTATGACCTTGTTTCATAACAGCTTCTATGTACAAATGTGGAAACCACCTACAGTTTTACATTATAAAAATCTACTGCTCAAGAAGCAGTCTGCAAAGAAGTAACAGTTCATGGTAACTCTTTCTTTCTAACTGTCAATATTAACCCACTGCTAAGGAAGCACAACACAGCTCCAAATGAAAGAGCATACGTTTCAAATATAAAATTATATTAAATCATTTGTGCAGATATTTGGTCTATAGATGGAAACAGTTTCAGAATAAATACATCTTGCTCATTAATGCTCCAAGGGAAAAAAAGATCTGGGGCATGCCCTGAGCTATCTAGACTCTTTAATAGTGCAATGTTGCAGTGATGCCTGGTTTAACTCCAGCTTTTGCAAAAGAAATACAGCAACTGCCCACAGAGCTTCAAAAGGGCTGACACACCATGGCATTATATACTACAGTAGTTCTTGTAGCATCGCTAAGTTCCTCTCCATCCACTGGATGTTGAGCTGAATTGTGTCGATTGCCTCTTTTACAGAATGCAGTTGAGAACTCTGCTCTGATTTTGACTCAAAAAATGACTTCACCTGCGTAGCAAGAGAAAAGGAAGAAAAAGAACATTTTCCTTAAAATCAACACTGCCCACACAAACAGATTCAGAAACAAAGGCTACACTTATGTTGCAGGGAATCCCTGAGAATCACTTGTATCTCTGCAGTACACAGAGAGTTTCTCAAGGAGTTCTCAAAATGCAAGGAAAGCATTTTTCATAGGAACTGCAACAGTAATTCATTTGGTTTCAATGAGGTATTTCACCAGGAAACAGATACTCACTCATAATAATAATCACAGAGCACTCAAAAATTCCAGAAAAGGAGTCTTGTTCTGTGACAAATAACTCATTGTTGCAAGCAACCCTCTTCAGTGCCTTGGAATGAACCTCACACCCACTCATCATTATAATTATCAATGCTAACAATTATAATACTATACATCAAACTTTGAACAATTACCTCTACAAAATTACCTGAATGATAATATTGGACAAAGCTTGATACATTAACTTGTTAGGACCTTGTTAGATTTCTAATTTCTTATGGCTATCAACTGGCTTTTAACTGATATTCAACCCCTACAACAGCTCTGTGGGAGTGTTACAGCAGATTCAGGTTTTGTGGCACTGCATCACATTCCAGAGATGCCATAGCTTCTTCACAAGAATCTAGACCAAAATTCTAGACTAAATAATTATTTTGGGAGACAGTGTTACTCCAGTTAACAGGAAAACAAAACAATTTAAACAGGTAACTGGATTCAATTCTATACGCAACTGTGCCACATACTGAGTATGTAATCTTCAATATGTTTATGTATGTATTTGCCATGTTGTGGAGTATTTGTATGTATTAGATTGGATATGAGGAAGAAATTCTTTACTGTAAGGGTGGTGAGGCACTGGAATGGGTTGCCCAGGGAAGTTGTGAATGCTCCATCGCTGGCAGTGTTCAAGGCTGGATTGGACATAGCCTTGGGTGGCATGGTTTAGTGGGAGGTGTCCCTGCCCCTGGCAGGGGGGTTGGAACTAGATGATCTTATGGTCCTTTCCAACCCTATCTATTCTATGATTCTATGATTTGCCATATTTGCCATGTGTGAAGTAGGGAAAGCAAGAGATGTATATCCTAGCAAAAGGACCTCAAAGACAGAAATCACGTGTTTTCTTCTTCCCTCAAGTAAATGAAAACAGCATTAGAAGTAAGGAAAGATCTCTTTCTGGTAGATTAAGCCACCAACCTCAACCAGATGTGCCTTTGTTGAAAACTGAGAAGTCGACCAGCTGATGATATTCTGGATCATGTATGAGCCTAGGTGAAACCTGAAATAAAAACAAAGTTATTTTTAACTGAGAGCCACTTCAAGATGCAAGTTCAGTATACATGTACACATTCTTATTTCTACCTTTTCAATAGTTGGAAATCATTAAAAGCACTTGAATTTAAATTTACAGATCTAATATATAAACATATAATTCTTAGAACTCCAGGACTTCTAGTCCTAAAAACTGAACTTCAGAGCAAAGGACATGGAAAATTTTCAAACTTATATCACAGCTTAGATAGTAGAGAACTGAGGACACCACACACTGAATACAAAGACGTGTATTTGTGGCATGTATTCAAAACTCTACAGTAATTGAATTTGCCATCAGGTTTCATTTCAAGCAAAGTAATCTTGTAATATTGGTTAATAACAGCTTGCTAGAGCAGAAATTTTCATGTAGAAAAAGCTTTTTTAGCAACGTGAAGCTGTCCCAAATCAATACAAGGATTCAGAAATACAGTTTTCCATGAACTGTTGGCTTTTTGAAGACATGCAGCCCAGCTGTCCTGCTGGATACTTTTCAAGGCCAGTTAAAGAGAACATGTATTTCTGAAGCAAGTGATATTTATTGGTCATTTGGATTTGTGCTTGCTGTAAAAAGGAAAAAAGAAAAATCTGAATGAATTCCCTGGGTCAGATTTTGAATGCATTTGATCCACATAAATATCCTGCATCTGTGGCAATCATCTTAAAGACAGTACCCTTTTAACAGAAATCCAAATAAAGATTTTTCAGAATTACTATGAAGCTGTAGGAGTACAAAGTCCTATCAGCTACTGGTGATACTTCAAAGTTTATGTTCCACGTAATTTTTTGTAAAATAAGATTTTAAAACAGGGGTTAGAATTTTAATATAAATCATCTTGTATGAATCCAACTATTTATTATCGTGCTTGAAAGAAGCAAACAGGTGCTTTTGCCATTGTGAGTGTGAAGTTTCAGCTACATCAAAAGCCTTACTTCCGTGTAAGCTTTTCCCAGTTCTCTTTGACAAAGTCCCAAGCCAACAAATATCCAGGTAAACTCTGGCTAACAGTTGCTATGATGTGTGAAAGCTCCTGTGTCCTGATGACTTCTCCTTCAAGGCTGTTCTGCATTAACCTAAAAGACAAAGCATATGAAAAGGGAGAGGTAAAAACATCTGTTCAAATCTTCACGATTCTCCTGAGACTCCTAAATTACATGAAAAAGATTATATAATAGACCAAATAACAAGGAACTTCTGTCATCTAGAACACACTGATGCTCCATTTAATAACCGCTGCACTTACTTAACATTAGTTTCTAATTACCAGAGAGATATTAGCTCTAAGCCAAATAACTGAATTTTCATTGTTCTTGGAAAAGATGAAGTAAATTCTAACAATGTGTAAAAGAAAACAGAGAGGAAAGCTATAGCACAAATCACCTAGCAGGACAGCCCTGGTGTCCTCCATGCAGAACTGAGATTTGGTCTACAGAGTGGTGTTGGAGCATAATGTAAGGTCAAAATTTCACCCAAGGAAAGAAAGAAAGAAAAGGAAAAAAACAACCAAACTAAAAAACAAAAGCAACCACCAACAAACCCCAACCAACTAAAAAAAAAAAAAAAACCAAAAAAATTCAACAAACCCAAACTAGTTATTATCTTTTTATAAAGATACACCAATCTTTTATGACTCCATAGAGCAACCTGCAATTTTGTTACCTTCACCACAAAATCTGCAATATTCTGTTACCAGTAGCACAAAGCCTTGAAGTTCAACTGTTTTCTCTTTATAAATATTCAGAATCTGTCCTTTTGAGCTACTCTGTTACATAACCTTGAAGAATCTGATACTTCTCACTTAAAAAAAAATTTATTGAAGCCTGTACAAAAGATGTGGATAGATTTTCATTAGCAATCAGAAATGTTTTCAACAATACAAAAAATGGAGTACATTTTTTCATAGAAGATTTTTAACACTTTTAGTTTACACAGCAACTTTTTTTGCTCCTTCATACCAAATTAGCTTTCTGACATCTTCTGTGCTGGCCAAGGCTTCAATCATTTTACTTTTCTCTGCTTCAGAAACTGAAGAGGAGTACATCTTAAGGAGGAAGTCCCAGCCATCACTAGATTTGGCTCCAGCTGTAAATATGGCTTTCATAACATCACTAGGCAAACTACAGAGAAAAAAAAAATACAATGAAACAAAACAAACAAAAAAGCAAAGAAACAAAAGGGGGGCATAAAAATGTTCATCTGAGAAATGAAGGAAGAAAAGTCACAAAATGGAAAGAATAGGTTGAAAGAGATGCCTCTCTCTTGAGCAATTTTAAGTTTGCTGGACTGAACTCATAACAGTCTAATACATTAAGTCACTGGGAAAAAAGAAAATCATTTTAGTCATGTGAAAGCACAGTAAATTGTACAAAAATCTGAGTAATTTTCTGTGGCTCAAAATGCACATGAATCTGGAGCAGAATGAATTCTGCAGGATTAAAAGGTATGCTCTGATGTTGCTCTTAAGTAATTCTTGAGCATGCAGGAAATGCAGATAGAAGCAATTCCTGGCTGATTTTGCAGTCACACTTAGTAAGACTGCAGATGAAGTCAAATTCTAGCACAGTACTTCCTCTCATCTTGACATAGCAACTTCTTCTACATAAAGAACAGTAAAAGAATGAAATGCATATCATCCATGCTTAGTTGGTGGTGTGGCTGGGGTTTCTTTTACTTTTTTTGATATTTCTTATTGTTTTGTTTGTTTACCCACCCACCCAGCAAAAAATGGTGGCAAGGTAACAGGAAACAGGTAGAAAAAAGAATTGGAAACACAGTTTTTGTGGTACCTCATTGTTCCATTAGAGTTCATCCACTTCTCAAACATTTCAGTGGCAGTTGTTCTACAGTTTCTTATATCATGGGTGCAGGCAAAAGCTAGCAGAGTTGACCGGAGCTCTCGTTGAGACAGGGCCCCATCATCTGTCCAACTCTGTTGATCAATTTTATCTCCAAGCAGGCACTCTATTCTGTGCTAAAGGATGAAAACTTATTAGCAACAGCTAATTCTTCCCAAGAGGATTTCCTAGATATACATATTACAAAATTATCTATATATACACACAAAATTTGTTTAAAAAAAAAAAAAAAAAAAGCCTTTAAGTCCACCAGGTGGCAGATAATACACCTTAGTTTAGCACAAGCAAACCAACCAGCCTTTACCTATAGGCTGAACACCCTTCATGTCCGTAGTTTCCTACCTTGCCAAAAACACAGCTAGGTACCAACCAGCTACTACATCTCAGGTAAAAAACTTTACCTTAAATATTACCTCAAAGACACTGCATTGCAAACCATAGCTTGGTCTGTTTATCACAGCATATCTCTAAAATCTTTGAAAAAATACTAAATAAGGAAAAATAACATAGTAAGAGGTTTCTGGTTTTTATAAATTTCCCTAAGCACTCACTAATTACCCTTACAAAAGCCCTAAGGAAAGCAGGCAAGACTGGCAACTACCTAAAATCCCCATCCAATTTAGTGAGATTACCAAATATGCTCAACTGTCAACACTTAAAAAGATAATGCAACTATAAAGAACATTACAGGTAATTATTTCAAATCTAATTTACAGAAAACTAAGACATACCATGAGGCGTGCTGCCAGTTGTTGCTCACCCTTTTTCTCTAAAAGGTTGTATATAAGACTCAGCTGAAACAAAGCTTGAGTGAGTGGTGCAGTGCTGCTCTCTTTGTTAAGGTAATCAATCAGCTCAAAGGCCTTTTCCAGAGACTCTTTTCCTAGACTATAGGTCAATGAATACAAACATTAAAAAGGCTTCCAAAACAAAAGCCCTCCCTGAAACGAGATCAGAAGTGATGCTCTCCCAGTACACTAAGAGGGACAGGTGAACAGAAAGATTAACAAAAGAAACATTTTAGATTTAGTGATTTTTATATTACAGCATTAGTAAGATCTGAACAAAGCAACAACGGCCAAATTTCCCTTTAATTAACAAAACAATGCCTAAAAATGTTTATTGTAAACAAGGGTATTCTGATACAGGAAGCAGCTGTCAAAGAGGCCATCCAGAATGCTATGTCTCACCTGCTCTGATGGCAATGGTGAAAGACAGAGAGGGAGCCAGTAAAAATTTGACAGGCAAATAGCTTACTTGTCTAAAGTGAAGCATACATTGACAGAGTACAGGAAAAACAGTCTGCTAGATAGATTATCAGACACTAAAGAAAACTGTCTTTCAGAAATGGCAGCTATCATGTGGCTTTTTGTGATGCAAATAAATGGATGCTGCTATAAAGAACAGGGAGATAACATGAAACACCAATATGGAAACAACTGTGAAATAATTAAAAAGAAATATATTAGTGAAGAGGGAACAGTTTCAATTGGCTAATAAAGACTGAATTAAAACTCCCCTAAAGCAGTCTTTCTACAGTCTAAGTCTGATCTTCTTTGACTTGGAAAAAACTTTAAACACAGATCAACTATGTTTCCCAGTATAAAAGTCTTACCCTGCAAGGCTGAAGATATTGTTGATTAAATTGGCTCTGTCTTTAGGACTCAAAGCAGTATGGTTTTTTTTCAAAAGATCAATCAGTGTTTTCCAGTCTTCACCATAGTGTACTATGTAATAGCCATTCATGTCCACATTGAATTTTATCCATTCCACCTCTTCTGGAAGTTCAATGACAGCTAATAGACAGACAATCGGTTAGCAGCAAAACCAAACACTTAGAAACTGTTTGTTCAAATCTAAATCTATGAAGTAGATTGGTTCCAGAGAATAAATCCTTTTCCACCCACTAGTTTCCCCTACTATGAAGAAGGAATAGTCAGTACAAAGGTTCCATGAGAAGGCTCCAAAATTCCAGGCTGTACTTCTTCCTCCTTCCTACATCTGACTGAATGAATAGTATCACAATCTGCACCAAGATTTATCTATGTACTTATTTTTTCTCCTGTCCAGTCCTCCTTTCAAACCCCAACTTTTCTCTGCACACTTTCAGATATATACGAAGAGAGGGGATTAATTAGATGCAAGGCCAACTCTAGTTTCAAAGTCAACTAGATAAAAGAAGACAGGCTTAGGGAAGAAGTTCTTAATTTCAGTTGAACTAATGCCAAAAAGGTCAATTTGCATAGCACCTACAATGTGTTTGAAATTTAGTAAGTATTCCACCTGAAACACTTCTGTAAAATCTCCTACTCATATCCCCCACATCTAACTTTCTATAGTGAGTGAGGTACTAATATGATGAACATGAGACCACCAACAGAACCATTTAAAGTGAAACAAAAATTATGAAATCAGGCTACTTTGGTATTAGTTCTGGTAAGATCAAAACCACATTCAATTAAACAGCTTTGTGTGAAACAGTTTGTGTGAAAAGTTCTACATCATCCTCAAAAAATCTTAATCTGATCCAGATGCAGTATTTTCTTGTATTAAGGCAAATAAATAATATTTCAGTGGAAAGTGACTTCCTCACATTTCAGCACACTGGCAGAGCAGCTCTTGCATTACCTGCTCTCTGGAGGACATGCAGTTTCAGAGATTTTATACATGCATTTGGATGAAAAAAGTACAGGTTTTTACAAATTCCAAACTTGTGCTTCTGCTCCACTTGCTGCCATTTACTCGTACATATAATGCTACAGGGAACCAACTCCAGCGATGACACCACCAGTAGTGGTTGACTCCAGATCTCTGCAATTATTGTGTACTATATACAGCTTCATCTTCACATCTTACTGAAGTGTGTGCTCAGAAACATCAGTAATCTCTAATACTTACGTAACTTGCTACCAAAGTGTGGAGACATACCTGACTTCTGGTCCAATAAATACGCATTAGTACAATGGGTAAAGTTGCAGCTGCTAGTTATGTAGGTGAGAGGAATATGCCACAGATAACTGCAAAGAAAAGCATATGTTTACTTACATATTACACATATATTACGTCTTGAAGGGTGTTTTCGTTTGGTTGTTTTTTTAATTAAGTATTTTAATATATTAAAATTATTATTTCATGGCAGGGGGAACTAGATGATCTTAAGTTCCTTTCCAACCCTAACTATTCTAGGATTCTATGATTAATGGTATTAGAATGACAGCATGCTCTGTAAAATAATAAAGCCTAAATCTCATTCATGTAATAAGAATAAGATAAAATAATAAATGTACAGTAATTATTTGTTTATTTCTACAGTGTTGAGAAGTGTGAAAGCTCCACAGAATCACAGATTGGTTGGAGTTGGAAGGAACCTTTAAAGGTCACCTAGTCCACCCCTATGCAATACACAACTAGATCAGGTTGCTCAGAGACCTGTCCAACCTGATTGCAAATGTTTTCAGGGATGCAGCATCCACAACCTCTCAGGGAAAATATGTGCCAGTGTTTTATCACCCTCCCTGTAAAAGATTTCTCCCTTATATCTGGTCTGAACCTACCCTATTTTAGCTTCAAGCCATTACCCTTATGCTATTGTCATATGGACAGGAAATCTCTGGCTGTATTAGAAGTATTATTGTCACCTCAGTCAAATGTTCTGTTTTCCTGAAATTTTACATTAATTATTTTTTAAAACAATTTATGTTGAGTCATGTAGAAGGCTCAAATTCCAGATCATAGCAATAGAAACCAAAAGTGGTCGCATACCACAAAGACTGTCTCAAGTGAATGGCAGGCTGGAAGAGTTAAGTGCTAAGGTTGCTCATAATGATGATAAGGACTCAACTGTTTAGAGAAAACACAACTTTGAGGGAGATGAAATAAGTTGCACATATGCTATATGCACATATTCCAATTTTGACAAGGACCCCTTCTGTGTAATGGCTCACACAGAGCACTCTTCTTCAAAAGCTTTTTATGCATTCCCCGAATTGACATTGAGTAGAAACAAAACAACAGTTAAGCCTAATGATCCTTTCCTTCTTCTTTTACTTTTCAATCACCCGTTATTTTCCTTCCTCCATATAACAAAAAGAAAACAAAGCCCTGTAACATCCAGTATTACAGAAGACAAATCCTTTCACGGCCTGATTCTTTAAGACAATGGAAAGGACTCAGTTCCTCTTAAGACTTCAAACAACAGAATAAAACCACCAGAATCTCAAAAGGATTCAAATGTTCATATTTTGGTTAGTTACAAAATACAGTAAGATTCATAATATAAGACATATTTGCATGAATTCATTCTTATAATTAGCAAGTGCCACAATTTTGCATATGTACTTCCTTTCAGGCTTTGGTACCATGGATATTGTCTCTCATAAATTTAGCTATGTGCTGTCATGCATTACTGCCATCTTAACAATTTTAAGTGAAAAAAGCTTTAACTCTAGCTTCTCAACTTTCCACTAACATAGCCCAAGATATACACTGAATTTTCGCAGGAAGGAGCAAAGGCTCTTAAGTAAGACATGCATCTATAACTTCTGCAACCTGCCTTTCTTCAGCTTCCTATTACCCACCCAAAAACTTTCTGAAATTAAAAGTTTTACCAGTGAAATCTGCCTTATGGTATTAAAATACTTAGATGTGTGAATGTGTGCCACATTTTCTATTACTACCTGGCTTCAGGAAAAATACCAGAACTCATGAATATAAGTGAGAAATATGCACAAGATACAGGAATGATACCTGTAGGTAGATTTTAATAGATAAAAAAGTATTAAGAAGGCAATAACCTTTCATCTGACGTCCAGTTTTCTGGTTCCACGAGGTACAAATATTTCTCTTGTTTTACAGAAATAATCTTTCCCTTTCGGACAACACTGACTAAAGGAAATCCTTTCTGCACAATCCAAGTTTTCATCAACTTTTTTACATCTAGTGTTCCATTGGTAATCTGTACAAAACAATCATAAAATAACAAGAAAATAGCAAATGGGGAACATTCCTAAACCTTCCTCCTTAACTTGCCAAGTACACAATAGCATTACCACCTACATGCAAAAAAATACACAGCATTACAATCAACAGCATTACCACCTACATGCAAAAAAACTCCACAAAGCAAACCAAAGGCTCAGGCACAAAATGAGGTGCAGCCAGAAACGGACATAGGAGAAAAGGTAAACATTGTAAGGAGCATCAGAAAATATCCAAAGGACCAGTTAGTGGGCTCCCCCACACAGAAGGGCAACTTCTAGCAGATAATGCTGTTGAATACTTGGTGTCAGCAGGAATTTGACAACTATTAAATTTGCACTAAATACAAATGGTTGTTTGTCATTAAAACAAGAAATACACACTGAGTTCTGATGTTAGATGTTACTAAATTGGTTGGATGCAATTCACTTAACAATACTATTACAGGTGGGTGAAGCAATCCCACAGTTAGTAGCTATTACTTTTGACTCTTAAAAGATGACTGAGGTTCCAAAAGATTGGAGAAAGAGGTCTGCTGAGTTTGCAGGAAAGCTGACCTTGGCCCATGGGCAAAGAGTAGAGTTATGATAAAAACCCCCTTCTTTCCGAGCCAGGGCAACAGACTAAGCAAGTAATCTAAAGTTTTGAGAATGACACTCTTCTCATGCTCTAGTAACAGTTAAACACTGCATCCAGTAGCACTTAAGCCCTCACATTTAATTAATGTAAGGCATGTGTGTGGTCTCTTCAGCCACTCTGTACGGATACTACCATCTCCCTGAGGTATGTTTTCTATGTATACATGACTGAACTTGTATGGTCAGAAGGCTCCATTTTGCAGAAGTTGAGAAAAAAAAAGTCTAGTTAAAAAAATACCACTATACAAACTAGAAGACTTTTCTATCATAAGAGAGTCATAGTCTGATATCACTGATAATCCCTCACTAGCTGACAAACTAGTGACTGTGTATGAATGAACACACACATTTACAGCTGCTTGTGACATATGACAATAAGTAATAGAGGTTCCCATGCTGCAGAATTTCAAATATCACAAGGTATATGTGAAGAACCAAACCTAAACATTAAGTCAGTATTCTGCTTAGCACACTCAGCTTCTGTAGGGAAACCTCACATGTATCTCTGAGACTTTAATACACATTATGCACTACACACACAGGGAAATCTGTTTCCTTCTCTTACTCAATTACCTTGACATTCCCTTGGTGATACTCATCAGCTCTTTCTTGTTGGGATCAGTCTCTCTTGTACTCTCACTGAGACACATTTTCCCTTTCGTCCCCCACCCCAGTGCTCTCTCCATTGCACTTCTCCCACTCCACCCCTCTTCCTCCCCCTCTCCCTTCCGCTGTCTTTCTCTCCTCCTCCAAATGCGCCCTCTTACCCCCACTCTCCCTGGCTCCCTGAGGCTTGCTCTCCCTTTCTCTCTCCTGCCTAAGCCATTGCTTTCTTGTGCCCTTAGTCTCTGCCCTCACACACACTTTAATGCCTGCCTTACCATTTGAGAGCTGCTGAACTAAATTGCCCCCCACAGCCTGTTTTCCTACAATCCCAGCTCTGCTTCTTGAAACAGAACCTATCACTGAAATGAAGTTAGACTAGTAGAGTGTATCCCAAGACGTCTACAGAGATTAGATTATTAGAAAGCAAAATTTTGTCCTGCTTTTGAGATATTTTTATTCTGATCTTAACACACAGACAATGCAACTTGAGGAAGGATATATACATAGTGATGTATATACACACGTGGATATGCATTGTAGTACATTCCCACTTCCAGTGCTTTTTTTTGGGGATGACACTCAATGAGGTCCTAAAAGCTACAGGAATATCCATATCTGTATGAGAGAACTTTTGACTTTGATGAACAAGAACTTCAGAGTATTTACCTACAATCTATTATTTCTTTCACAAACAAAGAAAAAAACCAAATTTACAACAAACAAGAACAGCATATCAGAGACGGATACCTCATTCATGCTGTCCCACAAGTCATCACTCTGGGCACATCCATAGTTGTGATTATGCAAGTATACCTCAATTCCAGCTTGGAAAACATCCTTAGTGAGATAGTGCTTCAGCATCAAAAGAAGTGAAGCGCCCTTCAGGGTGGGGAAAAAAAAAAATGAAAAGAAGAAAAGGAAAGAAAAGAAAAGAACTGATAAATTAAAGGTATAGAATTTGTTGAGGCATATGCTTTTTCACAGTACTAGAATAACTCGGTAGCTGGCAGATTTTATCCCAAATGATACCATTCGAATAATTACATTAACACTAAGATGCCTTGTAAAAATATTTTTTTAGTATTTCATAAAGTCCAAATACAGTTACAAAAAATGCTGATACAGCTTGAAAATTTTTCTAGTTCATATCATCTCAAAAATATTGCCTTCTTAATGGTCTCTGCTTGCTGCCATATTTCATTAGAAATACTCTTCTGTATGGTACAGAACTGCACTTGTGAGATAGTATTTAACAGTCACATGATTTGCAGTTATATCAAAAAGCTAACAATACAGGGAAAAGAGGAAATCTACTTAGTAGATCTACAGATGACTGTAGAAGGACAACTGCATTTTGACAGTGACCAAAGATGGACAGGTGGACCCATCAGCCCTAGTCTACTCAGACCAGGTTCCTCAACTGAGTCTCAGGCTACTCAAGGATGCCCAGTCAAATCATATTGACCAATTAAGACTTGCAAAAAGAAATTGAAGAAGACAAACCAAGACAGCTGTGGGAACAGCACTGCACTGAGGTAGATGTAATATTTGATTATTTTCTAGTAAGTACTAGCTGTCCGCATGGCTTCTTATTAGCTGAAAGTGTAAGCATAGACAGATAGCTGTGGGGAAAAAAGCTAATCCAAACAATATAAAAGGCTTTCCTCTAATACTACCAAAATTATGTGACACAGTATGTAAAACCTGAGACAATGTGAGTAAAAATTGGGCAAATAGAGATATTTGTTCTCTCATGCACTTTCAGGTGAGGCACTGTGAAGCTCACAACCCTCAGTAGACATTAGAAATAATCAAGTTGCAGGCAACCAGGATATGCAGTGAAATAATTTTGCACTCCAGATGCAAGCCTACAGCTCAGAAAGTCTCCAAAATACTGATTTTTAAAAGCAAGGAGAATATAAAAAAGGAGCAATTGCTTTAGTGAGACCCTTGTTTTTACTTTTTTCATAAGCACTTCTTACAGTTTACCATCAAAACAGAAAATATATCTGACTGGATATTTTGTTTCACTTGCTGGCTAACCCTCTCACATCTTCATGAGTATTCTACTTCCTTTTGAAGCATGCACCAAGCAAAAGGATATTAAGTAAGAACAAAAACACACACACATAATCTTTTCCTAATTAAAAAGCTATGTAGATGCTCAGAAACACTACAGAGAGATCCTGCATTGTTTGTGCTAAGTGTAAATTACCCCCAAACAATTGTCAGTATATGCCTACTTATTCATGCTTTCAATATCTAATATATCATTTCCCAAATATTTCAGAGTATTTTTAAAGTTACCTTGATATAAGAAAGTGCATCAAACATTTCTTCAATTTGCTCTGAAGACTGAACAGCAGAGGAGACTGGATGTGAAGAATTCAAGGAATCCTTCATCATAGCCTTGAAAATCAAATTAAGGAAATCTTCATCCTAAAATGGAAAAATTGTAAGTGTCTGAGAAGCTTGAACATAGAACAGAACAGTAAAAGTTGTCTCTACACTGCTCTCCCATTGGCTTAACATGCCATTGCTCACCTTCCTACCAATGGAGGTAGCAAAAAATTTGTCAGGGTAGCATTTATAAAATCTATTTATAAAATCATTATCAATCATTTAAAATCTATTTAAAATAAAAAACATTATAAATCTATTTATAAAATAATTTATAAAATCACTTCAGCAGTGGAATCTCACTCTTGAGTTTGCATCATTATCCAAACCCTTAAACTCCTGTTTCAGGTAAATGCATCATTGGCATTAGTGAAAATAAATTTACCTACTAAGTAAGTATGTGTCCAATTTCAGATCTGGCTCACCAATGTTTTCAATTCATTTACAGGAAACAGGGAATACAAAATCATAACTTCTTTGGTATGCTTTAATACTGAAGCATGAAGTCTGGTGAAATTACTCACTATGGTGTTATTTGTGAGAATGTAAACAACATCTCTTCTAGTGATCCTAGTAAAAGTTTCTTCCTTCTTTTCTTCTAGAATTAAAATATTTCAATTGAATACATTGTTAACAGAACACAGCAACTCCAAACACTCAAAAGAAGCTGATTGCACTGGTATTTGTCCATTTAATTTCACTGATACTTGAGCAAACAATTCTCTATACAGTTACCTCTACACAGTAGAGAGTTCTGTATGATACAATAAAAATACACTTTAAAGTTTAAAATATTAAAGCCATTCTTCTTGAATGCAGAAGTTCTGAGTGATTTGGGTTTTTTGTTATTTTTGGCATCACCAACTGGCAAAATCAGATGTTGGTGAAAGCACTTGGTCAGGCATCTTTCAAAACAAAGTACACAAGTGTTAGATGTGTTCTTGTTAAAACATTAGACTAGTTTTCTCTCCTCCCATCACCACATATGCATCCAAGAAGCGCCCCACAAACATACTTTCAGTGGGCATCAAACTCAACAACCAAGCTAGGCCAAATTGAAAAATTTTTTAAACACCCAGTTCCAAAAAAGAATTCTACCAAACCAAATTAGCAGCCCAACTTTCTCAATGCAGCAACAAGGATGTATTAAGAACTAAAAGTCACACTCAGCCAGAATGCTGAGAAGAAAACAAACCAGCAAGCAGGACATGGTACATGTCAGGTTTTTAATCCCATGATTAAAATTGCAAATCACAAACACTCCTCGAAGCTGGTTCCAGAGCCTTCCTCTCCTAGGAAATACCCTTACCTAGGATGCAAAATTAGTCTCCCCACTGGTCCCTCCCTTTACTTCCACTAATCTTGGCTTCTCTGTCTTCATTCAGTGGCAGAGATGCTTTACAGCAGTAGCTGGTAACGCTTCCTTAGAGAGTAAAAGATCAAGCTTGAATCCTTCAAGTTTTCCAGGGTTTGAAAACCTAGGTCATTTAGTACCCAAGTACTTTACTTCAGCCACATGTGCAAACACAAGCGCCAGTGGGAGCAGTGCTTTGTATTATTTGTGTAATTCAATGCTTTCAGAATTCATTAGGTGGGACCATATGATCATAGAATCATAGAATAGTTAAGAGTTCGAAAGGAGCTTAAGATCATCTAGTTCCAACCCCCCTGCCAGGGGCAGGGACACCTCCCACTATACCATGCCACCCAAGGCTCTGTCCAATCCAGCCTTGAACACAGCCAGAGATGGAGCATTCACAACTTCCCTGGGCAACCCATTCCAGTGCCTCACCACCCTCACAGTAAAGAATTTCTTCCTCATATCCAATCTAAACTTCCCTCTTTAAGTTTGAACCCATTACCCCTCATCCTGTCACTACAGTTCCTCATGAAGAGTCCCTCCCCAGCACCCCTATAGGCCCCCTTCAGATACTGGAAGGATGCTATGAGGTCTCCATACAGCTTTCTCTTCTCCAGGCCGAACAGCCCCAACTTTCTCAGCCTATCTTCATACAGTAGGTGCTCCAGTCCCCTGATCATCCTCATGGCCCTCCTTTGGACTTGTTCCAACAGTTTCATGTCCTTTTTATGTTGAGGACACCAGAACTGCACACAATACTCCAAGTGAGGTCTCACTAGAGCAGTGTAGAGGGGCAGGATCACCTCCCATGACCTACTGGTCACACTCCTCTTGATGCAGCCCAGGATACAGTTGGCTTTCTGGGCTGCAAGTGCACACTGCCAGCTCATGTTCATTTTCTCATCAACCAAAACCCCCAAGGCCTTCTCTGCAGGACTGCTCTGAATCTCTTCTCTGCCCAACCTGGAGCTGTGCCTGGGATTGCTCCAACCCAGCTGTAGGACCTTGCACTTGGCATGGTTAAACTTCATCAGGCTGGCATCAGCCCACCTCACAAGTGTGTCAAGGTCCCTCTGGATGGCACCTCTTCTCTCCAGTGTATCAACCAAACCACACAGCTTGGTGTCATCGGCAAACTTGTTGAGGGCGCACTCAATCCCACTTTCCATGTCACCGACAAATATGTTGAACAAGACCAGTCCCAGCACCCATCCTTGAGGGACACCACTCGTTACTGGTCTCCAGCTGGACACTGAGCCATTGACCACAACTCTTTCCGTGCAGCCATCCAGCCAGTTCTTTATCCACCGAGCGGTCCACCTATCAAATTGATGTCTCTCCAACTTAGGGACAAGGATGTCATGTGAGACAGTGTCAAACGCTTTGCACTAGTCCAGGTAGATGACATCAACTGCTCTGCCCCTGTCCATCACTTCCGTAGCCCCATCATAGAAGGCCACCAGATGGGTCAGGCAGGATTTCCCCTTAGTGAAGCCATGCTGGCTGTCACCAAGTACCTTGTTGTTTTTCATGTGCCTCAGCATGCCTTCCAGGAGAATCCGCTCCAAGATTTTGCCAGGCACAGAGGTGAGGCTGACTGGTCTGTAGTTCCCCAGCTCATCCATTTTCCCCTTCTTGAAAATGGGGGTTATATTCCCCTTTTTCCAGTCGTCGGGAACTTCACCTGACTGCCATGATTTTTCAAATATGATGGACAGTGGCTTAGCAACTTCATCTGCCAGCTCCTTCAGGACTCGTGGATGGATGGATACTTTTATACGAGATCCCCTGATTTGTGAATCCCAAACTGATTAAGACAGAAGCAAGTATCGCAATGATGGAAAGATGGAAATAATCATAGTAATACCTAGTAACCTGAAGCTCTGTTGCTTCTTACGTCTATAAGGAAAAGAAGGGTACTACTTTCCTAGTAGTCTACTAGGAAAAATACTTGGTCGATTATATGCCTGAACTTTCTGTGTAAAGAAAAGTTATAATTAGATATACAGACACCTACATGTTTTAATACCTGCTGTCCTGCACGGAACACTTTAACCTACACAAAACACAAAAGCTACATATAGACTACTACCAAAACAAAACATACAAACACAAAAACAGCATACCCAAAGCCCAGCTCCCAAACCACTTTCAATATAATGAAATCGCCAAAGCAAAGGAGATAAAGTACAAACTCAGTGGTGCCCAAAGGGAATTTCAGTATAGGTTCATAAGTATAAGTCCTTTACAGGCAGCATTAAAACACAGATCATACTGAAGGTATGGTAAATGTAGTTACAGAAAGTACTTACTGAATGTAATTCTGGAAAAATCTCTTCCATGGCAAAGTACTCCATGAAAGTGGCAAATCCCTCATTCAGCCAGAGATCATTCCACCATTCCATAGTTACCAGATTGCCAAACCACTACAAAACACCAAAAATATTATTCTTTTTTTCATAAATAAAATCAGATTAGTACAGTAACACCTCATCCATCCTTAGCTTTGCCTTGTACATCAGGCAGAGTTGCAACCCACCTGCTGTACTGGAAAAAAAATACACCCACAGGTATTTCCAGCAGATACAATGTACAGCCCCATCACAGTGAGGACAGGGGTGAATTTAAGGACAAAATTACATTAAAATAAAGAACCCACCACATTTAAACAATGACCTCCCCAGTCTAGTACCTGATGGGCAAGCTCATGTGCTATCACTGCAGTTATTAACTTTTTATCCCTTGCTGAAGAAGTACGACTGTTAAACAAGAGTGACGATTCTCGGAAGGTGATCAAGCCCCAGTTTTCCATAGCACCAGACTGAAAGTCAGGAATTGCTACCAAATCTGGAAAAGATTTGAGACAAGCTTTTGAAAACTGCTAGTTAGAGGAATTACATGTTTCAAATCTACCTGTTTATTCAATAATCCCTGAAAACCTCATTATTAAAATCCTGCTGTGTGGACATGTGCTCACATCTCAAGCAGCACAGAAGCCCTAGTCTTACAGCCATATTTCTCCAGCACTGCTCTTAAATAAAGAACTTAAAGCACTACACTGCCTTTAGACCTTGTATTAACAACTAATGAGGAAATGGGTCTGCCCTACTAAAAGCAGTGGTTTAGAGGACTACATTTCATTATCTTTCCAGTCAAACTAATATGTGCAGAGAAGTCAGAGTGCAGATTTTGCACTGGTGAACATGACTCACAGATTGAGAATTCTGTATCTCCCTACCAAGGTATATCATGTTAAATTTACATGGACTGCTTTGATGTTATGTACAATTATAAGCAATCCAGTGTCGAAAGCTTATAAAAAAATTCCAGCTTGGGAATCACTTAATGGTCGTACTTACACACTTAATTTTTTTTTTTTTTTAATTTAGGGGAAACCTTGTTTTGCAATTTTTACATGACAAGGACTTACCTAATTTTTCAAGAGGGTAGTTTATTAAAAAGTAGTTTTGATAAAATTCCAGAAGTTTCACTGATGTGTTTAGGGCGTACTCAACTTGGTTTATATGCTGTGGTATGGCATAGACAGATACCTAGTCCAAACAGAAAAAAAAATTAAAACATATAGCTGCAAAAGCTTTAGAAGTAAAAGAGAAGCTTGCAGAAGTTCCTGAAACAGATAGGACAGTGTCATGGTTCAAACCCAGCCAGTAATTCAGAACTACGCAGCCGCTCGCTCACTCCCCCCTCTTCTTCCCCCCGCTGCTCCTGGACAAATGGGGAGGAGAATGGAAAGAATATAACTCCCATGGGTTGAGGTAAGAACAATCCAGTAATTAAGGTATAACACAAACCACTACTGCTGCCACCAATAATAGTAATGATAAAGGAAATAACAAGGGAAGAGAATACAACCGCTCACCACCTGCCAACCGATACCCAGCCTGATCCAAGCATTGATCTAGCCCTTCTAGGTTACTGCCCCCAGTTTATATACTGGGCATGACGTGCTGTGGCATGGAATACCTCTTTGGTTAGTCTGGGTCAGGTGTCCTGTCTCTGCTTCCTCCCGACTTCCCCTCCTCCCTGGCAGAACATGAGACTCAGAAAATCCTTGGTCAGACTAAACATTACTGAGCAAGAACTGAAAACATCAGTGTTATCAGCGCTGTTCCCAGGCTGAAAGTCAAAAACACAGCACTGCACCAGCTACTAAGGAGAAAAATGACTGCTACTGCTGAACCCAGGACAAACAGTTTTGGGAGTACACAAGTCAGTTACAATACTAGTTATGAAGCTGTCAATGAAGAGTTAATTTTTTTTGCTAAAGCCAGTCAAAATACAGACAGACTGTCCAGGTGACCAATGTGTATGTGAGAACAACTCAATGCTGACACCCTTAAGGAAAGTATTCATTAAGGGTCTACATGAACAGAATTTGATCCAGTTCTTTTTTCACTCCCTCATGAGTTAAGTGACACCCCCTACAAGCCTCTTATTATTCTGTAAGTTTAGTCTATCAGTATGGTAACACTAGTATCATCTGCAAGAAATTCTCTCAAGAAATAATAACTGGCAAAAGTTAATCCATTTTCCTACCTAAAGTAGAGCCACATTAGACCTGATGTAAGAAGCATTCATAAAAACTGAGAGGTTACAGGCTCCCTCTAGTCACACTGAAGTGGCTATATCAATAACATAACTTCGATTAGGTTACAGGCTGATCCAGGTTTAGGATGCCCTTTCATACACAAAAAATATGTTGAGACTAGTTTTCCTGTTATCTTAAAAAATCTCTTCCTCTTACCTACTACAAATCAGTAAACAAATGACATCTCAAATAGATAGATAGAGTGATCTTTTAATTTTTGAGTTTGAACCAGTAAGGACAAAAATCTAGCGTTCCTGGAAATGTATTCTTAGCTGCAAATTTTAAGATCAAAACCAAAGGATCTTCTGAGTTCTTCGACCTCAACTCTAAGCTATTTTATAACATTTAAGACAATAAGCTTACTGTGTGTGAACTGGTTAGCTGAAATCTTTGAATTTCCCAGCCACAAAGAGCTGGAAGCATTCTGAGAAAATGTCATTATATGCTTCCTTCTGACAATTTTCCTTGACCTACCAGATGCTGTTGGCAACAGAACAACCCACTAGGTGAGACTTTGGCCTTACTTGGTATAACCATTCTTTTGGTTTCTTCCTTTAAGCTGTGAAGTACTCTTAGATATTGCTAAAACCCTTGTGTTTAGTGCCTTCTAAAGGTCTGCTGAACTTCCCTAGCTTGGCCAAATCTTGCTTGGTTGTTCAAAATGGAAGGAGAAGAACCTTTTTCCTTAGTTGGAACACATCACACAGTCCTTTTCTCCTGTCCTACCTGCCTCTGCCATAAAATACCTCAGAAGTACTAAGAATTCCTGCAAATTACTCTCAGTTTTATGAACAAAGCAAAGCACACCTACATAAGCAGTTGTTTCCAGTTCTGCAATCATGAAACATTTAGTATACTCATCAGTTTTATGCCTGGCAAAGAACTGGCTATATGGTTTTACCAGACTACAGTTCAAATACACATCTGAATGGCAGCCACAAGGTGAGGATTGGAGGGGGAATAAAAAAAGTAGTGATCTAACTTTACTAACCTGTAAAGTTTGGTCTAACCTGACCGAACAGTCTGCCCTATTCAGCTGTAAGTAGAAATACTTGTCCAAGCCAGATTCAAAGCTTATTGACCAGTACCTTTACTTGTGTATACTGGATTAAACAGAGGGCTGCGTCTCCTTCTCAGTGTTACTAGCAGTATTTATTCCCTCTGGCCCCTTCTAGGCAGGTACTGGCACTTCTGACTTTTCATGAGGAAGGGCCAGCTCCTGTTGGAGAGTCATTGCTCACATGAAAACTCCTGGACCTCCTAAAATGAAATAAAGGAGCACCTCCTAATATTAAAATGTTTTTTCTTTAGTTACTGTAATTGCACACATCATATGAACTGCTTATTGACCATGCAGGCTATATCCCCATGAAGGAGTAAGATCAAAGAGGACCAACTGTTTGATTTTTTCAACCTTTTAAAAATAAAAATCTCACAGTGAAATAATTGCACTCAGGTGACTAAATGCAGATATAAACTTAAGTCTGTTTGCTTTACTGCAGGGCATGGGCTTGTTTTGGGCTCTTTTAGTAGATTATCTTTGCAGGTGTAGAACATATTTGCAGCTTGAAAATAGTATGTATGCTTCCGTGGTAACTGCAATGTTTCTGTAAATCACCTGAACAACTCCTGGTTTTCATGACATTACTCCCTCACAGATGAAGCATTAAAACTAAAAGTTTAAAGCTTTCAGCTCTGACAGTTTTTAAGAATTTTAGATTTTGTAAATTTCCACTGTTAACAAGACCTGCTGCTGAGTACCTTGCTGGAACAGTCTTCTCAATCTGGTATAAGCACTGAAGTCAGCCCAACCTATAGCATATGGCCTTTTCACCCTATACTATTATGAGTATAATAAAAGCAAGAAAATAAATCCAAAACAGACAAAGTGTGCTTGTGGGTTACAGATTTTTTATGTTTTGTTTCAATTGGCTGGTTAACTTGAGAGGGGTGAGGGAGAACTTAAAATGCAACAAACATACCAGACTCCCATTAGTTTCCCTACTGATGTTTTTCAAGTCTGCAACAACAAAGGCTACTAGGTAGGTGCTCATCTTCAAACTCACAAAAAACTCATCTTGAACAATTCCATTTGTCACAGGAATAGTGGCTTTCTGCAGGTGAAAGGAAAACTGTTATTAATGCAGACAAAAGAATACTAAGACATGCAAGGAAACAATGCTAAAAATAAAATAAAAAATATATATATAATTCAGTTCACACTTCAACCCCCTGTATAATCCAAAATCTACGTAAAGATTAGCATTAATTCAAGAGGGCTTTAGGCTAGATTGGAGACATAGTTCAGCATGGCCTACTAAAAATAGTGGTATTGCATGAGTTAAACATTTGTCTTTTCCCAGAAGCCTCTTCAAAACTAGCTAACCAGATATACTCACTATTTTAAAATGGCAGAACAAAAAGACACTCACACACACCTTTATAAAAGAAAAGAGACCGCATTTTAAAAAGTGAAGAAAACCTAAGGTTTCTGTTAATTTAAAGCAAAAACTCGCCCAGCTTAAAAACACACTGCCAAATACAACTATCTGCTCAGTCTTCTGAAGTAAGATACCACAGTGTATCTTACATTACATTTAGTGCAGAAGTTTTTCTTTAATATTAGTCCTGGAAAGGCACACTATATGCTTTACTTTTCTGTATAGTCCTTCACAAGCATAAATTGCATAAAGAATAAAGTGAAATGTTTGAAACCAATGAAGTGCAGAATAGTGAAGGTCTGGAGAGAGAGATGGTAGTTCATATGGCTTCCTAAACTTCATAAATAAACTTGCTTCCAGAAACCACAAATATTCAAAAACAAAAATAACCTTAGTTTTAGACATGGTCATTTCAAATCAAACAATGATTTAACATTTAACTGCCACAGAAAATTTAGCTGTCAACCCTAAAGAGGAACAGATTTTTAAGCCTGAAGACACAATGGTACAATAATCTAGCCTGACCAATGCATATAACAGAATGCCATCACTGTATTCCTTCAGCAACTCAACATTTCTGCATTTACTACAGCTTAATCTTCATAAAGAGGTGATACCCTATGTAAGAAAATATACTGTGGCTGTGGATAAACTGGTTCAAAAATCAGTTTTCCTCATTAAAAAAAAACAACAATACAACAAACAAAAAAAAATAACAAAACCACAACAGAAACCACCACAAGCCCCAAACATACATAGTTTATTTCTAGCCTTAATGTGTGTCAGCCACTATATATTGATCTCCTAGCAATGTGCATGCTAGTTGAGAAGGCCTGCCTCGAAGATCTCTTGCTCATGTAGGTATTTGTAGAAAATGAAGTTCACATTTAACCATCTCATGGCTAAATTAAAAAGTCCCTCCATTCATTCAGCACAGCTTGTTACCAAGAACTGCAGTTATTACAGAAGTATCTGTACCACTTTTTTTTTTCCTAACAGGAGTTTATTTAAGTGTTTATTTTCAGAAACAAACCTATCCCAGTAATGATTTCATCAACATAATATACTTCTACAAAACACAATATTCAATTTTCACATTTCTTTCTTTATTCACAGGGGAATCAACTCATTAGCCTACACATAATTGCATAGGGAGACCATAGTATGTACGAGAATACTTAATCCAGGCTAAATCTAAAATGCAAGAATTAAGCATGTGCTAAAATCAAATGTTAAAATCTTGTGAGATCAAAAATCTCCAAAGAAATAAATCATAAAACCATGCCTCTTAAAAGAAGACTTACATATAAAAACACGTACCATTTAAACAAAGTGTCACGGACACAAGAAAAAGTGTTGTGTTGATGTAGCTTACTATTTCTCAGAAACTCTCGTCTAATTTCTTAATTTATACAGTTAAAAAAAAAGTTTTTATTATAATTCATATGTGCACATTATCTGGACAACTTACAAAAACAAAGGAACTACTTTTGAACCCATTAAGAGACTGCATGCTTGGACCTTGCACAACAAAAGCAGAATTATACAGTATCAAATAATCAGGGCATAAATTTGGAGGACAATGAAAATAATATTGTTCGCAGTATAAGCACAAATAAGTAATTATCTTGGAGATGTTGCCCATTAGCAAAAGCATGAATTCATTTTCTCCACGTTTCTGTATCTTATTAATAAATTCTAATTAAACCTAACCTGTTCTTTTGACACAAGAACTCACATCTGATCCCGAGCACTAAACATTCAACTTCATTGCTTTTAATGTCTTTTCCTAATACTATATTTGTTCCACATCCAGAAGCTTTCTCAAATCTTTATTAGACATGCAGGTGTTATAACAGCCTGTTTTCTTCAGATTTAATTCACATTTCTTGAGGTGTGAGACTTAGCTATTTCCAGTCTAATTAGAGGAAGATTCTCTGGCAACAAATAAAAACTCACTAAACAAGAAAAGCAGAGTTGCCCTGTCAGGCATGTTGGCTGGACTCAAGTTACAATTCTTGGCAACACAGAGCTTCAGCTTCTCTGCAGACTCTCTCAGGAAGGCTGAAAAGTCTGTTCATATCTGTATCTGAGTGAACACTCAGTGTTCACTGTACTGTGACCCACTTACATAGTTTGCAGAAAGATACAATCTGAAATGTCAGTCTTGCCCAACACCACAAACACAGGTGCAGCATTTTCCGAAGTGACTTCTTTCTGTACATGCAAAGTTGAATTAACACCGCTCACTAAAGACATGAAATCTGAATGAAATCATAGGAGAAAGTACAGAAAGTGATGGAGGGTCTAGGTTAAATGATTCAACAAAGCACTTACTGAGGAAGGCACCTTGGAGGCGCTGCACAACCACATATAGTAGGAAAAAGGAAAAAAGGAAGTAGACACACCTGCTTGCTACCATGAGATATCTTACTCTATTGCTTATTCTGCTGGAGAAGTCTAGTACCACAATGGACATGAGCAGACATGCGAAGTGACAGTAGGCAGGTAACTGCTTCCAAAGCACTAGCAACTATCAACCATAGGGAACACCCTCCAACGAGTTTCTGTTCGGTGATAAATGGTAATGTTTTTACGAAAGATAACCTAGTTCAGACACAGACTAAGTAAGAAATTAGTCTTGCTGGTCTGTCTAAATGAATTAGGCTTCCATAAATGTTTGTCAAAAGGTTTAACATCATAAAGTATCACCATAAAAATCAGATATGCTCTTACAAGACTTTGCATGAAAAGATCAAGCTGAAGGAATTTCAGATCCCTCATCCATATTCTGGGGTTGGCTCTGTATTCACACCTTAACTTCTCCTCATTTTAGGCTCAAATGCACATCCTTCAAGGTCAGGCATACCTTTCACTGAGACTGTTGCTAGTTATACAAATATTGGTAAAGATATTCCAGTACTCTGCACGTGTGCAGTATCAGCAAACACAGAAAACTCAAAAGTGAATCTTTAGGTCTATTGAGACTGTTGTAGCCAACAACAAAATTCCTGCAAAATAATGATTCATTTAAATGTAACAGGAATCCCTCCCATAGCCATTCAACATCCTACAATAACAGCCCTACAACAACATCCTACATTGTGCAGTACATTGAGCAGTTTTCTCTACAAAGTTACTTAGTTCAAATATTTGAGGAAGAGATAGTTGTTTATTAAAAAGTCACAGACTTTATAGCTTATCTGCTCAAGTCAATATTCTGAGCATTAATGCAACAAAACACAATGCAAAGCACTTAAACAGATTACGTAGGCAGCTGCTCTACTAAAATTCCTCTACAAAAGCAGGTACCTTTGGCATATTTGACAGAGTGGAAAGTTTCTCATCTCTCCTGATCTTGATTAAAAAAGTAGCTTTAAATGCTGGTTCATCAAAGCATGGAAAAGCAGACCTTGCTGCCACAGGTTCAAACTGAGTTGCTGCAAAGCACCTAACGGGAAGAGTAGAAAAAAGCAAATTAAGAATTATTAAAAGAATAATGTCAGTTTATTTATGATAGAACAGTCATTTCCCCTCAAAACTCGTAAGTTTGTTACTTCAGTAGCTTTCTGTCAGCTGGTCCTGGACTGACCCATACTGCTTTTTCTACTTTCATTTATTGCACCACTCTGTTTCTAGCAAATGTGCATGGACAAGTGTGTGCCAAAAGCATGAACACTCTGCAAGTACGCATGACCAGTGTTAAGACCCATTCAAAGTGGGTGGTGGTGAGTGGCAATTTCATTAACCTTACTGGTACAAACCACTGATTTACCCTTTTTAAAAGTGGGTGTGGTGTTTCTCTTTTCTCCAGTCACTGAGGACTTCAAGACTGACATGACAATTGAGAGCAGCTTGGCAACTACATCTACTAGCTCTCTTAGGACTGTAAGATGCATCTCTTTGGGTGCCATGGTTTTGTGTATGTTCAGGTTCCTCAAATAGTCTCACACCTGATCTTCTACAATGCTGAGACTTTGTTCCCTCAGTCCCTTGAGACTCAGGGACTGAGGAGAATATGGGACAAATTTATAGGGAGAAACTAAAAATTAAACAAACAAAAAGCCATATTATAACTACCTACAACCACTACATGCATTACATTTAACTGACAGAGGGTCTGCCCTGACTTGATGAACTCATCCATTAAAGACACTTTTTCAGGTCGATTAATCAGGAGATTAAAGATGGATTTTGCTCAATAGGAATCAGTTGTACAAAACATCCAATAGAAAAAGCAATCCCTGTTATTTCTATTATTATTCAAGCACAATCTAGGGTGATAGAAGAGAGAAGATGCATTTGTGGGCATACCTTTGCCTGGAATTCTCATCCTTGTAGGAAACTTTGTAAAAGCCGTAACAGGTATCCGATAAATTAGATGAATATGCTATGTTGACAGTATAATTCTGTCCTGCAAGGAGAGCCTCAGGAGCCATGACTGCAATCTGGTCATGCAATGGATATTCCAGGAGTTCAGCTGGCTTTTCTTGATGCCCACCTGCTGAAGTAATAGTTGCCTTGGTGATATTAAGTCCTGAACTGTGAAGTACAATCTTCCAAGTTACACGGATGATGTTAACCACTATCTTTACAGAGCCTGAAAATTTCAGAGAAGTTAGGTTTGGTTGCAAGACAAGATCATAATGCAGTGGTACAACATCAGAAGGAAGTCTAATTTTTGCCCATGGAAATAGTTTTCCATTGGTTGCCAAGGGGTATATTAGTTCCATCGTATGATTTTTTTTATGGCAGCCTTCTTTGGTAAAGATACATTTCGGAAGAAGATAAATCACCATTATTAATGCAACTGCAATCACAAGAATAACTGTACAAACCACCATGGTCCTTGTAGAGGGCAGTGAACATGATCCATTTGAACTTTGTCTATAGACAGACATGCTGTTCCGGAGACTGGAGCTTCTGTTCATGAAGGACATCCCCAGCAATTTTGCTGATGACTCATAATCCTCTTCATCATCATCCATTTCATGCTCTCCAAGGCCACGCACCAAGAGCCGTGAGCTCCTTGGCTCATATTCCACTTCATCAGGCTCCAGTGGATGTAAACAAGGCTCTTTTGCCAAGTCAACAATGTCAGGCTCTTCTTCAAACATGCTGTTTTCAATCATATTCCTGGGTAACTGAATTTGATCTGAAAAAGAAAAGACCATATATACATGATAAACAAAAGTCATGGTTATAATACCTCAGGATATAGTTTACTGAATTACAGAACGGGAAACATTTTTACAGAACATGCAATCAAGAAGTCATCAATTTTCTCTCTCAGGTTTGTTTCTACAAAACTCTTCTGTGCTTTTCTGCCTACCATAATTTCTCATTCAGTATCTTCAAAGGATGCTTCCGTTGCACATATTCAATCACATCTTGCACCATAACCAGGGATCAGCTACACCACTACAAAGCACTCCCAGTTAGAATCATAGAATGGCTTAGGTGGGAAGGGACCTTAAGGCCATCCAGTTCCAACCCCCCTGTCCATGTCCCCCAGACACAGCACCTTCCACTAGACCAGGTTGCTCAAAGTCCCGCCCAGCCTGGCCTTGAACATTGCCGGGGATGGGGCAGCCATGGCTCCTCTGGGCAACTTGTGCCAGGGCCTCACCACACTTGCAGTAAATAATTTCTTCCTTATATCTAACCTGAACTTCCCTTGTTTAAGTCTAAACTTATTACCCCTTGTCCTATTGCGACAGACCTATTGAAGAGCCCCTCTCCAGCATTCTTGTAGGCCTCCTTCAGATTTTGGAAGGCTGCTATGAGGTCTCCACACAGCCTCTTCTTCTCCAGGCTGAACAGCCCCAACTTGCTCAGCCTGCCTTCATATGGGAGGTGCTCCAGCCTCCATCATTCATTGATGTCAGTGTCTTGGCTACATTATTCCTACCCCAGTAAACTGTATTTGTATTCAACTGAATTAGTCAAGATGTAATATTCTTTCAGTTGCAGGATAAAACATAGGCAGCCAATACAGTTTTAGAGGAGTTTCTGAATATAATAGTTAATGAGTTCTTTAATAAAGGAGAAAATCTGTCAATGTGCTGGCAGCTACACAAATAAAATATCCATTTGATATTTTTAACCTTCTTTTTCACACATACCCCCCCAAAAAGATGAAAAGTATTCCTCAAATAAAAATGGCAGTAAAAGAAGTTATTGTTCCAAGAGATACCTTCTCATACAACCCTTGAAAAAAATCCATGCAGGTAAAAAGTTAAACCAGTGCCAATCAGACTTTGTCTCCACAAAAATTGTCCTTGGTAGATAACATAACTGAACATAAAAGAAGAATTGAAATTCATACAAAATTTTAAAAGTACCAGATACTTTAATACTCCACATGTAGTTATATTTTAATCAAACTTCTGGTCATGTCTATAACTGTTTATGTAAAAGGTTATCTTTCAACTAACCTACTGAAAAGTGGAAAAAATTAAAACCACTTGTGGAAATAAAAATTGGACACGGACATCCAAAAGTAGCCAACTTTGGAGCAAGGTACTTTTTTCATACTGTATTTAACACAGAGTACTACAAACAACATAGAAAGGATGTTAACTGGCTTTTGTCAGGACACCACACAGTTGTTCAGAGAACAAAACAACTTAAATGAAAAAGTGCAAGAAATCCCACCACCCCAGTGTTTTAGGGTCTTGGCATTACACTTTATTTGAGTTAATCCCCTCTGACAGCTTCTAAGGGACTAGACAAAACTCTTGTCTGACTGCAAGGCTTCAGAATGAAACTAATGTCTTTCAGACATGAAGGTCTACTTATAATTTAACAATAATCACATCACGGCTCTATCCACCACCTTTTAGGTTCCCAAAATGAGAAAGATAACTTTTTCTTTTGATTTAAACATACTGAAAAGCAGGTTGACTTTTATTGATTTCTGATAAAAATACACATTTTGCTAATCTATATAGAACCTATAATATCAGTGTTCCCATAATACATTAGTGATTTTATCTATATTGCTAAAGTCCCATCCAATAACTGAGGATATATACAGAAAAAAATAACATTAATAATTGCAGGAATATAACTATATATGGCTGCCTGATAGGATCTAAGATGTTGAAATAGACTAATGTAAGATACTGGGAGGGTAAAGATTTGTGGTTCAGTAGTAACCTTCCCCCCCCCCCCCCCCCCCCCCCCCCTTTTTTTTGAAGTCAGGTTTCAAATGGCTGAAATTCTCACAGGTGAAAATAAAACATCTTAAAGAAAAGATGGCAAGAAAGTTTTCAAACCAGATATACAAAACTCCTCAACATTTACTTTAAAATATATCAAACCTTTCTGTTTCAAGGGCACAAACTCTGAAAATGATGGTGTCTGTAGCTGTAACACTGAAAAGGATGGAGCAAGAATTTTTATTCTAGCCCATGTTCTACTACGCTTTTCACTTTGGATAGTATGTGTGTATTAAATCTCTAACAATACTAGCCTGCCAGTTATTCCAGAGTTAGACTGACAGACTGTTCAGATACCTTCAAAACAAGTAAGAGCTTCATAAATCAGCACCTTGCATCTCCAACAAAAAACTACTGGGTTACTTGGGGGGGGGGAAAAAAAAAAAAAAAAAAGGTCAACCATGAACATTTCCCTGCACAGGCCTTAAAATTAGGAAAAAAAAAATCCTACTCAACAAAAGTCAGTAGAAGGAAGATGCACTGATTAATCTGATCAAGCAACACAGAGATGGATGAAAGCAGGTAGGTTGCTGGAATTTGGATCTACCTGCTCACCCTTTGCCCCACTGTAAACTTGCTGCTACTTGCTGCTCTGAGTAGAAATAGGATCATAAGATCACAAGATACCTGGGGTTGGAAGTGACTTCAGGAAGTCACCTACTCCAACTTCCAGGCAAAAAGCAGCTTCTGAAAGTTTCTGTCCCTACGGCATCTTCCGGAACAATGTTCATATTCCACCGTTAGGCTGTGGCTGCAGTTTACTTGTCCAGCACTATGGTCTCTACATTGGAGCATGTGCACTTATATGTCAGATTGGAAGCCTCACAGAGTAAAGAAAGAGGGTAAAAAGCTAAGTTTCTAGTGAACACATAGACATACTAGAGCAGAAAAAATAATGGAAAGACGAAGTATTGTGCAACGGAAGCTTTTTTACAATTCCTCTGCCCAATAACAGTTTATCAAGAATTCACTAAACCACTTGTAACAGAGATTCTGTTGATTATTCCCTCTGCTGGCTGCTTTTCAAATCTGCTGTCTAGGTTCAATCAAATTTGAAAACAGACCAAATTTCTTCAAGTCCCAAAGCAACCCCACCCAAAACCAACCAGCTGTTGGTGGAAGACACCCAAATCAATATCTGCTACATAGAAAAGGCAGGTATTAAGACTCACATCTTAACCACTCCAAAAGGCAGAAGACAACACAGCTCCAGCACCAGCCATGGCATGTGCTGCTGCATGGCCAGCAAAAGAGGTAGATGACAGGGGAGGCACTGCAGAGGGAAGGAGGAGAAAGATAAAGAGTATAAATCTGGCAGAAAGTAGGCTTTATCAGCTCTGTTGCTCATAGAACAGTTTGCTTTTTGAAGAGCTTATTCTCTAGTAATTTTTTTCTACAGCCAACCATCAAAGTATTTTTAAAAGTTGCATGCAAGCACTCTTTCAGTCAAAAAGAATCATACAAAATAGTCTTCAACTGAAACTAGGATAGAAAAGCTACAACAAAAGTTATTTTCAAGGCAACTCACAGTTTTAATACCTAAGAGACATTAATTTCTATGAAAACAACAGTTAAAACCAATTTCTGTTGAAGCATTTGCAAAAACCGGAAGCAATCAAAGACTTGGTTCTTCTGTAATGATGAAAATCTGTAAGATCAGAACTTTACTGAAGATCAAGGGCAACACCAGACTACTGTTCTGCACTGGAGAGCATATAGACAAGGTACCAAAAGCTTACTGGAGTTATGTATGTGCATTCACAGAAGCATAGAAATCAGGCTACTTTTTGGAGAGAAGCCATGGCAAACATCTTTTACACTCAGATGAAATCTGGATTGTTTGTTTCATGCTGGTTCATTGAGATTATAAAATTATAGTACAAACCATCAGTCATGTGAATTGAAATCCTACAACCTTTTAATTTTAATGCATGAGCTGCTACAATATAGCTAAAAACCCATAGGAAAGACAGGAAAAGGCATTCTTAAACAAAAACAAGTCATTAGGAATAAGCAGCAGCAAGAGGAACATGACTGTAACCACCACATTTCACTGTGATCTTTCACACCAAGCATCGCCAAGACACAAACATTCCAATTCAAGACATATGCATTGCACATGAATCCAGATTCCAAATATGACACAGAAAAAACTTGGTATAACTGCAGTACTAGGGAACTTTAATCTGTAAAGAAACTGCACATTCCAGTGAACTACATGCCAGAGGCCGCAGGTGCACTAGAGGCATTTGTGGTCATGCAAGCCTACAATTAGGGAAGTACCGATCTGAGCTGCTAAAATGCACTACCAAAAAATTATCTGTCATGAGGAATGAAAATTTAAATCTAAGTCTTTACTAAACACAAGGAAAAGCAAGGAGTAAAAAAAAAAAAAAAAAAAAAAACATACAGTCATGGGGCTGAGTATTGTTGCTCCCTAATTGGCACTAACTAAATGATGCTAAAAGCATGAAGCTTAAGCTTGAAGTTACAGCAGCTAGAAGCTTGAGCATTTCCCAGTGAAAGCATCAGTGTTCACCGGAGTCAAAAACGGTTCCTAGAGTGTTTGCTTGTTTTGTTTAATTTGGGGGGTTTTTTGTTTGTTTGTTTCATGAATGTGAGATCAAATATTGCAGTAATGAGCTTCTGCACACACACTGGACCAGAATTCCACCAGTTGGTCTGTATCATGGAAATTAAAACAATACATGATTATGTATTTTAAGACTCTCTCTTACCTTAAATGGCCATAAGAAACAGGAGCTGAGAGCGTAATCTCATGTAAATCACTGTTTCTTAGTCTTGGACGCTTGTAAAAAGCTTTCTGAAAGTGTCTTCCTGATTTTTAAGGAAAGCACAATTGCATTTTCTTCAGCAGGACCTCAGGCTGAAGAACCACATGCATCAATTACATTCCAACATTTACCAGTTACCTTTATACAGAGATAACCAGACTATCACTGATACGTCTTTAAACCTTTACTTTCATGTCATCAACAAAACCAGTGTGGTTAATTTACTGAACATTTTGCTTATTCAACTGGCAAAAAAATACAGGGTTTTTGAATATTTATCTGAAGGTCAATAGAGATAACTGAAGAATTTAAGGCTAACTAATACAAGCTTAGTCTAAATTTTGATAACCAACACAGGCATATTGTAATAGCATCACAGAATGGTTTGGGTTGGAAGGGACCTTGAAGCTCATTCAGTTCCAACCCCCTGCCGTGGGCAGGGACGCCTTCCACTAGATCAGGTTGCTCAAAGCCGCATCTAATCTGGCGTTGAGCACTACCAGGGATGAGGCAAGCACAGCTTCTCTGGGCAACCTGTGCCAGTGCCTGACCACCCTCATAGTAAAGAATTTTTTCCTAATATCTAATCTTTATCTACCCTCTGACAGCCTAAAGCCATTCCTCCTTCTGCTATCGCTACATGCTCTTGTAAAAAGTCCCTCTCCAAGTTTCTTGTAGGACCCCTTTAGTACAGGAATGCTGCTAAAAGGTCTCCCTGGAGCCTTCTCTTCTCCAGGCTATACAATGTCCATTCACATCTTAGCAAATATTTTTAAATTTCAATCTGGTATTTTCTCCGCAGTGAAAAGCAGGGGAAGTGGAGGGAAGGGAAGAGAAGGGGGGTGTTTTGAGTTACACTTTGTTCTTTGGGCACTACTGAGAGAGAAAACTATCTACAACTCCCCAAAACATTAAGCCACTGTTCCATTCTCAGCCAGGGGTTGAACAAAGCACAGGATGGGAAAGAGGGCTCTGAACTTTAATGTTAGAACATGGGGTTTGTGTTTCCGGTTTCCAATCTGATCAACAGTATGTTTTGCAATTAAACATATAGAAGCTGTTTAACCCCAGCGGCCTCATGAAAAGGCCCTTAGTATAGCACAAACAAGACAAAACAGGAAATAGTGTCTCAAATTTCTTGATTTACTGAACATCCATATTCATGACTGCTGACTATCTTCTTCACTGTATCTGTCCACCAATTTCATGGCTGATAAATACCAGGCTCATCACAGCTGAAGTTGCAAAACACTTTTCTGCCAGTAACAGCTGTTCTGGGGAAAAATTTGTAGAGAACTTTGCAAAATATCTAACAGACTATGAGTCATACAATCTGACAGGGGTTTTTTGTTTGTTTGTTTGGGGTTTTACTGTTGTTCTTAAAGCAATAAATTCAAATTATCATGCCCTCTCACCTAGAACAGTTTCTAAAAAAAAACCAACCCAATGTGTCTTCCAGATTGCTATTGTTACTTAATACAAACTTGACAACTTGAGTGATAATGCTATACAAATCATTTGTAGGTCACAAGCAAGTATTGCATGCTCATTGCTTCATAACTGGTAGTTCAGCTCACAGAAGTAATAATGTCTAAAGGTTATTGCCTGTGACTTGCAAAGCAGTGACTTTTATATAGTTTTAACAGAGCAACAACATATCTCCCTTTTGCCAGCCTCATTATGTAGTAAGGCAAACTTTGACAGAGAAAGACATGGCAGTGTGCCTGCATGTTAGCTCAAGAAATACTGAGATCTAAATTGCTCCAAAACCCTACCCAGGTATCATATATCAGCTTTGAAATCAGCTTCATTACAGCCATGGGGTTAGAGGCAGTTCAGACACCAGATGCTTTTCAGAAGGCATTCTGGGATCACTTCTTCCATTCATTCTCATGATTGCAAAAGCAGGTGAGAGAGCTGCAGACTGCACTGAGTGACAGACTGATCTACACAGCAGATGAACATGCCCTGTGGGGTCTGTGAACTGCTTCTACAAAAATACCACTAGGGTCATTCTAGAGCCAACCCTGAGGGAGCTCCAAACAAGCTGTGCATACAGGCAGCTAACCTGGGTTGCTTTGCCCAGCAATGCACATGTCCTTGTTCACACCACTGACATTTCAGAACATATATACTGCTACTAGAAAAAGAAAGAAAATAGCAAAATCAGGGAAAAAGATACAACAGAAATAAAACCCACCACCTTTTGTTCTTCTCTAGACAAAGCATATTTTTAATCACCAATTTTATTTATAAGAGAATAATTTCTTTAGATCACAGCCTTGCCAATGATACAACCCCACACAGTAACAGTTCTAAACCCACATGAGGGGTTTTTGCCTTGATGGATCTTAATCCCACAATCATAATTTTTACAGATGAAAAGCACAATTTGGCCTACTCTTATTGTGAAAAGGACCCAAGTTTGGCAAAGACAAGGTTTACAATCTACATATTGTTATTTTAGATATGCCACTGGAATGGCTTTCATGGCTTTATGTATAAATGGGACAAGGCGGAAAATAATCACAAAGAACTTTCAAGTGTAAAGGATATTGACCCTCCTGCATTTTAACATTTAGTGTAGCCTCTTCTATTCTAGGCACCATCCCTCAGCGCAGCACTAGCCTGAACTTTTGCCAATCAAGAGAGCTGCCAACAAGTCAGTTGCTGTGATGGAGCCTGCTAGCCTAATCAGTGTACCTAATGCAGGACAAAGACAGCATTCCCACCATAAGCAGTTACAAGTAATTCTATTGATGTGTTAACAATTCTTTCTCTGTTCTCACGTTTCTCCACTTCCCTCATTATTCTAACCACCAAATTGCTTTTAACTTCATGGCAGGTGCTGGAATATTCTGTTCCAGATTTGTTCCTAGTACATCCAGATCCCAGCATTGTAAAATACCAGCAAAACAAGAATGGAAATCTTAGCCCATGTGAATGGAGCCCAGGTTGTTTCTCAGCTACACAGAGTGCACCCAAATTACTAAATTCATTTCTGAGCAACCATTGCTATACAGGGAGTCCACAGAAATGCAGTAAAAGCAAATACACATCAAATGCACTGATAAAACAGGTTCCTGTTTAGCTTAGCTGACACAGGAACACAAGATACAGATGCTACAACACGGCTTTGTGGAAAAATACTATCCAGCAACATGCACTTCAACAACATAAAACTCACATATAGAAACAGATACAATCAGTATTTTTTTCTGTCAGTAATATCTGACTAAAGTAAAATGCTTGGGATATGCAGAGCATGGGGGAGGGAGAGAAAACACTGAGATTCTGAGACTTTTTTATCTAATGCCTCACCAAAACAGAGTGCTCAGTCTGTTGATCAAGACTGAATATACAGTTTAAAACCAAAAGGAACCCTTCTGCTCCATGACACAACAGTATGCAATATTGACAGTCAGGTGTATGCCTGTTGCTCCCAACAGATTATGCACACAGAACATGCTTCTGCAATCTCAAGTACCAGAATGGAAAGGAATGGATCTTAAAATCATCTAGTTCCAAACCCCCTGCCATGGGCAGGGACACCTCACACTAGACCATGTCGTCCAAGGGAAAAATATATATAAATATACACTGAATTATATACTGAACAAAACTAACACAAAGAAAACATTGCTGAATCGTCAGGAACTAGCTGAAATTACTACATTTTTCAAACGACATTTTTGTCTTTGTAAATTAAATCATTTCTACCTTCTACAAAAAACCCACTTCTTCACGACAGACTTCTTATTTTGTTCATCAGTTTAGTTATGCAATTAATTTCAAAGTTTCTATTTCCTGTGTAAAAAAGATTAAAAAAAATTTAAGAATGTCAAAGTGAATATTATTTACATTTCAGCAGATCATCACAAGTTTTCTCTTCTGCAGTTACTTGTTTATGCACATCACCTGTTGTGAGAAATGCTGTAATAGTTCACTTCTACCTTTCCTTTCATCTCAAATGGAACAGTTCTGTGTTTAACATATTAAACAGGAAATGGTGGAGTAATCTTTCAGAAACACATACAATTTAAAAATAAAAGCAAAAAGCTTGCAAAACATTTCATAATATTGTCAAAAGAGAGATGTCCCAAATTACATGACATATCTCCTTTAGTCAGTATTTCACCTTTTTTTTTTTTTTTTCTTTTTTTTTTCTTTTTTGTGGAGGGGGTAAAATTGTGTAGGTAGCAAATGACTAGACAGAATTAATAAATTCTATTCATTAATTTTTAGTTACCAATTCAGAGGATTTGAGATCATACAACTTGGAAAAATAATTGTGTGCAAACATAGTGAAGTTCTCCATGCACTTCTAATTACAGCTTGATTATTCACATTTCTGAAAAGGTCTCAGATTAAGAATGGTCATGTAAATTTGACAAATCTATACCAAAAAATAAAATCTTACCAATAACCATTTCTGAAACATTTACTAATTCATAACATTTATAACATTTCAGAGAAAGTTCAGACTGGGAATGAGGAAAAGGTTCTTCACTGAGAAGGTGGTTCATCACTGGAACAGGCTCCCCAGGGAAGTGGTCCCAGCACCAAGCCTGCCAGAGTTCAAGGAGCATCAGAACAGCATTTTCAGCTGTACCGTTTAGTTTTAGGTAGTCTTGAGAGAAGCAGGGAGTTGGACTCAATGATCCTTATAGGCCACTTCCAACTTGAGATAACCTATGATTAACTCAGTGATTCCAGGACCTAAGAATAGATCTGCAATTAACTGTTCTTCCAGAGCCACAGAACTCATACATTATCTTCAACTAAAGTTCTGGGCAAGAAAGAAGGCATAGCAGAGAGCTCTCCAAAAAGGACTTGACCTAAGTTTCCAGTACGCGGCTGGGGGCTGAAGTAAAAAATAAATCTTAAATATTTTTATTTAGGTTATCTGAGTATTTCCACTGGAGAAACTATTCAAACAATAAGATTTCAGCACACCTCCTAGCATTCCTAGGAAAGGATGTCTTTGACTTCTGAATTAGAAAAACAGTGATCTTTCATATCCACTTTAGTGCATTTGCTGCCTTAAAGACTGTTTCATAAAGTCTTTATATCCATTCTGAAACAGCTCTACATCCATAAAGTAAAACAAGAAGTTATCTTCTTGACAGTTTCACAAATGGGCATCAGAGAGCTCCAAATCCAACTGAAACGCTTCGGAAAATTATAAGACTGAGCCCGTTCCCTCTGTTTTATAAGAGTAAAAGCCCCAAAGAACTCTGAGAGCTACAAAAAGAATACTGTAAGCTTCCCGTGACAATCACCCGTTCCTCTGAATTTACACAGCACTTTGTTCAGGAAATGAACATATAGACCCACAAACAGAACTTATTACTACTGTATAACACAAACCCAAACCTTTCAGTTACCATAAAGCATAGTTTATTTTAAAGATTTGATGTCCATAACAGCTTCAGACTACCAGCCAATAGTGTAAACATCCCTTTCAGTTCAGATTTTAGCAGCTGCTACTGAGCACCAAACATACCTCAAGATCATCAAAATAAGGAACAACATCTATGCTCTAATATTCGCACATTTCTCTTTAGTGTCCCTCCCAGCACAGCCAGCTTTCTGGAGGAAATTTATTAACCAGCTTCAGCTCCAAATTTTCATCCAAACCATCTTACCATCATCTCCAGTCTTTTCACGTAAGGAAAAAAAGAAATAGGAAGTTCTGAGCATGAACATGGCTTCTCAGTGGTAGCACAGAGTATCTTTGAGCTATACACTCAGGCTCACACTGCCACTTCTCCCAGCTGCATGGATAAAGGGCAGAATCTTTTTGATGCTTTACTGCACAATGCAGTAGCAGTATTATGTCAAACAGACTTTTAGAGTGATAGCAACATGATGATTGTCCCTCTCAAAGGGGACAGACTTAGCAAGATGACTTTAAACAAAATTCTTCCTGAAACTGCAGTACTATTAAAAGTCAAGGTCTTTTCATCACACACACAGGAATGCATATTACAACCCTGTGACTGCAATAAACTGTAAGCCAAAAGACCAACTGCTTGTACAAACTGTACTTTAAATATGGAAAAAAAATAAAAACCAAATAAAAACCATACAACAAAAATTCCACAAACCAAGACAAACAAGGAAACAAGCAAAAAAACTCTCAAAACAAACAAACAAAGGTCCATCTTGCTAATTAAATCAACAAAATATACCCAGAGATCATGACCTTCAAGATAGCAAATGTTTAGAGTATTTGAGAAAAGGGAAACACAACGCAATGACAATATATTTCCCAAGTGAAACAGAAAGTTTATTTTTTACTGCATGGGGTTTTTTCTGATTTTGGCAGAAGTTTTGTACTCTGATTTTCATAGGTCACTGAGGAGTTAAAATATAATGCAGCAAATTCTACCCTGTGTTTTAGCTATGGCTACCCAGCATGCTTGTAATTTAAAAGACCAAATCCCATCTATAATAAAAGAGCTGTATTTTCAACAGGAAAGCTGTTGCTTTACCCAGTGTCTTTTCTTAAGTCCATATTTGGCTATGGTCTTAAGACTAACCAAACATACTTGAGTTTCAGTTTGATCTGAGAGCTTAATTTCCTCCTCTGTCCTGGATGGATAGAATGTGTTAGTAATACAGAAGCAGTGGTAACATGGGCTTCACATGGCTTCAGTCACAAACACAAGCTCACACACTCTGTCAACAAACACTCTTGTATGCTTATCTCAAAACTGCAACCACAATGTTACTTTAAGCATTATTATTCTGTCAAAGCACCGACAGTTCTGAAAGGTTCCCGTTTCCACGAACACCCTGAAACATTTTTTTAAACACCCTAAATCCTCCTGTATTTCATTTCCCCTTTCCTTTGCTGCAAGGAAACACGGTAGAAAGTGCTTTGGTCACGAAAATGGCATAAACAGGGGGGTTGGGTCCTCCTTCTCATCAGAGAGACACGACGGCTTTGGCATCATGCGGGCTCTTATAAGGCTCTTTCCACGGAGCAATACATCGTGAGAACGCGCCTTGCTGCAGAAGTTGCCCAGGCTTCATGTTGTCCGTTATCCGCCACCGTAAAACTATGGCCAGGCAACAAGTACCGAGAAAGAGCAGGAGCCTCCTCTCACCTTTCAAGTTACAACACACGTGTGCCTAATTCATCTAAATAAAACAAGACTTGAGGTGACTTCCATGGGGATAACACGACTGAGGGGCTTCTCCTCTTCCCCATGGCAAGCAGCTCCTGCCGGGAGCTCCCGCCGCGCCCGGGCCCTGCGGCGGGAGGCAAGGCAAGATAAGACGGGCCAGCCCGGGGAGGCCGTGGGCCTCCATCCCGAGCTCGGGGTGCACCCCCGCGGTACTCACCGCCGGGAAACGGCTGCATGTTCCCCCGCGGAGTCCGGCCTCCGCCCTCGAGAGCGAAACTCCTGGTGAGAGGGGAGAAACGGCGCAGCCACGATTCTTCACTCCTCCTCCCGCAGCACGCTCCCAGGTCGGGCGCTGCCCCGGGCTCCTGCGGCACTCACACCGCAGTTGGTATCGCCTGACCTAATCCCGCCCCTTCAGCAACCGCGGACCTGCCTCTGCCCTGCAGCTTCCCAGCCCGCACCAATAACCCTCTGCCCGGGCCTCGGAGCCCGCTTCCCGCCCCGCCCAGTCCCCACACAGACCCGCCCCCCGCCGGACACACGCTCTGAGTGCCGGTTCTCATCCCCGTGGACTCGTCTCCAGTCGAGTCCTTGCGGGAACGGGTGTCCTGGTGCGGGGCTCTGCCGTCTGCTCGCCTAGGGGTATGTCGGGGTGTCGGGTCGCTGCAGAGGAGGGATGACCCGGCCGCAGAGCTCGGCTCCGCGACGCCGCGCAGAGGTTGCGCAGGGGCCTGACAGCCGCGGCAATGTGCGGGGTCTGGCCAGCTTCCACTGCACGTCACCGTCACGATTTAACCTTAATTTTCTATGTTTAGCCTTATTACTGCCTTACCTGCTCCCTCCTCCCTTACCACTACACTTCCGTCCTCACGTGGCTGATTAAACACTTTTTTTTTCCCTTAATATGGGAAAATTTTAACCCCATTGTTGGAAAAGAAGAAAGCGGGAGTTGATTCAGAATCTAAAGGTCCCGTGTTTATTTTACCAAGTAAGAAATCTTAAGTTTAACTGTTCTTAACGGGGTGGGCGGAGGGGATGGGGGCCAGGCATCCAGAGAGCTCGGACTCTATTCCCAGTCCTGCACCTCTTCTCACTGTTACATGAATCTGGAAGGCTATTTTTCCACACCTTATTCTTAAGTGTTTCAAATACTTAGTTACATTGACAACCCTGTGGCTTTAAGCGGGTCTTAGTTATGTTTCACACTAAGCACTTGGAGTTAGTTCTAGCCCTAATGTAGAGCTGTGTCAGTTTTAATTACTGTTTACTTGCCAACATGTTTTTAGACGCCCCTTAGCATACAACAACAACCCATTCTTAAAAGAAAACTTTTGATTATTAAATTATTACATCAGCATTTCTTTTAATATCATGGGATGTCCTGAGAGCTTTCTCTTCTAAGCACGGGCCCTGCCTGGCCTATATTTAAATATATTAAGGAAACATTAGCAACCATACAGGTGACTCGGCAGTATTGGGATCCTACCCAGTGTCATGCAGAGAGCGCAGAGAGGCCATATTAATCTCTTTTTTAACTGCTTATCATTTGCTTTCACCATTCTTCATTTTTATCAATCCATAATTCTTCTCTGTGAAGAAGAGCTAAAATAAGATCATGCTCTAGTACATGTGTGGAAATTTCCATAACTCTATTTCCCTACTAAAATCAAGTTTTAAGAGAATACTATGGGAACTATTCATAGTTAGTATATATAGTTAGGTATAGAGGTCATTTCACAGTAGCACCTATTTGCATCTGCTCAATATTACAAGAATAAGGGTTTCCATGTAATTTTCTATAACATCATTTAGAACACATTTGAACAGAACTGAAGCTCCAGCTTTGCAGGAGTTGTTAAAAACCTAGAATTTCTACAGTATGATGAAAAAAAAAATCCCTGTCAAAAAGTTACAAATCCTTTTCACTATTAAATACCAGTTTTAGTTATAGTTCAGTTGTACGAGTGATTGATAAGAACAAAGAATGTTTGGGGCTTTTTTCCCAGGCCTTAAGTAAATTATTACTGCAATGTTTTTTTCTTCCCCCCCCCCCCCCCCCCAAGATGCGGTATGTAATATTTCTTTAATTGCACAAAGTCCTAAATATATCCTTAAAACATCTGCTATGATTTATATTCCATCTTTCTTTGGCAGCCTCCATTCAGGAATGTCTTAATTGAGGCTTTTCCATAGGGGAAAATATGTTTGCTAGAAGCCCTGCTTCTTTCTCATCTTTGAAGACCTGCTTTCCCTAATAAATGCTTGAGATATTTCCGCTTTTAAACAGCAGGAAACACGACTCAGAACTTCTTTGTTCTGGTTTATTTTTCTGGTGAGAGGAACAGAGTTTTGGCCACATAAATATTACAACTGCCAGGTAGACGCTTGGGTGCCTTTGACACAGTGGGAAGTCTCCAATTTTTTTCTGTCATATCTGCACATAAGAAGCTACATTAAAATAGGATGTAGGGCTTTGTAGCTGAGAAGTTTCCAGGACTCCAGAGGTTTGAGGACAAGTGAGTTACATTATCAGACTTGCTAAAACATGTCAGTTAGCTCAGAATCAGGTGTGGGACCAGTGAAACATTTGGCTGATGGCCTTAAAAGGAGACAAAAAAATTCCCCCAACAAATACTTACACCTAAAGCTTGAGCAGAGATGAAGAATGGGGAAGTTGGCTTTATTCCTTGACTGAAGTAGCAAATACTACTAATTACTGTGTTAATTTCCTCCTTTATGTAAGGGGTTTTTATTTAAAGCTAAAAATCTTTCATTGCGATACACATTACATAAACCTGACACCCTTATCCCCTGCAAGCAAGAACTACAGCTGTTAGCAACCACTGTCCCTTCAGAGTATTATCCCAAGCAATCCACAGTATGGTGTTTACAAAATAAATAATCTTATCGGCCTATCTGCATATCTTATCTTTTCAGATATCCTCACCTAGGAGAAACAGCTGCTACCACAGAAGTGTCAGTGCTATGTATATTATGTTGCCACAAAACCTACCTTTCAGCAATACTTTCTAGATCTACATTCCTTTTTGATCAGAGCATAGTTAAATTACACAGTTACCTTGCCTCTTCCTGTGTCTCTTCTAGAAGCTTCAAGACCACTGCATTTATCTTAGGGAAAACATCTTAAAGGCAATAAATTTTCTACCAATTGGATGAAAATAGATCTGAGAGAATAGGTACCATAAGTGCCTCAATAAGAGAAAAAAATCCACTGTGAACTATACAACAAAAAATCCTTGCATACAAAAACTTACAGTTGTGCATGTAGAGGCACATACAAGAGGGAGCACTCAAGGATGCCAATGCAAGAAAAGTTTCTAGCAAAAATTTGCAATGAGGTAAGATATGCAAAGGCAACTGCATCTCATTTAGCTCCACTGCTGACAAAACTATGTATTTTAATTGTTCTACTATGTATTTTCTTATATTCCAGCAAATTCTTTATTCTTTGTGGCCTAGAACAAGGATTTGGCAGGATGCCAATTGCAGTCCCATACTCAGTAGCCATGTAGAAATAAGCAGCAGTGGCACATGAGCTGCTAGATGATGACAGTACTACATTACAAATCAAAAAAACAAACAAACAAAACCACAAAAATAAACAAACAAAACCCCACAAGTTCAAGACATATTTTAAGGAGAGGCTTGACAGGGTTAGAACATTAGAATTTTACTGTAGCATAGACCCTTTGCCTGTAAATGTTCTTCCTGCCTTGCTATTTTTGTTTAATTCATAAAAATAAATAAACTACTGTAAAACTTCCAAGTCCTGAAATTAAATTGATGTATTTTTCTCTTTTCCTTGCAACATTTCTAGCATGTTTGTATCTCACTTCTAGACTATTTTTTTGTGGTTTGTTTTTGGTTTTGTGTTTTGTTTTGTTTTAAGGCATGTACTGATTAGTAATTATCAGGTACTATTAGTATATCATCCAGGTAGCAGAGAAGAAACTTACCAGCTTTTGTGGTCCATGTTCTATAGAGAATGATTCAAAAGTTGCTTTTTCCTCAGGTAAAATTAGAATACTGTTAAGTATGATAATTTGTGCAGACCTAACAGTTTGCCACTTAACAAAACGGCAATGTCCTTTTTCTGCTCAGCTCTTCCTCTTGGCCTATACTTGCTTCATACTTTCGCTACTAACTTTGTACCAACTCTGATACTAGTTATATTCCTCTGCAGGCTTATTCAACTCTTCTACTGCCTAATCTGGCAGAAAACTAATTCAGCAAAACAGTGGATAATTTTAATTATGGGTTTTATCAGAATCTGCAAAGGATAGCATCAGTAAAAGGAGGGCTCATGAGAATACAGCTAAGCAATATCAGTTCAGAGTGAGACGAAGAGAAGGAAGATTCTTCTCTTTCCAGTGGTGAGATGTCTATGGCAATCTCCGCATTAGGGTTCAGTTCTCCAGCTTTCTACATACATGGATTTAGCTCTCTCTTTCCAGTGTTTCTATTCTTGGCTCAGCTCAGGAAGCAGTCAGTTCTCTTATCTAACACTAATTAAAACTGCATAGAATGTAGAATGGTCAGGGTGCTGCCACAGAACACATGCATGTTATTGCACATACTTCTCTGAAATATCTGGTGTTGACAATACCAAATTTGATTTCACTTCCACAAGGCTTTCAGGAGTGCAAACCCTTGCAATCATCTGAATAGGATTATAAAAGAAAACTGTAAGCAAACAGTGGGAATAATACTGTTCAGCAAAATAATATATTTTAGTGATGATCTCTCTCAGTCTTAAATTATGTAGAAGGTTGTAGAGCTTTTACTTGCAATGAAAATGTAGCCTCCACTGTTTTGCTAACAGGCAAGGTACACCACAGAATGACTATATGCTAGCTGTAGAATATTAAAAAAAAATGTGCACAGTTTATTAAACAAGCACATTAACGTGAATAAGCACACTAAAGTAAACAAGCACACTAACATGAATAAGCACACTAAAGCAAACAAGCACACTAATGTGAGTCGGGTGTATATCTCTCTCTATATATTAAATATATGTAAAGTACAGAGGAAAATTAGCAATGCATCAAATCATTACTGCATAGAGAGAATAGAGATTAAAAAGAAATACATCACTGATTTCCACCGAATCACCAACCAGTCCCACACTTCAGCTGGGAAGCCCCACTGCAGCCAATGCCAGCAGTCCCAAGTAATTCAGAAAACTCCTACTTGGTGCGTCCACCCATAGGTGAGTCTTCAGATTCAGGCACAAGAGGGTCCTGCTTTTATATCCTTAGAGAAACAGCCAGCTTTATGCCAGATCTCTACCTGTTTACTTGTGGGGCCATGCAGCTTCTCACCATCTCACTGTTGGCCATGCTGAGAGTGTTGGCCAGGAGCCCTGGTGCAGCCAGGTATGAAGGTCATAGAACAGCTGCGCAATAAATAGTCATGATGAACAGAAATATATATACTGTACCAAATGCACTTTGACAAAAAGCATACTTTGTCCTCTCTTAGTCATGAGAGGGAAGCAACTCTAAGCTAGGCTCCCATCCATTACATCCAGTCAGATAGCATACGCAGCAGGGTAGAGATCACAGCATATGGTAATCAAGATGTACACCAGTGACATCTTTTAAACCATGGTCTAACTTGCAACATCTCAAGGAAATAAGAAAGTATAAAGTCTTGCCAATGTCTTTGAGCTCTGATTTAAGTATAAATTCAGCATCTAGATTCTTTCCACTTGCCTATGGTAAATTTTCTGATGTTTCATTTATTTCACTGAAAGTCTTTCCATGTTGTCAGTGTTCCTTTAAAAATAAATCTTTGAGAAAGGCAGGTAACAAATAACCTGATAACACTATGTTGAAGAGACATATAATTGTTCTTAATCAAATACTATAATTATTCTGCTATATTTTTAATTAAAACGTTAAAATAATTTCAGATATTAACAAAATCTCTCTTATATTATCTATTTTAAGCAATAACTAATGCTTATAGGTATCCATTCTAAGCAACAGATTGGACTTCATAGGGCTTGTGTGCTACTGCTTGATGCTAGTTATGTTTGTATTATGAGAAACTAGTTATATAATTGTTACTGGTATTAAAATTATAGTTACCACCCTGTCCATTGGAAAGTCTCTGTACAGGCATTTGTTCCACAGCCACATTTAAGAAACACTTCATTTCATGTGATTCTTGTTATAGACTAGCAGTATATTACAAGATTTCTACAGAGAAAGTCAATGCAGTCAGAGAATAGTACAGTAAATAATCATGGATAAAATAACTTCATACACACAGGCTTGTGAACTTTGCAGCTGGTGGCAATTGGAAAAGATAGGTCTGGGTGGTGAACAAAAATGATGATTTAAAAATTAGCATGTGTTGTGGTTTAAGCCTAGTCAGCCACGCAGTTCACTCACTCACTCCCCCCTCTTTCCCCCAGCTCCTGGGGGGATGGGAAGGAGAATCGAAAGAATGCAACTCCCACAGGTTGAGATAAGAACAGCCCAGTAACTAAGGTATAACACAAACCACTGCTGCTACCACCAATAATAATAATGACACGGGAAATACAAGAAAAGAGAATACAACCGCTCACCACCAAATACCAAGCCCAACCCCCGCCATGAACCCCACCCTTCCGGGGCTCTGCCCTCCATTTTTACATCCTGGGCATGACGTTCTGTGGTATGGAATAACCTCTTTGGTCAGTTTGGGTCAGGTGTCCCGTCTCTGCTTCCTCCCAGCATCTCCTCCTCTCTGGTAGAGCATGAGACTCAAAAGTCCTTGGTCAGACTAAACATTACTGAGCAGCAGCTAAAAACATTGGTGTTATCAGTGCTGTTCCCAGGCCGAAAGTCAAAAACACAGCACTGCACCAGCTACCAAGACGGAGAAAAATGACTGCTACTGCTGAACCCAGGACAGCATGCCACTTGGTTAGGATAACTTTTTAGATGGTATAGATGTGAAGAATCAGACAATCCAAACAGCTAAAAAGTGGTATGGCTTACAAGACAGATGCCACTGTCAGACAGCAAAAGTTGATATGGATCAGAAATACGTTCCTGCATCTCTGGCTCCAAAGGCACAGGATAATTACCAGTTATGAAAACAGCATTAATGCACAAAAAATGTTTGTGAACATAAGACATAGTACAGAATAATGAAATTTTATCTGAAGATCTTATGCTCCTATTAAATGGCTCATGCTCATTTTTTTGTCCTAGCACCTTTCACTTTAGTAGTTTCTTCAAGACTGAGTAATATATGTAACAAGATATTGTCACAGAACTCAAAGAAATAAGGTATAACCTACTTGAGAATTAAAACATATTAAACATCAGTCCCAAGGGCTCAGAGTTAACCAGTTCTGCCTATTTTTACTCCTTTATGCAGTATTTTAAACGTACCAGTTTTCAAAAACTTTTTAGATAACACCCAATTTTCACAGAATCATAGAATCTTAGAATAGTTAGGGTTGGAAAGGACCTGAAGATCATCTAGTCCCAACCCCCTCTGCCATGGGCAGGGACATCTCACACTAAACCAGGCCACCCAAGGCTCTGTCCAGTTTGGCCTTGGGCACCACCAGCGATGGAGCATTCACGACTTCTTGGGCAACCCATTCCAGTGCCTCACCACCCTTACAGCAAAGAACTTATTCCTTATATCCAATCTAAACTTCCCTCTTTAAGTTTGAACCCGTCACCCCTCGTCCTATCACTACAGTCCCAAATGAAGAGCCCCTCCCCAGCATCCCTGTAGGCCCCCTTCAGATACTGGAAGGATGCTATGAGGTCTCCACTCAGTCTTCACTTCTGCAGGCTGAACAGCCCCAACTTTCTCAGCCTATCTTCATACAGGAGGTGCTCCAGTCCCCTCATCATCCTCGTGGCCCTCCTCTCGACTTGTTCCAACAGTTCCATGTCCTTTTTCTGTTGAGGACACCAGAACTGCACACAATACTCCAAGTGAGGTCTCACTAGAGCAGCGTAGAGGGGCAGGATCACCTCCCATGACCTGCTGGTCACACTCCTCTTGATGCAGCCCAGGATACAGCTGGCTTTCTGGGCTGCAAGCGCACACTGAAGCCGGCTCATGTTCATTTTCTCATTGACCAACACCCCCAAGTCCTTCTCCACAGGGCTGCTCTGAATCTCTTCTCTGCCCAACCTGTAGCTGTGCCTGGGATTGCTCCAACCCAGCTGTAGGACCTTGCACTTGGCATGGTTAAACTTCATCAGGTTGGCATCAGCCCACCTCACAAGTGTGTCAAGGTCCCTCTGGATGGCATTTCTTCCCTCCGGTGTATCAACCGAACCACACAGCTTGGCGTCATCGGTAAACTTGCTGAGGGCGCACCCAATCCCACTGTCCATGTCACCGACAAATATGTTGAACAAGACCAGTCCCAACACCCATCCCTGAGGGTCACCACTCGTTACTGGTCTCCAGCTGGACATTGAGCCATTGACCACAACTCTTTGCATGCAGCCATCCAGCCAGTTCTTTATCCGCTGAGTGGTCTACCTGTCAAATTGATGTCTCTCCAATTTAGAGACAAGGATGTCATGTGGGACTATACATTGTATTAATCAGCCATACAGCTGATATGAATGGGTACACTGACACAGCTCTATTGGACTTGAGCACTTTCACAATGAGTTACAAAAGCAAAGGATTTAATTCCATAGTTTCTAGACTGAAGACTAGTTCCCCCACAGACTGATTTAGAGAAATCAAATATTGTTATCTTTCCTAGAAATTAAACTATGGAAACACACATACCTGCACATTAATTTCAATAATATGTTCAGTTCTTACACTGGTGATTTCTATCCAAGTGTAGAATCATCACCATTACGATCCAATAAAATCTCTCCAAGACATGTGACTATTGTCAGCTAGTTAGAGGAGAAACAGAGCTCTGCATTCCAAAGTGATTTTAATTGTCATGATCTGGTGAACTGGGACACCTCACTGCAACAGTACATTTTCAACTCAGTTTCCAGAAAGAAAAGAAAAAGAAAAAAGGAAAACAAAATCATTTTCTGGAATAGCCAAGTGCAAGTATGCATATGCAATTACTAGCCTGCTGTTTGCAACATCCTAGCTAGCTTCCCACAGTATCCCAAACGTGGTTGGCACTTACCAGACCCCGTCATAATGAAACCGCCATTCTTTCTAGCATACTTTCTATAGCCACACTAATCTCATTAGTGTAAATAGAATAGGCAGAGAACATAAGGGATAGTTCAGAAACTGTAGACCAAGGTCTTGAGAATGGGGAATGGAAACAGAAGTATACAGCTTTGAAATTTCCACATTAACCTCTTAGTCTTCTTCAGTGACACATCAGTAACAGCAGTGACCAAATAGCATGACACCAAGAGGGTTAAACTCACTTCAACAGTCTTAGGAAGTGCATATCTATTGAAAATAAAATATAAGATTATGAATAATATCTAAGAGTCTTATGCTTCTATTTCTGAGGAATTCACATGACTTTGGTTGTGAGCCTGCTTGAACTCACAGTTACAAGATAGTTAGCTCTCGCCAGTGCTATCTTGGCTGGGCATTGAAGAATGCCACTGTCTTGAAGGAAAAGAACAGAGTATATTCTAAAAAAAGGCTGATAAAACTGCTGTAGCTGAAACCTTCAAAACACTTTTCATGTGTTGCGTTAAATGGCAAGGGGGGAAACAAACCCCTGGTTTTATGAAGAGAGGGGCCAGGAACAGCCCCAGTGCACAATTATCAGTCCGAGTCCGTTTAGTATCGGATTTATAGACTACTGTCAGACCGAGCGCTTTGAGTATCGGATTTATAGACTACTGTCAGACCGAGCGCTTTGAGTACCGGATTTATAGACTACTGTCAGACCGAGCGCTTTGAGTACGAGAATTACGGTCGGATACTGAAACACTGCAGTTTATTGTGATTAGCTACCAAAACAGAGCAGTTAATTAATGCAACAGGTACAGGTTCTTATGGATTGCCGGTGATAAATACTGTCTGCAAAAGCACGTGCAAATAATGGTTACATAGATACAAGCGCTTGATAAAGTTAACACAACATAGCTCTAAAATATACAGGTGACAATAAAAATAACTCTATATAGAGATTCGAACTTTTCCTAGGAAAGCCCTGGATACAGTGCGAGTCTTACCCACAGGCGTCCCTATGGGGGGGGAAGAGAGGTCCAGCCCGTCGACCGGTCCCAGGAGTCGGTTGATGTTATCTTCCGTGACTCGTCCACGATGGTATCTTCCCTAAAATCCTCCTTTCTCTTGGGCTATTTTATATTATTTTTACCTTCAAGGTGGAGCTTGAGTGACTCTAGTCATACATACCTTTATTACCATTGGTGAAAATTTCTCTCGCCTCGATTTAAAGGTATATGGGACTAAAAATTCAGAGAGCATGCTCCGAGAGAGGTGATCTTATTTTGGGGGGGGGGGTCGCACTGGAGAGGGGTGTGTATTTTAGTATTATAATGAAGCAAAGTTCACACTAGGACGGTATTTTGTCAAAAAGATGACAGGCCACTGGCTCAGGGTAGCAAGTATGCAGCTTATCAGTTTCTTGTACCACCTAGTTCCCGTTTTATCTGCTGAAGTTAGGACAGAGCATAACCGCGAGATCTCCACCTCGCTCTATCCTCCGCCTGTTACGGGAACCGCTGTGGAGTGCACATTCCTGGCATACCAGGTATGGCTGCATCTTAGCCCGAGAGGCCCTGACAGTCCGTTTTTCTCTTATGTGTGGACAATGCTGCATTTTGAATATAGATTTAATTCCCAATTATCCCAAATTTCCTAATTATTCCACATAATCCACCCCGTGACTATAGTCACTCAAGCTTCACAATGTTTAGAAGGAATCTGGAATGTCCCATATACTTTTTGAGTGAGGATTGCTAAGGACATATACATCCTGTGGGGATGCTAAATTAGTTAAGCGTTTTAACATAATCCAAAGTCTAATATACAAAGCGATTGTCAAGGCAAAACCTAATACAGTGAGTATTAACAAAATCACAACGGGGTGAAGCATCCTGTTCAAAATGCCTGTGGCAGTTGGTGACCATCCAAAGAGAGTGTCCCACCACTTATTTTCTGCATCTTTCTGGACTCTTTCCAACATCTGATGGATTTCTTCTGTATCGTGGTGGACAGTGATCAGAGTTCTTTGTCCTTTTTCCTTGGCCTGGGTCAACAACTGCTTCAAGTCTTCATGGTGTAGCAGCTTCCTCACCAATGTGAGATTCATCCCAATAGGAGTGAATAACAAGTCATTATACAGCGTGTGTCTTGATCGCAACAAGGAGCTGAATAATTGAAGTCACACCCAATAATGTTAGTAAAGTTACAAATACAAAGGTTAGTGTGATCAGTGATATTCATAGTAACATCATCTATTAATATGAAGTTACAAAGAGTTCTCATACAAGCACATCCTTTTCCAATATATACAAGCATAGTTTCTGGATTTTCATTGGGATGTATTTCAAAATGACAAACATTTTGCTCTGTGTCAAGACAAATGTCTTGTGCTTTTATGGTATTACTTTCACAAATGAATCCTTGTTGGTTCCGTGTGATACATGCGTCGACGTCAACAGTTTGCCATTTATTGATATATTGCGCCCATACTCTATGTTCAGTTGGGTAGAGCACGGTTTCATGGTGATTCAGTCCTAGCGCAATGATTGGGTATATGGTACGTACCGAAGCATTGCGTATTGTTAGGACAAAAGCAGTGACTTTACTCTCAATGGGGTCATAAGTGAAATTAATCAAGTGCCACCAAGATTGGAATTTCCTTTCAAATTCAATTGCGTTATCCCAGACTACTTTTCGAATTTCAGTGGGTAAGGTACCTTCTTCACCTTCCCTTATGATTGCGGCTGTCATTGATTGTATCCATATCTGGGCTTGGATACAGCTGAGAGCCAGAGAAACGTTGTTTTGGGCGACATCAAGTCTATCTATAAGTAGCTGGTGGTCCTTTTCACTCGTTTCCTCCCATTGAGGTAATATATTTGATAAAAACCATTGGTGATTTCCCAAAGCCAAAAGAGAAGATTGTAAAGGGTATTTCAATTTGGTCAAGTCATGAGTTATTGTGGCTAGTTTGTTGGCTAGGATTTCCACATCTATGCTATTCAAGACTCCTAGCCCTGTTCCTAGGATACCAGTTACATCTCTCTTTGATCGTCTTAAGGGGGTGAGGGTTCGTCCATGTAACCATGCTGACCATCCCGCATATGATGTGTCCAGGAATGGTGAACATGTGGGTTTAATTGCAGAGATGTTGATTTGCATAGATAGTTCTACACGTTTGAGGGAGTATGATGGGTTAAACAGTATTCGTTGTTGACCAGTATTTTTGATAACATAAGGTCCAATGTTATAAGCGTAAGGAGTTAAACTGACAGGAGGTTGAGTGGGCGTGTTTTCAAACATTGATTGGGAGGTTGGTTTCGTGTCTGGCACAGGGGTAGTTGTCATGGTATTAATTTTGAATTTAAAGGACAACCCTATGTTGTCTTGTGCCCAGAGACAGGTCACAAAGACTGGTTGGATTAAAGTAAAGTTGTGCCAACAATCCCATCTCTCCCCAGTACAGACTTTTATTTGCCTTTCATTTGTTTTTATTTTGGTTACAGAGATCTGTCTTGCTTGTTTGTGGGTGGATCCATTGATAACTCTACATCCCACTTTTATTTCTTCCCCCATCACCCCTGATAGTCGTGGAACTCTATGTGTGCCATCCCAACTCCACTCATTTTCTTGATACATCTCTGTTCCATGTATAACCACTGTTAACAGGTTTAAATTTGCAGGAGGGGTTCCCATTCACCCAGTATATTGCACCCGAGCCTTAGACCAAGACCACTGTATGTCTGTAGCCAAAAGACTGGGTATTATTAGGAGGAAACATAACGTGGGTCCAATTCTATGGTCTACCATTTTTTCCTTAAAACTTAGGTTGACAAATGATCATGAATGTGATAAATACCACTACAGCTAGGATGAGTGACAAAATTCCCTGGATGCACTCAAGTTCTGTGTAGGCCAATCCGTCCATCCACGTGCAATTCATCTAGAATCTCTGTGAACATAAAAGAAAAAGGAGAACATGCTCGGTCTTGGGACCGACGGGGTTAAAAGGAAGGTAAAATCCACCGAACACTAATCCGATGTACCTTTCCTGAACAGTCTTTGGCTTCCCAGGCATAAAGATTTTTGGGGGTAACTAGTACCATTGGTACTGTTCCAATTTGAGGCATTTTTAGCAATACTGGTTGTCCTGCATAAAAACCGGTGGGGTATTCTCCCGGTTTAGTGTGTATTTTTGGAGCGATGGTGGTAGCTGATGCACAGAAGGCCTTCATTTTAGGGCAACCATCTCTGCTCCATCTGTTATTTAATTGATAAATGGCATCGGGTAGTCGCAAGTCCCATTCAGGTTCATGAGTTTTTGCAAAGCGTTTGACCAACCCGTTGGTGCGCTCCACGATTCCATTGGCCTGAGGACAATAGGGGGTGTGGAATACCCACCAAATTCCTTCCTCTTTGGCCCAGTCTTGTACCACTGTAGCTGTAAAGTGTGAACCATTATCACTTTGGATTTCCTCTGGAAGGGGGAGCGTGCTAAACCATCCTTGAAGAGCTTTTACTGTGTTTTCGCCTGTAGCTGATTTTACACTAGTAGCCATGGTGAGGCCAGAGATGATTTCTACTCCTACTAGGATGTATTTTTTATTACCTGACGGTCTCAAAGGTCCAATATAATCAATTTGCCAGGAATGCCATAATGTTTTCTTATCTCTGATGTGCAGGGGAGGGGCTTTGCTCAGATGGTCTTTATTGAGTCGCAAGCGACACTGTGAGCAGGCAGTTACTACTTGTTCACATAGCTTAACTGATACAGGCCATCCTCTGGCTAAGCCTTCTCGGTATAAATCTGCCCTACCGGTGTGACCACGTTTAACATGTAACCATTCAAGCAATCGTTCCCATTCGTGGTCATCATTTATGACATCAATTTTCCTCAATCGTGTGAGGCTGTCTGCCTCCTGGTTAAATTGAGCAGTGATTGAGTTTGAACGATCGTGTCCTTTTACCCAACCAATATGTAGTTTCCTTTGTTCCCCTATCTCTAACAGTTGTTTCCAGCTATCAGTTTCCCAAACTGGGACTCTATTTACCTGCCAATCATTCGCTGCCCGATGACCCACCCATTCAGTGGCTCCTTTAAAAACAGCATATGAATCAGTATAAATGTGGCTAGCACCATGCTGTGCCGCTAGCAGGACTGCTCTAAGTTCTCCCACTTGTGCACTTCCTTCTCCTGTTTCAGTTATTTTTTCATTGGTTGCTACTTCTAATGCCACAGCTGTGTATTTCCATTTATTGTTTTCTCGATAGGATGATGCATCTGTGAACCACACTCCAGTGAGATCACTACCTCCCTTAAGAGGGGGTGCTTCCTGAATTGGAGATGGTTTGTTCAGCGGAGACTGGAATAGCCGAGTACCATCTATGTCTTTTTGTAGTTTGGACATTTTAACACTGCCTTCTGAAATAGGCATAATTTCATTAATGCCCTCTAAGTAAGCATACTATTTACGAACCGTGGGTTTTTGTGCAATGCCGGCAGGTGGTGCCGTTCCTTTACGGACTACATCTAGGAGGCGAAAAGGCCCCAGAATGATTACACCTTGTTCTCTCCTTATTTGTTCTGCTCGTTTCACTGCTCGTACTAGGGATAACAAGCCTTTTTCAAGATCTGAATACCTTCTTTCGGTATCGTTGAAAGAGTGAGCTGAATTCTAGTGGTCTTTCTGGTCCTTCTGGTCCTTTTTGCCATAAGTTACAGTGAGAACCATGTTCACTGAACCCCCATTCTACATGGATTGGGTCAGTTGGATGTATAGGACCGAGTTGTTGAAATATCCTTAACTCCTTTATTAGCAGTTCTAATGCTTTAGTGTGTTGTTCAGTCCATTCCCAGGCTTTTCCTTTTTTAAGCAGATTATACAGAGGACGGGCAATAATGGAAAAGCCAGGAATATGTTTACGCCAATAACCTAAAGTTCCCAAAATTTGTTGTAACTCTTTTACACCAGATGGATTTTGTCCATGTTCCAGGGTTTCCAGGGTGTCTTGAGGAATAGAAGCAGCTCCTTTTATCCACCAGACGCCCAGGAATTTAACTTCCTGTGCAGGTCCCTGACACTTTGAGTCCAGAATTTCCAAATCTAATTCGAGTAATGTCTTTCGAATTACTTCCATTGTATCTTTTACACTTTCTTGATTTTCTCCCCCAATCAATATGTCATCAATATATTGATATACTGCCACACCAGGGGGAATGGGAATTTCTGCCAAAATTTTTGCCAAAGCATTGTGTGCAATAGTAGGGGAATGTTTATATCCCTGTGGAAGTTGGTTAAAGGTGTATTGGATTCCTTTCCATGTGAATGCAAACTGTGCTTTGTCCTGTTCCTGGAGAGGAATCATGAAAAACATATCCTTAACATCCAAGGCAGCCATCCAGGAGTGGGCAGCTCCTTGTATCATTGTCACAATTTCAGCAATATTTGGGACTGCTGCGGTTAAAGGAGCAGTATTGGCATTTAATTGTCGAAAATCTACTGTAAAGCGCCACTGTCCGGTGGGTTTCTTTACAGGCCACACCGGAGAATTGTAAGGTGAATGAGTTCGTTTAATAATACCTCTTTTTTCTAATTCTGTTACCACCCCGTCAACCCCTGTAAGTGCTGCTGCAGGTAACGGGTATTGCCAAACATTGGTAATTTTAGACGGAGGTAAAGGTATGGATGTCTGCAACAGACTTAACCTCATGGTGCTTGACCCTTGTTCATGCCCTGCGAAACTCCACACAGTTCCATCTGGGAGTTTCCATGTTCGCCCACACAGAATGTCAAATCCTAAAAGGTTAGTGTGTGCAGCACCAACTAATACTTCTACCCGAGTTAGTCTCTGCTCTTCCGGTAACCAAAGGGTTATTTTTGCAGTGGGACACTCCTTTATTACACCATCAATTCCTGTGAATTTAACTTTATGCCGAGTAGGTTTTATGCCTAAAGCTTGTGCTGTTTCATTAGTGATCACTGACATTTGAGCCCCAGTATCAATAAGAAATTCCACTAATATTTTTCGGGGTCCCACTAGAATGGCAATAATAGGTTCTGAGTTATTATTAGAGAGCCATTGCACTGCTAACACCCGCCGGGCAGGGTGGCTCACTGCCCTCCCCAGGGATGGAAGTTTTTTTGCTGAGATTCTGACAAGCCAATCAGATCGTTTTCTGGTGCAGAAGGTATCTTTTCCTTTTCTCTTGTTTCATGATTTGGGAATCCCTTACCCAATTGCTTTTCCCCTACTGAATTATTCCTCTCAGTTATAGATCGAATTAATGTATAAAGGTCTTCCGTCGACATTCCTCGTAAGAGGTATCGAGGTACACCCAGTTCTGTGGCCTTGTACCACAAGTCCTTCCACCCCCTGTTAAGTCTAAACTTCCCATCAAAGTTAGAGTCATGGGTATAAAAACGATTGGATTTAGCATTTTCAGCTTGATTTTGATCGGAATTAGAATTCCGAGTGTGTATCTGACGAACTTTTCGAGTGTGGTCAGAGGGTTTTTCCTTAGATGAGCTGACCCATCCCATTTTACGTCCATATAGATCTATTTCATGGACGAATTCACTCCAGGTGAGTGAATAAGCTCGTTGGCCTCGCCTGTTACTACCATCTCGTATGCGGTCTTGAATTGTGACTATAAAGGTCGTAAGACAATCAGGGAAACCGCGAATGAGAGGGTTTAATCGGTCAGGGTCTATAGCTGCTGTCATAGGGGATTTTCGCAGATCATCTCTATTATACATTGCTTGTATGCAAGCAGCTTTCTGCACTGCCTCAGTTAAATCAAAATAGCTGGCAGCTTGAATTGATAACGGTTCTCCTCTCTCTCGTGGGTCTAACCCACCTGCCCAGTGTGCCACCCGAGCAGTTAGAGAGTAATGATGATCCCCTGGTGTGGTGGCTAAAAACACTCCAGGTCCCCAAAAGCCTCCTGCCTCTTCCTCATTTAGCATAATCATATCTCCCCCCTGCAGGGAGACTCGCCACAGATATTCTGTCTCAGATTCTCCAGCACGTCTAGAGTATTTTTCTCTTAAGTTCATTAACTCTGTGGGTGACCATGCAGTGGCACGTATAGTTGTATGGATTTCATCATTACCACTAGCAGTAACCTCGGTCTTAATTAGAGGTCGTAAAGGAATCAGGGCCTCTTCCTGATCGCTATCAGACCATAAATCTTCAGCCTGAGCGGGGCAAGACATTAACCTCCGGATCTGCTTTACTGTGGCAGAAGGCTGCATTTTATCTAACAGTCCGCTCACCATTTCCATCATCTGTTTGAGTTTATAATTATGATCTGCAAGTCTATCAATCTGGGTTCTTAACGCCTTATTTTCACCCCAGAGTTGATCAATCCGTGATACAAGGTGAACATTTTGATCTCGCAAGTTTTTATTTTCGCTCTCGAGTTTATTGTTGTGAGCTTTCAGTATTTCTCCTGTCTCCTTGTGAAAGGTTAATGATGATTTTAGCACCTCATTTTCTGACTTCAGAGCAGTATATTCTGCATCAGAAATCAAATTAGGAGCAGGGGCATTTTTAGCTTCCTCTTGTGCACAAGATAAACAAGCACCTAACGCTGCACACGTAACATTTTTACCTTTTCCCACTTTTAGCTTGTGTAAAGCTCGACACTGTTCAATATGTTCTACCACTTTCTCTTCATCCTTGCAAAACTTTTGGGCCCACTCCTTCCCAGCGAGGGAAGGGGCACAGTCATATTTTTGCAGCAGTTTATCCATGGCAACCCTGCTCGCTGCGCCAATTTTCTGTTGCGTTAAATGGCAAGGGGGGAAACAAACCCCTGGTTTTATGAAGAGAGGGGCCAGGAACAGCCCCAGTGCACAATTATCAGTCCGAGTCCGTTTAGTATCGGATTTATAGACTACTGTCAGACCGAGCGCTTTGAGTATCGGATTTATAGACTACTGTCAGACCGAGCGCTTTGAGTACCGGATTTATAGACTACTGTCAGACCGAGTGCTTTGAGTAGGAGAATTACGGTCGGATACTGAAACAGTGCAGTTTATTGTGATTAGCTACCAAAACAGAGCAGTTAATTAATGCAACAGGTACAGGTTCTTATGGATTGCCGGTGATAAATACTGTCTGCAAAAGCACGTGCAAATAATGGTTACATAGATACAAGCGCTTGATAAAGTTAACACAACATAGCTCTAAAATATATAGGTGACAATAAAAATAACTCTATATAGAGATTCGAAGTTTTCCTAGGAAAGCCCTGGATACAGTGCGAGTCTTACCCACAGGCGTCCCTATAGGGGGGGAAGAGAGGTCCAGCCCGTCGACCGGTCCCAGGAGTCGGTTGATGTTATCTTCCGTGACTCGTCCACGATGGTATCTTCCCTAAAATCCTCCTTTCTCTTGGGCTATTTTATATTATTTTTACCTTCAAGGTGGAGCTTGAGTGACTCTAGTCATACATACCTTTATTACCATTGGTGAAAATTTCTCTCGCCTCGATTTAAAGGTATATGGGACTAAAAATTCAGAGAGCATGCTCCGAGAGAGGTGATCTTATTTTGGGGGGGGGGGTCGCACTGGAGAGGGGTGTGTATTTTAGTATTATAATGAAGCAAAGTTCACACTAGGACGGTATTTTGTCAAAAAGATGACAGGCCACTGGCTCAGGGTAGCAAGTATGCAGCTTATCAGTTTCTTGTACCACCTAGTTCCCGTTTTATCTGCTGAAGTTAGGACAGAGCATAACCGCGAGATCTCCACCTCGCTCTATCCTCCGCCTGTTACGGGAACCGCTGTGGAGTGCACATTCCTGGCATACCAGGTATGGCTGCATCTTAGCCCGAGAGGCCCTGACAGTCCGTTTTTCTCTTATGTGTGGACAATGCTGCATTTTGAATATAGATTTAATTCCCAATTATCCCAAATTTCCTAATTATTCCACATCATCTCTAGGGGGGAATCTTACACAACACTTAACACATACCACCAGATGCACACGAAGTAATGTTTGCAGGATTATCTGGCTGAAATGCAGAGTAAGTTTTTAGAAACAGTGTGCTTGAGGTGATACAACATTAGGAATCACCATGTAACAATTCCAGGGGTAGCTGACTGCATATTCAACAACTGCCTGGGATGAAAAGGAAAAGTAGCACAAAGGACTTCCAGCCACTCCAGCCAGTAAATTGGGTTTCACCTGGGCGCAACTGAAATGCCTCTATGCCCATGCATGTAGCTTGGGGAACAAGCAAGAGGTTTAGAGATGTGCCACACCTGAAGAGCTGCAACCTCATTGGCATCATGGAGACATAGTGGGACGCAGCCTATGACTGGAGTGTTGGAATGGAAAGATACAGGCTCTTCAGGAAAGACAGGCTGCGGAGACATAGAGGGGATGTCACCCTCTGTGTCACTGGAGTGCACAGAGCTCTGCCTGGGGATGGATGAGGAGCCAACTGAGAGCTTATGGGTCAGGGTTAAACGGAGGGCAGGGACAGGAGATATTACAGTAGGATCTGCTACAGGCCATCTGACCAGGAAGACCAACTGGATAAGACCCTGTATGAACAGGTAGGTGAGGCCTCACATTCACAAACCCTGGTCCTCATGTGGGGCTGCAGCCACAGATACCTGTTGGAGGTACAACACAGCAGGGCACAAGAAATCCAGGAGGTTCCTGGAATGCACTGATGATAACTTCCCTCTCCAAGCAATATAGAAACCAATGAGGAGACGGGCTATGCCGGACCTTGTTCTCACCAAGAGAGGGGCTGGTGGGGAATGAACATGTTCACTGGACAAACATGTTCACATAACTGCAAAGTTTGGTGCCAGTCACCAACATCTGTCAGCGTCCCTTTGGAAGCAATCTTTGCTTTTCCTATCTGCTCTTGAAGAAACAAATGCACACGCAGCAAGTACTCAAGGGAGTCCACAGAAGAAAGTCTCTTAACAAATGCTGGAGTATCTGGATGGACGCCGTACATACAAAAAGGTCTGCTGCAAGGGAGAGTGGTCACTACAGTTGCAGGGAAATTCTGCCAACAAGAACTAAGACTCAGTCATCCTGATGCTAACTAATAAAATGGATATACTGCTTCAGGATTTGGTTCACCTGTTTCCCATGACCTGGGGGGTGTGGGTGATATGGAGTGGAAACAAAGAGTTGCACCTCCAGAGCTTGGCAGAAAACTGAGTCCCACAATTCGTCAAAATGGTGTCCTGCAGGCAATGGCAGTGAGACATATGCTGCAGCAACAAACATGAGGTCTGAGAAGCAGTAAGCAGCTTCTTCAGTGGAATAAAAATAGCTGCCTTGATAAACAAGGCCACCACCATGAGCATCATTGTATACCCCTAAGATGTAAGCACGTTCACAATAATATACATTGCAATAATTTCACATAGCCACTCAGGAGTTGTGAAGTGCCCTGTGGCTTTCTCTTGACCTGGGCACAGACACTGCAAGACCAAACATAACTGGCTGTCATAAACAGCCAATTCTCATCTCTGGGAGAAGCTAACAGCAGCAAGCCTGTGGGATCCATGCTAGGATTGCTAAGGTTTATTAACTTATTACTTGGAAGACAGTCTGAACACTGAGCTGGCAAAATATGATGGTGATTTAAATTTGTGTAGATTACCTACATGTAGAAAAGACTTTGAGGTCTTCAAGAGGGCCTAGGGAAACTAGGTAGATTGAGAAGCACTGATACAGTTAACTGCAAAGCACTACATAACGAATACTACAAAGTAGTTTGACTGGTACCCCTGCTCCTGACACCTGGTAATGTGGTTAATATAACTAATGCCATCTTATGATAGCCTGTGGGTGGCAAACTTATCTGTAGTCATTACCTGAATATGATGCAATATGCACAAATAGGAGGAATACAAGTGCACTATGAATGCTACAGTCTCTTCCTGAACTACCCAACATAAGTCAGCAAAAAGGAAGCGTATCAAAAAAGAGAACATTCCTATATTTTGTGATGACAGTTCTTAACATGCTGAATGCTTGTGATCTTTTGCTTAGCCCAAGCCATACTAACAGAAGGATTTTCCTCCTTTCCAGCTTTGTTGTAGATATTTCAATATGAAGAATTGATCAATACTGAAAATGTTGGACTTGTTTTCTTGTAGGATAACTCTAAAGATAGATACGGCAGCACCATCTGGATGTTTATTAATCCAGAAAGTTCCTTCCTCTCTATGTTACTTGCTACTTTTTCCTTTTTATTTTGAACTGCACTGCATGTACTGCAACATTTATTACACATGAAAACTAGAAGAATGAGTGGAAATAAATGTCTTTAATTCCAGTGTAGTTGCTACTTCATTATTTATTTAAATTGGTATGATTAGGAGTGTGCATACTTTGTCAACACAAATTAATTACTTGTGTGCAATAATAGACATGTATTAAATGCCAGCTCTTCATTTGGTCTAAGCAGAGGTAAACATCTGTTTATTACTCTCTACGTTGGAACAAATTGTAAAGCCTCTCCTGATACTTCTACTAAGAGATGCAGAGCCAAGCAGAAGCAGATATTCAACTTGGACCATAACACTTTATTTTGTAACTTCACAGAGAAGTTTTAAGAAAGTTCTCTTTCACCACTACCCCTCCAAACCTATATTTAGTAAAGAAACATTTCAGAAACAAACCAACCATAATTCGTAACTCCAGTCAAAGCTCAGAAAAGATGAAGCGTGTTTCCTCTAAAAAGCCGTGTGAAAATCATTTGGAGACAGACTAATTGGTCTGCAGGTGCAGATATACCCTGCATTAACAGACTGGGGTTGGAAAGCACCCTGTGCACATCCAAGAGTGCTGTGGTCCTTGAAGACTGAAGCTGAAACAATCTCTGAGATTGGCATACTTCACATGTAATAGAAATATTCAGCTTTTTTCTCTGCTACGCCTGTCTTGCAGATTCTTCTATTTTCATTCATAGATATTATCCAGGTTTGGCTTTTCCTGGGGTTATGCAGAATCCCATCTTTCCTATCCTCATACATTGCTGAGATTTGATGATAGGTAAATTAGAGAAGCTTCCCTGAACCGTCATAATTCTGTCACTCCAAGCTGTCAATGCAGATAAGAAAATGTAGTTCGGCATTAAGCCACATGGCACAGTATTGGTCTGAGTTTGAGGTACTCCTGGTCCCTTCTTCCCCCTCCCATGCTGGAGCCAAGTTCTTGTTGGAAAGATTGGCAGAACAGGAATTAGGGAGCTGCTAGACTTCTGGGTAATGAGATCCTTTGATTTTCAAAGAAATTGAAACTCATCTTGCTTTAAGGCAAAAACTCACCTCTTTATAAAGATCCTAGAACATACCATTCCTAGACAACTGTTGGGAGTCTTGCAACCCCCTGAAAGGCCCGAGTACTAGCCAGAGAAGAAAGAGGGCACTTCTCAGGCTCAGGCTGAGAAACTGATCTGAAATAAAACCCTGAAGTTTGGCAGGATGAATGCACCAGTCAGAGGTGTGAGAACAAAACTGAGGTGTAAAAACAGAAATGGGCTCTTTTGGGGGCAACAGAAACAGTTGCCCAAGCCAGTAAAAGGAGCATGCTGTTCTTCCCACACAAACTTATGGCAATGCCATAGGAACTCCTGCCAGGAAGGAATTATAATTGAACCCCGTGTTCACAGTGGAAGAGCTCTGTTCTCAGGAGGTCACTAAAACATAGAGACATCCTTACCATGAGCAAGTTGCATGTTAATGACCAAACTCAAGGAATTCCCTTGCATTCAGGTTAGATATAAGGAAGAAGTTCTTTACTGTAAGGGTGGTGAGGCACTGGAACAGGTTGCTCAAAGAAGTGGTGAATGCTCCATCCCTGGAAGTATTCAAGGTCAGGGTGGACAGGGCCTTGGGTGACATGGTTTAGCATGAGGCATCCCTGCCTATGGCAGGGGATTGGAACTGTATGATTTTAAGGTCCTTTCCAACCCAAATCTTCCTATGATTCTATGATTTAAAAGAGAGAATGAAGCTTCTTAGAGAGAATGTGCAGCCAAGTGCAAGGATAAAATGGTCCATAAAAGCAGATAAAAACATCATGTGAAAATCCAACCCATCTTCATGAAGATAACTGACTCCATTCTGGCCTCAGAACTCATGACAGGGGGTAGGTGTGTAAAATATGCTACAGGCAATACTGACGATTGGCTTCAGCAGTGCCAACAGCGAACTAAGTAGGTTCTTGCCAAAATGCAACAGGGCACTGGTGACTGGTAATGAGAAGTAGATAAAGGGCTCCTTGTCTCTTTCCTCCCCTATTCTGAATATAAAAAGGGAAGGTAAGGAGACGTCCATCTCCCAAATGATGAAGAGCAGCAGTGCAAATGTGACTAGCTCCTGACATCTTCACATCACTCTCCAAACACCACAAACATTTCCTATCCCTTCTTCAAAATGGGTTTACATCTCAGTTCTAGTGTCAGGTCATCCTTCTGTGCAGAAACCATGTTAGGATTTTTGCCATTAAGAACATGTCCATGGCTCCTAAAGAAACTGGAATGTCCTTGTACAGAGCTTTGACCTGTATGAAAAGAACTCCTGTGTTGCAAGTCCCTAGCTTACTCATGTCTCTGCATTCATGGGCTTGATAAAGCAAAAGGGATCTGGAAAATCCTGTCATAAGCTGGAGCATTGTGAATTGAAGGGATTAAAAAGATGATTCAAAATGGAAAATAATTTTTTATTGCCTGTATGGATGGGTTTGAGTTTTGAATGAAGAAAGCCTTCAAAAGACGTAATTGTGAGGCCTTCTCCATCCTTTATTTGAAGTGCAATTCCACCTGTGCAGTATAGCCAGAACTCTGGCTATAGCTGGCTGTTCCAGACCAGCAAGCACAACGGAAGCACCACAGGCCAAGCTATGGCCTGGGTAGCTCTTTTGTCTGCTGAACTTCTTTATTGTGGCAGAGGCCATAGGTTGACCAAGAGACATCAGCCTAAGGATATTCCTATCCCCACTTGCATATTCAGTGCTTCCAGCTTCCTCTGAGGACCCACAGAATCAGCACTGGGATGGGGACTAAAGATTCAGGTAAGGCTATCACCTGAACTTGGGAAAACCTGCTATGTTAGATATTTACCTTTGGGTAGATGAAGAAAGATAGACCAATCCTAACTGGTCACAACAATGGTGAGCTAGAAGATTCCAAACGCTCCCGGCAATATGGAAGCTGAGCAGAGTGAGTCACACAGGTATCTCTGCATTTGACTTACTGTACTCCTCCTTACCTAGGAACATAAATGGGAAAGGCACCTACTAACAAAATACACAGTACCCTATGTGCTTTGCATCATAGAATGATTAAGGTTGGAAAGAAACTTAAGATCAACTAGTTCCAATTCCTCTGCCATGGGCAGGGATGCCTCACACTAGACCTTGTCACCAAAGGCTCTTTCCAACCTGGCCTTGAACACCGGCAGGGATGGAGCATTCATCACTTCTTGGAGCAACCTGCTCCAGGGTCTCACCACCCTCACAGCAAAGAACTTCCCCTGATTAAGTTTGAACCCATTATCCCTTGTCCTATTGCTACAGACCCTGATGAATAGCCCCTCCCCAGCATCCTTATAGGCCCCCTTCAGATACTGGAAGGATGCTATGAGGTCTTCGCACAGCCGTCTCAGCAGGCTGAACAGCACAGACTTTCTCAGCCTATCTTCATACGGGAGGTGCTTCAGTCCCCTGATCATCCTCGTGGCCCTCCTCTGGACTTGTTCCAACAGTTCCATGTCCTTTTTATGTTGAGGACACCAGAACTGCACACAATACTATAAGTGGGCTCTCAAGAAAGCCGAGTAAAGGAGCAGGGATCATCTCTTCCAACCTAGCCAAAACTAGGGCTCGCTGCCTTTTGGTAGGGTCCATCTAGGACCAGGCTAAAGACCCACTCCACCCCACTGATGGGAAAGGCGACGCACCCGTAGCTGCGCTAGAAAAGCTCGACCCCGACCTGTGTAGGCAGTGCCTGACCCCACATCGTTCTGGCTGCAGTGTACGGCGCCTCCGCACAACCGGGTGGAGGGGAAACAGAGGCCTCTGGAGCTGAAGCCAGCCGGGAAGGAAAGAAACCCGCGCCTGCGGTCTCCTGACGGCGGCAGTCGTCCTCCTGCCCTTCACGCGGCAGGTCCCACCAGCTGCTGCCGCGGCTGGCGTGGCCCCCGCCGCGTCCCTTCTGGCACGGAGCGCGGGCAGAAGCCGTATCGACACTCGTGCCCCGGACACGAGCGTTGACACTGCGGCTCGTCCACTCCCTCCCAGCGCTGACAAAAGCGGACAGCGATCCTGCGCAGAGCCTTCTTCCCCTCCCCGTCCCGCCCCGCAGCCACCCTGCCCGGCCCCGGCTGTGGGCGGGCTGAGGCCTGCTTGCAGCTGCGGCGCCCGCCTCCCCGGTGCGTGCTGAGGTCAGGCCGGGCCGCTTGGCGCTGTGAGGGGACGCGGCTGCGCTCGCGAGAGCCGCGGGGGAACGCAGAGCCCGGGCCGGGAGGGGTTGCGTCCCGCGGGGAAGCCGGGGGGGGGGAACTAAGCGGGGCGGAAGAGGGGCGTGTGTGCAGAGCGGGGCTTTCGGGGCGCCCCGTTGCTTTGCTTCTCCATGTGGGCGCCGCCGGTGAGCGAGGCTGGCGCGCCGGGCGCCGGAGGAAACGCACGGTGCTGAGGCGCCGCGGCCCGGGGACACGATGGCCAAATGGCTGAATAAGTACTTCAGCCTGGGCAATAACAAGACCAAGAATCCCCCTCAACCTCCGCGGCCCGACTACCGAGAGAAGAGGAACGGTGCCGGCAGCGTGCCCCGCCCCGAGGGGCCGCCGCACCTCCACCTTCACCGCCACACCTCGCCCGGCTTCCCCCGCCGCCGCCTGCGCGACGACACCAGCGACCTTCTCCGCGCCTACCGAGCACAGAAAGACCGCGACTTCGAGGACCCCTACAGCGGACCTGGCTCGTCGCTGCTGAAGCTGCGTGCCATGTGCCGCCCGGATTACTCAGTGCCGGAGGATCTGGGCGAGGCGGCCCCCAAGGCTTTCTCCTCCTCGTCATGCTGTGCCGCGCCCCCCGCCGCCGGGGCAGCCGGCTCCCCTCAACTCTTCCGCAGCCACAGCGAGCGTCGCCCTGCCACGCCACCCGACGTGAAGTACATCTCCCCCAAGCACCGGCTTATCAAGGTCGAGGGTGGCTGTGGCCGCGATGTAACAGGCAAGAAGCTAAACAAGGGCTCCAAGCAGCTGGCGACCTCTGTCTCCTCTGCCACGAAAGATAAAGTAAGTGTTGTGGTCCTGTTCCCGCGCCTGTAGATTTGGCAGTAGGACTGGGGCTGTGTCAGCCCCTAGGAGGGGTTTCGGTGACAGGATTAGTTCCTATCTGAATGCATCTAAAGCTGCCGCTGCTCTCCACTGTGCTGCGATGGGTGGCCTGTTGTTTTTTAATATCTCAGGGCAGGCAGGATATGTGCAAGGTTGGCACATGAAGTGGTGATGCCCAGTCCTTTCAAACTCACCTCCCTTCTGATGGGGCAGGTGTGCCTAGCTGTGCTCTGAGCATAGTGCTGTGCCAGCTTCAGGAGTGATAGCAAGGCTCTGAGGTTGGCATGCAGCTGCAGAACAGGATGTGAGTCTTTGAGGGAGTGCCTGGGGAGCCCTGAAGTCCCTTGAGAAGCTCTATGCATGTGTCCCAGATCTGTGGCCTCATACCCATTGCATGTGGTATGGAATGGTCATATATATATATATGATCACGTACCACATGCAAATATATGTATATTTATATATAAAAATAATTATCAGATGCCATCCTGAGTCAGACTGCCTGTTTTAAAAGAGACAACTTGTCATGTGTCCAGTAATGATTCTATGACTATGATTCTAATAGTTTCTTTGACGCCTAGTTCAGTGTCAAAGGTGAAGTAGTTAGAAGTCCTGTGTACAACAGCATCACAACTTCCATGATAAATATGTTTCCAGCTGGCAGGTACCTTAAGCAAACATTATAGCTACTAGCTTAGTTGCAAATGTTCGCCTATCTTTTAATCTTTGTTCCCTAAAAATACTAGCAAAATACTGTAGACACAGCACCGGAAAGTGCTGAGCTCAGGAGCTTGGTTTACAACTGGGAAGCTTTGCAGAGGGAATCAGTGTTAATTATTTTGTAAGCACAGCACATATTAGTCCCCCCGACCTTGTTGGTTCTGGTAGTTTAGTTCTAGTTTTTCCATATATTGGAAATTAATATTTCTTCATTTTGTAAATTGTCATTTACAACTTCAGTGTAATAGTCACATCGCAGGAATTCCAAGAATGTGCTCAATGTTATCAGTTTAAGTGGTCTGTACATACAGGTTTGAATATGTAACATGATTGCATTGTCTAGTGACACATTTCTGTGAAAACTTGATAAATTACATCCTGTCCAGGTGAAATTCCAAATAAATCAGCTTGCGATGGTGATGATACAAGATCTAAAGTCTAAAATTTATTGCATTGCCTGTCATTTTGGGTGTACTTTGTGACAACAGTTGCAAAAGCAGAAACTTCTTTTGTTGAGGTACTAGATGACAGTCTCAGTGTGTTACTGCATATTCAGTCTTCTTTCAATTGCCTGTGTTGATACCATGTATTTGCTTTTGGCAAATACTTTCAGCAACTTCAGAGAAAATAACTGCTTGGGGCAAAATGCTTCCAAGTGCAACTGCTGGTCTTTTTTTTTTATCTTTTTTTTTTCTTTTTTTCTTTTTTTTTTTTCTCTTTTTTTTCTTTTTTTTTTTCTGTTTTTTTTCTTTTTTTCTCTTTTTTTTTAATTTATTATCTTTCCATTTGTCATGGGTTCAGCAGCAGCAGTCATTTTTCTCCTTGGTAGCTGGTGCAGTGCTGTGTTTCCAACTTTCAGTCTGGGAACAGCGCTGATAACACCAATGTTTACAGTTATGGCTCAGAATGTTTTGGCCTGACCAAGGACTTTCTGAGTCTCATGCTGTGCCAGGGAGGAGGGGAAGCCGTGAGGAAGCAGAAACAGGACACCTGACCCAAACTGACCAAAGAGGTATTCCATGCCACAGCACGTCATGCCCAGGATGTAAAAACAGAGAGCAGAGACTGGGAAGGGTGGGGGGTGCACTGCGTGGTCGGGCTTGGTATCAGGTGGTGAGCTGTTGTATTCTCTTTCCTTGTATTTGCCTTGTCATTATTATTATTGGTGGTAGCAGTAGTGGTCTTGTGTTATACTTTAGTTACTAAACTGTTCTTATCTCAACGTGTGGGAGTTGCATTCTTTTGATTCTCCTTTCCATCCCTCCAGGAGCAGGGGGAAGAAAGAGGGGGGGGTGAGTGAGAGAATGGGCTGCGTGATTTACAGCTTAAACCACGACACAATTTTAGACACTGCTTGTCCTTTTTTGACTGGGGTAGAGTTAGTTTTTTTTCTTAGTAGCTAGTGCAGTGCTGTGGTTTGGTTTTAGTCTGAGAACAATGCTGATAACACACCGAAGGTTTAGTTGCTGCTCAGTATCATTTAGCCTGATTAAGGGCTGTTCAGTCTCTCATGCTCTGCCAGTGAGGAGGGGCACAAGAAGCCAGGAGAGGGCACAGCCAGGACATGTGACCCAAACTAGCCAAAGGGGTGTTCCATACCGTAGCATGTCATGACCAGTAGATAAACTGGGGGGAGTTACCCAGAAGGGGTCAGGCTGGGTATTGGTCAGTGGGTGGTGAGCAATAGTATTGTGCGTCACTTGGGTTTTTGCATGCTTTTATTTCTTCTCTTGTTGTTTCCTACTATTAACATTATCATTATTGTTGGTATTCTTTCTATTATCACTATATTTTACTTCATTTTAGTTATTAAACTGTTCTCCTCTCAACCTGCATATTTATACTCTTCCAGTTCTCCTGCCCAACTTACCTGGGGAGGAGGAGTGAGCAAGTGGCTGTGTGGTGCTTAGTTGCTGGCTGGGCTTAAACTGTGATGCTACTGAAGCAATTTTTGAAGCAGGAGCTAAATCTGTTGCTAGGTAACCTGCTACCTCCTGTGCGATCATAAATCTGTGTGCTGCTCCCAAGCCCTTGTTGCGGGTTCTAAAATTTGTTTTGAGCAAGCAGCCTACATCTTCCTAAAAGAAGAAACAGAACACTCATTTCACAGTCACATTCTTTCTGTCTCTGGGAGAAAGAACTATATGTGAACTGCATTCAAAAAGCAAAATGTGCCTGCTGCCATCCACAACAGAATTTGGTTGTGATGCACTGCATAGCTTGCCTTTTTTTCAGTTGTGTTATTTCCTCCCAGTAATAGAAATTGAGTATCTTGTATTTCACAGCCCTGGAATGTAAAGCCTAACAGGTAAACCTGGTAAGCCATGGTCACTGTGGACAGGCAGAGATCTGCTTCTCTCCTACACCTGTCATTCAATGAGATAAAAAAGGAGGACATTAGTTGACAGAATAAGTCTAGTGCAGTGGCAAAGCAAATGGAAATAAACTTCTGTAAGAAGGCAGTAGCAGAGGGGACAGTAAACATGTTATCAAAAAAGCTAAAGGTTTAACATTCAGAAGAGTTAAGAAATGTTAAAAACATTGAGTGGGGAAAAATGTGTGAGTAGCATAGCTTAAGCTATGTACTTTAGAAATGAAGAAAGATCTACTTGCCATAAAGGCCTGTCATCAGAGAAGTATGTTAGTGTTTAGTGATCCACTAATGTTTGTTAAATGCTTGTGTGCATTTAGCACCTCTGGTTTTTTCTTCTTTGCATACAAGGATAAAGTGCTGTTTTCTGAATGTTCACTGAGAAGTGAGAAGTATGGCTTTCAACAAATTCAGTGAGCAACTTTATAATTTTTGTGACTGGTCATCAGTAAAGAGTTGTCTGCAGAGCTCAGTTGTGTGTTAAACTGGAAAGAGTTACTAGAATTGGAAGGAGATTCAGGAAGGTGCTTGTTTGGTGTAGTTACTTCTAAAGGGCAAATGTCAAAATACGAATAATGACAGGTTAGTCAAAGTTCCCAAGAAAAAAAATGATAGACTAGCTGATTCAGGGAGTAAAAGAGATGGACATTAAAAGCAATGGCAGGCATGATTGTATTTTGCAAGATTCCAAGTACAGCTTGTAAAAGTAACTACAGATATGTAATGTATCTGGCTTCAGGAAGGTTTGATGTATAGAGGTAGAAGTACTGACTAATTCAAACAGACAAATCCAAACCACCATGCATCTTCAATAGTGTGGTGACTAACCTCTACAACAGATGTCCCAAGGGAGAGTCACCATCACGAGGTGTCTTTGAACTCAGATTGGTAGGTGGATTTTTTTATTTAGGTAATACTGTCAGGCAGGCTTTACGGCTTTGACAGTGATGCTTATCTTCAAACAAGCGAGAGAGCAGGCTATGTTAGAATTCATGGTAGAAGCAGCTCAGTTCCTTCAGTATGGGGGATAAGAAACTACTGATGTCTGCCTTTAGTTCTGGCCTGGGGGATGTTAACTTCTTAGCTCTACTGTGACAAATGAATGAGTGTAGGCAAGCTGGAACAATTTAGGAAATTACTGGCTTCCATCTATAGTGCTGACCTGGGAGATGTTAACTTCCTAGCTCTCCTGTGGCAAGCAAATGAGTGTAGGCAAGCCAGAACAGTATGTGGCTATGTGCTGGAACAGCCTGGCGGCTGCTGTGTTTGTGTAAGAATAAATTCAAGGCTTGGCTTAACATCAACTCAATAGACAAAACACTTGGTGAACTGGGGATCTGAAAGGAAGACTTGAAGTCTTCCTCAGCAGCTCTCCTTTATCTGGTGTTGTATGGTGTGTGTAAATCCAGGATAGTACTAATAGTTCAATGGAAAGTGTCCCTGTGAAAGGATACTTTGTGTGTTTTCTCATCTTTTACACTCTTTTGAACCTAAACCTTTCCGTGCCTGGATTCGCCCCTGAAGATCCTGGAACACCATTCAAAGGACGACTGAACTCCATTGGAGGAAGTTCTTATGATTTAAAATGTTGGATTGTAGCATACTTGTACTTTAAAAGATAATTATTTCATAATGAGCAGCATTTTGCATTCCTACTGTGTAGTGGAGGCAGATCCGTGCAGCAGTTCTGGGTATTGAATGAAGAAGACCCTGTTGCAGCACTGATTTCCACAGGACATATCTGATGCTGTAGAGAATAGCTCAGCTCTTCACAGGCAGAACTGATCCAGTGCAAAAGCATGTCTGTGATGAGTGGCAGCAGCAATCAGGCAGGAAACCGCTCAGGGCAGCAGAGTTGCTGACTTGCTGACTTGGTTTACAAACGTCTGAAAACCAAGTCTGTGTGTGAATTCTATACTTGCGTAAGAAAAAAGAAAATAAACAACACCCAACCCTTTGTTTCCGTGGAATCCACCATGGAAGTGTGTGGTGCAGAAATCTGGCTAAGCATGAGGGCTAAACCTGTTTGCCTGGAAAGCTTTCCCCCCATTATTCTTACATAAGTAAGAAACAAGCACTTTTCTGACATCGCAGTGGCCTATGGAAATGCTGTTTGCACTTTTAAGGTTTTCCATAAAAATACTTAGGCTTCATGGAACATTATTTATATCTGTATATAATTAAAATATTTTAGTAAAAATTGAGAAGATGATTGTCTTATTTCTGTACACAGAAGGTCTAAGTTTTATTTGATCTTGCAAGTGAGAACAGTCAGGTGTATTTAACAATCTAGCAGCTGATGTTTTGAGGTGTACTGAGAAAACACTTAAAAGATATCTAAGCAGTGTTGGGGTTATTTTTAAAAGTATATAATTTCTAGAGATCCTAAACTACAAATGTATCTCTGTGTCTTATTCCCATGTTTAATCTTTTACAACAGGGTGTAAAGCTGCCACTCGTTTCAGTTGGTTCTACTCTGAAGCACACTTCCCCACTGCATGGGGCTCCCATTGGTAGAGGGCTCTGCTTTGAGTCAAAAGTTTCCAGAAAAAGATGCCACTGGTCTTGTGAGCCTGCATAAATGGCTTGGACAAGGCCACACATAAAGGCAAGCTGCATTTTTTTTCATCTCATGTTCCATAGTGCAGATATAATGTGGCTAGAAATGCATTTTTCCACATATATCATTATTAAGGGAAAGAAGGGAAGATACTCAGTTATTACCCGAGTCTGTGGAGTCTTAGTAACTTATGGCTGTTTGAAGTAACGTGGTAGGCTGTTCAGTTACAAGCATGTCTGGCATCTGCAGTTACTGCTCAGCCTGGGAACAGCCTCAGCTCTGGAAACCATTCAGATTTCTGGACTTCTGGACACAGAGAGATCCAAGCAGAGAAAGACTATCAGGAAGGAGTATGAAGCAGTTAGACACACGGAGATTGAGAGAGGGAGTAGTAGTTTTATGGGAGAGTGTATTGGGTATACCCCTGCAGTAAATGGGTCCAAACCATTGTAAAAAAGTACCTCAGTTACTGAATTCAAGCAAGAAGACTGACTTGCCACTTCTGAATGATGATGAGCTTATTGAACTATTTGGTGGGAGACTGTAATTGAACATGTTCAGCATGTATTTATTCTGAAACTAAGGGGCTAATACTGCAGTACAAATGCTCAGAAGGGAACAGGGCATAGTGGTGGACATTTGTCCTGTTTTCACCCCTTTTCATGCAACCTGTGTATGTGGCGTCTGTGATCCATGTTCACTTGTTCCCCAGTCAGAAAGAACATATGCTTGCATCACTTTTTCATGTGTACACTCTCTTGCTTCAGAGGAGAGTGTGCAAGACGAACATGTTTCTGTGCTGGGCTATCTTCCTGAATCCAAGAGATCCACATAGCTGCTAGGCTCTGAGCTAGTGCCTAAGCATGTCCTTAGTTTCTGGGCTCACTGCATAAAATTGTTAAATTGTTATGCTTGGAAAGGACCTTAAGATCATCCAGTTCTAGCTCCCCTGCCATGCGCAGGAACGCTTCACGCTAGACCAGTTTGCCTCAAGCCCCATCCAGTCTGGCCTTGGACACTGTCAGGGATGGGCTATTCACCATTTCTTTGGGCGACCTGTTCCAGTGCCTCACCACCCTCACAGTAAAGAACTTCCTTATGTCTACCCTGAACTTCCCCTGTTAAAGTTTTAACCCGTTACTCTGTGTCCTACCACTACAGTCCCTGATCAAGAGCCCCTCCCCAGCATCCTTGTAGGCCCAGTTCAGATTCTGGAAGGCTGCTATGAGGTCACCATGGAGACTTCTCCAGCCTGAACAGCCCCAACTTTCTCAGCCTATCTTGATACAGGAGGTGCTCCAGTCCCTTTATCATCCTCATGGCCCTCCTCTGGACTTGTTCCAACAGTTCTATGTCCTTTTTATGTTGAGGACACCAGAACTGCACACAGTACTGCAAGTGGTCATGTTCCTTGTGATGCAGCCCAGCACACAGTTAGTGTCTGGGCTGCAAGTGCACCCTTGAGCCAGCTCATGCTCAGTTTCTCATCCACCAGCACCCCAAAGTCCTTTTCCGAGGGGCTGCTTTCAATCACTTCTCCACAAAACCTGCAGCTTGTTGCGTGCTGGTGTTGAGAGGAACCGATATCGCTAAGGCTGCAGCATAGTATTATGGAGTGGCTCTCTGGCATCTGGAAAGCCTGCACAGAGGATCTGCTACCGCTGTGAAGTCAGAGCATTTAGTGTGCTGGAGAAGTCAACATGCTTCAGTCGCTGAAGGTAAGGTTGAAGAGGGCACAAACAGTGTCTGACTCTTGGACATTCATGCAGAACACTGCCCCATGGCAAAGAGTATGGTTTAACTTCTCATTCCTTAGCTGCTATGCGTCAGTGTGATTACATCCTTGACTAACAGTATGCTAGACACTGTGCTGAAGTGGAGGAAATAATACGAGGCCTGGCAGATGAAATAGCACATGGTGGATTCTGGGGATACAGAGGAAAGGGGCTGTGGTGCTGATCTTCCTGGATATGGCATTGTTTCTGTAAATGTTACTGTAAAACAGTTCATGGACAAGGAAACTGACATAAGGTGTGGTTTCGGAGTAGTTGTGCACTGTGCAGAAAGTACATATTCTGCTAATGTTAGTACATGGGATACATTTTTTCTTTTTTTTTGACTTTTGGTGTTTTGGGGGTTCTTTTTGGTTTTTTTTTATTGGGGTTTTTTTTGGGTTTTTTTGTTTTGTTTTGTTTTGTTTTGTTTTTTTTACCTGCTAATGCCCACTCTGTCTGTCCTTTTTTCCATAACTCTTATATCTGTTGGCAGATGCTCTAAGGTGTATTCAAACTCAGAATGGTAGCGTGAATGCATGAAGGAAGGACCCTTTCCTTACTGGGAAAGCAGGTAGAACTCTGTTTTTAAACTTGCAGCAACAGCATCTGGGTGGCCTGCATTGCTGTATGTGAAGTAGAAATGCACATCGCATAGTTGGGAACTGCACTTTACTGCCTGGGGAATCAGGGGTTTCGAGCATTAAAATGGGGAGGCAAGAAGTCAGTAACTGCTGTTTATGTATCAGCTTGTTATCCGTTGGGTCCTGTCACTGTGAGTGTGTGGACTTGTAGAAACCAGAAAGAGCAATTCATCATCTCTGAAAACTAAGCCTTATGTATAGGGGAGAAGGTCTTAAAAGCCTGTTATTAAATACTGGCTTCCCCTTCCACCTTGCTTACCAGTCCACATCTGTTTCAGAAATTTAGGATCTATCTTTCCCAATTGTGCTTCAATTCCATTTTAGACAACAAATGTTCCCCTCTCTGGAAAGCAAAGGTATGAATGAGTCATGTGATTCCTTAAACTCAAGAAGGAAATTTATGGGAGGAGGAAAAGGGGGCAGGCCAAGTGGGAGAAGTATAGGAACATCATCAGAGCCTGCAGGGATGAGATAAGAAGGCCAGGGCCCACTTAGAATTGAGCTTTGCAAAGGACATCAAGGGCAACAAGAAGGGCTTCTGTAAGTATGTCAGCAGCAAAGGAGGGGAATGTGTTCCAGGTGGCCAGGCCTTAGCAGCGTAGTTGTACTAGATGATCTACAAAGGTCCCTTCCAGCACTAATGATTCTGTGATAGAGTGATTTCTACTGTAGCTAGTGACTGGTCTTTGTGACTATAAATTCTCAGAAAAGATGAGAAATTTTCATTACGTTGTCATAAATGTGTTTACCATGGTGTTCTCTGACACAAATTCACAATTTCTAAGTGTGACTGCTGTATGTCTGCTGACAGTCACATTGATTGTAATTAATTGGCAGTCACAAAAGCCAAGAGAAGAATAGATGCTTTGTCCTTTTTTAAAAAGAAAGCAAATGTATGTTAGTAATATATTTATAACATATAATATTTAATAGTAAATGTTCCCCCAGAAAAGTGTTCCATAATAAATGTCCCAAAGGTCTGTCTGGCAGGAGAGGTCTTTTGTTTTTCTGCTTCATGTTAGTTAGCATAATACTTCTTGGATTCTTCCAGAATAGTGTGTCCTTAATCATTATAGCCACTAAATCAAATAATAAACAGTTCTGTGCTGAATTTGCTATTTCAAGGGTAGATCTTCTGTATTTTCTTTCAGTTCAGAGAAGCGTTATCCCTAAAGACTCAGTTTATTTCAGTGTGGTAAGATCTTTTTTTTTCATTTTTGTTTGTTACCTTTAAAATGTAACTCACATAGAGGTATCTGAAAGATTATGGCTTTTTTTTGTTTTGTTTGTGGTTTCTTTGTTTGTTTTTTTGTTTTCTTTGGGGTTTTTTGTTTGTTTGTTTTCTTCCTCTGGCAGCATGTGCAAATCAAAGAATCATAGAATCGTAGAACAGTTAGGGTTGGAAAGGACCTTAAGATCATCGAGTTCCAACCCCCCTGCCATGGGCAGGGACACCTCCCACTAAACCATGCCACCCAAGTCTCTGTCCAACTTGGCCTTGAGCTCCGCCAGGGATGGAGCATTCACAACTTCCCTGGGCAACCCATTCCAGTGCCTCACCACCCTTACATGCTTTTGTGTATGCAAATTCTTGCTTAACCTTGTATTTAATATAATAATATAGGTAGGTCTTAAGAGGTATTTTTTGACTGTAAAAGAGCAAAGTGGAGCTTGCACTTTAGTTCATTTATATTAAAGGAGAAAACCAGAATCTCACCTTGTATTTAATTTTTGGGGTCGGGAGAGGGGGAAGCTTGTGATTTTTTGATCTTGTATCTCTAACATTTTAGCTGGAGCTATGGTTTTGCAGTTGTCAGTTTGCCTGGGAACTGAGCCTTACTCCTTTTCTTTTGCCTTTGAGTTTTAACAACCTGCTAGACAGAACTCCTGTGAGTGTTCCCTAAATCCTTGTTGATCTCTCTGTTCGTGGAAGCTCAAATGCAAGTTTCACTTTACTTTTGATCAGTGCATTTCTGTTTATGTTTTGGAGTTTCTTTAGCTTGAAGTTACTCACGCCTCAAGTTACTATTAATAGATCTACATGATAGAAAATAATATCATGCGTAAGGGGTGCAAAAAGGAAGGGCTTGTATAGAGCAGGAATTAATAGTTCTAACAGTTCACAGTTCACTCTGATAAACTTGCATTCTATTAAGAGATAAGCCACAGTTTTAAAAAAATATCCCTGGCTAATGCAGCAAATTGAGACAAGAATTTAAAAATTTTTTTGAATTTCAAAAATTTTTTTGAATTTAAACAGCTTCCTGAGGCTGTCTGGGGAATCTCTGATAGCTGTGATTCATTTTGAAAGGTAGGACTCACTTGAAAGGTGACAAGATTTAGCAGAGAGAGATTTACTGTTGTCCTGCCCCAAACGTCAGACCCTGTGTGTGAATGCCCTCTCTAGCCTGCAGTTACAAAACCTCAGCATGCCACCACTCCTCTGATTGCATCTATGTGGCAGGTTCAGCATTAGATCCTGGGTAGCCTGACTACTTGAGATACTTGGAGACACTTTGATTGTCACATGCAAATGTCTGTTTCTGTGTGCCATGGGGGGAGCTGACATCATGAAGCTCTCACATTAGATCTTCACCACATGGCATGGAAATGCTTAAGATTGTGATCTGGAGAGCTGCACTGGACATGCAAGGAATGTAGCTGGAATACTCAAAGATTTGTGAACAGAACCTCCATGTAATATTGGCAAGTCTGTGCTTTGGGAGGATGGCATAAAGGGATATGAGGACAACATATTAATACCTTTGGCATGAATCAAATGTTTTGTTTTTTATCTGTACCATGAGCAGAAAACTCTTGTAATCAGAACCTTGCAGTTCCTCAAAAGACTGCTGGTACATTGTCTGATTTTGTCTGACCTACTGTTTGTTATTTTGTTGTTGTTTTCAGGGAAGATTTTTTTTAGTGGTCATTCAGGGGAGCAAGTTTGCCCAATCTGACAAAGTTGATAGGTGACCTGATTGAAAACATAATTATGATGAGCTGTATAGAATCTCGCAGTGCTTGTGACACTATTACATCTGAAGAGTTTACACCCACTGTCTAAACTAGGGGAGATTTTCACTCCAGGGATTGCTGTAGTGGATATATTTCCAGTCACAGTCTGATCTAGTACAGATTTGCAGATAACAAAATATAATAATAATAATAATGATAAAACCAAGAATAAGTTAATGTGAATTTGAACCTTCTTACATTTTTTTCAATTTCCTTGTTAGAAAGCAGCTTTTGCTTTGTTCGACCTCTTCTGAGTAATAAATTAGTTGCTTTAGTCCTTCTGTTCATGTTTCGTACAGTAAAGCTCTTGAATAGGTTACCATTATGCTTAAAGCAAATCAGTTTTGACTTTTATCTTGTTTGACAGCATTTTATATATGCATATATTATGCATATTTATATATGTATGATTTTTCTCCTAATATTTTTTTTTTTTTTTGGCAAATGGAGAAGAAGAAATAACAAATAAAAGTGTTCAAATCCTTTCTGTTTCATGTTACAGTACAGTTATAGAATCATAGAATAGTTAGGGTTGGAAAGGACCTTAGGATCATCTAGTTCCAACCCCCCTGCCATGGGCAGGGACACCTCACACTAAACCATGGCTCCCAAGTCTCTGCCCAACTTGGCCTTGAGCACTGCCAGGGATGGAGCATTCACAACTTCCCTGGGCAACCCATTCCAGTGCCTCACCACCCTTACAGTAAAGAATTTCTTCCTCATATCCAATCTAAACTTCCCCTGTTTAAGTTTGAACCCCTTACCCCTTGTCCTCTCACTACAGTCCCTAATGAAGAGTCCCTCCCCAGCATCCCTATAGGCCCCCTTCAGATATTGGAAGGCTGCTATGAGGTCTCCACGCAGCCTTCTCTTCTGCAGGCTGAACAGCCCCAACTTTCTCCTCCTATCTTCATATGGGAGGTGCTCCAGTCCCATTTGTAGCGGATGAGCAGCACACAGCCCATACTACCGCCCAGCAGCTCTTGACAGGATTGCATTGGAAGACTAAATGGATGGCATTTCAGCTGCAGCACTTGGGGACATAAATCTGTCCTCGTGACTAGGAGAAATTACTGCTGCCTGACACTCATTTCTGTCTTTGACTTAAGTGTCTGCAGCTGCTGTCACTTGATTTGCTGCTTGGGGATATGTCACCAGACATGGCGGAGGGGGCTTTTTTCCTTTGGTTTTTTTTTCTCCCACTATTATCCAGGTCAGTCTGGTGGTTTCAGGTCAAACAGAAACTTCCAGTCAATTTAAACTTGGAGTGGAGGAAAGCAAAATTAATATTCTATTAAAACATCAATTCCAGGTACTTTGATATCCCAGCTGTCAACCTGTGACTGTCAGGCAGCTAAGTCTTGCTCTGACATTCACAGCTGTGAGTTCAGTCATAGAAAATGCATCTTCTAAAATGTCCCTTCTTTGCGATGTGCTTGTGAGTGATCTGTAGTTCAGGGATTGGGAACTTACGGTAAGGGATGTGGGGTTTTTTTGGTCAACTGGATTGTTTGGGTTTTTTGGGTTTTGGGGGGTGTGTTTTTTTTTCTTTTGTTTAGTTTTTTTTTTTTTTGCTTGTTGGTTTGTTTTCAGGTAATAAAAATAAGTAGTAGAAAGTCACAGTGTTGCAGGGCCTGACTGTGTTAGATGTTTTATTCCCTAATATTAAAGAAGATCTCTGCATTTCCCAGTAGTGTTCATTTACTCCATGGCCTTTGTGCAGGTTTTTGATCTGGAAGTACATGTGTCTCCTGTTCTTTGCTCTGTGTGGTGAGATATGGTGGCAGCAGGAGACAGAACCAGATGCAGCTTCAGTCTTTTAGCTGGCAATGTGCAACCTGCTCTTTGTTGGCAAGATTGAAGCTGTCGGTCTTACTGGTGCTGCTCCTAAAGATGTAAAGTAACTGGTGGGAAAGAAAAAGTCTTGGGTAAAGAATACCTGTTAAAGAGACTAGACCTTCTGGGCAGAACCTCTTAGGCTTTCCTTGCTTTGAGTGAGGGGTTCTGGGGTCTTTTCCCACCTCAATTATTTTATGATGCTACGGCCTGCCTCTGCTTTCTCTGCTTCAGTCTCTTTTGCCTGTCCTACATTACATCTCTGTGCTCTGCAGTAATTCTCATATGAGGATTTTTAACTTTGCTCTGCTACCAGCTTCTAGAAACCCAAATTAACTCTACCGCTTCAAAAACAGGGAGGAATAATTCCTGTTACTTTAATCAACTGATTTAAAAGCCTCCATAACCGGTGAGACTTACACAGCATACAATTATTGTGCAAGGGTCAGAGGGCTATGATAATGACGGGTAGGGATTAAGAGTTTCTAAACTGCAGGGAAATTTGTTCTTCTGACAGATACTTTCTTTTTGCTACCTTTTGTTCTAATTCACAAAATACATGTAAATATAATGTTCCCTTGAGAGAAAGAATGGCACGGATGGGTTCAAGGAACTAAGTTTAAACAAGAAGTGTACTTTGTGTCTAGTTCCTTTTCAACTGACAACTAGAATTAAAAAGCTTTTTATTAATTTAGTGAAAAGAGTAGCCTTTGAGTATTTATTTGGAGAGTTTTTAGTAATATTTTCAGTTGTAGCTGATATACTTAAAAAGCAGAGGGAGTGAAGTAAGTGAAAGTATGGTTTGTTTGATTTTTTTTTTTTTTTTCCTGAATATTAGCAACCTTCTCTGATAAGAGTTGCATTGGATTGAATATGCTGACTGATTAGATCTTTCTAATTTGTGCATCCCAGCTATTCCTTATCTTGTGCTAGTTAGAAACCCTTTGATATAGAGTCTGCCTTGTGAGGTTTCTGGTATGGAGTACATGTCTACTTCAGCACCATTTAATAACTGATTTGTGACAGTTGTATATTTGTCCTCTGAACTCAGACTGTTTTTAAAAGATGGCGTAGCATGTAGCTGTATGAAAGTGTGGGTTTTTTTTCCTGGTAGGGCATTACTGCCATCTGACTGGAGATTCTAATAACAGTTACTTTCCTGTCTTTCAGGTGTTGATAGCTGATGACTATTCAGATCCATATGATGCCAAAAGTGAGTTGAACAGAATGGGAAAAGGGGAGAATACTGGCTATATGGAACCGTATGAAGCCCAGAGAATCATGACTGGTAAGAAAAGACAATTGAACATGTGATCATGGCAGTTCACATGGATATTAACAGCTGCTATGAAACAGAACTGTTCTTTAGCGTGCAAAATCACGTTTCAGAAGATGCTCAGTCAACACTAAATGCTGTGGAGGCTTTTCATGTACCTGCACGTGCCTTGTTATCCAGAAATACTGCTCTGGACCTCACTATTGAATATAGATGCTTTGTACTGTCATGTGAAAAGATGAAACTGTGAGCAATGGGAGTTGAAGTGTGTATTGCTCAGCTTGGCAATGTCAAGGCTTTCATCTGTGTACGTGGTAGGAATGACCAAAAGAATGACGTTGTGTTAGTTCACTAAATAAAAGTTGGTCAGTTTGCGTATGGCCTTTTTTTCCACTTGATCATTCAGGCTTCCTGGTTTTCCCTCTGTTGGACAAGGAAAGTGCAAAGCTACATCTTTGTGTAAATTCTTTCTTTTCTTTCTCACTTCTTGCATGGATCTTTTTTTTGTACCAAAATGAGTCACTTTAGGGTACCTGTAAGCCTTGAAATGCTATTCTTGGTAGCATCCTTTCTTTTTCTGTCGCGTAAAGAGGTGGTTAAAGGTGGCACTGTTCGAGCAGTTTGGACTGTTTGAACTGCTTGTCCAGGCATTAATTATGTGCCTGTATTTTCCTCATACAATCTGCATCCATTTCCTATTTGTTGGCTGGGCAGTCTGTAAATTTTTGGGTTATGGGGCCATATGTTTCTAATTTATGATGATTTCACTCAGTCAACACATATCTTTATGCAGATCAAGTGTGCATTTCCTGGATTTGTACAGCAGGTCCTCTTTTTCGCATTTTGAGGTGAAAGTCACTCTTGTGCCCAGTTAAGTTGATTGTATGCTTTCCTTTTCTATTGGCAGCTCCCGCCCTCAGAAAAAATTAATCGGTGGGGGAACATGAGGCTGCTGGATGCAAAGATCATTTTTTCATGCAAGTGTTCTTATTTTTCTTTTCTTAAATAGCATTTCTGAAGGGAGCCACAGGAAGTGACGTCTAGACTATTGTTTGGAAGTTTTTAGTATCTTACAGACCAGCTTGGAGCTTTTATTTCACGTTGGGGTAAATCTATTTATTCTAGTTGAGTAATTTCTCGGAAAAAAAAAATAGAATCATGCAATGTTTTTGGTTGGAAGGGACCTTAAAGATAATCTAATTCCAATTCCCCTGCCATGGGCAGAGACACCTTCCACTAAACCAGGTTGAGCCAAGCCCCATCCAACCCTCACATTCCCAGGGATGGGCATCCACCCAATTATGGGAAATATTAGTCCCAATAAGTTCTTGTTCCTTATACAGCAGGGATGAAAATTTGTAATTTTAACTATGAAGCTGACAATGCATTGATTTCTTTCTTCCTGTGATTAGGGTAGGAGCTTATTTTATCTTCTTTTCAAGATTAGCCATAGTAAATGGGATGTTTTAGTGGACAGTATTAGATGTCTTAATTAAGGGGCAGAAATTTGTGTATGCTTGCAATTTTAGGACACCCTTGGTGTTTGGTGCAGCGACTAAGCTGTTATATCTGCTTTGTATGTTATTACAGAAGGAGCTCTCAAAGATGCTAAGGGCACTTTTGAAACTGGGGTTTGGGTATAGTGTAGCAAGTGTTCTGAATATGCATTTGATTGAGCCAGTAGCTGAAGTCTTCCTGAAGTTCTTTAGTGTTTTGAGATCTAGGTGTTTGGCTTCCAGTCATATTGTCCTAATGCTGGTAGAAATAGAGAAAGTCTTTCCATAAACCTTGGTGAGGTTAAGTTATATTCCATTATATTCAAACATGTGGGTTTATGTTTGTTTTTTAATTACATGGATGTTGTCTTTGTATTTTACTTCACAAATGAAAATCCAAAGGCATCTTTTTTGAGAGTTTTCAAAGGTTCACTTTATATTTCGCAGGTGAGTTATGTTATGTATTTATTACTTCTAAGGAAGACCTTTGGACTGCAATTTGGTTGGCCTCAAAATGTTTACTGCTGTTTGTTGTGTTTGTTAGCTGCGCTGTCTGATGAGCATAAGAATATTATATGGCTATCCATTTAGCTTAACTAATCTCATGAAGCCCTTCTGACTATATTTCACATGGCTTAATCCAGGACAGGGGGAATCTGCATACTTCAGCAGAATGCATTTTAGGACAGAGAGAAAACAAAACAGCTTTTTGTCAGTTATTCCTTGTTTAACAATGTACTGTAATTCTTGATCAACTCTGGAAACCAGGTGTAAAGGCTAGTTTGAAATAGGAGCCTAAAGTTCTTGTATGTGCTGCATGCTCCTTGAGTTAGTCAAAGATTAGGCAAAAGCAAATGTACATATGAAATAAGACCCTATTAATTCTATTCGAGAAGCTAAGCTCACACCTGAGTAGAAATGTGTGATGCCTGAAATTAAGTGTGTTCATTCAAAACTTATTCTTCTTCCCTGAAAGCTCTGTGGGGTTGCACTTGTGATGCAGTTGGCTTTCAGTTAATGCTTAATTAAAAAAAAAAAAAAACAACACCCAAAAAAAAGCAACAAAAAAAGCCTTTAACTTAATTATTTAAATGAACTATTGATCCATATGATTCCTTGCTGTCTGTGGTTAGAATTAGATTAGGTTTAATCAGGCTTGAAGTTTCTTCTGCTGGTAATGTCCATAAAATACACTCTTTTCCTGAATTTGTGGTTATGTTGAATGAAAGAAGGCAACCTTTATACCAAGGTTTGGAAAGGCTTTTTGAGGAAACGCTTGACCTGAAGGTAATGTAGAGCATATTGAGAATGAATTCATGTTTATAAGAAGCTGTCATCTCCTGGCTGCCAAGCACATCTGCCGGACAGTGATGATATTCATAAGTGTCTGCCCTGTGTTTAGGAAATCTGCTCTGGAGATGCAGAGAAAAATCCCTGGGAATTCAGTTCCTGGTGCAATGTGAGTCTCATGTTGGCTAGGTGTGCACCCAGATCCACATGAACTGTGTTATGTCTTTGCCTTATCCCCAGCCTTTTTGCTGAAAGGACTATTCTGTCTCAGACCAGCAGTATAAATCCCTGTTGTTCCTTTGCAAGAGCTAGACTGTCTGTCCAAGTGTGTTCTAAGTAATGTGTTTCCATTGCTTTCTTATGCAAGCTTTCAATTCTTTTTTTTCCCCTAGCATCAGTCTGTAGCTGCTGCAATAGCTGATGCAATAACATGTGGCCTGTCACAGAAACAGGCCTGTTACCAAGTATGTAATCAAGCATTATTGCTTGGATCAGGTATAGGAGATACATCATGCTTGAGAGAGATTCCTAGAGGAGCAGTGGCTGGAGATGCTGCATTTGAACAGAAGTGAACAGTTGAGATAATGTCAGGCCAGAGTGGTAGTGTCCGTAACACTGTGTTGGCACAGCTCTTCCAGGTGTGTCTGCCTCTCAGAAGGAATAAAATGAAGTTCACAGACTGCATGAAACATTTGCAATCAAATACCAAATTAAGACAGTCTTCTTCTTACAAGCCTGCTCTATGTAAGACAGACTGAACAAATGAGTTTATGTACATGCTCCAGGGGCGATTGACTGGTTGTCCTGGTTTCAACTGGGACAGAGTTATTTTTCTTCCAAGTAGCTGGTACAAAGCCATGTTTTGGCTTTAGTCTGAGAAGCAACATTGGTACACTAGAGGGATCTGTGTGCTGGACCTGAAGAGCTGGAAATTATTTCTAGGGATGCTCTAAAGCATTTGGATCATAGTCCTTTCTGTTGTTCAATGCATTCCTCAACTTGAGTGACGACATATCTGCACTATCAGCAAAAGTGAACATAAACTAAAGGAAGTACTCAGTGAGGAAGGGTAGAGCCTCCATCCAGATGGTCCTTAATAAATATGAAGGTTCTATCAACAGTAACTTTTTTGAGGTTAAACAAGGGGGATATTGGAGAGAATTCCAAAGGGAATTTCACAGCTTTGTTCAAAGTGTCACAGCATTAGCATAGAATCATAGAATAGTTAGGGTTGGAAAGGACCTGAAGATCATGTAGTTCCAACCCCCTGCCATGGGCAGGGACACCTCCCACTAAAGTATATGTCAGGAATTGAACAATCAATTCGAGTTTTTCTGTTCATTTAGTTCTTATTACATATTTATTTAATTTTCCATCATGGAAACAGACCTAAATGAATTATAAGTGGGCTCAACTGAGACCAGATTTAAAGGAAGAAGTTTTTAGTGGACTAGAATGAACTTTACAAATAGAAGAAAAAAATGTGAAGATATAGATGTCAAGGATTCAAGTTTATTGCATTTCTATCTCAAACCTCTGAAGATGTATCTGGTGTCATTTTTCACAGATTTTTAGTACATATTTATGCTCAGTTTCTCTTAAAAATGAGTGGTAGTAGTTCTTGCCTTAGTAGCAGCTTGAAGCTAAGGTAATTTAGCATGCAGTGTAATGGGGATCAGACAGGGGAATGTAACTTTTCTTCCTAGCCTTAAAATTATTAAAACCTGATGTAACTGAATGTAAGATGTCAAAGAAGAGCCACATATGCTGGAGAAGCTGGAATATGGCCGCAGGGCATCCTTATTTTTTTCTTCTTTTTCTGTGTATTGATCATTCTGTGTCTATAAACTTCATCCTGACTATGCAGTGGAACACTGGTGAGCAAGATTAATTACCTCACATTTAGGGATTTTGTGCTTTGCCTGCTAGATGCAGAAAACTAAGACTTCTCTCTGGGAGCAAGCAGTGCTAGAAGAGCAAACGCCTTCCTGCACTTTACTGTTTCTTTCTAGGGACTTCAGTAAGAGTCTGTGCCTGAATCATGATGGAATCTCCAATGCATGACTGGCAGCCTAGCAAAAGCAGTACATCTGCCTTAACTGGGAGCTCCCCATGGACATGCTGGAAGCAGTAGCTTTTGTCTTGCTTCAAGCTATCACGGAAATGCTGGGAGTGCGGGAACAACTGCATTCCCATGAACCTGCACCTACTTCAGAAGGTCTTGGGTGTCAGTTTCCCTTGTAACTGGAGAACCTGTTTTTTGTTCAGACATGTAACTTCATCTGAATAGTCACTACAGCACCATGGTGGTGAGTCAGTTCTTGTAAAATCCTTTTCCATGTGGCTTCTGGCATGTTGCTTGTTGGTGCCTAGTTTACCACTGCAATGTAAAAAGAGCAATGCTAATTACTTTTATAAATATTAGGCAGCATAGATGAGCACATACAGCATGGACTGTTTAGAAAGAAAGCTTTTGGCCTCCTGGAGGTCACTGAGCCTAGAATGCCACCTGTGATCTTTAAGCACTGTAGTGACTGATCAAGGTTTGCTGTCTGAACATGGCAAACAGCTGTGACCAGTGCAGAAGAAGCAGTGTTTATGCTCACTAAGCTCAACAGCTGGCATAGTTTTCAAAATACTTTAATCTTCTTCTCTTGTTCCTACATTTTTGTGTGTTTCAATTCTAGATTCTGTTTAAAGATCTAACACTAGGCTTGCCATGACTAGAAGTCAACCCCAAATGGGAATATATCCATCATCAATCCATCTCATATGGTACTGTGAGTTCCTGGCTAAAACTCTTATGTTCATTGTCCTGTTGCCTGATGGTGTGAATAAGACTATATGCTGATCATTCTAGCAGAACAAGATTTTTTATTTTTTTTTCTTTAAAAAATGTGGGGAAAAGTGCAAGGTAACTCTTTACTCTTTAAAAACGAGATATGTAATATGTAACATAGAAAATCTCTAAGAACTCACCAACAAAGTTTAATTTGACAAGCAGGTATTCTTTACTGCGTTGCCGGGAGACATGGGGGATAGCTCCTCCAAGCGTGTCGTGCTTGAGCACCAAACAAGCTGTGACTATGTAATCGTTAAACATACATATTCATTACATTATATGCATATTCATGAAGTTACTTATGCATTACATCATATCTCTAGGAAATTCTTCCCACATGAGCACAATAATGTAGTAGTGGTCTTTGGGACCCCTGGTAGTCGTTTCTTCATCATCTTCCTCTTCATCACTTCATCCTTTGGCTGAACTTTGGAGTTGGCTAGCCTTGTTGTCTGTTTGCCAGTTCCTTAGTTGGTTCTGTTTTCCCTAAATGTTAACTGAAGAGTTCTCTTGCTTTTCACTGTTATAGACTACACCTGGGGTCCGGGTCGCTTATTTACAAGCAAAAAGTTCATTCTATGTACAGTGAGCTATCCTTCATTCTGTCTTTCTTGTTCTTTCCCCATCTCAATGTGCTCTCAACTTATTTGCAATGTGGAGAGACATTGGGTGAGAGCTAAAGTTCAGTAGTAACACACAGAATTTAGTTTGTGACTGGTTACAGGATGGCTTTTTACATGTTGGGAGTTTTATAAAGGACTGCACTGGAAATCTTGGGAGCTCTTCCTACACATGACAAAGAAGGAGATGTCTGCTTCCTGAGCATACCCACCACCTGGAGCATACTGCTAGTGTTACAGCATGTGTTTATAGAGCTTGGCCCTCACCTGTTACTGGCCTTACTGTAGTGCAGAATTCCCTGCAGCCCAATAGAAGCGAGAGCATATGTTCTGACAGCTGTGCACTTTTTTTAAAAAATGCTAGATGTAGTGTTAGTTAAAAACCTCCTGGGCTTCAGCATCTATTTCAAGTTGTTTCTTCTGTTGTTAGAAATTTGGACAGAAATTTCATTCATTAATGATTTAAAAGAAAAAAGTTGTCTACAGAGAAGAAGGACTTGGGGGTTTTGGTTGATGAGAAAATGAACATGAGCCGGCAGTGTGCGCTTGCAGCCCAGAAAGCCAACCGTATCCTGGGCTGCATCAAAAGGAGCTTGACCAGCAGGTCAAGGGAGGTGATCCTGCCCCTCTACTCTGCTCTTGTGAGAGCTCACTTGGAGTACTGTGTGCAGTTCTGGTGTCCTCAACAGAAAAAGGACATGGAACTGTTGGAATAAGTCCAAAGGAGGGCCACGAAGATGATCAGGGGACTGGAGCACCTCCCATATGAAGATAGGCTGAGAAAGTTGGGGCTGTTCAGCCTGCAGAAGAGAAGGCTGCGTGGAGACCTCATAGCAGCCTTCCAATATCTGAAGGGGGCCTATAGGGATGCTGGGGAGGGACTCTTCATGAGGAACTGTAGTGACAGGATGAGGGGTAACGGGTTGAAACTTAAACAGGGGAAGTTTAGATTGGATATGAGGAAGAAATTCTTTACTGTAAGGGTGGTGAGGCACTGGAATGGGTTGCCCAAGGAAGTTGTGAATGCTCCATCACTGGCGGTGTTCAAGGCTGGATTGGACATAGCCTTGGGTGGCATGGTTTAGTGGGAGGTGTCCCTGCCCCTGGCAGGGGGGTTGGAACTAGATGATCTTAAGGTCCTTTCGAACTCTAACTATTCTATGATTCTATGATTCTAATTATAGAGAAGGACTTCTTCCTTTGCATTAGGTCTGATGTACATGAATCGAGGCATGTTTGAAATAGTGCTGAATCTGCATTCACAGAAGTCTGTTGCCTTCTCTCTGAGTGAAGCAATAGATCTCACATGTGCTGTGAAGCTATATCACTTCAGATCCATGCTGAGTTGCCAGGATTATCTGTACTTCTCTTCCTGTCTTCCTGGGGCACTTTGCGCCTCATCAGTGAGTGTGAGGAGATAAGGCCAGAATGCATAGTCTTATTTCTTATGTTGGGAGAGACTGTGATGTGTTGTGGTTGCTATAACTAGGTGCACAACGAGGGGTGGAAACCAGTTGTGCATAAAATGAATATCATTCCTCTATGTTTAAATCTTTCTCCTCCCCTTCAATAATTTAGGCATTCTCTCTAATATTTAAAATTAGGGCAGTGCTAACTGCTCTGGATAGTGCATACCCACTCACAAATGAGTGAAAATAAACCACGAGCATTTCTTCTCCACTCTGTACACCTGGGTAACTGTAAAATCAGCCTTTTCCTGAAAAAGTAACCGTCACCCCATCTGAGTTTAGAATAGAAGGAGATAATATCTATGTCCTTCCACTCAGTGCATCAGCTGAATGCACAGAATTTTGTTTCTTAGTGTCAGTGTAAAAGCATATTGTTCAGAACGGGTTTAAGTGAAGATCTAAATGTCTTCACCAGCCCACCCCCCTGTTTCAGCACCTTTGTCTTGCTCCAGAGTTGATGTAGTCTGGTAATGGACTAAATAGTGAGACTTGAATCACCAGCCTGAATATAATTTGAGGCTTTTTTCAGTTTCTTGTTGCTTCTTCTCATTAAGATGCAAGTTACACCCTAAATAATGAGAACAGGATGTCCAGAACTTTGGAAAGGTAGGTTAGTATGGTAAAAGACTAGGTGAAGTTGCATTTGGAAGGAATGTAACTTCATTCATGCAGTTTACGTGCTCAGTGTCTAATAAATCTGGCGTGTATTTTTCCACAAAAATCAAAGTGAAAGAATGGATGCTTGGGTGGTTGAGAAGGAGAAACCACTGAGCTCAAAATGCCTCCTCTTTGTAAGACTCTCTGCATCATGATGACAAAGAAGCAGAAAGTTTCAAACTACTTTGATCAGGAGGGTTACGTAGACAAAACCTATCTACTTTCCTAATGCAAGCAGCATCTTTTTTAACCTGATTTATCTTGTGTTTCCGCAACTAGTCTGTAGCTGTTCTGCGAAAGTGAGAAATGGCTGTGACAATCAGGGTAGCCCAGGCTAGCTTATGGAAATCCATGTGTGGTCTCAGTCCATTTCTAGCTTTGCCACCATCTCAATGTGCTCCCCCTACTGGTCTTAAACTTAATTACTAGAAAGACCAGACAGGTGCTTTGAGAGGCATAAAGAAGCCAGCTATTGAAATACAGCTTGAGTAGAACCTCCGCCATAAACTTCCCAAAACTGGTCCCAGTCCTGTTGTTCTTCTGCAGCATTGTTCAAAAGCAGAATAGAAGGGATTTGTTATATGAAGAAAAAGCAGCTTTGGAGGATATGTATGCTGGGTTTTTTTCATCCTTTCGATATTCTATTTTCTCTTACTCCGATCAGTTTGGTTTTTTCTCTATACAGTACAAAAAATTAGTAAGTGCCAATAAGGACTTGTGGGTGTTGGTCAATGGGAAACTTAATGTGAGCCAGCTTCAGTGTGCACTTGCAGCTCAGAAAGCTAACTGTATCCTGGGTTGCATCAAAAGGAGCATGACCAGCAGGTCAAGGGAGGTGATCCTGCCCCTTTGCTCTCGTGAGACCCCACTTGCAGTACTGTGTACAGTTCTGATGTCCTCAACATAAGAAGGACATGGAACTATTGAAGCAAGTCTGGAGGAAGCCACGAGGATGATCAGGGGACTGGAGCACCTCCTGTATGAAGACAGGCTGAGAAAGTTGGGGCTGTTCAGCCTGGAGAAGGCTGCATGGTGGCCTTATAGTAGCATTCCAGAATCTGAGTGGGACCTACAAGGATGCTGAGGAGGGACTCTTCTTCAGGGACTGTAGTGATAGGACAAGGAGTAACAGGTTCAAACTTAAACAGGGGAAGTTCAGGGTAGGTATAAGGAAGAAGTTCTTTACTGTGAGGGTGGTGAGTGACTGGAGCAGGTTGCCCAGAGAAGTGGTAAATGCTCCATCGCTGGCGGTGTTCAAGGCCTGGTTGGACAGACCCTTGGGCAACATGGTTTAGTGCAAGGCATCCCTGCTCATGACAGGGGAATTCGAACTGGATGATCTTAAGGTCCTTTCCAACTGTAACTATTCTATCATTCTATAAGATGGTGCAGTAAATATTTGTTAAGCATGTGATGAAGCAAACATAATACTTCTTGGGACAAGCAAGGCATCCTTTCAGCTGTGATAATTTGTCATCTTCATTATGCTTAGCCTGCTAGTAAATGGATAGAATTTTTGCCTGCTGACTTTGCATCCAAAATCTGAAAGTCTCTAGTGGCGAAACATGACTGAAACTTTAAGTAAAAGTTTCTGACATCAGCTGTAATATGGTAGCTATAGTTTCTCCTGCATCTTTGTTTTGTTTCATAACCCAAACCAGAGGAGATTTTTCTTATCCTTAAAAATAAATGAGAGTCTGACACAGAACCAATAAATTGAGGCTAACCAAAATTTATTGTTCAAACTCAATTAAACTTCACCAACATGAACTACTGATTCTGGATGTCACATGGTTTTGTCACTTCACTGCTGACTCTTTAATTTTATGGCCAATAATCCAAAATGCCTCATCGAAGAAAGAGAGGGCTCCCAACCTCCAGGAGTTTCCTGGGGCAGCATGCTGACTCAAGAAGGGAATCCACTACTGCAGGCCTACTGCTCTGAGGAGGACTGGTTCCAAATGACTCTCTAGCAGGGCTCCATTTATAACCTGGTCAAATCTGAGCTGTGGTCAGACATGGTCTTGTTAGACCCCAAGGGCTCAGGACCCAACTTCCTTGCCTTTGTACCTGCTGACCTCTGTCACACAGGTAGGACAAGAGCTATGCATGTGGGAAACTCTCCTGGGTTTTTGTCCTTGGAGAGAAGCTTCTGCAGGCTTTGGTCAGGTCTTTGTCAAGGGTTTTGTTAGGGCCTGTGTACCTGCCACAGATTCGAAGATTCAGCCTGTTCTGTGTTTGCCGCAGAGACTGAACATCCTGCCACATCAGTTTACAAGCTTTTTAATATAGTTTCACACCAGTGTCATAAAATGAGCTTAAAACTTAAGTGGAAAGTGGCCAGAAACACAACTTCTTTTGTGTTCTGTGTGTTTTATGTAGGCTGGCAACAGCTTCTCTCCTTCTCTAGTTTCTGTCTGCAAAGAACTTTGGTTTAAAGTGCTGTTTTGGAGGAGCTCAGATGCTTATGCAAACTTAGTGGTTCATTGCTATTCGGGTTGTTTAATTAGAGGCTATTGTCTGCAGGAGCAGCCTGCCTTTCTGGATGGGGTCAGGTAAATCTTGTCTGCTTTGGTGTGTGTTGGTGTGCTAATATGTTCATTTCTTTTCTGTCATCCCTACTCAAGCAAAGACTTAGGAAGCCTACAGTGTATTTATGCTTGCTGATGGACTGTATTGTGCTACTGTGACAATTTCTTGAGCAGTATCGACATGCGCAGAACTAGGATGAGAATACTCAGTCTTCATCTGAGCTTGCTCTTGGTTCTGCCTTATTCAATTTCACATGTTGGTGGCTTGGGAGTGGAAGAGGAAGCATATGGCTTGGTTTTGTGAAGCAGGATATAGGCATGCAAAACTGATACTGTTGTAGGTCAGAGCAGCAATTGAGAACAAATCAGGCAAACTAGGGGGAAATAGGGAAACTTGCCTGGAGGAGCTCTGGGCTTGCTTTGAGTTCTGCATTCATTTTGTGTAGGATGGGTAGTTTGAAAACCTATGTGAAGAAGCAGTAGGTTTTGTAGCTCTTGTGCTGTTGTAGCTCTTGTATGGTCTGTCAAACAGTTGCACATGGCTGGGATGGGCTGCAAGGCAGAAAAGTGTGATGGCATAGCTGAGCCTTCTTGAGCTTTTCCTCAGCAAGTGCTGCAGTACTGTCATGGCTGTAATACAGCCTGAGGTGGGCTAGAAGGTGTCTGCGCTGCTGTCTCAACTGAAATAGAATGGCAAGAGGGAGACAAAGGGGAAAAATGTGGTGTATTTCAGATACACTGTTGCTTTTGTATGTTAGGCCAACTAGCAATTACTGTTGCCCTTTCCTTTGGTTGTGAAATGCGCCATCTCTGAAAGGACTTGGCATCATGGTAGAATGTAGAGCATATCAAAAGCAGCCTCTTCCTGTAACTTTTTCTTTCTTAAAAAAAAAAAAAAAAAAAGAAAAAAAAAAGACTTCTGTATCTTTATTTTTTTAAAAAGAACAAAACACCCAGCCAAAGACCCCAGCTTTATGCCATTGTCTCTTTGGGTGTGGTCTTGTGCATTGGAAATGTTTGCAAGCAACATTGGTTAGTGGTGTAAAGATGCATGTTGGAAAATAAAAGTGTAACTGGAAAACTTACGAGAAAGTGTTAAGTCATTTGTGTGCATCAAGATTATGACTGAAATGAACTTCTATAACTCTTCATGATTTGTGATACTTCTGTTGCAAGAAGGGGAGAACTGATTTATGGTGTTTGCATGACTGTGGTTTGCTGTCCGGAACAGTAAGGTCTGTTCTTAACGATGCTCTGCTGAATGCCAGGCAGGTTTATTTGCTGTTGTTAGATATCTGTTTAAGCACAAATACTTTTGAATGATAACCTGATAGACTGTATATTTTAAAGCATATTATCAATAGCTGCGTACATTAAAAAAAACCCACTTAACGTTCTGTACTGTTAGATAGAAGCGTTATTAAAGGGGAAAGAAATACTACATTACTAACAGATTACTCTGTAAGAGAACTTTCACCTAAGAATCAATATTTACATAGGGTTTGACTGAATAGTATAGTAGTTGCAGACAAATCTGCAAACAAGTGCAAGGTACTGAATATTAGCAGCTGAACAAGTCAGCATAGAATATTTGAAGTTTTACATATTCTAGGTACTAGTTGCTCTTTCCCTCAATCAGTTGCTGAGCTAACTCAGTGAGTAAGGGATCATAGGCCAAGGGGGATAAGATGAAGTATTTTACTAGCAGTTCCAGTGTTCATATCTCTGTCACTTCTGTGATAGCAAGTCAGCTGTGTATAACTTCATGCAAAGCCTTGGATTGTGAAAAGCAAGATCTGTGACTGGATGTGTTGACAACTGAGCAGCTTCCTTGTACTGCTCATGTGGAGGCAGAATTCTAAATTAAACTATTTTGTCTTCAGAGCTGAACAGCAAATGTAGACCATCTTTCATGTCTACACATCCAACAGATGGTGGTTAATCTTCATTAAGGTACTTAGGTACTGATCAGAATTCCTAGATTGTGCCAGTAGATCAACTGGAGTGTCAGAACAGAAAGATTGCAACTAGGACAGCACTTTCCTTGGGAAAGCAGGTCAAAGTGGGTAAAATTGCAAACTGTTTCTTGCAACTTACCATTTGCAAAATTGCAGTCACTGTAGCAACTTGCAGTGAACAGGAAAAGAACAGATGGTTTAGCGTGCAGATGCTGTGGCTTTTAAGTCCTGCCAGAGGATGAAACAGAGTACTGCTGGTGCCTGATCTTGCTGGAATACTGGTCAAAGAGGAAATATATCTTGTATGTGCATCAGATATTACTTCCAAAGCTTTGACTTCTCTTTGTTTTCATGACTTTTTTTCTGAAAAATTACTAACAAAGATAAAATAATAGGCATTAGTCATCAGGGAAGCTTCAGGCTATAATTTGAGCTCTTTAGCTTTTTAATCATAGTTTCACATTCATTCACAGCCTACATGTTTCTTTAGAAACAATGTACATTTCAAATGTCTGTGTTGCTTTTCACCATGCAGTCACCGTGTAGTCTGTGGAAGAAGCCCATTTTAGGAGGTTTTAAGCAGCAGTCTTTCTCCCTCCCTTGTACTCCAGGAGGAATGCTAGCAGGTGGCTAGAAGATAAGAGCACATCTCATCTGGCTTTGTTAAATCAGACATGGGACCTCTTCTGGCTACATGAGTCTACTATCTCAGTATGCCATATGTTTTTCCTGTATGGAGTTTCTTCCCCTCTATGTATCAGAAGGCGGTTAAGTCTGGAGGGAGACCTCTGTCCACTTCCCCTTCTTCTCTGCCTCTTCCCCATCCGAGGTAAGGCCATGTTTAAAGTTAGTTATGTGCAGAGAAGATAAGCCTTCTCTGGGTAATTCTTGTTGAATTTAAACTTCCAACTATTAGGGAAATAATTGAATATATTATCTTGGTTTTAATAAACTCAATTTTCTCACATCTAGATGTCCCTTGCGATATTATCTTGTATGTATAAATACAAATATTTAAACTCACTAAAAATGTTTTTGATCAGTGCTTATCTCATTCAGTGATTTTGAGTAAGCTTTCAGTAAGCAGAGACTCTCACAAGCAGACAAGATTCAAGCAAATCTTTCTTCTGTGTGAGCCTTGAATGGCATTTACATTATCAATGGGTTCTTCTGCCATGCCTTTTGCCTCTTAAGGTGATTCCTTTGAAGAGATAATATTGTGTGCCTGAAGAGAGCTGTCAAAGACATTCTGAGCATCAGTAGCAGCCATGAGTAGCAATAACTGCAGGAAATAAAAGTTAGGTATGCTACAAGCTTCTCTGTCCTGATACTGGAGAGTGTTAGCTTGTTTAAAATAGCTACCAGTTTGGTGTTAGAATGTCTGTTTCAGAGAACTGATTCTGCTAGTGCTAATCTCTTCTATGTCTTTTGGAGAAGTCTGTAAGTAGTAAGTAGCTAAACAGCATCGAAGCACCTCTGAAGAGGTAAAATCTGCAGAAATTATGAATTCTAAGATGGCACTTATAATGGTTAATCACTGCTTTATTTAAAAGGAAATTAGGTGTTGACAAGGAAAGGCTTTGTAGAATAAACTTGTGCTTTCAGGGAACTTTTTTATTTCTTTGCCTCTGCCATTAAAGAAACATGTCTCCAAGGACAGTTTTCATGTCCTTTAGAAGCAGCACCACTTCAAATCTACCAAGATTTTGTTTTCTTCCCATGTGTTTTGTATTTTTCTAATCTGCCTCTCAATGCCACCAACATCCTCCGCTCATTTTTCCTGCCCCTCCCCTCCTCTGAAGAAAAACTTGTACTTCCTGTTCTCTTCATCAGAGTATGCTTGCTTGTTTATTTTATCTCAGCACATGTGTTCTGTGGAAGATAATAATGTTTTTTCTTGCTGATTTATTGATACTTCTCATAAAGGGACTTCTTCCCTCCTGCCCTTGCTCTGACTGGCCTGATAGCCTTTCTTTATCTGGATTGTTGGAATGTAAAGTTACTTTGAAAGCTTCTTCCTGGGGTTATGAATCATACTTGGACTTCAGTGAGATTTCCATGATGCAGACTGTTTCCAAGACATTGCTTTTCATATCAAGAGATTATGCCAAGCTCTTACACCAAGGCAGGGAAACAAATGTCTGTCATTCATTCCTGGAAAGTGGCTCATTTCTGAGTCACTTGGCTTCTGTTCAGAAGCAAAAGTGATGGAAGATCATCTCATATCCAGCTTTCCTGCGGCAAAATCTGGAATCATGAGCATTGGGACACAGTAGCTGCAGTCTCAAAGGAAAACAACCTTCCCTGATATTGGAATATTATTTTTGTTCTCTTGTGTCCCAGCAGTTGGAGGCATCCAGCTGGACCTTGAAGCAGAGCAGAAAGCAGCTTAACTTCTGATGACCTGAGGTGAAATTTGAGCAGAGGTAAAACTTAGTTTCTGTGGTGAATAGTCTTTGCGCAAGTACAATGACAATTCTGCAGCATGACTTCTAAAATGTTCCCAGGTTTTCTTGGCCAAGATGGTGAAAAAAAACTTTGATGGTGAGGCTTGGAATAAGTAAGTAGTTGGCCAAGTATTTCTGGCCTGTTTATGGAGAGGGAGAGGACATGGATTCAGTGGGAACAAATGTTCTTGTGTGAGGGTGATCTTTGCATTAACATCTGCCTTTGCCTCTGGCAAAGTGACAAGTTTTTGGTTCTTTTGTAGCCTATCCATATACTCCATGCAAGCAGCTCACTGCCCTTTACTGCAGCTAGGTGCTGGTTCCATGGCTCTCCATTGGAAGCCTCAAGAGCAGAGCATGTGGAGAGCAGAGGTTTGGGCCAGTTCAGCAAGACCTATTCCCTGAGAGAGAGCAAGAATACTTTTATCTGAGACTTGGCTTTCTATGTTCAGACCTTGCTCTGATGTGGCCTTCTGCTAGAGATGACCAGTCTGTCAGGTTAGTATCTCGGGAGATGCATCATGTATTCACCAGTACCTCAGTGTAACTCTGATCCTTCCCGTTTCTATTTTCAGATTTTCCATGATGCATAAGAGTACTAGGAATACAAGTGGCTGTAGTTCACAAACAGGCCTTACGATTTAGATTAGTTCAGTTTAGTTTTTTTCATTTCATTTATATTTTTAATGTGGTGCTCTTCTTGTTATCCCAGGCTTATCTATAAAAGGTCAGCATGCTGCAGCAAGTCCTCCAAACACTTTGCAGACTCTGAGGCTCTTGAATATGAAATATTTGAAACCACATTTTAGAAGTTGTGCTGCTCATAACTTTGCTCTGACTATGCTAGTTGAAGACAAGTTAGCCTATTCCCTCACAGCTGAAACTCTCCCTCTTTCTGAGGCATTTTGTTTATGCAGGAGAACACGCAAATAGTGAACTCAAGCAAGGGATTATTGCTTGTTTGCTTGCTTTAATTAAACATCCAGATCTTTCTGATGATAAATGTTAAGTTTATTTGTGTGCCTTGAAAACTTGATACCAGAAAGATCTGTGATGTCCAGATAAAGTAGATTCAACACTAAGATCCTTGCAGCTGGAATTAGCTCATAGATTAGAATGATGTAAATGCACTAAATGAAAATAGCATCACAGTGGTATTTGCTCCAGGTTGGTTATCGTTTTGCATATTGTGTAGTTGATAGGAGGCTGCATTTTTCATGTGGTTAGCAGGAAACTAAATCCAGGTCACTAGGATTGAAGCTGTTTAAATGAGCTGACCTCTGGGAAGAGGACGTTAGTGAAGCAACAACCATCGGCATGAGACCTGCATAAATTCTTAAAGCTGGCAGCTGTGCTTTGTAGAGTCCTATTCCAGCACCGTTTTTACACGTTAACATGTGTTAAATGACTGAAAAATGTGCTGGGCTTCCTTCAGAAAGGGACAAAGTTAAGTGCATGCACAAATGACCTTGAAAAATCATTGTACTTCCATTCAAGGGCTTCTATAAATGCTAGGTTTTCAGAAGTTGGTCTTACATGTCAGTACTGTTTCCAGCATGTTACCTTCATAGTCAGATTTGTCTCACTAGGATAGGGTTTGTTGTTAGGGGAAGCAGCAAAGGGAGTAGTAGGACTATTATTTTAAATCCTGCACCAGCCCTGGAATCTGTAGCTGAAGTGGAGATGGGTCTGTTTTATCACAGTTGCATACCACAGCTGGAATGCGTGGGTCAGTACACTTTGGAATCTGACAAAACAGCTTTATTGTGCTGCACTTGATTAGTTAATGTGTCTGTATCTAATTACATTATAAATCTATTTCTCAGTGGAGCATGCGTAAAGTATTGGTTGCTGTTTGTGTGATAAAGAAACTAATATACCTGTGTTACCGCAGATGCTGTGAACAACTTGCAGGTAAAATGTTCAAAAGCTTTTCCAGTAGAACAGGGGAGGTTATAATAATCAAGGGATTTATATGACTTAGTACTTTGTCTCTTGCACACTAAGACTCTTTCTGCATATTGGATGTAAGCAAGCAAGATGTGTTTCTACTGTGAGGCAAGAACCTGCCTTTACTTCCCAACTTGCCCAACAGAGTTTATAGCTCAGTGTCTTTCACCAGACAGGAAAACAAAATCTGTTACAAGTGCTTAACTTCAGAGAATCTTTCTCTATCTGAAATTCCCTACACAATTTTTGCAGGACTCCTACATGTTGCTTGTATCATATTTCATCCAAAGAAATGTTGTAAAAAGGCTGTAAAATAGCATTAAATTTATTACTGCCTGATGAAACTTACCGGCATTCTTAATTTGGGAGAACGGGATTTTTTTTGAGAGTGCAATTACCTTATTTGACCTCTTGTTACTGCATGCTTTAGTTTGAGATGAAGGAAGTATTTCTTGGCATCTGTATGCTGTAGAAGAATCTGGTTGTTTTGTTGTCTTGCTTCCTCTTGGAAGGAAAGCTGTAGAAGCTCACCTACTGGGTTCTATAAGCAAATATTACTGTCTTCATAGTTTCCTTTGTTGGCTTTTTAGCTGTTCCATTTTCTTGACGCATTCCCTAATTTACTCCAAACTCGACTGAGGAATACAGTGCATCTCTGAGTAATGCTGCTGAATTATTTAAGACTATTAAGAGGTTTAGTGTGGTTGCTGGAAGGTTATCATGAGGTTAACTGCTCTCCTATGGAGCTTTGTCTGTTCTGTATGTGTTTGTCAGAATTGTTCATCAAACAGGAAGAAGAATGTCAAATTCAGTCTTGTACCTTATAATCTTGTGTTTGCAGATGTCTCAGTTTCTGTACCTTGCTTGTCAGGTTCTTGGTTTTACACTGGAGCCTGATTCTGTTATAACTGCTAGTCTGTGAGAAAAAGATTTGTGAGGGTCTTTCAGCCTGCTAGCAAAAAAGTTACTTCAAAACCTTAGTTATTTCTTCTAGTAGCTAAATAATTTATTGAGCGTAATTCCATATGTATAAAGTGTATAAACATGTACTCTTCTATGTCAGCAGTAAGAATTCAAAAGATACAATTAAAAAAAGTAAAAAATAAAAACAATGTGTAATTATCACAGTTTTGGGCTCCTTGGCCATTCCAGACTACTTCAGTACTTAGAGCTGTCATTGGTTAGAGGTTGCATGAAAACCATGAGAAATGCTTCATCACAAATGTTCTGTTGTTTTCAACTATCTAATTCTCAGATATCAAGTCTGCATTGAACTATCTGTGTATAATGCTTGTGGTGCAAATTGAGCATTGCTGTCTGTTACTGAAAGCAACTATTTCTGGTTTTATTTGTATTAAATTATTATTATTATTCTGGTTTTACTTGTATTAAAATTAAATTTGACAAAAACTCTTCCAATTTATTAAGTAAAAAAAATGGGGTTTCAAGCAAATTTATAGGAAGCTTTATAAAAAAGGCTGTGTGTAAGTATGTGTAAGTGTGTATATGTATGCACACATATATTTTTATATATGCATGTAGATATATTCTCACTTGTTTGCTCTCCCTAAGTTTTAGTTTTGCTTAGAGAAACTTTTCTGCTTTAGGATCAAATATTTTTAGTTTTTCTAATTGAGCATGAATTATGAATCAGTAGCGTACCACCTTCTATTTACAGGCAATTTTTCCTGTGTGGTTTGGTGCTTCAGTCTGTGGACTGTGGCTTTTCTTCCTCAGAAATGCAGATTTCCTAGTGTATGAGTGGCTGGCTTCACAATACTGAAAATCAGTTACATACCATGTTTCTGACTTTAAAAGAAAAAAAATACTTTTTTATCCCAGAGAATTTATCCAAGAGAGTCTTGGCTGCATATCCTTTCTAATACAGGGTTTTCTTAATGCATCATTTTTCCTTGAGCAAAATTCTTTTCAAAAGATAGGTGAAAGACAAAGACTGTGTTTTAATTAAAAAGCTTTAAAGCACTTTTTTCAAATAAGTTGCCCTTTAAGATACCATTTTCTAGGTTTTGCTTGTATCGAAAGGTGGTAATGTGGTTGTCATTCATAACTAGGAGTTATCATGACCTATCTTGCTTGAATTTGCACCATTGGTTTTGGTGTATATTGTGTAAAGTTTACTGTATTTGTACTGTATAAGCTTTTTATTTTTTTCCAAATAATATGGGTACTCCATATTGTTTTCATATTGTAGACATTTCACAGTACTTTTGAAATGGTTTGGCGAAATTAGAAATTACGTGGTTGTAATATTCATGCTGATAGATGAATTGGTGAATGAATTTTGTTACAGGAATGAAAAGAACAGTTCTAAATCTTTACTTAGGTTTGTGGGTTAAAAGCTGTCTTCCTTCTCGCTTTGGTATCATCTAGTAAAAAACCCTATTCAGTCAGGGTCAGCTGAAACAGGTTGCCCATGACCACATTCAGTCGAGTCTTGCTTATCTCCACATATGGAGACTCTCTAGGCAACCTGTTTCAATGTTTGACCATTATCACAGTAAAAAGATGTTTTCTTGTGTTCAGATGGAATTTCATGTACTTTGATTTACTTTTTGTCCTGTCACTTGGCTTTGCCATCCATCTTCTCTCTCTGCCATTGGGTATTTATATTGACAATGTCCTCACTGAAACTTACCTTCTCCAGACTGACCAGTCCCAGTTCTCAGGCTCTCCTCATAAGAAAAATGCTCCAGTCATGTATCAGCTTCATAGACCTTTGCTGGACTTGCTCCAGTATGTCTATGCCTATCTTGCACTAGGGAGGTGAGAACAGTCCAGATGTGTCCTCACCAATGCTGAGTAGAAGGGAGGAATCACCTCCCTTGACTTGCTTTCAGTATTTATCCTAATGCAGCCCAGGTTAGTACAGGCCGTCTTTACCTTAAGGGTGCATTGCTGGCTCATGTTCCACTTGCTGTCATAGAGGACCCCAAAGTTCTCTGCTGAGCTGCTTTCCAGCCAGTTAGCAGTTTTCCAGTATCTCCGGGTCCTTCTAGATGAGGGCACAGCCATCTGGTCTATCATCCACTATATCCAGTTTTGTATCAGTAGATGGAGTGACCCTGGGTTTGTCTAGCCAAGGCTCTGCAAACTCCAAAGAATGGAGACTCCTCGTATGACCTACATGGTGACCTATCCTAGGGTTGTGCTACAGACCAGTGGAAGAAGATTCCCCGAATGTTCCACTTGAATCCCTCAAGCTGCATTCTTAGATGTCTTTCTCTTTATGGCATCTTCTGACACTGCACTAGAAGGTTTCTGACTGCTCCACAGGCAGCCGAGAGCTGCTGTCACATCCCCCTCTTGGCCTTCTCCTTACCAGAGTAACAAAACCGTCTCTTCTTGTCATAGACCCTTAGACCTTGCCTTCTTGGTAGCTCTGCACTGGCTTCTTTCCAGTTCTATGAACTAGCTTGCTCCTGGCACACTACTTTTAGGGAGTGCGCAAACTAGTCATAGATAGGACCCACCTCTTGGTAGGGTCCTACTACAAGGGTGTAGTCTCCTTGGGGCCAGTGTGAAGGCCTGACAGCTTGCCCCTTGAGTTGCTAGCTGTGCTTCCCCTTACAAAACCCTGTTTCTGGTTTGCTGTAGTCATGAGGGCAGTATATTGTTTCTTTCTCTGAAGTTCCAACATGTTTATTTTTTATAAGATCAGTGTTAGTGTACAGAAATACATGGGCTTTTAATACAATGTGAGCTAAGCTCTAGATACCAATGCTTTTATTTAATGTTCTTACTCTTGATCTAGCTTATTTTCTGCTGGCATTCTGTTCTTACTCTAGTCCTAGTAATTTTTTGCTGATATCCTGTAGAGGTAACTGCAAAGAATTTTTTATTAGCATCTTGTACTGTGTTATTTATTTTTTTGTGATCTTTATATCTTTGAATTGCACCCATGAAGGATCTTCTCTTAAAGATTTAACTGCATGCACAAATTTCTGTTCTGCAGATTCAGATTGCAGTTCCTTGTACGTGTGCTTTACACACATTGCCAGGGATGGCATGCTTCCTGTAATCTGGCTCTATGCAAGCTAGGGAAAGTTGGTGGAGGCATGAGACTGTGTGTGCTACAGTTGTTAGCCAGAGAAAACTCGCTTCCCGCCAGTTACCAAATGTAGAGTTTAGGGTCTTGTGCAATCTTACCATCTGTATAATTATGTGGCTATTAAGGACTGGATGGAAGTTGAATGCTCTAGAATTACTGACTGTAATGATAAGGCATGGTTAGTAGTGATGCTGACGCAATTTTCTTTCTTGCCAACAGAGTTTCAGAAGCAGGAAGGCATGAAGTCCCATCAAAAAAACATGCAGCTCTATGACACACCCTATGAACCAGAAGGAAGTGGTGTGGAATCTGATTCCGAAAGTGTGGTGAGTCACCGTTTACGAGAAAGCAAGTTGCCACAGGATGATGACAGGCCTGCAGATGAATATGATCAGCCATGGGAGTGGAACAAAGTCACCATCCCAGCTCTGGCAGGTAGCATTTCTAGATCCCAGCCGGGAAGTTCTCTCTCACACTTACGGTATATGTACTTGCCTTGGGAGAATTAAAGTGTTTCTGCTCTTCTAATGTGCATCTGTGTGTGTGTGTGTATGTATGTGTAGGAATCTCTAGAAAGCAAATGTGGATAGTCTCAATTCTTTACCTGTTGCAGAAATGTGGACCTTTTGTATGGTTCTTCAACTAACCTGTTGTCAGTCATGTCAGCACTCCTTGCCCCTACCCACATTTTAATGGATGTGATATATATAGTGTTCATTCTTGAGTGGCTCTAAGACAAGGGAGTTGCTTTGCAAAGTCCTTAATTGTGGGGCAATTCTTAAATGGGCAGGACAAAAAAATAGTGGAGTGACATTCGTGCAGTAACATACTTCTATTCAGTGATGAGTTTCTTGGTATTTAGAGTATTTTCATTATAATTGCAAGCATGTCTTTGGATATACTAGATTAATGGTTGGACTGGATGATCTTAAAGGTTTTTTCCAACTTAAATGATTCTTTGATTTAATGTAGAACTTGGTTTTGGATTAATCCCTTTGAACTGCTGAAGTTCTTGCATATCAGAACTTGTCAGTCAGGGAGATATGACAAAAAATGTTTTCTGTCTCTGTGAATGTCTGTGCTTGGTGTGGGTTAAACTGCTCCTCTTTCTTTTATTTGTTTTTCCTTTTGTGGCTTTGCATGAATGGTTATGGGGAGCTTCATTCAATGCATATATGATTCCAAGGCTTTTTCTTCAAACAGCCTCTGTATGCCCTTCAAAGCCCAGCTGAATCAGTTGGTCTGACCATGTTCCAGGGTGCTCTTGTAGGGTGCTAGATTCATACATGCTGTATGATTTTCTCCTCAGTAGTATGTTCTTGTGAAAAGCTGTGTCTAGGATCAAGGTTGTTCCCCATCCTTTTTAGGAGTTAGCTTGGCAGAAAGCTTGGAAAGGAGAGTTGTGTATGGTGATGGTTGTGGGGATAAGGAGGGAAGAAAAAGAGATGAGATTCTGGGAGGGAGCATGGGAAGAATACTGAGAACAATGATTAGTAGTCAGCATGCATTTACCCTCGATAAATTCTGCTTGACAAACCTGTTTGCTTTCTGCATTGAAACTCCTAGATCTGTTAATAGAAAGGAGAGCAGTGAGCATCATCTATGTTGAACTTCAGCCTGCAGCATGCTGTGCTGTGGCATCAGCCGTGCTAGCTGATTTGAAATGCTGTAGCCTAGAAGAGTGGACTACTAGATGCATGAAAACCTGCCAGGGTCACTGACCTGAAAGGATAGTGCTTAGTGATTCATATTCTTCCCAGAGTTTGTTTAAAAGTAGGATTTTTCAGGGGATCTGTTCTGGAACTCTTCCCGTTTAGCATCTTTATCAGTAACCTGGAGGAGGAGGAGAGGGAATGCACCTCATGAAGTTTGGAATGATATCAAATGGGGAGGGGGGTGTGTGTGCAGAGCTGTCATTCAGAGGGACCTGGACAGGCTGGAGAAATGGGCTGACAACAAGCCTAGAAAATCCAACCAGGACAAACACAATGCCTGCATCTGGAGCAGACTAACTCACCGCAATGGAATGGACTGAAGAGTGGCTGACTTTCTGGGTTCCAGCTTTGCTGATAGGGATTAAGGAGTCCTGGAGGAATGGGGACTAAATGTGTGGTGAGAACTGGACTTGCTTAGCCTGTAGAAGAGAAAGTTTTGAGGGAATGTAGTATCAACCTTCTGATGCCTATGCGGAGAACTTCTAGAAAGTGGAGCCAGATTCTTTACAAATGAGCAGGTGTGATGGGAAAATGAGACATAAGTTGACTCAGGAGAGGTTCTGACTCAATATTGGAAATTTTTTTTCCTCTGCAAGGACAGTCAAGCATTGGAACAAATTGCCCAGGAAGTCCTTACGTTCTCCATCTTCAGATTTTTTCATCCTGCGTGAATGAAGACTGGATAAAGTTTGGAACAACCTGATATGATCACATAGCAGAGCCTGCCTGGAGCAGGTTGGATTGGACATCTACCACAGTCTCTTTCCACTTGAGTTATTCCATGATTTTGCAGTTCCATGTGCCATAATATTGCCACACTGCAGAAATGAAAACTGACTTCTTTCCACAGCTATAAAGGGCCACTGTTCTGTAAACGGTTTCTTATGACTGTACCCTTTTTGAGTGTTTTCGACCTGTTCCCCTAATAGGTAGGTGGATGTGGATGACAGAAATGTGGTTCTCTTTTAGCACAGTGGAGTAGTGGTGTGGCGATCTGTGGTGAGACTGATTCTGCCTCTCTGCTTCATTTGTTCTTACATCTTCAGGTTGTGATTGATTTGGGTTTGTTGCCAAGCCAAGCTGATATCTGCAGTATCCATCCTGTGAAATGTGGGTGGGAGAGGCAAAAGGATGAAACTAAAGCAGCTGCTTAAAAAGAAACTTCTTGTTCAGCATTCCCTTTCCCCTTGTCGGGCTCCTATGGAACAGAAGAGAAGGTTAGAGAAAAGTGATTTCTACTTTCTAGCAGCACGATTTCCTCTGGCATGCGAGCTGTTAATAATCTTGCAGAGTTCCAGGCTCAGACACTTTCCCATTAGGCATATGCTGATAGTTCTTTCAAGGCTGGAATTAAACCAGCATCCAGTTCTATTGGCTGCTGTGCAGGTAAAGTAGTCTCTTTCCCTAAAGAGCATGAACTCTAATACAGAAGTCTAACCTGCTTGTTTGGCTTCTAGCATGTTACACAGTTCTGCTGCTCAGCTCTGCCTGGTGGAAGCAGGCTTTGGCTCAGGCTTGCCTGAGCTCACCCAACCGTTTTGCCGGACTTGTGCTGGGAGATTGCCTGGCTGTCAGATCCTTTCTGTGATTTAGGATAATCTGTTGTGTGTCAAGATACGTGTCCCTGAGTAGCCTATCACTGGGTTTCCAATGCCACAATGGCTTTCTTTGCAGATGCTGATTATCGGTCTGGTGTATGTGTGTAAAGCTTTCTGCTTTGGGTTTATGCTATAGCACTGGTGTCTGCCCCAGTTCAATATGCATTTCCAAGCCTTTTCATGTGTCCCTATGGTGGCAGCAGTGCTGCCTTTCCCTAGGCGAAGGCATATGTGCAGCCTCCATCTCCTGAAAGATAAGCCTTAATATGCATCAACATAGTCAACAGTAACTGTTGTAGAGGTAGGGTGTCTGCTACCTGGAAGGATCAAAAAGTTAGTCAGAGCACATATAGGGGCTTGTGCAGAGCCACGGTCGGTGTATTTGCGGTGGGTCTTAGGCTGCTCTCCACATTTTTTTCCAGGGAATTTCTCTATTCTCCATTCCAGATTCTAGAGAGTTTTCACTGTTTTCCCTCTGCCACATCTGCTTCTTGTCCATCTTTCGTTTGTGGTCATCTTTTATCCTCTCTTATGTCCCACAGAATTGCATCTGTGTTTAGTCTCATTTGTCTTTCTAGCTGACACTTGGTGCCACTCGATTACCTTCTTACATCTCCTTGAGACTTCTCCCACCTTCAGACGCCTACTCCCTATCACCCAAGGCCCGTTCTTATTAGCTGTGTGTGCATTTCTACCCACAAAGAAGAAGGATGTTGTGTTTCCTTATTCATACCCATTCTTCTGGACCTTTGGGCTAGGCCAGATGCCATGGGAATGTCCGGGCCACAGTGACTACAGATTGCAGTTGAACAACTGCAAAGAGGCTGAGCAGTTAATTCTTGCTGACTGTGCCAGCTGAAATGCTTCCAGTTATTTTTTGCCAATCTGTCCAGAGTTTGCTTGGCTGGAGACATGTTCAGCCATTCTTGTGTGTGTTCTTGGACAATTTGGGGTTAGAGCTATGTGAGAACAAAGAATATTTTGTTTGAAGATGAGAGGGTAAGTAAAGCCTTTGGACTGAATAAAAAGACCATAGAGGGCAGTGTGTCTTCTCTGTGACTCCTAAGCACTGGGGCTGGGGCTGGCATCATGCTGACATTGTGGAGCAAGCTATGTGCAGCCTTCCCCAGGGACTTCTGCTGTTGACTGTAGTGCTGAAAGATTTATTTCTGTGTAGCGGAGCTGGAGTGCAGCATTTTGACTGTCTGAAGCTTGAGTTCTTTAACAAACAAATTTGGATTTATTTCCTTGGAGGCTGTACAGCTGAAGCTGAAATGTGGTTTTGATGGCTTCTATGGGAATTGGGCAGGTCTTGTTAGACCTCTTGCTGAGCTGGGCAAACTAGTTTGCCCATAAGAGCTGAGGCTGGCAAACTAGCAGGAATGAAGTAGTTTTGTGGTACATCAGTGTGCCTGGGAAGGGAGAGCCCAGTTCAGGAATGTTAGGTTGACATTAGCTCCCAAATGAGGGAATGAGGCCTTTCCAGGTTGTCATATGGGACAGCAAACCTTTGGGTAGAGCAAATGCATGTAAAAGCTGTAAACCCTGTCTTGGGTATTGCTTTAGAAAATAAGTGAGCCTCTGTTACAAAGAGGGCCATGTGGTACTAGTCTTCAGCACTGATCATGAGCTCCTTGACAATTGCTGTCGTACAGAAAGCCTAGGACCTCGGCACTTGAGGCAGAGGATTTCTGGCATGAGCCCACTAACAGAGGAGCATGACACTAGCTACATGGTGGGGGAAGAGAGGCCACGTGAACTGTGAGGAACGGTCAGATATGCACTCAGTTTCATAACTGCAATGGCTGTGTAAGCAGAAGTACCACAGCAGTGAAAAACTTTATATTTCCTGCTGCATGTAGCCAAGCTTCTGAACCTTCACTATATATGCTGTAGATTTGGTTAAAAGGGGGCTATACTCAGCCCTGATAGCAGCATTGCATGGGTTGTTGCCTGACTGGGTATCACACTTGTCAATTTAATCTGCCTGGATATCCCTTTCAGACTCCCTCTTCCTTCCAATTTAATTCTTTCTCACAAAACCCCCTTCCCCATCCCCCCCAAAAAAAAAATACATGAAAGGGCAAGAGTTCAGAGATATGCCTGAGCTTTTCAGACAGAGAAAACATTCAAAAGCATCTGAAATTTAATTTTGTGCTAGTTTTGGAGAGCAGATCCTACTTCTAACCATCACGTAAAGATATTGCTGTTTATGAAACTGAGTTTCATGTTTGTTCTATGAACTGAATTTTTTGGTGTGAAAGATGTTGGTTGGTTAGAAGCTGACATGAAGTTCACCAGTTTCCACAGAGTTCCCAAACTATACCCAGGTGGTTTCTTACAGTTGAAATAATAGTGCTGTTCGTATATGTCACTGGCAAGTACACGCAATATTTCTCCTTGTTATATTGATCAGCTTTCATTACCCAGGTAATGAGGTTAAATCTGAATTATCATTTTAAGAAATAATGAGTATATTTCTGCCATGCTTACTTCAGAATATGATGAAATACATTCATCCAATTTTTGCAATAATTCGTGCCTACTTTCTCTGAGTAGAAAATTTGGAAGTGTCCTAAACCCCATAAGGAAGGCAGCCAACATATCTCTGTTTCGTATGCACTGTTTCTGAACCTTACAGCTATCTTCCTGTGGTATAGTGTTGCGTTAAAACAATAAGTACTACAGCCAAATGTCTAAGTGGCTGTGTGTTATAAGCTGTGCTGTAAATGCATGAGATCTACAGCACACTGTTTTCCTTGTACCATTTTCTCTGATCTTGAAGCTCACAGATCTTGAAACTCGTAGGGGAGCTAACTGCACTGTGTGTGTTTGTGCACATTTTGTTGATTGCCTCCTGATTCATCTGCAGCTTAGAGTGTTAGTTTTTGATGAAGCAGCAAACCATAGAAGGCAGCGAAAATAAGGAAGATGATGTGGGTAGCTCCTTTCATGGTTTCTGGCAATATTCTGTCTTTAATTTTTTGGAATCACATACATATGTAGAATCTGTAAGTGTAGAATGAGGATGCTGACATAGAATCACAGAATGATTTGGGTTGGAAAGGATCTTAAGATCACCCAGTTCGTGGGCAGGAACACCTTCCTCTAGACCAGGTTGCTCCAAGCCCTGTCCAACCTGGCCTTCAGCACTGCCAGGGATGGGGCAGCCATGGATTTTTTCGGCAACCTGTGCCAGCACCTCATCATTAGTATGTGCTTTGCTATGGATGCTGCCATGCTCTAAAAATTACAGATTTGGAAAATAAGTTATTTTGGTTTTCCTGGAATAATACAGCTTGTGAAAGAGACTAATAAATGCTATTTTCCTTTTTTGTCACTTTGTACCCTAACGTTTTAAAACATAAGTTTTGTGCCTATTTTGTATAAGCGCATACACTTTTAATTCATTACTGTTTGCCAGTAGTTCTGATGTGGATGTTAGATGGGTTAAGATGATTAGGATGATTCCACTGAGGCAGTCTTGATTCCAGATGTTCTCACTTGTTTGCTACTGTAGTTGGGGCAGGAGCCTATCTTAGTTTCTGTTACTTGCTTAACAGTATCATTTCTTGGAGAGGAAAGTATCAAATGCTAAAATAAGCCCTAGTTATTGTAACAAGGTTTGGAAGAGTGTGGATTTGCTGTTGGAAAGGCAGAAGAGTTTTAGGACTGATTTTAGCATAGTTAGAAACACCTTTACATAAGTTTGTGGATAAACCACTACATCCTAATGCTTGTGGGTACATGTTTATTCTCCCTGAAAAGTGTGAAACGTCTCTAAGTGCTACAACTATTCTGGTACTTATTACCCTTGATTGGAGAGGTAATTATTGTGTATCTTGCAGCCCAATTTAGTGGAAGTGAGAAACGTCAAGCATCAACTTCTCCCTTAAATGACCAGCACAGGCAGTTAAGAGCACCTGGAGGAGGCTTTAAACCCATCAAACATGGCAGTCCAGACTTTTGTGGGACCCTGGGAGAGAGAATAGATCCAACTATTCAACTGGAAAAGCAGATGTAAGTAATTGCTCTTTGCCTCTCCAATTACAGAAGCAGCAAGTGTCCCCGATCCTCCTGTCCAGTTTCCCCTGTGTTAGTGCAAAAAACTATTCCTGTTAATCCTGTGATTAACTTTTGTGGGAGACAAAATACTTTTAAGGAGGAAATTCATCTCAGGGACAGTGAAATTTGTCTGCCAAGAATGTGCAATCATTCTACTTTCAACTGTGTTGATTACATTGCATTAGGGAAAGCAGATGCATGTCACCTATATACAAATTGTGCTTTAAAGCTGCACAGATTCCATATCTTTGTGCCTGCATAGCATGTTTCTAGTGCCTCCCTCAGATGTACCTTGCTTCTGTTTGTAATATTGCTCCATGGAGAGACTGATGAGACCACTTACAAAGCCTTCAGAAAAGAGGCATTTCAACTCTGGTGGTGTCAAGCTTGAGGGTGGTATTTAGAGGCAGTTTTGTCAGCTCCAGACTCAAGTTCTGGGGGAATTCTCTGCAGTGAATGTCTGATATCCACAAAGGTGTTCTCTGTCCTGCCTTATGATTATCCTTCCTTGAACCACTTGTACAGATTGGCTTGTGTGATGGAATGACCCACTGTACTGTGTTATACCAAAGATGCAGCCTCACAGAAGGGGCCAGAATCCTCTTTTACACAAATAAAAGTAAAAATCTTTTTGTGGACCAATTTGCATAGGTTACACTGATATTTCTGAGTGCTGTGAAGCCAATGGATTCACACAGAAAAGCGAAAAAGTAATGTCTTGATGTGAATGTGCTTTTTGTGAGAATACTTTGTTCCTGAACATGCAAGTGGACAAGTAGATTAGCAAGTTTCCCAAACAGGGAGAAATACCAAGGTGTAATTATATATCAAGAAAATACTTTTAATTGTTTAGTTGTGATTAAGAAAGATGGATCCAGGAAAGTTGAATGAATTTGTTCCACTTCCTCAATAACACTGAAAAGAAGAAATTATATTCTGCTGTTTCTGTTGTGTTCTTTAAAATGAATCTCTCCCAGCATTATGTACAAGATCTGGTGACTTCCTGTTCTGCTCTGACCAATTCAAAAACAGGGTAGTGTTGTGCTTTATATGAGCTGTAATAACTTATTGTACTTACTGTATAATTGATGCAGCTGTCCTGTCTTCAGTGGAGCTGCAGCTGAAACCTGGCCATTGAGAAAGTAAGGGACATTAGGAAGAACATTCTATAAACCACAGTCAGGATGCTTTCAATCCTGATAAAGATCAAAGTGTGTGATTATGTTTGAATTTTGCTATCAGGTTGGCATTGTGTGCCTGTTTTCCAGGATATATTAGAAGGTGTGCATATCTTCAGGTTTTTATGCCTCATGCTTTTACATTGGTATCTTTCAGAAGCTGTCATTTCACTGTTTTGTCTTTGACCATCTGTACAAGTACCTGTATATTAACATTTAAAAAAATAAACACACCCAGGACAAACTGACCCACTACAGTTGAAACAGCAGATTTGTCAGGAACTTTAAGCTGATTATCGCACCATGCTTATCTTGCTACCTAGCTGGAGCAATCTCAGTGTTCCGTTTACATGAGCAGGATTCACAAGCAATTACACTTCTGGCTACTGCTCTTTACTCTTGGCTGTAGCCAGAACAACTTCCATGGGTCACTTGTGGATCAGATATTCTCCATCAGCAGTTGTCTTCATACTTCATTGCTTGTCTTCCAACTTGTTTCAAAAGCAGGTTTTGCTTCCTGAAACCAGCCCTGCATTCTTTTTCCGTGAATCTCTCTGACAACTAGGGAGCACCAGATCTGAACAATAGATGAAATAATTCCTTCTGAATGTCAGAGTCCAGGGTATCTCCCTGGTTTTGGGTGGGTCAGAAAAAATATAGAAATAGGAAATAGATAATGAGCATAATTTTTAGACTGTCCTAAAACCATTTTCTGATTCACACGAGAGTTAATATTCTTCTCTTATACTCAGAAGATGACATAGTATTTAAATTACTTATTCAGAAATATCCTTCAGCAGTAAGTATCCCATGGGAGATAGGAAGAACACCCCCTGAAAACATTTGCATATGTGTATCAATTTTATTTGTGAAGTGATGGAACTGTTAGGGACTCCCTTTCTAGTCTGCCATGAATATACAAATTTATAAATCTCTTTTTTAGCTTTCTCTAATGAAAACTGTGGTTGTAACCAGGCACACAATGAATTTTTAATTTGAGCACCAACTTTAGTCTAGCACATTCATTAGATTTGGCATGGAGTTGGCATCAGCACAAGGTAGTTAAGAGCAAGACTTTCGTCAAAGGAATCTGTCTGGTCTTTATTAACCTTTTAGTTGGATTATCTCCCTTAGAGTAAGTTCAGCAGATAAATAAAATTACAGCAAATGGAAAAAAACTTTTTGCACAAGGCCAGTGACAGTTCCTGTTAATAACACATAGCAACCGTTCCTGATGTAAGCATTATCCTGCTTAGGCAGGCATGATAATGTCACAGAGTGCATCTGGCATCTGCAGGAAGGGAGAGATCTTCTTCAGAGATGTGACTGACCCATTGCAGGACCAGGCACATTACATTGCTCTGGAAACTTGAGAGAAGGGTCAGTGTTCACTACTGTGACTGTGAGATTTTAATTGCTGATACAGAGCAGCGTGTGCTCAGAAGGTTCTTTGTTTGCAGTGGTCAGTTTAGTGAAGGACCTTTCTCTTCTCTCCCGAATTCCTTTCTTCCCTGAATTGACCTGCTCCACAGATCCGCCAGAGATTTACTTGAAGCACTCTGATTTGTCATAGCTGTGTTTAGAATAAGTGTCTTCATTATAGATCTTCACACTTTTATCATTTTTCTTCTTTCTCAAAGATTTATTTTCGCAATGTTTTCCACTGTTAACTTTCATATTCTTCAGATGCAATTTTCTTTTTCTTTGCCTTTGTTTAATTTCTTTTTGTTCTGTTGTATATTATTTGAAATATTAATAGATCACAGATAATGCAACCAATGTGCTTTTTATTCATAATGCGGATTTAAAAGATATCCATGTGATAGTAACCATTATTCATACCTTAAAGAGAAGAATTAGTGAAAGGAGTATGAGTTGGAACTTGTGCATTAATCTCCCTGCTTTTTCCTAGATGGTATCATGGAGCAATCAGCCGAACGGATGCAGAAAACCTGTTACGTTTATGTAAAGAGTGTAGCTACCTTGTAAGAAATAGTCAAACAAGCAAGCATGACTATTCTCTTTCACTGAAGTAAGTACTTACCAGTAAAAAAATAAATGTAATATAAAAAATAATAAATGTCATTTATAAGCTATAACTTTTCTGGTACAAGAATAGAAAAAGATTCTGTCTTTTGCTGGAGCAGTTCAGCTGAGAAGGGCGCACCCAGTCAGTTTGAGACTGTCAGTGTGTGTGATATATAGTGACAATCACTGAATTAGGGTCTTGCAATTTGAGGATGTTAAGAGATTTTTAGTCGTCATTTGATGCCTATTAAATGAAATGAACCAGCTGTTTCTGCTTCAGGGTGAATAAGCAACTGTATTGTTTGGGGATTTTATTTCTTTTGCTTCGTACACAGAAGGAAAGCTTTGTATGGTTTTCTGTGCTGCAGCTGTACAGTATTGCTACAATTCTTGAAAGTAAAAAGCCCAGGATCAATAATGAAAGATATACAGAATTATGATGTGAGCATTGTTATAGTCTCAGTGCTGCTTTGAACTTGCTACACCTACCTTAGGCTGATTAGAATACATTACAGATGTTAGCTTCAACATGTTATAGAATGGTTTGGGTTAGAAGGAGCCTTTAAAGATCATCTAGTCCAACCCTTCTGCGAAGTGTAGGAACATAAGTTCACTTGCATTTCCAGCAGAGGAAGTTTCCAGGTACTCCATGCAGGAGAGCAAAAAGCCCCCTGACCTTCGTATAGGCTGTACATCTGCAAAGAGAATTGTTTCCTTTTCTTTCCTTGTTTACAGGACAGGATCTGATGTGGAACCTACCCTTCCAGGTAGGTCTGGGACACAAGCCTGTTTAATTTTTTTGCTAGCATTAACTCCTGCCAGTTTGGCTTTTACACGGCTTCTTAATGGATCTATTCTGGAGACACATTTTACTGCCTGGGGATAATAGACAGCAGCAAACCTAATCCTTTTTACATTCATAAGTTCCTTAGGAATAAGGGGCCACATCTACTTTACCTTGGTTTAGTCTGCTGGTCTAAACAAGTGAATTCCAGATTGGGTTAGTATCTCCACTTTGGATTGAGTAGAAGTGCATGTGCTGTGTGATGGTCAAAGAGATTTCAAGCCTTTGTGTTCTTTCAGTTTTGTTGACTTCACTGAATTGTCTAAGCCAGTGTTCAGGTGGCTTCTTAATCTTTCCCGTGCTTCATTTTTGAGTGACATATATAAGACCCATTTCACCAGCACAGATATATGTGTTGTATCGAAGTGCTTAAACAAGGTGTGCGTGGGGTAGTTGGCGGTTAACCATAGCAACCATCCATCCCCTCTTTAGATTGTACTGAGGATGTGTATATCCCCCTTCATAGTGGTGACTCCATTGTTGGAAGTAAAATTATTTCTGTTTACAGAAAAGTGCTGCTGAAATATTCAGTTGTAGACTTTAGTTGCTGCCTGATGTCACTGGCAGGCCGCTAATTCCCATGATGTCATGAGGATATGAGTAGGATATGCAACTGGACTTCTCTTTTTAAAAAATCATAAAGGAGCTGCAGGCATTGGGTTGCTGGCATGAGCACAGTTGGAGTTGTGTGCAGGAGCCTCATCACAGTGTTTTTGATAGTGCGAACTGAATATAAGACTCTTTTTAATCATAGAATCAACCAGGTTAGAAAAGACCTTCAAGATCATCAAGTCTGGCTGTTGCCCCAGCACTGCCAAGGCCACCACTAAACCATGTCACTAAGGATCTTGTCTATGTGGTTTGTGAATACTTCCAGGGACGGTGATTCCACCACTGCCCTGGGCAGCATGTTCCAATGCCTGACCACCCTTTTGGGGAAGAAATTGTCCCTAATATCCAGTCCAAACCTCCGCTGGCACAGCTTGGGGCTGTTTCCTCTTGTCCTATTGTTTGTTCCTTGGGGGAAGAGACCAGCCACCTCCTGGCTCCATCCTCCTTTCAGGTAGTTGTAGAGAGCAATAAAGTCCCCCCTGAGCCTTCTCTTCTCCAGACTAAACACCCCCAGTTCCCTCAGCCGTTCCCCATCAGACTTGTGCTCCAGGCCCTTCACCAGCTCTGCTGCCCTTCTCTGGACTTGCTCCAGGACCTCAATGTTTCTCTTGTAGTGAGGGGCCCAGAACTGAAAATATTATGGAAAAGTTGAATTTACACAAAGCCACACACATACACAGGAATGAACTCACAGTTCCCCCTTGTGCTGTGAGGAGCATTTGACTGTTAATTTTCATCTCGTGGCAAATCCTTTAATCTGTGTTGAGAGCAGACTGGTGTGAATATGGCTGATTTGTATGCTTGAGGATTGACTAGAAAAAGGCAGTAAATTACAGTATGAAGTTTCTGGCACTGTACTACTAATGCTCTCACTGCAAAATGTGCAAAAATTGTCACAGAACATTGTTCTGGTATAAATAATAAAATGGTCTTTGTTGTGTAACTGCATAAATGAACCACATTAAAGAATAAAAAGATAGTGTTTTAATTTAGTTGGGTTTGGGTTGTTTGTTTTTTTTTGTTTTGTTTTTTTTTGCTTTGATCATGCTGGAAATAGGTTGTCAAGAGACTGACAGAATGCTGGCTACAATGGGAAAAAAATAGACAGGTGAAACTGGCTCTTCTAAAATGCAGTTCCAAGTCTACCTGAATGATACAGTAGCCAAAGTCACTTGTGTTTGAATAGGTCAGAGCATGACCTTTTTCCATTTTAGTTTACTAAAGCATGGGTTCCAATATCTGATTGGTTGATACTGAAATCTAATGAGTTACTTCTGTCATCGGTGGTTGCATTGCTCAATCTATGACACTGTGTTTTCTTTATTATTGTTGTTGTTTAGGCCAAAGTGAATCTACTTAGTCATAGAAATGGGAAAGTATTTCATATATAGGTCCGTAAGATGTTGGAATTTCTTTATGGGATGAGATATGCTCTGGTAATTGTGTAGCTCTGCATCTAAGATCATTCTTGGGCAAAGCTGCAGCATCTGTTCCTGCCCAAATGTTGCATGCTTCTTCCAGGCATTCAGATTCACCACTGACTTTTAGATGTGTTTGTGCTTCTCAGGGACATTTATCAGCATGTGTGAGATGGCATTTTTTTTCAGTTAAATATCACACATTTCTGATTCAGGGAAGAAGGAAAACACCCAGATTTTGTACTGAGATTAAGTGACAGTGATTTAAAGTCTATTCCTTAGCTTCGTGAGGTTCTTACTCTGGGTTTTGGGTTTATGGTTCTCTTTTTTCTCTAATAACAAAAGACTAACTTTAGGTTTCTTGAAACACAGCAACGTCTGGCAGTGAGAATCTATGCAAGTATTACCTGTATTTGAAAACTTAAAAAATGGTAGAACTTGCTCAATTTCATCTTATATAACTGAAGATTGCGCAGTGGAGACATCTCTGAAGATAATCTTTTCCAACAGCAGGAAGTCTTTCATTGTTCCATGGACTTTGAGAGTGCCAGACAGGCTTAACTCACATGGGCAATTTGCATGAGTTTTCTGTCTGATTCAAATTCCAAAAGTTATCATTCCAAAGGTATTAAAAAAGTGTCCAAGTTGCTTTGTTAACAAATTAAAATGCAACTGTAGATAAAACATCAGGGTAGCGGTAGCTTAAGTTGTTCAAGTCAAAGTCTGTTATTTTGATATATCATAGTTTACGTAACAAAAAATAATTACATGTGAATTGGCTACATCTGGGGTCAACAAAGAAGATCTTTATGATGTGCAGCTCATTGCAGTTAGAAACAAAGAACTATTATTGTTGATGGCAAGTGTTTGAGGCGAAAAGCATCTTTCTATGGATTGTAAGCCAGAGAATTGGGACTCCTTGTCAGCATTGTTTAAATTCTCCATAGGAGAACAAAAGAATATGATCTACCTTCCCAGAACAAAAAGGTTCCAAAGGCCCAAGGGGCAGCTGTGCATGCTTTTGTGCCTCCTGCAGCAGCCCTGCACTACTTCTTGTTTTTCCTTTTTCCTGTAGGAAAACAGGAAATAGGTATTTGGCTCACTCATGCCCTCCCACTCTTTACTTAAACCTATTTTTCGTTGCATAAGGCTGGGTAAGAACTGGAGATCTATAATCCTGGTAAACTGTGTTGTGACCAGGGCTCCCAGTCCATGACTGCTGATGAAATGCCTAGTTGCAAGCTCCTTATATTAGGTCTGTTCTTTACTAACAAGCAGGGTGGTGAAAGAAGTGGAAGTAGATGTGCAAAAGGAAGAGGAGAGCCATCTCTCACTTACAGGTGAGTTTTAGGCGTTCAGCAATGACTTCACTGCACATGAAGCTCATAGAGGTGCCTTTCTAATGTAATAATAGAGCACCTCAGTATAGGGTATTATTTTTCAGTCTTGCTCAGTAAAGACCAGCCATCACCTAGGCTGTAATAGCTGATTCTTTCAGGTAGGGTTTTCCCTTCCCATGTCTTTTTGCAGCAGTATGCACCACACCTGCACCATTTTCATTTCCTGATTCAGATTTCAATTTCAGGAAATGTGGCTGGATTTTAGACTAGGATTATTTCATAACTCAGCTAAATGTGAAGACTGAGTGAAAACAGTAATGGGCCTTGCTTTCTGCTCTGTGAGATGATTAGTGCGCAATCATTGCCACTGGAGGGAGAACAGAGCTGAATTCAGAGAGGTGGTGTCTACTGACATCCTGATCCTGTGGGCTCAGAAACAGGCATGTGGTTTTCCCTAAATAGCAAAGGTTACTACAAGCAAAGTGTTTTGTCATCATGAAAATGAAAGATTCATCTGTAGAAGAGGTTTTCCAAAGTTGAGAACATAGACTTTGGGTAGTTTTGGGTTTGGATTAATGCTGGACTTTGTACTTTTCAGCTGATTTAAAGCATGTAATATATCTTGGAAAGCAGCTGTTGATTGTGTAAGAAAATAAATGTTTCTTCCTGATGATATAATTTATGAAGATATAGTGGGATTTTTGATGGCTCTCTAAATCAGCAATTGAATAAAAATATTTAAAAGTGTATTACTAGTCTGGTGTTGGCCTAAACAGTAATGATAGGAGCAGCAAGGATTTTTGTCATTTCCACAGGACTTCCCAAGAAGCTAAACTTCTTTACTAACCTCATAACACTGGATGGCAATTGATTATAGAGAATGGAGGCTGGGCTCAGGAGAGTGGTCTTCACACATACTGAATGCTGTTGCAACACTGCAGCCCTTGCTAGTAGGGGAAGAGACATGGTTTGATGTAGCATGGAGACAGTGGCTGTCAGATATGGAATGACAGTGTTGTGTATTCTGTGCTTGGAAAAAAAAAAGAAAAGGAAATGATTTTTCAAAGTAGTCACTTGTCTGGGGGGGGGGAAGGGGAAGAGTTTTTCAGAGGAAATTTTAATTTATTGCTTTGTTCGTGTAGTTTAGCATAAAGCATTATATGTTTTGCTCAAAGTGACAGCATATAACATATTAAAATGGAAGGGCATTTCAGAATGAAAAAACAGAACAACAAAACATGCTTCCTAGGTTGCTAGAATCTTATTTTTCTGATGCTACTGCAAAGTTGTTGCTTTTTTCCTTGCCCAGGTGACATTTCATCAAAATGAATGCAGAAAATCTAACAAAACAGCATTTTGTTCAGCAAAATCAGTGTTCAGAAAGCTTGGCCAATTTTTCTGATTGTGAACATGAATGATCTAAAAATTTACTAGGTTTAATATCTAATTAATATTTCTTGAATGTTCTCGTATCTCACTTCAGGCATATGATCAAAATAAAGCACAGTCTTATGAGCTGTCTGCACAATCCCTTTCCCATCCTTACTGGCTTTTGAAAACTGAAGGAAAATGTGTGGGAAAGCTATAATTCAAAGTCGCTTGGTTTTATGGTTGTGTTGCAAAACATTTTAAGCAAGGTGTGACTATTAGTCATGTATCAAGTACTGTGTCTGTGTAAACATCTGTGCTTGAGAGTTATAAAGCAGTTTGTTGCAGGGATTAGCCACTAGGAATTCTCCTGTTCTGTATTTGAAATCCATGGGAACAGTTGCAGTAAGGAAAGGAAGGAGCAAATACTGTCTGTAGTGCAGAATTATTGCAACACTTTAGAAACCACAATGGCATTCAGAATTCGCATAGTAACAACATCACATGACTTAGGTCAGGTCCCAGCATATTCTCTGGTAAAATGTGTATGCCTCAACTCTTCAAGGCACTGGCTTTTGTCAGTGTTTACATATGTGAACTTGGGATTGCTGTTTAGGTTCTGCTTTTTGAAAACCTTGGGCCTGGCAGGTTCTAATAGTTACTGCTGTTGAAAGGGATGAGAAATTGGTATTCCAAAACCAGGACTACTCACTATCAGGCATATGTCCTGCTTGTACTTGTTCAGGTAGACTCTAGCAGTGCTTAGAAAGCAAAGCAGAAACTGATTTACAACCAGTTCAGTCATGAAGTTTTTTCTTCATTGCAACCTGCAATTTCATCAATCTTCCTACATACTGAAATCAGAGCTTAAATCTAAAAGGTTTGGAGGAGAAGAAGAGAGAGGGGTACGACTTCTAGATTCCTTTCAGAGCAGTGTCCCTGTAATCCTAGTCACTGGTCTAGCAGCAACAGGGCTGTTGAACAAGTATAGACGCCTTCTGCCCTTGCCAGTTACTGCTAGGTACCAATTCTTTATGAGTCCAGGCATACCATAAGAGAATGAAGATGACTGAAGATTACTGATAACTGAATGAAGACAACCTCACAGGTTTTCATCTGCACATAGCCAGTTGACAGTGTAATTTTCTGGGGTGATCCACAAAGACCGTGGCTAGCATTTGGTTTTAACAGGAGATCTATATGTAAATAAAGTCTCCCCTTGATAGTGTTTTGTGTCTAGCTCGAAATGGAAGTGGATTTTGTGTGCTCTCTTGTGAAATAATGGCAAAACCCCACATTTTCAATTTCAGTAAAGTTTTACTTGGGAGTCCTGACATTTTTAATTTCACAGGTTTCTCTGATTCCTTTTTTTTTTTTTTTTTCTTTTTTTAATTTATTTTTTCTTCAATAGTACATTTTTACAAATGTTTCAAACTAAAATTGTTGTTGAACTAGAAGCTCTACTTAGTGGCTGAAAATATACAAATGGTAAAGATTTGTCATAGAATCATAGATCTGATTGGGAATTGACCTCTGGAAGTGTCTAGTCCAACCTTCTGCTCCAACCAGACCATGCTCGTCTGATTGTTGAGCGCTTTGTATAGGCCAGGCAAATTTGGAAAACTTGTAAGGATAGAGTCCTCCTGATCTGTCAGAGCCTGTTCCCAGGGCTGCACCACTCTCATGAGGAGGTTTTTCCCTATGTGCAGTGGGAACTCAAGCTTGTTGACTCGAATTTCCATTTACTCTGTAACTCTCTCATTTAGGCAATGGATGACTGCAGCCTGACATCCTCCATCTCACCTTTTCTTCTCCAGGCTGAACAGACACAGTTCACTCAGCCTGTCCTTGTACCTCATGTGCTTCCGCCCCTGGAACCCATGTGTTTAGTGGCCCTGCTCTGGACTTGCTCTAATGTTGGCTTCTCTTTTTTATGGGCAGTCCTTGCACCAGTTGCAGATACAGCTGCAGCCTCCGCAGTGCTATGTAGAGGAAGTACTCACTTTTGTCCAGCAGCTGGCCACACTTTTGCTACGCAGCCCAGGCTGCAGTAGGCCTTCATGGGCAGACTGTTGAATCATGTTCTGCGTCCTGTCCACCACAGTTCCTTTTCTGGCCAGTCATGCCCCAGCTTGCACTGCTGCCTGTGTTTATTCTGTCTCCAGAGCAGAAGCTTTCTATTTGCCTTGGAATTCCATCAGGCTGCTATCCATAACTTCTATGTCACATTCTTTTTTACTCATCTTCACAAACAATGTGGCCTCTTAAAAAGCTGACCTGTCATGATATAGAGGAGATGCTTTTTGTTCGTTCATGGAATTCTGGTAGCCATAGGCATCATATACTTTATGACTATGTACTACCCAAACCTAGATATAGTTGTTTCTTAGGGAAGCAACAGCTGTCTTTCGTGAATACACAGCTTGTAGCAGTTTGTTTGCATATGTTTTCTTTCTATTGCAGAAAGGGTATATGTCCTTGCCCTTTCTGTATTGAGGTGCATTTGGTAGATTGTTCTCCAGATCTTGCTATACTCCTGAAATAAGCATGCCCCTGGGATTCCATTGATTTATCTTTTTAAGGCATCTTGTAGCAAAGCAGATGCATAGTGAACTGAAGGAACAGAACAATATATCTGTCCTCATAATAAAGTATTTAAAGATGCCACCCTTGTTTAAAAAAAAAGAAAAAAGGAAGAAAGCCATTATGATTCAAAAGAGATCTTTTTTTTTTTGCTAAGAAATTGATATTTAAAGCATGATTTTAAGTGTGTAGAGGTGTAATTACAGTGTCTATAGTAGTTTCTGCTCAACAGAAAGGATCACTTCATTAGAGAATTGTAGAATACATCTGAAAGATATGAGCTTGATAGTGCTACAAGCACTTCTGGAGGGAATGCTACCCCTGGAAGTAGAAAATTGCAGATTTTAGAGAAGCTTGTTTTAACATGGCATGTTTTGTTTTGCTGCTGTAGCTTTCTGTGTCATCTTATACTATTTTTCATTGCTGACAGAGTCCGACTCCAGTTTTTAACACTTATATTTGTCCCTGGACACACTTGGAAGTGTCAGTGGTTTGGAGCCACAAGACGGGGAGTGGGACATGAAGTAAGCTGTCAAATGCCTCTACCTAGGCCTTGTTTAACATCTTGAAGTGTAAAAGGTGCCCTTTGCTTGTGATTTGTTCTGGCTAAACTCTATACTATTAAAATAGCCTGTATGACATGCTAAGACAGCAGACACTGAAGAGTCACTGCTGGGAAGAGACGAGGTCAGCTCGACCACTACTGTACTATATGGCAGTGTGGGTGCTACCCCTCAGAGTAACATTATGTTGGATGGGTTGCTTTTGCAGAAGCAGACAGGACAGTTATTACTATGTGAGTCTTCCCTGTATAATCTTAAGCCTTCCCTCAAAGGGACAGTGCACTGTACAGGCAGGTCTTCTAGGAACTGAATGCTTCTGTATGCTGTTATGGTTTAAGCCCATCCGGTAACTCGAAACCACGCAGCCGCTCGCTCACTCCCCCTCTTCTTACCTCTTGCTCCTGGTGGGATGGGGAGGAGAATCAAAAGAATGTAACTCCCCAAGTTGAGCTAAGGACAGTTTAGTAACTAAGGTATAACACAAAACCACTACTGCTACCACCAATAGTAATAATGATAAGGGAAATAACAAGGGAAGAGAATATAAAACTAAAAAGGGAAGAAAAAAAAACCCTCAATAAACACAAGTGATGAACAATACCATTGCTCACCACCAACCAACCAATACCAGCCCAACCCGAGCAGAGATCTGGGCCTTCCAGGTGACTCTCCCCAGTTTCTATACTGGGCATGACGTGCTGTGGTATGGAATACTCCTTTGACTAGTTTGGGTCAGGTGTTCTGTCTCTGCTTCCTCATGGCTTCCCATGCCCCTCCTCACTGGCAGAGTATGAGACTGAACAGTCCTTGATCAGGGTAAGCGCTACCGAGCAAGAACTAAAAACATCGGTGTGTTATCAGCATTGTTCTCAGACTAAAGCCAAAATACAGCACTGCACCAGCTACTAGGAAAGAGAAAAATGACTGTTACAGCTGAATCTAGGGCAGGTGTGGAGGTCACAGACTGGTTTCTGCCTGCAGAAAGGCTTCAGGATAGCAGCCTTTGCCCAGTAGAGGGCAGGTGAAAGTCTTTATTCCATTGATGTTGGGAGTGGGCTCATCTGCAGAAGTTTTCCCAGCTGAAACCACCAGATTCTGCACATAGCCATGCTCTGAGCAGATGCTGCAAGGCTGGAATGGGTGTTGTCTGTCCCACGGATAACAGGACAGAGTAGGGAAGGCCTTGCTTCGTCTGAGTGAGGCTCATGGCCTGCCTGTGTGTCTAATGAAGGGAGCCTCCGCCCTCTGGCAGGCCAAAACTAGGGATACGTTTTAGTCCAGAAGTAATGATTAGCTGTAGTGAACAGTAAACAGGGAAACACTTTGGTAGGACAGGAAAGGGGATGTGCTCTAGGACACTTCTGGGTCATCTCCGGCCTTGCAGCTGGATCCAGACAGCATATGGGATGAAAGCAACATACTGGGTTAGGCTGCCTGTGTGTTGCAGTGTTGTTGGGGGTTTGCAGGCTGTCATTGTGTGTCAGGGTCTGGCCATTGTCTTGGCCTGTCACCCAGCAACTCTCTGTATGTTGTTATCCTACTTTTCCTTCCATGAAGGAGAGCCTGTTGTGATTCTGTTCCCCTCTTCCCTGGGAACAAGCATGAGCTAACGCTTTGCTGTTCTTGCAGGAGCAGTCAAGGTTTTATGCACATGAAGCTGATGAAGACCAAAGAGAAGTACATCCTGGGTCAGAACAGCCCTCCCTTCGACAGTGTTCCTGAAGTCATCCACTACTACACTACAAAAAAGCTGCCTATCAAAGGAGCAGAACACTTGTCGCTGCTCTACCCTGTGGCTGTGCGGACCCTCTAATAATCTAGTCTCACCCCTTCCTGTGGATGGGAGGTGAGAGGTAAGCTGGGCTGCACAGAATTCATTGCCAGAATTCAGTGCTTGAGTCTGTGATGGAGTGGCAGCCTTTAGTCTTGGGATTGTGGGCGCTCTGTAGAATTGTGTATGGTACTGTTATGCTGCAGGGTGCCTCCAGAACCAGGCTTCTGCATAACAGAAAGAAAGCTTATTTTAATACAAAGAGAACAGACAACCTTCACAGACCTTCTCTGTGATTGAAAGTACTTCCCGAAAGTTCTTCCTCCATGTTTTGAGAAGAATCAACAAAGTCTTCTCAGCAGTAAAACACCAGCAACTTTTGTTCTCTTGCTACCCTGAGAAACTTCTTCATGTGAAAGAGTAACCTGACTCTGAGGGACCTCAGAGTCCCTTGGTGGACCTGAGAAAAAGCTGCTTAGCAGGCGAGTCCCTGTGGCTCTGCTCACTTAGCCTGGTGGGTTTTGGGGGACTTTTAATGCAGTTTCTTGGGGTAGTCAAATGTTGAACTCCTATTAGGCACACAATCTTAAAATAATTTTTGTAAAAGCAAATCACGGTCAATTATTTATGGAGATGGAATGTTATGAAAAAGTAATTTGTTTTATATTTTTATCCTTTTTGGTAAAATAATCTCTTAAGGGTTACTGTATTCATTTGCAAGTTTCACTCATAGATGCAGGCAGCTAATTCTGTTTGGTGCAGTTAAACCGTAATGTTTTACGTAGTTAAGAATGAGGCATTTTAATATATGGGTTAGTATTTATGCATGTGGGTGGTCAAAGGCTTTTATAAAGCTTTGTAGGCAAAATTTTCACTTGCTCATTCATCTGTATCGAACAGTCATCCTACTGAGATAGCAGACTAACAAGTGTGTGTAATACTGCCTTTCCATAAGATGACATTTGCAGCTGTACAAATGAGAACTTTGGTATGTAGCAGAAATTTGTTTTTCTGGTGCATCGAGACATTTTTAAAACAAGGTTCCTTGACACCTACCTTCTGGCCAGTGTTCATTTTCACCATAAGCAGAAGCCTCCTGCTGTATTTCGGTCACTGTCAGCCAGAAGCACTGCACAAGCTGCTCTGAACCTTAGTCCTGCCAACTCAGTGCCCATCTACATGAGAGATATTTTCTACATGCTCTGTGTGCTCGTTCAAGGGGATAAATGAACCATATATATATAATTGTGCAGAAATTAGAACTGGACAATCAATAGCCTGGTAGTCCTCATTTTGTGCCATTTCCCACCTATGTCTAGAATGATGTGCATTAACCCATCAGCTGTTGTAGTAGCAAACTGGTTATATGCAGTATATGTATTTTACAGGCTGCAATAGGAGTGTGAAATTGTGTGTTATTTAATTCAGCTTTCTTACCTACTACTCTTCCATTTTATGTATGCTTAGAAAGAAGTGCAAATAGGAGAATTGTAATGGAATAACCACTTACTGCCTGTAAAAGTAGTGCTTCATTATATTGTCTAATCTGATAAGAACCTCAAGGATGTCCTGTATAATGTCACTGGTGATGAATGTTCTGCTTCCTTTTAAGCTTGCCTTGTTCTTTAAGTGACGTCCAACACAGTTTGAACCAGACTGGATCACATATTTGAGGAGCCCATTGTCATTCCGTGCAGCAACAGTAGTGGGTCAAGCTGCAGCTATCTCACCCAGAATTTGAATCTGCATTGTGATAGGCTCTTGGTGGTTTTCTGAGAGAAGGGTGGCACAATAGAGTACAAAGAGACAACATTCCTCTCCAATAAAACCAAGCATCCCCTTTTTCACATACTCACCTACACATGCTTTTTATTTCCCTAGTCTTTTCCAAACTCTTCATTCTCCTCCTAACATCACCCAATTGGTAAGAGCATATAGGCACTTTTAAATCTTCTTCCATCAGAGTAGGAATACATGAGAGTGGGCAGAGCTTGCAGAGGTTAGAAATTAGATTGAATCTGCTGCTGTCTGAGTCTTTACCTGTGTGAGCTCTGGCAACTCCATCATGCCCCTTGAGACAGAGGTACGTCACATTTCTTCTTTTGCATGTTGAAGTGCATTTTTGAGAATTTGGCAATATTGCTGTTCTGTGATCGATTTATTCCTGTAATAGAAAAGTATGCCCCTACTCTCTCTAAGAGTGATTACCAGTAGAAACCAACAACAATCAAGGCCTTGCCAGTCTTCCTTAGGCACATTGTTTTTACCTCATGGGGATAACTGTTGTACCAGATCTTGTCACGGGCATGACTGAAAGTCAGCTGAAGCCTGCAGATGCCATTTTATTGCAGTCTGCAGATTTTGTGTTGGGATCCCTTGTTTCATACATATCAGGTGAAATAAGCATCACATAAATATGTGTACAGTTTACTACAGCTTCAAGGATCAGATCAGGGTTCTTGACTAAGCCAGAGGAAATAATCCCAGAAAATGTTGGTTGTCTGTGGGAAGTGTTATTATTATTTTTTAAAAAGACTTTTAGAAAGAAATGCTCATTAATTGCAGAATAAATAAAATGGGGATTTTTGTTTGCACTGTAATGCTGTCTTTGTTTATTTAAGTGATTGTATGATATTTTTCCAGTGAAGGAATATTCTTCCTAGACTTTTTAATATACAGTGAAAACGCGGCGTGTTGCAGTATGTAGTATTGCGTATAGGTGGAAGATCTCGTAGCGATCATGCCTATATAGCACATTAAAAGTTTATTAAAAAAAAACCAAACTTCTCCCTTTTCTTCCTTTAATTGTTACTGTTAATCTGATAATCTTGAACAGCTAATAGTAGAAGCAGCCTTTTGGAACAACTTGTGTTTGTGTGTCTTGATTGTGTATTGAAAGTCATCATTAGGCTATAATCTGGTTTGGGGTGAGTCTCAGTTCTGCCCTGAGTAATTCTCTTGACAATGTACATGTTTGCAAGGACTGTGCCAAAACTACACAGGTGCATGTGTGAATGATATTGCTGTCAAATTGCTTGAGGTGCTCAAGGAATCCAGGTATTGCTGTTAACAGCCTAACACTAGTGAATTACCTTCTGCAGACTTTGTAAGAGGTGTTAATTAGGCTTCTATTTGGATGAGTATTTCTCAGTGTAATGAAAGCCTCCAAGGTGTGAACATCTGTATGATGGATAGGAGAGTGGCCAAGATTACATCTTACAGTTCCTTCCATAATTGGAAAAACCATAAAGGTTTGTGGATGTACAGTCATCACTGTGGCTTCTGTACTTGACAATAGTGTATTCTCTGAGATGAAGTCTTCAGAGCCAGGATGCAATATGCGGGGCTCTCTGAAGTGCAAAGGTAGAAAACACAAATTTACAGGTTCTCAAAGAACATGGCCTGAGTCTGTACTTCAAGGAAAACTGGTGCTGCTTGGAGGCTGACACATTTATGTGCTGCTCCTTGTGATTCCAATGAGGTTCAGGATTTGCCCTTTCTCTTGCTGTCATGACTCAAGTTAGGTACACAAATACTGTCTGACAATGTTGGTGGAGGCTACAAATCCCATATTTCACTCAAGCTCTGATTCCATATTCAACCTGCTGCGCTACTAAGCTATGATCTGGGGTACTGAGTTGGTCCTCTGCTGCTGTTTAGTCACTCATGTTGTCCTCAGGTTGTACCTAGGCTGGTACCTGAGCTGAACAAGGAAGGTCTTAACACTTGTTTAAATAAATAAATAAATAAACAAACAAACCCACCCAACACACTGCTGCACTAGCTCCTTGTGGGAAAAACAAAACAGAAATTAAACAGACACATCTGCACCCCTGGTTTGAGCAAGGGGAGAAGGGAATGAACAGAGTAGAGTCAACTGGGTTTTGTACATTCTTTCCTTTTTAATCATCTGAGATGATCCCATATTAAGCATTGCAAATTGCTTCCTTTTGTTACTTCCTGCTGGAGTCCCCACTAAGAAGAGAAGAAGAAAGGAAAGAGCAGCAGCAGCTAAAGAAAACTGTTGGTGTGAAATGAAACAAATAGAAGTCCTACTAAAAGGATGTTCATAGGTTGCAAGGGATGACCATTTACAATCCCATTTTCTGCAGCATGTTACTGCCTGTCTCAGACCTTGAGCTTTCTCTGAGAAGCATATACCCACAGTTCAGAGTTGCTGTGTACCTCAGTGCTCTACACCTTGTAGTTAGTTCAGTGACAAGATCCATCTGAACACTGCTTGTATTTGAGTGTCTTTCAGGGTCTCTGGATTGCAGTTATTGCTGCTGACAGTTCCCGGACGCAAAGCTACCACAAAACAAGAAAGACATTTAAGCATTCTGTTGGGATGGTAGGATTCTGACAAATGCACATTCCTGGATACATTAACTAGCCAAACCACTATAATTGGTTGTGTAAGTAAGATTGGTTTATGTGGGGAACCAAGCAACAGCAACCCTTACAACAGGTGAAGCTGGAAATGGCATGGGAAATAGACCTGGCCCCTATCCAAACTGATGATAAATGCAAGATATCCTATGTATCACCTCAGGAGATGCTGCAGTCTCCTGGGGTGTGTGGCAAAGGAGCCCTGATTAATCCAAGGCTGATCATTGAGATTTTGGAGCTGCACCTACCAGGGGTCAGAGAAATTAACTGCACAACTCAGGAGAATAAAATCTATTTTCCATCTATAAAAGAGTCCAAGCAACATCTGAAATTCCATTAACAGAACAACCGCTTACATAAGTGCTCCAAATGCCTGCGCTAGAATCATAGAACCATAGAATCAGCTGGGTTGGAAAAGACCTTTAAAGGTCATTAAGGCCAACCATTGCCCCAGGGCTGCCAAGGCCACCACTAAACCATGTCACTTGAGAGTCTCACCTACGTGGTTTGTGAACACTTCCAGGGATGGTGATTCCACCACTGCCATGGGCAGCCTGTTCCAATGCCTGACCACTATTCGGGAAAGAAATTGTTTCTAATATCCAGGTTGGTCAACTATCTGCCATTCATGAACCCATGCTGACGGCTTGATCCCCCCCTTTTCCTGCACGTGCTTTATGATCTCACTTAGGATCATCTGCTTCATGACCTTTCCCAGCACTGAGGTCAGTCTGACAGGCTGTAGTTTCCAGGGTCTTCCTTCCTGCCCTTTTTTTTAGAGAGGCATCACATTGGCCAACCTCCAGTCCTCTGGGACCTGCCCACTAGACCAGGACTGCTGATAGATGGTGGAGAGTGGCTTAGCAAGCTCCTCTGCCAGCAACTTCAGCACTCTTGGGTGTAACCCATCCAGCCCACAGATTTGTGTACGTCTAAGTGGAGCAGGATTTCCATTTCTTCCTGGATTATGGGGACTTCAGTCAGATCCCCATCTCTGCCATCCAACTCAGGAAACTGAGTAGCCTGAGGATATCCAGTATTAAGTTTCCTCATCCCTAGTTACTAGGCTTCCCCTAGTATCAAGTAGAGAATGGAGGTTCTCCTTGGCCTCCTTTTATTGCTAATATATTTGTAAAAATACTTTTTATTATCTTTCATGGCAGTGGCCAGGTTTAGTTCCATCTGTCCCTTCACCTTTCTAACTTTCTCTCTACATAACCTAAAAACATCTATATATTTTTCAGGGGGTGACTGTCCTTTCTTCCACAGGTGATAAATTCTTTTTTCTTTCCTGATTCAAGCAATATCTCCCTCTTCAGCCAGGCTTTCCAGATCCAGACTTCCTACCCTCAAGCAGATCAACTCTCCTGCCTAATTTTGTCTCATCTGGAATCTGAGTATGCTCTTTATCCCCTCATCCAGCCCATTGATAAAGATATTAAACAAAACTGGCACCAGTACTGAGCCCCGGGGAATGCCACTTATGATGGGACACCAACTGAGTTTAACACCATTCACCACAACTCTCTGGGCCTGGCCATCCAGCCAGTTTTATAGCCAGTGAAGAGTGCACCCATCCAAGCCATGAGCAACGAGATTCCTCAAGAGAATGCTGTGGGAAACAGAGCCAAAGGCTTTACTAAAGAGCAGGTAAACAACATCCACAGACTCCCTCATCTACTTAACAGGTCGGCTTGTCACAGAAGGAGATAGGGTTAATCAAACGGGATCTGCCCTTCATAGAACAATGTTGACTGGATCTGATTGCCTGGTTGTTCCGTATGTGCCGCATGATGGCACTCGAGATCTGCTCCATGATCTTCGCTAGCACCGAAGTCAGACTTGACAGCCCTGTAGTTCCCTGCTGCTTCTACCAGCTCTTCTTGCAGATGAGCATCAGATGTAGTAACTTCCAGTCAACTGGGACCTCCCTGGTTAGTCAGGACAGCTGATAAATGATTGAAAGTGGCTCTGTGAACACATCTTCCAGCTCCCTCAGTACCCTTGGGTGGATCCTATCCAGCCACATAGACCTCTGTGTGTCTATAAGTTGTGTAGCAGGTCCCTAACCCCTTCCTATTGGATTATGAGGGTATTGTTCTGTTCTCCATCTCTGCCTTCCAGCTCACTGGATGTACTTACAGAAACATATTTTACTGGCTTTTACTGAGGTAGCCAAATTAAGTTCTGCAGTAGTCAAATTAAGGCCCTTCTGGTTTTTTCCGTGCATAACACCAAAACGTCTTTGCAGTCCTCTGTTTTGGAACCATTCTTCCAAAGGTCATAAACTCCATTTTTTTCTTTTTTACATTAATTTCTCCTGATTCAACTTTGAGCAAATGATAGTGGAATCATACCTTGGTAATTTAAAAAATGTGAGACTGAACTGAAATCAAGCAAATTAAGGTTGATTGTCAAGTTTCTTGACTTGTTTCTTCTGAGTTCTTTTTATTTGATTGCTCTTGCTTCCAGAATATGTGATACTGATGGTGTTATCAGAGGGCTAGGACACATAGAACAAGCAATACAGTGTCAATCACCATCTCAGCTGCAGGACAGAGCACTTCCCCACAACATCAGATAAGCTGCAGGCTGGTCATGGATTTGTTAGGCGCAGCTCTAGTCATTCCTCACCATTCTGCAAAGCCCGAAGCCTTCCTGGAAACACACACTATTCTGAGATCACTAAAGCTGAGAGCTTGTGTGTTATTTCAGCGTAGGGCTACTAATGCGCTGTGCACCCACCCTTCATGGCTTCAATTTCTTCACTTTATAGCCTTGTGTCACCCAGCGGCTGAAGTAAGAGACTGCTTCATGTGCAAAACGGGGTTTTCTACTTTTAAATGAACGCATTAACCAAACCCAGAGCAACTATAGCAGGAACTGTTGTGATTTTTTATTTTTTTTAATTGAAGCTCCAAGTTAACTGAATGTTCATCTTTTGAGCTGTTTCTTGTTACTGAGTTCTAACATTCTGGTTATTGCAACAAGAGAAACAAGAAAAAACAGAAATAGTTTTGCCTGAAAGGAGGAGAGAGCCAGGAGGTGGCTGGTCTCTGCTCTCAAGGAACAAACAATAAGAAAAGAGGAAACTGCCTCAAGCTGTGCCAGGGGAGGTTTAGACTGGATATGAGGAACAATTTCTTCCCTGAAAGGGGGTCAGGCTTTGGAACAGGCTGCTCAGGGTAGTGGTGGAATCACCGTCTCTGGAAGTGTTCACAAACTGTGTAGATAAGGCCCTCAGTGACATGGTTTAGTGGTGGCCTTGGCAGTGCCAGGGTAAAGGTAGAACTTGATGATCTTGAAGGTCTTTTCCAATCCAGTTGATTCTGTGATTCTGATTCTATGACTGAAGTTCCCTGCTTGGCCACATAGGGGCAGGGCATGAGGAAACTCATCCAGAAATGGACCTGCTCTCACAGGCAGTGATCTTGGTTCCCCTGTTCTCATGTCCTTCTGTCCTCCTACTGGGAGATCACTCTGCTCAGAATCTCTTTGTCCTGGGGATGCAGGTCCCCCATGGGGCAGAGTTCAGCAGGGAAATTTGAGGCTTCAGGTCCAGCTAAGTGATAGAAGTAGCTGCTGCAACACCAGGGAAGCAGATGTAACCCTTGGCCATCAGCACAGGTATGACACAGATGAGATCCCCATCTCATAAAAGGAGAGGCTGGGAGAGAGGAGCACTAGATCCTGCTGTTCTTCAGGCAGCCCACATGTCCTCCTGCTCATTATCCCTGCTCTGCTCTATTTGCTGCCTCTGGCTGTTTTCTCAACACTGAAAGAATGAAGATGTCTTGGTTTCCTCACCATCTGTTGAACACCCTGCTACTCAAATCCTTAGACATCTAATTCCAAACTCCCACCCCAAAAATCCTGCTGCCCCCTAGCAGTGCTTTGCTGCCCCACATGATGCTGTCATTGATGGGTGGTAGATGTTCAAGGGGCTCACCCTGTTCCAGTGCAGCTTGGATTAGTCCATGACAAATGGTAGGACTGTGCTTCCACCCAGGCGGCAGTCAATTCTAGATGTATTAAACACCCCTTCACATGAAAACAAGCTGTTACACTCTGCTGTCAAAAAATTGAAAAAACACATTGACAACACTTGTTGTCTCTCCTTGACCCCAGTTTGTACTGGAGCTCTAATCCATCAAGTGCACCCTCAGCAAGTTTGCCGATGACACCAAGCTGTGTGGTTCGGTTGATACGCTGGAGATAAGAGATGAGATTCAGAGGAACCTTGACACACTTGTGAGGTGGGCTGATGCCAACCTGATGAAGTTTAACCATGCCAACTGCAAGGTCCTACAGCTGGGTGGGAGCAATCCCAGGCACAGACACAGGTTGGGCAGAGAAGAGATTCAGAGAAGGACTTGGGGGTGTTGGTTGAAATCATGAAAACATGAAAATATTTTTTCATGAAAACTCATGAAAAAATGAGCATGAGTCGGCAGTGTGTGCTTGCAGCCCAGAAAGCCAACCATATCCTGGGCTGCATCAAAAGGAGTGTGACCAGTAGGTCAAGGGAGGTGATCCTGCCCCTCTACTCTGCTCTTGTGAGACCTCACTTGGAGTATTGTGTGCAGTTCTGCTGTCCTCAACAGAAAAAGGACATGGAACTGTTGGAACAAGTTCAGAGGAGGGCCGCGAAGATGATGAGGGGACTGGAGCACCTCCCATATGAAGATAGGCTGAGAAAGTTGGGGCTGTTCAGCCTGCAGAAGAGAAGGCTGTGTGGAGACCTCATGACAGCCTCCCAGTATCTGAAGGGGGGCTATAGGGATACTGGGGAGGGCCTCTTCATGAGGGACTGTAGTGAGAGGACAAGGGGTAATAGGTTCAAACTTAAACAGGGGAAGTTTAGATTGGATATGAGGAAGAAATTCTTTACTGTAAGGGTGGTGAGGCACTGGAATGGGTTGCCCAGGGAAGTTGTGAATGCTCCATCGCTGGCGGTGTTCAAGGCCGGGTTGGACAGAGCCTTGGAGTGCATGGTATAGTGGGAGGTGTCCCTGCCCCTGGCAGGGGGGTTGGAACTAGACGATTTTAAGGTCCTTTCCAACCCTAACTATTCTATGATTTTATAGTTCTACTCCAATAGACTAGGACAGTTTTATTTTTAAAGTGCATGCCATTGTCATACTGCAAGGTAGAAGACATAGGAGTAGGTGAAAAACAGTGACTAAGCTTGGCTACTGTGGCAAGACTATCTGCTCTTCATCAATGATAAGCCTTCCCAAAGTCCAAATCCATTTCATATCCAGAATGGAGATTATACCACCCCTGAGGTGCTGGAGGGAGATGTCTACACAATCAGTTTGCCACATGGACCAGGGAATTTTACCACCTCTGAGGTTAGCAAAGATTTGGCCTTCCCTGCAAAGCTTTCTGTTTTTTGCACATATTTCACATGTGGATATCAAGGCATATGTTTGTCAAGTGGTAAGTGGCCACCCCCTGGTATGTGCTTAAGTGAATGACCTGTAGCAGTAAGTCCTAACGATGCATGCAGCTAGTAGGATGACGAGTTCCATTTAGTGGAATCAGGGTCCACAGCATATTAATTCAAGCTAGCCAGTCAGCTTTGGCACTGTTCAGTCAGCTTCCTTAGTATTAGCTTTTTGGTGGGTGGATACACGTACTACTTGAAGGGAAGAAGATAAAGCCATTTTTGATATTTTTAACTAATATGGGCATCCTGAAATGTCTCTTTTTCCTACCTTTTCTACTAGTCATGTCATTGCCAGTTTTCCAAGTCACTTCATGGCTGCAGCCAACACAGCGTAGTAGTCAGTATGGACTGTGTTGGCTCCAGCTTATATACTGTCACTGCATATTATACCACCCTTACCCCTCAACTTCTCTTATCCTTGCTTGGCCACATATTACAGTAAAAATGAGTCTTTTAATTGTTCTCAGCTGGTTATTTTAGTAAGGAAATCATGTTACTATCTAGCTGCTAACTTCTCTAGAATTGCTTGTGGTTTATATTGCTTTCTGTTTGCTTACACATAACTTGGGTTTGCATGGCAAGGTTTTGGTAGTGACAGGGGCTACAGGGGCGCCTTCTATAAGAAGCTGCTAGAAGCTTCCCCAATGCCAAATGGAGCAAATGCCAGCCATGACCAAGACAGGCCTACTGCTGGCCAAACCTGAGCCAATCAGCGATGGTGGTAGCACCTCTGTGATAGACAGGTAAGAAAATATAACAGCTGCTGCACAACAGCAACTAAGAAGGAGAGAAGTGTCTGGGTACCAGAGTAGATAATACCCTGAAGCCCACAGTGCAGACCACAGTGAGGCAGGATGTCCCCTGCAGCCCATGAAGGTCCACAGTGTAGCAGATATCCACCAGCAGTCCGTGGAGGTACATGGTGGAGCAGTTAAACACCTGCAGCCCATGGAGGTCCACAGGGGAGCAGATATCCACCTGCAACCCATGGAGGTCAATGGCGGAGCAGATCATAGAATCATAAAATCATAGAAGTGTTGGAAAAGACCTTAAGACCATCTGGTTCCAACCCCCCTTCCAGGGGCAGGGACACCTCCCACTAACCATGCACTCCAAGGCTCTGTGCAACCTGACCTTGACCACCACCAGGGATGGAGCATTCACAACTTCCCTGGGCAACCCATTCCACTGCCTCACCACCCTTACAGTAAAGAACTTCCTCCTTATACCCAGTCTAAACTTCCCCTGTTTTAGTTTGAACCTATTACCCCTTGTCCTCTCACTACAGTCCCTCATGAAGAGGCCCTCCCCAGTATCCCTATAGCCCCCCTTCAGATACTGGGAGGCTGTCATGAGGTCTCCACACAGCCTTCTCTTCTGCAGGCTGAACAGCCCCAACTTTCTCAGCCTGTCTTCATATGAGAGGTGCTCCAGCCCCCTGATCGTCCACCTGCAGCCCACGGAGGTGCATGGTGGAGCAGATCTCCACCTGCAGCCCATGGAGGACCTCCTGCTGAAGCAGTGGGATGTGCCTGAAGGAGGCTGTGACCCCATGAGCAGCCTGAGCTGGAGCAGGCTCCTGGCAGGAGCTGTGGCCCTGTGGCGAGAGAAGCCCACACTGGAGAAGGTTTGCTTCCGGACTTGTAACCCATGGGGGACCCATTCTGTAGCAGCCTTTTGCTGCCCTTGCTGGAGCAGGTGAAGAGTGAGGAGTCCTCCCCTGAGGAAGAAGGAGTGGCAGAGGTAACATGTGATGAACTGACCCCAACCCCCATTCCTTGTCTGTAGTCTGACAAGCTGCTCCAAGAGTATCTCCAAAGTATCTCTTTTCTACGGGCGGTCATGGAATAACAGTACTACATTACGAAGCAGCCTATTGCTTTTTACAAGTGGGTGGAAAATACCGATTTAGACTGTAAATGGGTCTGGAAAACAGTATGATGGTGGGTCTTATGGCACTCAAGGTGAAAGGAGAAAGGCAGAGGAATGTGTGGGAAGTAAGACCATACTCCAGCACTATATTTTTATTGTCAGTTCCCTTTAATAGCATCAGAAGATCTCTCAAATTTGTTTTCCCTCAAAGTGTGAACCTCTGTGTTCCGTGAAATTGGTGATCCCTGTCAAAATCCTGTTTGGATGGAGAAGCTTTGACCAGGACAATACAGGAGTTTACTGTATGAATTTCTATTCAATAGGATTGAAGCAAGCCAGAGTCATATAGTCACCTGCAAATAGTCTCATGCAAATAATTTCTCATTGATGTTAATGGACTTTGAAACAGTCCCTAATGGTACATTTAGGGAATAAGGACTACCTTCCATGAAATTCCATGGCAGGCTCATCAAGGCTTGACACACTGAAGTTATCACAAGCTCTTTATCACTTCAAAACCAGAATCCCTCTAGCAAGACAGCTGTGATTCTCTTCAAAAAGTTAGCCTTTACTGCACCATACTCCACTCTGGCATTAAAATCTGAGATTCTGTGTGGTCATGATGGAATATTTAGTTTATTTGGGGGTTTCAGGTTAGGCAGAAATGGTTTATTTCTACACCTGTTGGGGAGAACAGAGTGGCAGAAGGTCAGCCTTCTATTAATACAAACTCAGATTTAAGACAATAATACTAGGATTTGCATACAGTTATAGCAGAGATGAGCTTTATTATTACTACTATTATTAATATTACTATTAATAATATAATTATTTATATATTATTAATATATATAATATTCATATTATATTAGTTTATCTAGGGATAGACTAGATAAAGTAGACGCACTAGGTACCCAGCAAGTAGAGTATCAGACATCTGGAAATAAACTGTCTCAATAAGAAATCCCTTCTAGTTGTCCTGTCCTGGTTTTGCAGCTGAATCACAGACTGAGTTCTTATTTCACCAGTCAAGACAGGACCAATTCATTCACAAGCAATAGCATGACTTCTTATAACAATCAAGCTTAGATTCTAAGATATCTGAGATCTTTCATTTAATTGGAGAGCTTTCCGAGATTGCACAAAGTCATATATTGCATTAATTATTATATTATTATACATTATTATATATTATTTATATTTATATATTAGATATTATTATTATATTATTATTAGATATTATTATATTACACAAGTAAACCAAAGTGGGAACATTATGTTCAAAGTGGAACATAAGGTTCACCAATGGAAGCACTTCCCACCAAAATGAACTCCAGGGATGTGCAAGTATATCTCTCGGGATGCGGTAAGCAAGAATTTCTATTTATATTTAGTTTATATTGAAAAAGAAAGAAACAAAGATATTAAGCTTTACTGACATTTCACATACAAATTGAGGACAGAGCCCCCACTTGCTCCATACTGCAGAGCATGCTGGGTCAGACATCGCACCAAAGGCTCCTGCTGGAAGAGAGGGTGTCCACAGCACAGAAGAGTTCACAGGGGTGCCCACCCTCATGTGTGCTTTCAGCATATTTCCACTGTGACTGACCAACAAACTCCTACCACTGGAAGGAGATGGGATAGTGCAATATGCCCATGAAGCTTAGGGAATATCTAAAGTAACCTGGTCAGAGAGTACTGCATTACTGCAGTAACTGACATCATGGACATGTTAGTTCTGAGGACAAATGTTATCTATTGTGTTGGTAACATTTCAGCAATTCTGGGACTTCTGAACTAAGGTTCTATTCCCAAAAAAGAGCCTAATAGAGGTGACTTGTGCTCTGTGGGAGGAGCAGTGAAAAGACCAGCTGTAGACAGTATGACTGCCATTAAAGAGGGTATACATCATCATGAATAGTGACAAAGGCTGGAAAAAGCTAGGTGATAAATATGAAAAAGTGGTATGGAAAAAGTCCTGCGTGGAATTTTTTGTGGATAGAAAAACATTGCACTGACACCACTGACATTTGGGATGAACCTGAAAAATTGAAATGTTCTTAAAAGTTGAAGAAAGGAAAAGGAAGGCAAAAGTAGGCTTGTGTTGACTGTTAGGAAGTTGCTTGCAAGCAGTAGTGGAAAATGTAGAAGGAGACACGTAAGAACAAAACATGAAAGGGAGAAAAAAACTATTATAAAAGATAAAAAGTTGTATAAAACACAATGTACACAGCTAGAAAATCGGAATAAGTGCTTAGAACAAAATTGCAGGCCTGTACCACAACCAATGCCCTCATTTGTAGAGATCACTTATAATAGCCTACTGTTCTGGTTTAAACCCAGCCAGCAGCTCAGCACACGCAACTGCTTGCTCACCCTCTCCCTTCCTCCCCTCCCAGGCAGGATGGGAAGGAGAATCAAGGAATGTAAACCCGCAGGTTAAGATAAGAACAGTCCAAAAACTAAATGACAATATAATGATAATAATAGTGATAATACTAATAATAACAATGATAAGGGAAATAATAATGATGATGATAATAATAACAATAATAAGGGAAATAACAAGAGAATATAAAGCTAAGAGAGGAAAGGAAAACAACCAACCCAATAAACACAAGCGCTGCACAATACAACTGCTCACCAGCAATACCCAGCCTGACCCAAGCACCAATATGGGCCTTCTGGGTATTTCTCCCCGTGTTTCTATACTGGGCGTGATGTGCTGTGGTATGGAATACCCCTTTGGCTAGTTTGGGTCAGGTGTTCTGTTTCTGCCCCTTGTGCCCCTTCTCAATGGCAGAGCATAAAAGACTTAGCAGCTCTGATTAGGGTAAGTGCTACTGAGCAACAACCAAAACATCAGTGTATTATCAGCATTATTCTCAGATTAAATCCATAACACAGCACTGTGTCAGCTACCAAGAAGAAATTAACTCTATGCAAACTGAAACCAGAACATCTACCGAAGTAAACCCTGTTAACACCCCTAGAATTATTGGCATCCAGGTGGGAAAAAGGACCAAACCCTGTCCTCATCATGAACACGACTGAAAGTTTAGTATTAGGAACAGAGATACTTGTACACACCCTACAACACAGTGAGGTGACTCTGCGGAGTTGTGCTGGGACAGGCAGCTCTCCAGCAGGGAGAGGCGTGGGAAAACTAAAGAAAAGAGGAGTTACAAATTGCCGTGCTAAAATCTGCTCTCTCAAACATGCTGGACAGACCAGAGTATGTAGGTCAGAGTGAGCAATATTAGCCTCCAAACATTAAATCTTGGTAAGCCTATGTTTCTAAGAGTGTGTGTGTCCTGCAGCTGAAGGAGTACCTGAAGTGCTTAAACCACTTGCTCCTTCCACAATGACAGAAGTAAATGGTTACTTGTTGTGGAGCAGTTACTACTGCTCCACAACAAATGCTGTCTGCTTTACCCTTAGATGAAACATCATGCTCTGAGGCAGAAATTGGGACCATACAGATGGTTAACCTAGTCAAAATAACAGTCACCCTCAATTCCAAACAGGAAATGCAAAGGGCAAAATTTCTACAGGCAGTGCATATGAGGAACATAGTCATATTTGGTAAAAATGCTTAAAGGGCTAACAAGGTAGCATCTGCATGGCTTTCCAACTTCAGTGCTAAAACAATTAGCAGGAGAAAGTCAGGAACAGCTAACAGGATCCACCAACTTCCCAAATATATCTGAGGCTAGAAAATATCTCTAAGCAGTTTGAACACAATGATTCAGATCAAGAGGGGAGCTCTGCTGTGTGGGTTGCAGCCACCAAGGAAGAAACAAGAAACCAGAGTCTAAAAATGTTATCACCGTAAATGATAAGTAGACTGCAATGGTTTTGACTGATACAGGAGAAAAACGATTGATGCAGGCACATAAACATACTTGTGAAGGTAGAGCACCTTTAAAGAAAGAACCAGCTTCTCCAGGAGGTGTTAATGGTTGCTATGGCATCATGGGAGATTCCAAGTTCTGATACTTCATTAAAGTGAACCTTTAGCTGAAACAAACCCCAGATCATCTTTTCAAAGAGTAAGATTTTCATTCATTTGGTGCATGTGATTCAGTTGCAGACATCTTTTTCTTTTCCCTTTGTAAAGTAATGATTTTCTTGTCCAAAAAGTTTCTGTGATGTGACTTACATATGAGGTATTAATTCATTGTGGAGGACACTAGAGCTATGACAGTATGTTGTGGTTTAAGCCCAGCCGTAACTCACGCAGTTCGTTCACTCACTCCCCCCTCTTTCTTCCCCCCCGCTCCTGGGGGGGATGGGGCAAAGAATAAAAAGAATGTAACTCCCACAGGCTGAGATAAGAACAGTCCAGTAACTAAGGTATAACACAAATCACTGCTGCTACCACCAATAATAGTAATAAGGGATATAACAAGGGAAGAGAACACAACCACTCACCACCTGCCAACCGATACCCAGCCTGACCCGAGAAGTGAACCCACTCTTCCAGGTCCCTGCCCCTTGTTTTTACATCCTGGGCATGATGTTCTGTGGTATGGAATACCTTTTTGGCTAGTTTGGGTCAGGTGTCCTGTGTCTTCTTCCTCCCAGCTTCCCCTCCTCCCTGGCAGAGCATGAGACTCAGAAAGTCCTTGGTCAGACTAAATATTACTGAGCAGCAGCTAAAAACATCGGTGTTATCAGCACTGTTCCCAGGCCAAAAGTCAAAAACACAGCGCTGCACCAGCTGCTACGAAGGAGAAAAATGACTGCTACTGCTGAACCCAAGACACAGTGTCTTTCTCAAAAATTACTGTAAATGGAATTTCTCAGGTCAGACTTCAAATACGGGGATCAGTGACAAGCTCACAGAAAGTCAAAGAATTTGTTTTGTTCACAATATTCACAAAAAGACAAATTCATATTTCGAATGGGAAGTGTACACTTTCAAACTTACTGAGCTCACAGTCTGGCTTGTTCACTGTGACAACCTTCCATCATCACAAAACAACGTAGTAACAGAGGCAACTTGCAGGTATAGTGCACACAAGAGAAAATACTAACAGGTTTTTTTACAGTTTAGTCTTGTGGAAGCAGGAAAATGTAGACACTAATGTGATTCCACAAACTCTGGTTAGGACCACCTACCCTAGAGCCTAGCATCAGAAAATGGTGATTCCACAAACTCTGGTTAGGACCACCTACCCTAGAGCCTAGCATCAGAAAATGGTGATTCCACAAACTCTGGTTAGGACCACCTACCCTAGAGCCTAGCATCAGAAAATGGTGAGATTCCAAGGCCTGCTGAAGACAAAGCAGGTCCTGGCCAGCGCATCTTTGGGAAACAGGGCATCCATCTGCCATGGGGTCCATGCACTGACACAGAAGCTGGGAACCTCTGTCTCATGCAAAGGCAATGTCAGTTCAATTCTCGGAGCACTCTGAAAGCTTTCCCGCGAAGTCACAAACTCATGAGTGACAGCATCTGCCCCAGCACTGTGAGCAGATGCCAGCGCTGACTGTGGCACTGTGTCTGCTCAGACATGTTCCTGATGCACGTTGGGCGTACGCCTGGCTTTAAACCCATTGTTTCCATGTCTTTATTGCTTCACACTTATGGAGCACAGTGCAATTGCTGCCAGAAGAAAGTGATTTGCATCTCCTCCCCTGCACAGAAAGAATATGGTCTAGCAAGGCGCTCCATCCCTAATGTGAGAACAAAAAGTGTCACAATGTTATTCTTTCAAAGCACACAACAGCCATGGGAGACCATTATAACTGAGAACTTCCGAGTTATTACAGATGGCAGATGGCTCACCCAGGTCTATAATGTTGGTATAGATGATGCAGAATACATATCTTTTTAAAACAGGACTAGACCTTCAGCCATGTCTAGCTGACTGCTGTGCACACATCTAGTGCTAAACAGCGTTAATGGCAGTGGGAACACAAGAACAATGGGGATTAGTTTATAAAGATAACTACCAGTTTGCATTTCATTTTGCACCAAGAATCATAGGAGACAGAGAAACATGTTGTGTGGGACCTGCATTTTAAGTAAGCTAGAAGTGATGCTTCATGCCTAATTTGTATATGCACTTGCCGCAGTTGTCCTTTCATGCTGAGACATTTTCTGTGAAAATACTGCCATATAGCTATTAGCAGAGAAATATTTTAATATACTTCTGGTTAATCAAGTGCTTAAAATCTGAGCCAAAATATCCCATTTTTTTTCACTGAATACTGACAGTAAAATAAATGTAACTGCTAATGAAGTGAAGAAGCATTCCAGAGTGCTATCTTGTGGCTGATGTTAGGCTCAGGTAGAACACTGCTCCAACCATTAAGCCCTCTTTGCAGCTTGCTGTTGCATTCTGTGTACTACAATACATAGACCAGCATTCGCAACATATATTCTAAGAACTGATTTACTGTATAACACTGGCAAATCACAACTATTTGTTGCTCAAGGCAAACCTTCAGCTTACCATGCACACTGTGTTAAACAAGTTTGTGGTTTAGCCCAGCCTTTGATGTGCTGATTGGTTGCACTTTCCATGAACCACAAGTGGTTGTGAATTGCCATGCACTGAACATCTTTGTTTCTATTACGACAGCACACAGACAAATAATGGTGAGGCTTCAGAAGAGTTGTGTAAGGTATAATTCACAGGCTAATGTATTTCTATTCCACTGATGAAGAAAATGTAGCCATAAAGGGCTAAAAGGTTCAGGTAAAGTCTGACCACAATAGAGAAAAGTATGACTGCTTTGCGTACTCCTATCTATAGGAGTATCTGTATGCTTGATAATATTTCAAATTCAGCCTCTCATTTAGTAACATTTCATTTTCGGAACTATCCTATGTGAGGAGACACACAGCTCCACCAAGGCATCCACAACAGTTTTTGTGTGCTGGGAACGGCAAGCACATACAGCGTCCTTCTGTAACCACCATCAGGTATTTAAAACACAGCAGAAGCCAGAAAAGGAAATAAATAGGGAATGGGATGCACCTCGTGCCAAGGGAAATTCTATCAGTGCAGTCAAAGCCGATCCTTAGTAACAAGTGCGTATGTGATGGACTGCAGAATGCTTCACACAGCTTCCTCAGCCAGTTGAGTGGCTGAATGCCACAAAGTTATCCCAGGTCCAGTGAAGTTGTGAAGTATCTGGGTTGATTAAGAAGATGCAAATATTTTTCACCAAATACCTAATATTTTTAACAAGCAAAGTGAGGTTTTATGTAACTGGGATCAAAACTGACAAACATGCTAGCATAAGCATTTTTAAAAGGGCAGGGGGGGCTGGGGAAACCACTATTCACAGCCAGAGTAGGTCCATCATGTGAGATGGATAAGGTCTACAGGAAAAAAACCTTATCTACAATCTCATGATGACAGTGAGTACTACACCGTACTTCTGAATGTTGCCAAAGGAATGTACAGGGCCATTGCCCAGTCCAATGTACTTGTGTGCAGGGACAGAGGATAGGACAGGTATGGGCTGACTGCACTTGTAATGAAGATGATGAGCTAAAGAGCTGTTCCCAGAGTTTAGCACTGTTTATTTTGAAGACTTCTATTATTAACAGTTTAATCATGCCTTGACATCTTAATCTGTTAAAAAACATTAAATATGTTAATTAACATTCTTGGTTCTACTTGTTAGAGCTCATTAGCGCAAGACTTAGTGATGGTAAATGTTTAACTATATTTTTGCTGAAATGGGTATACAGTTTTTTAAAATACTGAAAACTAATAGATAGCTGTGGAAAAGAGAACATTACTTTCTCAGTTTGAAAATGGAATTTCACAAAGTCCTGTGGGAATTTTAATGCTGTGCATTCATCTTTTGAAATCCTAGCCAGTGGTGCCTAGCTCCTGCTCAAACCTATGACAGCTCGGCACACATCTGCCTCTGAAAATCCAGGCCTTAACTTTCCTGGAACAAAACTTTGATGCCTGAGTCATGCAGGCATTAAGCATTTCCAGATAAATCTTTTATTTTTGAACAAATGTAATGACAGGCTATAAATCCCACTCAGTCAGTCATGAGTAGACAATCCCATTAGGTGTATGAGGTGACTTGTGAAATTTTCTTTAACTCTCATACCGAGCCTAAAGGTTCAGCAGATCATTGTGCTAGACTTCAGGGTCCCCTGCACAGGCAAAGGAATTGAACTAATAGGACTGGGTGCAGCGGATGTCAAACATGTGTCCCACTCTCCACCAGGAGAAGCAAGAGAGGACGGCACTTTGGAGTTTGAACTTTTTTTTTACCCAGGAAAACACCTTTGAAGTTGCTTGAAGAACCAGAGACCAATGGTTTGCCAGACTGTCACTGTGGTTCCAGAACTGGCAGTAGACAACAGTCACAGTATCTGCTTTGAAATCATAGGGCTGCCTTAAAAGCTAGAATCAGCAACATGAGGAAAAAAGCATATGTCCACATCCAACAGCTTTTAATTCCTGTTTTGTTTGAAAGACACCCCCCCCCTTCAGATACAATGGCCAGAGCTTACTGCTGGCAGTAAGCTGTTTTCATACCGAAGGTGCTCCAGTTCCCTGATCATCTTCGCAGCCCTCCTCTGGACTTGCTCCAACAGCTCCATGTCCTTTTTACGTTGAGGACACCAGAACTGCACACAATACTCCAAGTGAGGTCTCACAAGAGCAGAGTAGAGGGGCAGGATCACCTCCTTCAACCTGTGGGTCATGTTCCTTTTGATGCAGCCCAGGATACAGTTGGCTTTCTGGGCTGCAAGTGCACACTGCCGGCTCATGCTCATTTTTTCATTGACCAGCACCCTCAAGTCCTTCTCTACAAGGCTGCTCTGAATCTCTTCTCTGCCCTCTGTAGTTGTGCCTGGGATTGCTCGGACTCATGTGTAGGACCTATGATCCTACATGGGATCACTGTCAAAAATCACTGTGATGCTGCTGGTGCCATTTCTACAGTTTGCTGTTGCGAGAATGTCTTCAAGCTTAATTCAAAAACAGGCACACACAGCCCACCATTCATTGCACAGAAACTCACAGTTCTAAATCGTATTCTAAATACATTCCTCTGAAACAATTATTTTCTAGTGATTATTTATGACTTTTTAATTCCAACTGCACTTAACACTTTCCCACGGTTACACACAGGAGTTTTTCTGCTCTCAGAAAGGCCAGGAGAGGCTGGAATTCTAATCAGGCTGGGGTTTTAATTGTGCTATCTGTATGTTTTACAGAGTAAGTGTTAATGCATTCAAGATTTCTTGTAAACTTTTTGCTGGGCTTTAAGTGATGATATGACATTATATAAATTTAACCTAATTTAAACACAAGACAATGTCTTTTCATCATCTTTCATCTACAATCGTCATGAATGAACAAAACACAAATTAAAACTTTCTTCACAAAGCTTTTCCTGTTATTTTGACTTCTTTACTCCTCTAATGTTCCAACAGCTAAAATGCAGTCCTGCTTCTGACAATTGGAAGACTTACAGACGTGTCATGTGAGGACTGCTGTTCAATGACTTCCAATTTCTCATTAGTAAATCAGAATTTTACTTTGCCTGGCCTGAATGAAGGAAAGGAGAAGGCAGGGGAGCAAGCAGCTACATCTTCAAAATGAAATCTCTAACAGCAGTCTCTCACATGATTGGTGTTCTTTTGTGTGCTGAAAGGATGAATAACATTAGGGTTCTTTGGACTAGGACAGCTAGCAGTGCAGATTTGGAATCTGCATTTTTGCAGAGAACAGTACTAGGCTGCTCAGATCATCCTTAATAAGGAGCCAGACAGCAGCAATAAGCAGAGTGGAATTTGTGATCAATTAGTGGCGAACATGACAGCTGACAGTCAAAAGCAGTTTTTAAGAAAAAAGGATTGCCATCATACTTACAGAGGAGTTTTCAGAGTTCATGAAGTTTCTGTATACCCTGGATTTGTTTTCTCCAAATATGCCCCTCTGTGTATTGGTATCTGCACATATGCACATGTACGCGTGTAAGTTTATGCATACGTACAGGTATACACATAGCGAGCATATGCCCTATTATTGCAAGGTTTGCTGTGCAGTTCCTCCAAGAAAAGGGACAGGACTGCATATGGTCTTATGCATAACTCCAGTAAGCTCTACAGGTTCGACCAGAGGAGCAGACATAGAGGTGGAATTTAGTTCGCTTGCTAGGGTCATACAAGAGAGACAGTTAGCCTTTGCAAGAATGCTTGTCAAATACCACAGTACCACAGGCTCCATACTGCTCCATGTCATAAATCATTTTGAATGGTAGGAGAGAGGAACTGGGGTAGGGGGTGCAAACTGTGACTGGAAACTTCTGGAAATCCAGCATGAAGTCTTGTATTTACCTGACCTTCAGGACAGCACCACAGCAGCAGCTCTAAGGCTGTGGCTTATTCAATCCAGCCATAGAGGATTTCCTAAAATTTCTCTTCTTGCAGCACTGACTGTCTGGATTCATTCCAGATATTTTCTCAGTATCAAGCTTATGACATTCACACCTTTCCTACATGTAGTCAGGTACACTGAGGCTTGTAGAATGGAAAACATTATCAAGCATGCACTAGATGGGACTTATGGAACCTGGCTCTTCCTTCTACTTTGTCTACATACTTCTTATATCATCTTGGGCACATCACCCTCTTTCCAGCCAGTATCCTTGCACATATCTACGGTCACAGTGAGTTTCAGGGCCTTCCTCTTTCTTGAGTTCAGGAAAGATCTTCCAATTGTATGGCAGACACAATGAATGAAATGCAGGTCACTTTTAGGCTGATGCTAGGTTTTCACATAAGTTCCCAAATAGGGAACCACAGCTGTGATCCTGTCCCATCCAAGACTGTGACTCATAAATGCACCAGTCATTGCGTTTCCCTCCTGCTTGCTAATGTCTTAGTTGAAAGGTGAAAACCAGCTGAAGTCTTCTCCCCCTCTCCAATCCTCACAGACAACTCTCAACCTCTCGTTGTTTTCATCAATGCTCTTTCATCTTTATGAAAAATCTTCCACCCACTGCAGTCCTTCTGGACTCTCTTTTGATATCTTACGCACCTCTGGACCAGGCAATCTGCCTTCGGCGTCCCCGAAGATGTATATGCTTATTGATGTTTATTTGTTCCACACTGCCTAGATATACTACGCATTCAGACACAAACTCCCTCTCACAATCACACATCCTCCCCAGTTCTGCAGAGCTGTAGTCATAAAGTTATAACAATACCTCATCTTTCACTATCACTCACTCTAGGCTGGTGCAAATCAAGACTTCCAACAATCATCTGAGGGGTGAGAACTGTTTAATGGCTTTCCACACCAGCGACTATCAAATAATTCTGTTCATAAGAACTGCTGGTAAAATCACAAATGACATTTTGGTTCAGTTACTAATTGAAAAGCTGGAGTCCTCCAATGTGTCTCATTCATCTGCTTAGCTGAGTGGCTTTGAAAGGGCTCAGTGGAAAAGTAGACCAATAACTTGGTCAACATGTTGACAGTAACTTCAACTGCTTCAGGCAAAGAGGCATTGGTTTAACATAATTCATCCAGAAAATCTACTATTCTGAGAGAGATATGCTGGCCAGGAGGGAAATGCATCTCAGTCAAAAAGAAATTACAATACACATTGTATCTGAAGCAAGGCAGCCAGTGAGGGAGTCCCTAATTTAGCATCCTGCCCTACCTTCTCTAATCAAGCTGTAAGAAGTATCTTTCTTTGAGGATAATTTTACAAAACAGGGCTTTTCATGGACAGAACCGCTCAGAAGTTAGGTAAGGCACAGGACACTTAAACTATTGCATACTTGGCTGCATAATTGTCTCCACAGCTGACAGAATACAGTTGAGGGATCTCGGGGTCTAACACACCTGAAAGTTATACCAGACAGCATAGGCTTGTGTTCAAAGTGCTGTGCAGAGCATATTCTGTGGAGTTCCTAAAAGCAATGGGTGCTTAATTTATAATTTCACAATTAGGTTGCTTAGAAAGGGTGTAAGATTCACCATAAACACCCTTAATACAGTTAGCCTTACAATCCTTCATCTTGAGAGGCAATCAAGCAACACCTATCTCTGCACTGGTTAGCAATATCTATTCCCCAGGAGGAAGCAATGGTGCGAGCATTGGCACTCTGGACACCCTCCCTCTCTCCCCACCACCCCAAGTCCTGCAGTTTAAAGCCCATCCCACCAGATTGGCCAGCCTGTTGCCAAAGATTCTTCCGCCTCTATGAGATAGATGGATCCAATCCACCCCTAACAGTCTACAATCACAGAAGCATGTATTGAAATGCTGCCTTTTGCACTTCTCATTCTTCAATGAGGTTCACAATCATAGTATCATAGAATAGTTTAGGTTAGAAGGGACCTTCAAAGGTCACCTAGTCCAACCCCCCTGCAATGAGCAGGGACATCTTCAACTAGATCAGGTTGCCCAGAACCACATCCAGCCTGGCCTTGAATGCTTCCAGGGATGGTGCATCTATCACCTCTCTGGGCAACCCATGCCTGTGTTTTACTACCCTCACTGTAAAGATGCTCCATCACTTGATGTCCCAGTGGAAGCTTCAACAACAGTCCCTGCAGATCAGTCCTTAGCCAGACACTAAGCCACTGACTCCTACAGCAGAAATTCAGCATTTGACAGGACTGGCCTCCAACTCACAAATGGCAACTTAGGCTATGCCTGCAGTAAGCAGCAGACAGCTACAGACATGGAAAACGTAGCAGTTGCGACGTTAGTGCCAGTGGAAATACATCATACTCCACCTGTACTGCCCTGAACAAGGAGGGGTTTACACACTGCTGATTTCATATGTGCTTCTCAACTACTCAAAAAACAGACTTCTGCCTGCAGGAAGCTGGATACACATTTTTTTCTGTACATGAAATTTGTAGTTTATTTGCCTTCTGAAGTACATTTATCTGCTTTTTGATGAGAGGCATCTTTTAAAAAATCTGACACAACTCCCTCCTGAACTGTTTTTTCATCTCATTAGTCTTGCTTGCAGTAGACCTCTTCTATGTGTCCCTCTCATAATCAGGCACTTCAGCAGCACTGAGGGGTACATAACAAGACGTAATGAAGGATTAACGGTTAAAATCATCCCACTGCGAAGTCTGGCTCACGAACCACAAAGCATTAAACACTTCAGATGTTACCAGCTTTTAAGAGGTGTTTTGGAGGTGGGAGTTTAACTTACTCTATTTTTAATGGAACAATATACCTAATATCACTGTTCTCAACACTGGAGTACAGCAAGAACCAAGAATCTGGTTCTTACGACTGATTCTGGCAGACCAATTGTAGATATGGAAATCTAAACTCAAATCCTGTGTGGTGTTTTATGCAGAATTAGTTATGAGGTTTGAAGAAACAAGCAGTCCTGGTCTGCAAAAGAGCTTACATCATCAGCATCAGATGTTCTTGTAGTGATCATTCTGACTCAAAACAGTGAGGTCTGAATTCACCTGAAAAGAAAAAATCTCTACAATTCTGAGTGCAGTAGCTTTCCGATCATTGCAGTATTACAAATTCATGAACTTTAAAACAAAATAAAAGTCACAATAGATAAAAAAGAAAAAACAAGCAAATTAAAAAAAAAGAGAGGACAGAGGAAGGAGAAGAGAAAAAGACAAACCCCACTTGTTATTAACTTTTCTCTGGATCCGTTTCATGTAAACCATCAATGAATTTCATTCTGGACATACATATGTTTCTGGTTCGGAAAATGAGTTAAGATACCAGTTGTTTCAAACCTTAAAAAGAGAAAACCTTAAGCACCTGTAGACTTTAAGCAGACCAGAAGAAGGCTTTCTGTATACAGCCAAAAAGCTTGACAGTTTGCCAAAGGCGGTAATTACCCTAACAAGGTATAAGGCTAAAGGCATTACCTCTTCTTGTCCTATTAAGAGTTAAAAGACACTTGGATCTAATTCTTCTAATGATATTATCTTGAAAATTTATCTTGATTTAAATTTAGAACAAACAGGAATATGTAACTCCTCAGCTTCAGAAGTAAATGAAGAGCAACGCACCAGAACTGTCAAGGTAAATTGTCCGCACAGCTGCAGACAGCCGGCCTATAGTCTGGAGTGCATGCTAGATTAAGAGTTGAAGTAGCATCATACTGCAGAAATATGTTTTCTTTGTTTATTTCTGGAAGACAATCAAGATGCAGAAAAATTAAAATATTGTTTTAGTTGAAGGACTGATGTCATTTTCACACCTTTCCCTGTAGTATAAAATACTCCATTATTCAAATATGCAAAGTTTTGGAGAGCTCACAAAAAAAACGAAGTCTGTGACACAGTGCAGCATCATGAAGCAACTTCAGTACGGGATTAGTTTTAAAGCAATTTTCCTCCAGGAAGTATGTGAAAAATGGATCATCACAAAACAACAGTGACTCTGTTCATCTTTCTGCCATCTGTGTATTGCCAGGATCTTCATGCAGCGGCATGTGCTTGCGTGCTTGCATGCTTGCATGTGCTTACTCTACAGCAGCAATCAGAAAGACCGGCAGATACATTGGAAAGGTGATACAGAAAACATGACTAGAAAGAACTTCAGACCTTTGTGTTCCACAGGATCATAACAGAATGGTCTGGGCTGGAAGCAACCTTTAAAGCTCATCTAGTTTCAACTGGAACGCCTCTCCAGCTTTCTTGTTGGCCCCTTTATGCACTGGGAGCTGCTTTAAGGTCTCCCTGGAGCCCTCTCTTCTCCAGGCTGAACAAGCCCAGCTTTCTCAGCCTGTCTCCAGGGCAGGGCTGCTCCAGCCCTCACAGCATCTCTGTGGCCTCCTCCAAACTCGCTCCAACAGCTTCACGTCCCTCTTGTGCTGTTGCCAAAGAGCTGGACACAGGACTGCAGGTGGGCATCTCCGCAGAGTGCAGTAGAAGGGGAGAATACCCTCCCTTGACAGGGTGCTCACACTCTGGGGGTGCAGCCCAGCACATGGGGGGGTTCTGGGCCCAATCACACACTGTGGGTCATGGGGAGCTCCTGTTACCCAACATCCACCCAACACATCACAAGACAGGAGCTGTTGTAGTTGTTTCCTGGTTTGGGGCTGGAGCCATGAGGGATTGAATCTGTGGACTCTAAGCAAAACCTCGAGGAAGGCTTTGAGCAGTTGGGATATACTTGCTGGGACAATGAACCATGTCAGCAGTGAGAAACAAGTCCCCAGGGTGCTGGCCTCTGCAGGGTCATGATCACCTTGTCCCACCGCAGCTGAAAGCCTCTATCAGTGACATGAAGGAGGGAGACGAAAGGCTGGCACAGCGGGGAAAGGCAAAGGCAGGATATGAAGAAACCTTTTCCACTCACAGCGTTGCATAGGAAAAAGTGACGTTCGATACGGAAAGAATTCTCAATCTGCACATTTCGATCTCGCAGGATTGTTGTTCTATCGATGACAGCAAGCACATCCCCCCAGCTATCAGATCTTGCCAAGCTGAGTTTTTTTGTTTGGTGATGTATGTATCGATCTTCCCGCTTTTTGCTCTTCCCGAAAGACAAACTCCGCAGGCCCAGCTCGCTAAGCGCAACTTTCACCCCAGCAGAGCCTCTCGCTCGCACAGCGGCATTCCCACTGCTTTGAGAGAAACCCTCAGCCGCGTTCCCCGCACCTCCTCATGCCAATGGATTCGCTTGAACAGCGTTTACCTGACACCGACGCCATAAATCGCAATTCCTGCGACAAATCCAGGCGTTTATCGACAGCTCCGACTTTGTGCTCACGCCCGACCCCGCCCCGCCGCCCAATAGATCGCGGCCTTTGCCCGCTCCCGGCGGCGTTCAGTGCCATCGGAGCACGGCGGCACTCGGCGTGGCGCAGGTGGGGAGGGCGGTGAGGCCCCTGCGGCCAAGGGCCCTCAGCGTATCCCCCGGCGGCTCAACGTGAGGATGATTCCGGGCTCTGCGCGCAGGGTCTGGGTCTGCCTGGGGCGGGCTGAGGCCCCCTGGAGGCTCAGTCGATGGCGGTGTGGGCCCCAGCTGGCCCTGTCCCGATATCACTCCTTCCGTTCGGCAGCGTTGTGCGGGGGGCGAGCGGCTTGGGAGAGCCTCGGCGCAGAGCGCTCCCGCCCGCTGGGCTCGGGCGGAGGAAGCAGGCGGGGCCGGACTGCCTCCTGGGTTGCGAGCCGAACGGCTGCGGTCGCGTCTCCCCTGGGATGGCTCGGCCCCCGCTCCCACTGCCGGTCTAGGCGCTGTCGATGTCTCCCCGCGGGCTACAACCGGCCCCGCCGTGCCTCGGCGCCGCAGCGGGGTGCGATGCAGGTGGCCGCCAATCCGGCGGCCCGCGGGGCTCAGTCCGACGCCCGCTGCCTATCCCCTGCCCGCCAGCGAGACCGTGGTGGCGCTCCGCGATCCGAAGAGAGCGGCGGAGTGCGGCCCCAGCCCCTCCGGCAGCCCGGTGAGGCGGGCTGGCACCGCCGATACGCGGCTTCTTCCACCGCCCCCTTCCTGCCTGCCTTCTCCTCCCCTCCGCCGCCCCCCATCTCCTTCGCCGCCTCCTCCCCCGCTGCTGAGGTCGCTGCTGTCGCCTCCCCCTCGGCCGCCTGCCTCCTCCTGCCGCCCCCCCAGACCCGTGCTCGCGTCGGCTTCCCCGGGCTCGCCATGAGCGGTGGTTCCGGTCGCTTACAGCCGCCCCCCCCCCCCCCTCTGCCCGCCGTCGCTCCCCCACGGGCCGAACCCGCCAGAGCCTGGAGCGCGCAGCCAGGGCCGGGGCAGCCCCGCCGGACACGGCACACTCCGCGCCGCCCCGGGCGCCAGGGGCCCACCACCAGGTGAGCGCGAAGGGCCCGGGAGGGTGGTTCAGCCCCGGGTGTCCGCCGCCGCCTGGCTGAGGAGGCCTTCGAGTTGTCCTCGGCAGCACCCGGAGCCGCGGTCGTGCCGCGGGGTGACCCGTACCCGGGTGGGGTCCGGTAGCGGCGGGACCGAGCTGGGCAGGTCGCAGGGCGGCAGCCCCCAGGCCGCGTGTCGCCCGTCAGCAGCTGGGTGCCGAGGCCTCCGGTCGGCTGGGCTCGGTGTTGTGAAGCGCGGGGCTGCGGGTGTTGGCTCAGGTCCCCTCGTCGCCGACAGCGCTACCCCGCTGCTGGTGCCGCCGCGCCTCAGGCCTGGCCGTGGTGCGCCCTCGGCAGCGTCGGGGCCTGCCCCGCCTCGCCCGTCCTTCTCCTGCTGCTCTTGCAGCGGCCGCCGGCCTGCAGCCACTCCGAGGGGCTCCTCTCCCGAAAGGGGTTCTTGGGGTCCGTGTCCCTGAACCAGCAGGCGCTGCCCCTCGCAGCGGCCTCCGCTACCTGCGGGAATCCCGTGCACAGCGGCATGTCACCTCCGGTTCCTGCACGGAGCTCAGACGTGCCTTGGAAGTTGGGGTGCCTCCGTGGGAACCCCGGTGGATGCCTTTGGGGCCCACGTGTTCCTGAGTTCCCTATCAGGTGTAGCCCGCAGCTGAGTCTCGCTGAGCCGGAGACTCTGAACCAGCGTCTTTCTGTTTTTCCTGTCCTGGAGCTTCGATGTTTTAAGGACTGGGGTCGCAGTGCCTGCGCTGATGTGCTCGTTGTCAGACACCAGAACTGCTTCGGGACTGCTTGGGAGGTTCTCACGTGTTAAAATTTAAACGAGAGCCTTTGGTGTTTCGGGACTCGGGCCTTTAGATGTTTTCCTAAACATCATTTTGTGAATGGCTGCCAGAAGGAAACGGTTCTTGTGCGTGTGTGAAGTCAGGAATTGGGAAGTGGTGTGGGAGAATGACAGAAAACCAGACATTCTTTGGTCCTAGGGGGTGGAGAAATAAGATATCTGATTCTTCTTCCCTTAGAACATACTTCTAGTGATGCTCATGACATGGGGACTGACTGGGATGATTTACAGGTGTTTGTAGTATTGGTGTTTATACTGATGGAAACCTTGCTCTAAAATTAAGTAGGTTTTATAGACAAGTCCCTGTTGAAATCTGTGGTTGGCAGCATCTTAAATCTTTGATTACCATGTAGGAAGTTGAGGAAGAACTTGAATTTTTACCTTTGAATTGTATTACATGGCTCAAAAATAGCTTTTGCTGTGTGCTGTGACCGCGCAGCACAAGGGGAATAGCAGTCTCACCCATCCTACTGTTTGGGCCTTCTAAATAAAATATATAGGCGAAAAATATTCTTCCAGTATGTGTCATCTGGACATGGAGGTTTTACCTGATAAAACTGTATTTCAATTTTTTTTTTTTTTTTTTTTTTTGCTTTTTCCCTTTTAATTGCTTGGAGTGTAGGTGATAGCCTTATCCTAAAGCATGGTCTCAAAACTTCTAACCTTCCCAGGCTCTTAATAATCTGATAGACAAATTGATCTGGTATGCTACTGCTGGAAGATAGAAGCTTTTGTATCTCCCATGATTTGGAAAATCTTGGTAAAAAAGGAACTTTTCGTATATGCTTAGCATACAGTGAATTCACCACAGGCCTAGGTGGTATGGAAGGACCTTACTGCAAGGACCTTGTGCAAGGACCTTACTTAGGAAATGATGAGCTCTTTATTCTGCAAAAAGGGAAAAGGTTTGTCCTGAAGTTTTGGTATTCCTTAGAGCAGATCCCATGCTTAAAAGTTCTGTGCTTTTACCGTTAACATTCTAACTGGTATAGTCAGACCAGTTTGCTCAAAACATCCCTCGCAGATGCCCAAGTTAACTGATGAAGTTGTATGATATACTTAAGTCACAGTAGCAGATTTGTAGTAGTTTGTTGTCAGCCATGATCTCAAAAATATAGGAAGTATCTTCAGGAAGTATGATCTCTGATTCTTTGAATTTTGAGGTAATGTCATAATTTACAGACAAATGCAAGAGGTTTCTAGACTGGGGACGAGATATGTATTTGTTTTTCTCCAGAGGTGGTTAATTCTGATTTTGTGAAAATCTACCTGTTTCATTCAAATATTTGCCACCAGAGTAAGAAATATTGCCCTGGACACTGGTGTCAGGGCTGAATTTGGGCTCTTTTGCTGAGCATCCTCTTGGTCGTGCTCTTGAAAGTGATACTGTCCTATTGCTAGTCCTAATATGTTATTTGTTGATACAAATCTGTACTGTGGTCTGGTCTTGAAGCATTAAGGGTTAATGAAATTACTGTAGTTTGTATGTAAAGTTGGGAGAATGTTTACTATTTTCCCCCCAGCAGAAAAATATTTAGTGATGGCTGGTTTGTTTTGGGTTTTTTTTTTTTTTTTTGTCTTTTTTTTCCCTCCCCTTTTGCTATTATTGTTTCTCTTGCATTTTTCTCTAGTGGACTAGAAAGTGCGGGACTGAAGAGCTGACTCTTCGTTTCATTCAGGAAATTGATCCTGATCTTAAGAGGCAATTCACCTTCCATAAAGTACTTTTCTTTTCACTGGGGTATATGCATCTCCTCTGTGAAAAAGAGAAACCCGCCTAGAGGCAAGGTTGGCAGCCAGAAAAAGAGAAGTGTGTCCGTAGTGGAATGGGTAGACTTTTTCAGCTTCACCTTTTTGGTAAGGTCTGTATTAACATTCTCAGGTTTTGCAGCATTCGGAAAGGAAAGATGTCTTTTAAAAGCTGTGTGTATTTAACAGTACTGGTGTGATGGGTATAGCTGATGGGTGCTACATTTCTTTTATGTGTATCAGCTTTTTGGATGTCATCCAGGTAACTTTGCTAAATGTAGTCAATACTGCTTGCCCTCCTTAGGTGGCAGAATCTTTACTTGGAGTGACTTAAAGATTATTGTGTAAGATGCACATGAGGCTGAGTCCCATCAGAAACCATTGTGGGAAAGAGTAATGGGACGTGCTTAGTGAGTAAGGTAACTGTAAGCATCTAATAAGTTGTTCAGTTTGGAGAGGCTGCTGACGAAAGGGTCAGTGCCAGTTTTCAAACATGCACAGCTGCAGACTGTGAGGGGATGGACTTTCTTGTGAAGACAGTACAGTGTGTTGATTAAGTGCAGTAAAAACCTGTTTGAATTCATAGTGATGCTGCCTAATGCTGTATACACTAAGCAGCTGAAATACAAGTAGGAAAACTCGCTGTATGCTTGTATGAGCATGTGTAAGCTTTTGTGCTTTTAGCATCTGTGTGTAGTTATACCACCTATGTGTGGTATGTCTGGTTTATTCTCAAACTGGAAAGCATTTACTGTGGCTTTACAGTGAGTGTCATACGTAATTCTGGCGTGCCTGGAGGGAGATGCAAGGTCCCTGATTTATGTCACGGTGATGCCTTCACAGCTTTATAACTGTGTAAAATAGAGCAAGATGGAAAGATAACTTCTTAGAACAAGTGAAGCACATTCAGCATGTGGATGATTTTTAAGAGTTGCAGTTGGTTTTAATAGATGAAAAACAAACAAAAATAACCAAAAGTGGAAACTAGTTGTAGCACTTTGATTTGAATTGATTAAAGTATGATATTCCTAAGTAAAGAAGTGGGTTGGTGGTGCTTCTTGGTTAGAGTTACCACAATATTGTAAACCTGTTACTGTGTGTGTTTGTTGGGTAGAGCTAATCTGTCTTGGAAGATTGTAATTACCCTTAGTTTTTCAGAATAATTTGTTATAATGTTAGTGTGATGGTTTTGCTAGTGTTGAATTATAAAGGAAGATAGAAGGCTTAGTTTCCTACTTAAATTAGTTGTACTCTGAATAGATTGTAGTAATGGAATTAACATTAACAGACATATGTTCAAGAAGTTAGATATAAAAGATATGAGTTGCATATTTATGGGATTAATTTGGGAAATGAATGCAAATATACTTCCATAACAATTACTTTCAGATAATGTACATTCACTTTAAGTCATTCTCAGTGACTAATATATCACCCTATTCTTTTATTTCACTTTGACTTGCTTTGCTAAATTAACTTGTGGCTATATGAACTGGAAACAATAATATGGCCTGAAATTGTTCTATGCCATAAATGTATTGTATGAAGTTGCTTTGGAGATATCCTTTTTGAGTGCAACCACCAACTATCTGAAATGAATACTAGCAGATGTTGATATTTCCCCACACTGATGTAAGTGTTTACAGGTAATGTGAGATTGAGATAAATGTATTTTAAGGAAAATTAATAAAATGAAACTGATGTGCAGGTCTTTTAATTAGTTCTTACAGTGTGAGCAACTTCATCCTTGCATATACTTTCATATTTCAAATGTAGAATGTGCAGGAGCACAGGAATGAAAAAGTCTGAATTGTCTATACAGTACAAATTTCAGTTTAATAATAGGAAGAAGACCAGAGATAAGAATACAATTTTGAAACATATGCTCTGCTTTGCAACATCTGCTTGTGAGATAATCTGAACTATCCTTTTGCTCTAATCCATCAAGACACTGAGTATTGTCGGTATCTGTTGATTCAAAGTGGATAACCTACTGGAACTGACCCTTCAGCTGTCAGGAGACTGAGTTTGGGGGGCTACGCAGAATACCATAATACAGAGCTGTAAGACAGCTGGCAATTGATTTGGTTGGAAAACTCACATGTCCTTTGTTAGCTACTGCCTTGCTCAAAGTTGTTAATTGCCTAAAAAATAGGATAGAGATTAATTTTCATTAAGGAGAAAGATGTTAGATGTCAGTGTATGTGTTTACATTTTTCTACTGGTGTCACTCCGTAGGCATTGCAGCTGAAAAACGATTTTGATCTGACGTCTGGTACAGTTTTTGGTTAGAGTTTGTCTGGTTTTGAAGCTGGTGATCTCATCTCAGTTAAAGTAACTTGTAACAGGTGATTAGTGATTCAATATGCAATACAGCTTCTGTTCAGAGAAAAGGAATGTCACATAAAATTACAGGAATACATCTACATGTGTTTGCGTGTGTTGTTAGCTTTGTTCATGTCCCAACAGTTTCCTCTTACACCTGCATGATTTTCTGTATTTGATGGCAGTGCTACATTTGCATTTTCATATCCATCCCATGTTGGCATCTTAGCCACATTACATGTGCTGTTTGAGCCTGAAGGTATTTCTTTCCAAGATGAAATTACTACAGAAAAAGATTAGGCAGCACAGTGGATTTTGTGCTGTCACTGCTTCACCCGTGCTTTCAGGTGGGTGTAGGGACTGAAAAGTCAACACCCTTTTCTATACATTGTGAGAAGTATGTTTGCCTTGTCACAGAAAGGTTAAAATGAGAAACTGCTTTAGAGAATACTAGAAAACATGGTTGTAAATATTGCAAATTCTTGGGAAAAGCTGTGCTCAATTAGAAAAAAAAGTGGTTTTTGTTTCTTTACTTTTTACATTTAGTTTTTACTGCTTCTACAGATGGGGTTTTTTTCATCCCCAAATTATCTTGGCAAAATGAAATCCACAGGTGCATAGAATCTCTTTGACCTATGGCATTTTTTTTCCAAGAAAGATTGGCTTTAAATCATTTCCAACCAATAGCATTGCAGCTTTTTTGCTTAATTTTTGCACTTCAAATATTCTGAGTGGTCTCTCGCATGACATCTGCTGTATAGCTGAAGTTCAGATGGAGATGTGTTATCTGAACATCAGAGTTGTCCATGTTAATGTGATGCAAGATATGGGTGGGTTAACGAGAAGGTAGAGTACCAAAATGTCATAGAACATTGTGTGAAGTTTGCAGTGGGAGCTACCTTTGCATGAGTATTCTAGTTGAATGGTGCTGCTTTCTCCCACCTTTGTTTTTCTGGGTTTTGTTTGGTTTATTGTGGGGTTTTTTTGGTGCTGTTTATAGTTTTTAACACATTCTTGTTGCAATTTGCTATGCTTGTTCTAAGCTGGTTTTTTCTTCTATGTGTATGTGAAGTACAGTAAATGCTCAGGGGTTAGAATTCCCCATTCTTGAGGGCAAAAATGCTGCTGTTGTTCCCTGATGACTTACAGCTTCCTTCTGGAAGTTACTTGATGTGTAATGTAGAATGGAGATTGCATACTTTGCTTTATTCAGGGAAAGATGCAGGAAGTGGTTTTTGAAATACTAAGTTGTTGGTGTTTTCAGAAGTATTTAAAGCAAGGACAGTGTACAGGGGTTTTGTTTCCTGAGCTTCTCAATTGTACACATGTGCTTCAAATGTTCATTCTTAAAACACTCTTCCCTAGGTCTTTCTCAGCTGGGAGCTTGGCATCCCAGCTCTCAGCTCCAGAGGTTGCTTTTCCCATTATCCCTGGCATCGTGCTTAGGTTGAGCCTATACATCCTCCCTCTCATGCCAACCTCTTTGCAGCCATAATGTATGAAAAACTAACATCTGCGATCAGTTTGTTGGTGGTAAAGTGTGTCAAAATGTTTCTGTCATTTCTGTTGTAATGACCAGGGTTCTCCATCCACACCGATACTCTGTGTTGCTTGCTGCATTGTTGAGCAGCTGGTGTGGTTTTCTTGGACATGGGCTGTCAAAATAGCCAGTCTTTGATGAATCACTGTAGAATTTCAGAGCTCAAAGCTCTTGACTCTTGGGCTTGGTCACCAGCTTCTGGGAAAAATCACAGATGGCAAATGGTAGTCTTGAAAGGAGACATACTGCATCACTTTAATTGAAATACACCAACAAAAACCAAAACAAGAAACCCCAAACCAAACACACCTTCCTTCCCCTCCCCAAAACCCCAAACCCTTAAAATCCAGCCAACCAGAAAAACTTACCAGAAAAAGTCTTTCACTGAATTGTTGTTCTTCTGTATAATGTATACAGCTGTAGCACCAGGGTATGCAGCCAGTATCAAAAGAACATTACTTATACTGTTACAGGGGTTTTATGATTGTTTTCTCTGTCCCTTGTGAATGAGGGAATTCAACTTTTCCCTGCAATGCTACTGATTTATGCTTCAGGGCACATTTTTCTGGAAGGAGAGAAGGAGGAATGTTGTTAGTTATCTATTTTCTGCCAGTCTGTATGTTGAGGAGTAAAGTATGAATTCTGTGAATCTTTTTAAATTGCTTCATAATCTGCATACCTGGAAAGCTGCCTGTTAGGAGAACTACCCTGAAATCGTTTACAAATTGCTAAAAGCCATACACAGTGTTTATTTGCATGGCTTCTATTTGTATGAGAGCCTGAGGAGTGACAATTAAACCACAAAGGATGGCTGGTATATAGAACAGTTGGGTCTGCTGGAGAAGAGGTGGAACAGTGCTGTATGCTTGAACCTGCAGTAAGAAACTGCAGCATAACACTTCGGGAACATTTGCTGCATGTTTTTTTCAGCACAGCTCTTTATGTTTCTCTGCTTTGCACCTGCTGTTTCTTGAGGTTCCAAAGTAAAAACATGAGGTCTATATTTACTATCTGCTCAAGCTCTTGCTTAGCAAAGATTTGGGGTTTAGGCATAGATACTTCTGCTTTCATTAGATGCATGTACCAGTGTCTGCAGGATCTAAACTGTGATGGGCTTTTCTTCCCTGCCTGCAGTTGCCATTTTAAAGTGATGTTTTCATTCCCCTTAGAAACATACTGTATGCCTGTTTTTAGTGTGTGCAGACTTTCTATATAGATCTTCTGCATGGCGTCACTTTTTCCCTGTTTGTAAGTTGACATGGCACCAGGAGCAAGCAACAGCTTTTAGAGAGAATTTTTGTGCAGATGCAGTGGTATGTTATTGAGCGTTTTGGCTCAGAAACCCTGGAAGTCTATGATCCTTGCAGTTTGTGTGCGTTTTTGAGCAGGATTGCGGCTTGTGTGATATAATCTGGAAACTGTATTTGTGATACGATCTGAAAACTGCTTTTGCAATTGATGTAGGAGGTTGGATGCAGGTTAGATTTGTGAGCAGTTTCAGACATCCCTTATGATTTTTGGAGACTTGGCAGAGAAGTGTGTTCAATTTACAGAAATATGTGACTGTGCTTGTGAAGAAGTGAAGTAGCAAACGGTGGTATGTGCTGCAGCAGCCTATTTCAAGGAAGTGGAGTCCGTGATGTATTTGATGTTCTTCATGGCTGTGTGTTGAGCTGGGCTGAAAAAACTGAGGGAGACACATCCATAATTCTTTTCTTTTTTTACTTTTTTTTTTCATTAAATTAATTTTTAAAACACTGTCAGTCTTTTGTACCTGTAGCATCTTCCAGTTGCTGGCTGTAACTGGTCAGTCACCCATGATGCTGAGCCATCGAAGTTGTGTCTATAAATCCTTCTTTAAATGAATAACCTGCAACAATTTGGGGTTGATGAAATGCTAAATGGATTTATTTTTCTCTTCGTTATTTGAAATCAGTGTGAAGGTGGGAAGATTTGGTCATCCTGAATGAGGATGGTTGAGCAGTTGAGTCAGTTGCATCCTGAAACCTGCAACAGAATTCTCAGGAGAAAATGTTTAGACAGTCTGTAAATTCATAATGTGCTGGTTAACTCCTAGTCTGGAAAAATTGATATTTTCTTTGGAAGGAGGGGGAGAAAAGAGGGGATGGGATTTAAATCGTATTGGTCCTGCTTTTTATGCAGTGAGGTACAGAAAGTACCAAAAATAAAGAACTTAAACATTGAGGAAAAACAGCTTCAGTGATTTGTTGCATTTTGACTGCTTCTTTAAAAAGGACATAGTGAACATGAAGAACTGGGGAAGAGCTGTGAAAGTGGTAAAAATAGTGTGGTGACAGTGGCTGGGATGGTATCAGCAACAGAACCCTCTCCTGTTACTGAACGTGTCTCTCTGGTGGAATAGTGATCCTCCAGCTAGTTTGCAGGTAACACTGTGCTGTGGGGAGCAGTTGATATGCTGGACTCAACGCTACTATTAGAGGGACCTTGACACCCCACAGAACTGGGGACCTTATGGCGTCTGACCCAGGCAGATTTGCACTGGGGCGGGATGACTGAGTGTGGAAGGTCGGGCTGGGGACTGGATGGCTGGGCACAGCACTGCTGGAAAGGCAGGTACTGAGTGGACTGAGCTCCCTTGAGAGCACCAGGATGATGTAGGAGCTGGAACGCATCACCTGTGAGAGGAGGTGGAGGAAAGTGTGGTTGCAGAGCCTGGTGAAGAGAGGGCTCAGAAGGGATCTCAGCACCCTCTTCACTTCTCTTGTGGGAGGATGCAGAAAACATAGATACAGACTCCTGTGTGCTGTTATGGCAATAGACTGGAAATATGGCTCAGGCTGGAACACATGAGAAAAAAGTTTTTTTTTACTCTTGAGGTGATGAAGTACTGAAGCAGAGACCTGGAGACATTATGGAATCTCTAGCTTTGGAAAGACTCAAATCTTAGCCAGTCAAGGTGCTGTATATTGGCCTGATCTGAGAAGGGAGATTGTGTTACCTCCAGCAGTCTCTCTCCGCCTGAATAGCTCTCTATAACACTGTCATGGGCACATTACTCTTGGGGATGCCTGCTGCAGGCAGAGTAAATGGAGAAGTAACAGTGGGACTGTGTTAGTTGTAGATGGTCAGAAGTGGTGATAAGAACTCAGGCATACTGGTGTCACCCATGTCTTGGGATTTTTTTTTTCCCAATCTTGATTTTTTTTAAGATGATCATCTTAACACGCTTCGTCCCCAGAAAAACTTTTTGTGATGGTTGTTTTGTGTATAAATGCTTTTGGGTAAAGCATCAATAGCTGTATTTAAAGGTGTGCTGAATGCAGAACCACATTTCTGCCTCTCAGTCTTTCTTCCTAATTTTTGCTTGCTGCTTGATGTACAACTACTCTGTTTTCTTCTGACAGACAAAAGTGTGCATTTCACTTTTAGTTTTTATTTTTTCATTCTTAGAGGTGTAGGGGGTGTTGAGTCTTGTCATTGCTGTCATACTTGGTACACTTTCTCAAAAGGTGCCAGATAAATGAATTGACATGCGTTGTTCAGTAGTCGGTAGGTGTTTTCTTAGCTTGTAGGGTATGTGAGTAAAATATCTACAAATAAAAAATATAAAAGATATTCATTTATGTATTTTGTCCTGGGTTCAGTTATGCAGAAGTACCTGGGAGTTACCCAGAAGGCCCAGATCTCTGCTCGGGTCAGGCTGGGTATTGGACAGCAGGTAATGAGTGATTGTATTCTCTCCCCTTGTTATTTCCCTTATCGTTATTATTATTGGTGGTAACAGCAGTGATTTGTGTTATACCTTAGTTACTGGACTGTTCTTATCTCAACCTGTGGGATTTACATTCTTTCAGTTCTCCTCCTCATCCCTCTGGGAGCAGGGGGAAGAAGACCAGGGGGGAAGTGAGTGAACGGCTGCATGGGTCTGAGTTACCGGCTGGGCTTAAACCATGACAGTTTGTTGTGGCACGCAATGCGCAATGTGGGGCACGAAGGGTTGAGATAATGACAGATCTGACCGTAGTGTGTCTAATCGTATTTGTGATAAGCATTCATTCTTTAGGATTTATCGTCACTCAATACAATGTTGATTTATTTGCTGTCAGAGTTGTTGCACTCGGTCTTAGAGTTTTGGCATGTCATATCTTACAGCCATTATTTGCTGTTTTAGTGTTTATTGGCTTTGGGGCCTGGGCTAAGGTTATTGTTTCACTGTACTTCATTGTAATGACTTGTAATACAACAGACTCATTGATCATAAAACCAGGCTGGTATGCATTCTCAGTGTGGTCATCACCTCTATACTATGTGAGGCATGTAATGGGAATTTTTAACAATTATACATCTTCCTTTTTAGTTCTTGCGGGGTGTCAACCTGTGGAGGAGATGTTCCCTCACACCCTCTGCTCCCCCACCAGGCTGTTTAAAGTGGGAACAGTTTCTGAAAGAGTTAAAGTTCCTGAATATCCTTTCAATGCCCTTGAAAGCACCCTGCCGCTCTTGCCGGGAACCAGCTTGCTGCTGCATATGCTCTCTGTGTTTTGCCTACAGTGTGACCACCCTGAAAACGCCTGATCTTGTCTGATGCCAGAAGCTAAGCAGGGTCTGGGTCAGGTCTTGTCTAGAGTTAAACAACGATATAGGAGGACCACCAAGAGATGTTCCCCGAGGCTGGACAGTCATGAGTGGCAGGGTGTGTGCGACAGTATGGGCAAGTATCTAGTCCAGTGGGCCCCTCCAGTGCTTTGCAAGCGTCGGACATGGAAGGCAGGTGTATGAAGTTCCCTGCAAGAAGTTGCGGAAGCTGCTGAAGGAGAGGGTGAATCCGGTCAGTTTGCCAAGGTGAAAGCCATCCAGCTGGCCTTTGACATTGCTGAACAAGAAAAGCAGCCAGTACTTTATACTGACTCATGGATGGTGGCAAATGCCCTGTGGGGGTGGTTGCAGCAATGGAAGCAGGGCAACTGGCAACATAGAGGTAAACCCATCTGGGCTGCTGCACTGTGGCAAGATACCACTGCCGAGGTGCAGGACCTGATGGTGAAGGTACGCCATGTAGATGCTCATGTGTCCAAGAGTTGGGCCACTGAGGAACACCAGAACAACCAACAAGTGGATAGAGCTGCTAAAATTGAAGTGGCTCAGATGGACTTAGATTGGCAACATAAGAGTGAATTATTTCTAGCTCAGTGGGCCCATGACACTTCAGGCCATCCGGGCAGAGATGCAACATACAGATGGGCTCGTGATCGAGGGGTGGATTTAACAATGGACACTATTGCCCAGGTTATTCACGAGTGTGAAACATGTGCTGCAATTAAGCAAGCTAAATGGTTAAAGCCTTTTTGGTATGGAGGACAATGGCTGAAGTACAAATACGGGGAGGCCTGGCAGACTGATAATGTCACACTCCCACCAACCCGCCAAGGCAAGCGCCATGTGCTTACCGTGGTGGAAGCAACCACTGGATGGCTGGAAGCATACTCTGTGCCCCACACCACTGCCTGGAACACTATCCTGGGCCTTGAGAAACAGATTTTGTGGTGACACAGCACCCCAGAGAGAATTGAGTCAGACAATGGGACTCATTTCTGGAACAGCCTTATAGACACTTGGGCCAAAGAGCGTGGCATTGAGTGGGTATGTCACATCCCCTGCCATACACCAGCCTCTGGGAAAATCGAATGTTTCAAGGGGCTGTTAAAAACTACACTGAGAGCAATGGCTGGTGGGACTTTCAAACATTGGGATACACACTTACCAAAAGCCACCTGGTTGGTCAACACCAGAGGATCTGCCAACAGGGCTGGTCCAGCCCAGTCAGAACTTTTACATACTGTAGAAGGGGACAAAGTTCCTGTGGTGCACGTAAAGAATTTGCTGGGGAAGACGGTCTGTGTTGTTCCTGCTTCAGGTAAAGGCAAACGCACTTGTGGAATTGTTTTTGCTCAGGGACCCAAATATACTTGGTGGGTTATGCAGGAAGATGGGGAATTCCCATGTGTACCTCAAGGAGATTCAATCTAGGGGGAAAACAGCCAATGAACTCAATTGTATGCTGTTACCTGGTATATAACACTTTTATGGCCCATCAGCTGGATGCCCATCTCCACCACTCTGGGCTTTGAAAAGAAGAAATGTGCTATTATGATCATCAGTGGAGAAAGAAGTCATGGAAAAAGCCAGCAGCAGCCGCAGAACTGTCCTCACATCACCATAGACTGACCCTGACTTCCCTCCGATCATCACCTCAACAAAGCATGAACTCTGACAAAACTAGACGAGCTCAGCAGTGAGCAGATGAGTTCAGTGGTGTCATCAGTAGGCAACAATCCAACACTGCACACCGTCTCTCCTGCTCTGAAAGACTGTTACAAGAGATGGAGCCTGACATCATGGACTGGATGAATTCAGCAACTTTATAGGGATTGGTCCATGGACTAAGGAATGATTCCTCTCTTTTTGTGTATGTGTGTGTATATATATGTATATGAAACGCTACCACATATATATATGAGATGTGTATATATATATGAGACAAAAAGCAATGGTACATTTTAAAATGTGGGATCTGAGCATGATGTGAATGGTATGGAATAAGGGGTGGATACTGTCCTGGTTCAGCAGTAGCAGTCATTTTTCTCCTTCTTAGTAGCTGGTGCAGTGCTGTGGTTTTGACTTTCAGCCTGGGAACAACGCTGGTAACACACTGATGTTTTCAGTTGTTGCTAAGTAATGCTTACTCTGATGAAGGAGTTTTAGTCTCATGCTCTGCCAGTGAGGAGAGGCACAAGAAGCTGGGAGGAAGCAGAGACACAACACCTCACCCAATTTACCCAAAGGGGTATTCCATACCACAGGACGTCATGCCCAGTTTATAAACTGAGAGAAGTTATACAGAAGAGTTAGATCACTGCTCAGATCGGGCTGGGTATCGATTAGCGGGTGGTGAGCGGTTGTATTCTCTCCCCTTGTTATTTCCCTTGTCATTATTATTATTGGTGGTAGCAGCAGTGGTTTGTGTTATACCTTAGTTACTGGATTGTGCTTATCTCAACCTGTGGGATTTACATTCTTTCAATTCTCCTCCTCATCCCTCCGGGAGCACTGGGAGGAAGAAAGATGGGGGAATGAGCAAGCAGCTGCATAATTCTGAGTTACCAGCTGGGCTTAAACCACGACATATTTTCATCACTTTCTGTTAGTCTCTGCCTAGCTAGTATTTATGATGTGATGCGTCTACTAAAGCATTAATCTTCTATAGTATTTTTGAGGGAAAAGGGTACAACTAAGAATCCAGTCAATAACATTGATTATAAGCATAGCAGAGAGTAGGCAAAGAGCAAAAACCTGTGGTGTATGACCACCCCAGATCATACAGTTCCCACCCATATGTGAAATTGGTGTTCTGTGTAAAGCTGTCATACTTCTTCTTCTAGCCCTGTTTCTGTGTAAATAGCTTCTGACTGGAGGAAGGCTTTGTCATTTTTTAAAGAGAATCATAAGAAATTGGCAGTTAAGTAGCAAATAAATTAGCCTGCAGCTGAAGTAGACACCGTGAAGGGAGCTGATGCTGTTCTGTTAGTAATTTATTTTTGTAGTCTTTAAGGGGCTATTAGGCCATACTGGTTAAATTTCAGACAGACCCACACAGTAAACAAGTGCTTTGTAAAAGTAAATAAATAGTGATGGCATTGATTTATTTATATTTTTGGCTGTTTGAAAAGCAGACTTGTGGAGATAACGATAAAGAGAGCAATAATGATGAAGGAATACATACCTGGGAACGTGGGAGAGGGAGAAAAAGAGAAATTATTTGGTATTTCAGGAAGAAAAGGTTTTCTGTTGCGTGCAGCTCTACAGGGATGCAAAGTGAATGAAAAAATTCTCAGCTGCAGTGGCCTCAATGTGCAGATACTTCTTTGAACTTTATTTTATGTGGTTTGGTTTGTTCATGAATCAAAGAACAGCTTCATTTCCATACCTGCACTTTTGATAATCATCGCTAATCAGGAGACTGAAGCAAGAGGCCTCTCATTGTGAGGGAGGTGATCCTCCCTCCCTAACCCTTTCCTCCTGTGCTTACAGTTTTAGTAACATGTTTGGTGCTTCTTGCCTTGTGTTTGATAACAAACAGGCAAATACAATATAAACAGTATTCGAGGGACACAATGAACACTAGCTAGCTTCTCTTTCTTACCAAGTAAAAAGCAGAAAAGCTGATGAATTACCCAAAAGCATATTATCATTTCGCAGAATTATATTAACACTGTCCTGCAGAACTAAACATCTTACTAATCTTTTTTCTTTTTATTTTTTCCCCAACTGAACTGTTCATTAAAGATGTTTTACCATCGCAGTTATTTTTGACTAAAGAGTTCATTCTCATAAGCTTTCTAGTACAGTTGCCAGTATTGGAGAGAAACAATTTCCTCTAAAAACTGGGTGAGTTGCTGCTTTGGTTAAGAAAACAATGTAGAAAACACTGGCAGCTAAATAAATGAGGATCTGTGTCCAGAAATCCAGGGCATAGCCGAGTCATTTGGCTGTCGGAGAACTAATGTTACATGGCTTTTTGAAGCCGGCTGCTGATAATACTTGAATTATAAAATCTGGATTGTGCTTTTCTCTCTCAGTGTAGCTCTTGAAAGGAGGTCTAGACATCGGACAGTAGTCCTGTATAGGAGCATGAAGCACGATCTTCCAGTCTTTTATGGCTTCTGAGAGACTGCCTGCGCTTAGAGGGCTTACTTTAGTCACAACTTTGTGTTGGGTATGTACATACCCTTGTTTATTTCCTTGGTGCTCGGATCTGAACTCCTAATAATCTTCCCCTGCATTCCAACTTTCATTCATCACCTCTGGGTATCTTGAGGAAGAAGAGAAACAAAGATATCATTTCCAGGGGATGTATACAATATTTTATTTACTATTTTCCTCTCTCTGAACTTTTCCAGACCTAACCTTATGTGCTGTTCCTTCCTGTAGTTTCAGTTTCCAGGTACCTGAGCACAGGATGGTGTATCATCTGTTAAGTGTTATGCAATTTAAAGAAAGTTCAGACTCTCCTCAGTCGTCATATCCTGCTAGAAATGAACATCTGACCCTTGGTCATGTTCATAGGCTTGGTACCTGGCTTCTGAACTGGCAAGTAAGGTGCCATGCTGTATTGCTTTATGAGGCAGAATCTTTTTAACTTGCATTGCTGTTGTGCTTGGGGAGGCTGTATTTTGCAAGTGCTGCAAGTGGATAGTACAAAACAAAAATTGGTAATGAAGCAGGACTGCTTTCAACTTGGGGGGAAGTATCATATAGATCATATGTCGTATAGATATAGAGAGTAGCTGACCTCGTGCCAGGATGTTTCTTTTGCCGCATTCAGGCACTTGCCAGTCTGCAATAGAACTGCTGGGGCTGTGGAAGACTGCTTGTGCCCAGTGAGACGCACAAGGACTGCTGATGGGTTTCCTATGCTGAGAGAGGGTCTGCTGTTGGTCCTGCAGGTGATGTTCCTGTTTGGCCTTGCAGCTTACTGGGGCCACACAAAAGTACTGAACTGCTTTCCAAAACCTAGTCTAGTACAGCTATACTTAAAAGCCTGGAGGGATGCTTGTGGAAGCTGAAGGGTGATCTTCAGACAAACTGTTCTCATATTATATATAGGTTAGTCCTAGGTCAGTCTAGATTGTACGCATTGCTACTCTTGAATGGGGTTTGAGTGGACACGAACCAAGTAATTCTTCCCACTGTATTACCCAGGCTTCAGGAAGTCATGGTTAGGGACTTTCTGAGCTGGAAGCCCTATCCCATACATGGTGTTTAGCGGACTGGACTCTTTTTGAGGCCGTGAGTAATGTTTCTTTGTGCACCTTCTCTGTGGTGCTCATGATATTCACTCAGTTGCCTAATTTCTATGCTGAAGAGTTCAGGTCTATATATTGTCTTCCCCTGCCCCTGCTCTACTTTATCACAATTCTGTGACTCTAATTACAGGCTCTTAAGATTGCAGTTTTAAGGTACTAGCAAATCCCGAGTGTATGGAGTTTTCAGCCTTGTTCTGTAGCCCTTTTCTGCTAATTCTATCAGAAGATTTACAGAGACCATTTCCATTTAAAGGTGGGGAAGCAAAAGGAAGCTCTTGGTCCACAAGTGTATGTGGGATTATTTTTCTCCTTGTCTGGGATCTTTTGTAGTTACTGGCACTGAATTTCACCTCACTTCATTTGCCACTCGCAGTTGTTAAACGTGTCATAATTCATAAGTTTTATTTATCTTTCATTTGACCCCAGGTCATGTCTTTTGCTGATCGAAAATGAGGATTCCTTTGTCTAATATTGCAGAGCTGTGCTAGACAGATGAGGATGAGCACTCCTTAGTCAGACAGTTCTGCCTACACTTCATTCAGCACGTTGCACATCTCCATGGAGCTGGCTGAGTCATGTCTCCCTCATGTGCTCTGCTGATAGTGTGCTGCATCTCCCAGAGATGTTCTGGGGATGCCCTGGGGAGGGGGACAGAAGTGTGCAGTGAAGGCAGCTCCCTCTGACTTCACTCAAGATTCTCTCTTCTTGTTCCCCTTTTTATCTCCTTGAAGGTATACTTTGTCCCTCTTCCTGATTTTTTTTTTATAGAATCACAGAATCAAATCAGGTTGGAAAAGACCTTCGTGATCATCAATCCAGCCATTCCCCCAGAGCTGCCAAGTCCACCACTAAACCATGTCACTAAGGACCCATTTACGCAGTTTGTGAACACTTCCAGGAACGGTGGTTCCACCACTGCCCTGGGCAGCCTGTTCCAATGCCTGACCACCCTTTCAGGGAAAAATTTGTCCCTAACATCCAGTCTAAACATCCCCCTGGCACAGCTTGAGGCTGTTTCCTCTTGTCGTATCACTTGTTCCTTGGGAGAAGAGACCAGCCACCTCCTGGTTCCATCTTCCTTTCAGGTAGTCGTAGAGAGCAATTACGTCTCCCCTGAGGCTTCTCTTCTCCAGACATAAACACCCCCAGTTTCTCATCAGGCCCTTTACCAGCTCCTTACCCTTCTTTGGACCCTTAAGAAATTACTTAAACCATTTTCCCTCTTTAAAATGGTAATCAATTTTTTATCAATAGCCTGGATTTTAATTGCTGTGAATAATTAGGAAGCTTTTATAGTAACCCTCTCTGTTCAGAATGATTTATGAATCTACTGATCTCTCCTTCCTCTGCTTTCTGGGAATGTCTGCTCCGTTCTGCTGCTGGGATCGTTTCTTGTCTATATCATTCTTGGAGAGAGAATATTGTTTTCAAGGCAGAGTGTACAAAGCTGTAATTCACTAGAGTTGGATGGAGATGAGAAGATCTTAAACTGCCTGCACAAACCTATTGTTCTGCTGAAAGGAGTGCTTCCAGCTGTTTGTTGTATTCCCATTTTAGCTTGTGTTCTTGCATGTGCTTGGTAAGTTTGGGTTCTGGCCACTAACTAAATCAACTTGCTGCTTCCTTGAAATTAGCAATACCAAAAAGTATGTCTCACATCTGTTTTGTTTGTCTTTTAAACAGAGAACAAAAAAATCCTCTCCGTGCCTTAATTATCCTGAGAGCTGTGCACATTTCTTGGATAGGGTTTAAACAGTGCTATTGAGGAAAATCTCCTGAATGTAACTGAAGGTGGTAGTGGAACACTGTGGTCAGTGTCCCTGCTCCAAGAACTTTGCTTTTCAGTGGCAGAGTAAACCATGTTCTTCTGACAATGTTCCTCTGAATATAGTGGCTTCTCACTGGGGCAGTGTCACAGAAGGAAGGTTGATGGGCTGAGCCCTTGAGGGCTTTTGTAGTAATGAAATTGCTGGAGACCGGAATTCTTATCTTGCGTTTGCAGTTGAGCTGGTGGGAAGAGCAAAGGTAAAAAGATAGACCCTGGGGAGTTGCTGTACTTAAATCAGTGATAACCACATCCCTGTTTCCCAAATAAGCTTTCACTGGAGTTCCAGGCTTCTGATACATGGCCCCTGCTTGCTGTCCAACCCAAAAAATGCATCTTCTGCTTGATGAGGTAGCTGAAGTGTCCTGGCTGGACAGCATTAGTGCTTTCTAGTATGAGAAGGTTTTCAGTGAGATGTGGATTGCCATTACCATGCTCGTTGGCCTAGATTGCTGGCTGGATGTTTAACTTCATGTTATCAATCTTGCATTATTTGGCCGTATGCCTCTGGTAGTCAGTAGTCCTCAGGCTGAAAGAAAGATGAGTGAAAGAAATAATTTTAAAAGCACTGCAGTGAGAGAAATGGACATTTTGCTACTAGTTTGGGGTGGGATAGCAGATCTAGTTGCAGTAGCAAAGAATTCTGGCACATTTGGAGTTAAGAAAGGAAATTGAGCAGCTAAAACAGTATGTGTGGTATGGAGGCACTGCATGTTCAAAGGGCGAGCTTCCAGGAATGCTCCAGAAACTTCTCTGCGGTGGTTTAATTTTTGCTATATCCATACAGACACTGGACAGCTTTTCTGTTTCTTGTTCCTGGGTAAGAAAAGACTCTTTAATGAACATTCCTCATTGTTAAGGCAATTACCTCACCTTTTCTGCTGTTTTTCTCCTGTGAGCAACTCCAGCAGCTGCTTGTCCCTGTAAAAGCTTAACTCTTAAAGCACCTTGTATAACTTAGGAAACTGCAGGTTAAATACTGTGGTGTACGATTATCCCATAAATTGCTATAATTTATTACAATTTTTTTTTTTTTGTTAATAATAGAATTGGTATAATCTTCATGGCAGATACACTGATTTTTCCAATGCCTCCTATATCAGTGATGCTCCTCCTGGGTAATTTCTTTTAGAACTTCTGCAAAGTTGCCCTGCTTAACTTATGTTATACCCCTCAACCTTTTGCTTTTCCTGCTCATTTGTCTTCCCTAAATCTTCAGAGACAGTTCCTTGTCTAATCACTGACTTTCAAACTATTATCTAAGCTTACTACTCTGAGACATATTTCCATCATAAATTTCTGTGACAGACTAAGTTGATTTATGTCTCTGCCTTTTATGTAACTAGATTCTGTCCTCATTTTTGAGTTTTCAGATTTTCTGTTTGAAACTTGTCTATTCCTCCTGTTCAAGTGACATACAGAATGTCATACAAAATACAAGTGAAGTCAGCTTTGTTAGTGTTTGTGCAGACCACTGACCTTCTATGTAGTTTGCTGCCTGTTGTGTTAATGCTATTGAAAACCACCTTAAAAACTAGAAAAGCTGTAACTGCTGTCTTGGTTTCAGTTTTAACGTAGTACTTTGGTAGCGGCAGCTTGAGTGTATGTGAATTCTTGTTTCGGTAATGGAGTATAACACTGTGACAAGTGCTTGGTATTAAAAACTTGATTGCAAGGTTGTTTTGTATGGAGTGTGGGCAGAAATGTGACAGCACAGGGAAACCTGGGAGGGGCTGGGGCCAGAGAAGAGCAGAGGTGGCCTCCATAGATTGGCATTGCTTCCCATTGGATTAGCAGCACTTCCCACTGCCTTCCTAGAGTCTTTGGGAAGTGTTGAGTGATTAATATGTCCTTGCACAGGAGAGGATGAGGCAGAAACCTTTTGCCTGGCTGCTTGTCTGTCAGAGCTGCCACGCTGTGGCTGGCGACATGTCAACTTGACTGCGGAGCCTTCCTGGCAGCGATGTTGGGATGATGGTTTAAGGGTGGTAAGTGATGTGGTAGCCCCCCTACAGCTGGTGCCCTGTGCTGTAATGGAGGTAGCCCTCAGTATAAAGACTCCTTGACCTTTTTTCTGTGGCTTAGCTGACTGGTGTGCATTTTTATAGGTATTGCTGACTTTAAAGTGCCCATCATTTAAATAAATAAATAAATAAATAATGTCCACGGAACTTCTTAATTTCAAACAATGTTTCTGCCTTCTTAGGGAAGCATCCAGAAGTCAATGCCACAGTGTAGTTAAACCCCTGTTACACATCCATAGAAAATTAACTGGAAATACCTACTGTAGTTTTATTTTAATTGCATAATTGCCACTTAAAGAAGTAGACAAATGCCTTATTATTTATTTTTTTCCTTCAAATATTGCTGTTATTTTTCTATATTGTTTAGACAAGTAGGTCTTTGTCATATGCCTGTTTTTCTGTCTTCTGTGAATGTTGCTTAAGAATTTATTTTAATTGATTATCTTTTAATTATTCACCATTGAAGGCAAGCTACAAAAACTGTAGCTGCCTTTTCTTTCACCCACAGGTATGCTTGTTAAGTCCTGTATTAACTTTTTTACTGCTGACTAGCAGTAGAGTGAGGACTGCAGAAGCAAATGTTGACTGTTGACAGCCACCTGGATTTTTACCTCCCTAGTGGAAGTTGGGGGGTTGTGAGTTTGCTCTCCTGTGCCCGTACAGACTCTGTGCTGCTGACTTGCCTACTGGCCATGGGGCACACAATCCATAAGCTTGTGAGCTTGACTGGCTAAGAACAAGTGAAGCAGCATTAATTGTTTTAATTTCCTGGGTTGAAGGAGCTCTTTCGTTCATACTGCCTGGCCCTTCAGGGCGTCATGGTCATAAAGATGCTCAGGTTTTGGCAGAAAAAAAAGATCTTCCGGTTGCCAGTAGGTGCAATTCTCTTGCCAAAGCTGGGGTTAGGAACACAATTAGCTGCCTAGCAGGTACTCATGAAGGTTTTACTCTTCTACTTTGTTAGTTGGTCATTGCAGATCCCAGCTGTCTCCGAGATCAGTGGAAACAACACTGTCCAAGCTGGGAAGCAAGCAGCTTGCACGGAGTGTAACATCAACTTGTGCTTTGAAACATGAGACAAAAGTGATCCTTCCCTGTGCGGAGCGTCCTGTGTGACAGAGCTAGGAGCACAGGAGAAAGCATGAATGCCATAATATACAGAGAAGTTGAAATTAATGTTGTGCATGCTATAGTAATTGAACCGTTTCTCATTTGTAATGTGATTCTGGTTTAGAGCCATTTAAGAGTTGAAACTGGAATTTCAAAGCAGTATTTTCAAAACCTGCTGCTTACTCTCAGCTGAGACACGTTTTCATCCGTGTTAATGGTGAAACCAGTAAGCTCATGCTGTAAACAGCTGTTTGAAGCGTATTGCTGTCTTCAGTTGGACATAAAATTGCCCGTATTTGATTTTTCTTACTGTGTCCCTATTAATACTGTGCTCTTCCTCTCTTTTGTTTTTGTCAAACAAGGAGGTTCTGTTCTGACACATTGGTTGTGTTTTGTGAGACTGTTAGAGTCAGGTTGAACAGAATCTTTTCTGTTCCTGGGGCTTTTGATTTATCAGATCTTTATCCCTGGCAGACCTCTTGAGCTGGGATGTGTATGTGTGAGTATGACCTCTGAATGACGTGAAGCACTAGAAGCTTTCAGGTGTTTTTCAGAAGTTCATGTGTCTAAGATTGTATCCCCTTGGGAATGGACAAACCAAAAAATATAACAAAAGCCTTGCTAGAAAATAAAGAGATTGATTTGTCAGTCTTCCATATACACACACATGCTTGGATGTAGTTGCACTTGGTTCCCCTCCTTGCCCCAGAGGAATCAGTGTCACACAGGTTTCTCATTTGGCCTCAACTTGCTTAGTCAAGCTTTTAAATCAGCTTGTAAATTAGCAGGTCTGAAGAATGTTCAGAAAACATGAAATTTCCCACGTACCTATTAAATGTGCAGTGTGTGGAGGGACGTAGGCTGTTGCAAATAGTTCCCCACAGCTCCAAAGCAGAGCTATTATGGAAGTAACATACCTCACCAGAGGCTGATGGGGGCTGTGTTCGGCCTGGTGGCCAGGCTCTCTTCCTTCATGCCTTCTGGCATGTGGTGGCTGCCTGGCGGATAGCATCATGTAATGAAGAAAGTTGTGTTCTCCCCTCACAGAAAACTTGAGAATCTGCATCGGTGTTCTGCAGAGTGCGCAATCTTCTTTCTCATCTTTCCACTGCACAATGCAGCCCAAGCACAACTGGTGGCCACAGAGTATCACAAAAGTGATGTCCTCTTGAGCATCATTGCAGATGGGACAGGCCCCCTCTCTCTCCATGTCCATGCCTGTGTGCCACAGTCAGTTGCTGGGAGCTGAGCTCCCAAGCCCCATGGCTCCCTGCATGGCCCCTGGGGGGATGCTGCCCCCCACAGCTCACCTGCGCTGCCGCAAGCGCACCCCAGAGTGTCCGGCTACCCGAGCCAGGCAGGGCCAGGCAGCCACTGGTGATGGCTCTGGCATGGGCACCAAGTGCTGCTGGCAGCAGCCCCAGAGCACCCAGAGCAACAGGAGAAGCCTTGAGATTTATCTGACCTTCTAATGGAGATTTTTCTGTTGTTCTTGCTTTAAAGCTGGTGGTAATACTTGTATCTCTAAAAATGGTCTTTCCTGGACATTTCTTATTTGTTTCATTGCTATTTTATTGGATTTGCTTAAAAAAAGTGTTCTGGTCAGATGTAAGCTTTACGATCTGGAGTTGTGCTTTCATTGCCAGCTCTTAAGTGGAAGTTTCCAATTGGAGGCGTGTGCTTTTGACTCCCCTTCATCTTCCTCTCTCATCCTTCCATTTGTGAGTTTCTTCATTTCTTTTACCCACAGGCACAGGTATGCTTGTGAGGTCCTGTATTAACTTTTTTACCGCTGACTAGCAGTAGAGTGATGACTGTAGGAGCAAATGTTGAATGTACAGTCACCTTTCCCCTTGTATGTTCAGAAACATGCTCAAACAGAGCTCTTTTCCCACAATTACACTTTGGATGGAAATGAGGCTGACCATCCATCCTCCAGTTCCCCAAACTATCCTTTTGGCCTGTTTAGATTGGTGCAACATTTGCTTTCTCGTAGTCATCATGGACCTTCCTTATCTCCACAGTACTTCAGATGTGAGATTAAGCACCTTTACAGTAGCACTGCTGATCTCTCTCAGTACCTGTGGATGCAGTAGTTCTGATCCTATGGACTTGCATGGGTCAAGTTCTGTTAAGCAGTTTTTGACTACATCATCATCAGCTAACATCCATACTTTCCCTTCTTGGATCCTGTCCTTAGAACAGACATTAGAAGACCTTGCTGGTGAAACAGATTGACTACCTCTGCCTCATCTGTTTCTCTTGTCACTAGGTCACATATTCCATTAAGTAGTTGTCCACATTTTGCTTGTTTAGTAGTTTATTGTTAATGTAGCAGTAAAAGCTCTTCTTGTTATCCTTGTGCTTGCAGGTCCTACTGTAGCTGAACTTTGCCTTTCCTGCATGCCCAGGCAGTGTTTATAAATTCCTTGTTCGTAGAACGTAGAACTTGCTTCCACTTTTTTGCTGCGCTTTTGCAGTGAAGTTCCACTATGAGTTACTTTCATGGCTGAGCTGCTCTCAATTCTGCTTTATGTCCTGAGTATTGGTCTGAACTGTTGCCATGCATGGGGATTGTCCTTGAAGAACTCAGCTTTGTTGTGACCCTTCACTGCAGCTTTCAATAGTACCTCACCTACCGCTCATTGAAACTACTGTCCTAAAGCCCATGGCCCATCCTCTGTTTCTCGCCTTCCTCTCTGCCGTCAGGATTGTGATCTCCCTGATGTTACGGTCACTGACCAAGGTTGCCAGTAATTTTGATACCCTTAGTTGGTACTTTCCTGCTAGTAAATAGCAGAAGTGCTATTTTGCCAATATAAATTGACTCAGTGCTGGGGACCACCCCAGGTTCCTCTGTCCAGTAACTGACATCAGGGAGGTACATGTGCACTTCAGACAAGTGCCCCTTCAGCTTCTGAAGTGCCTCTTTTTCCTGTCACTGAGTGCTTTACTTTCTACTGCCAATTCTTCACATAACTACAGGACAAAATCTCCCTTTCCAGTTGGAGATGATGTGAGTTAAAAAGTGATTTAACTGAAAAAAAAAAATAGTGCTTTTGGTGATGTTACTATGCAAAGAGATAAGTGGAAAACATGATATCCTGCATCCATTCACACTGGCTACCTCTGCCCTTCAAATCCACTGATAGCTCCCTTCCCAAAATTTTGCTAAGTTGTTTTAGTTTTTTGGGTTTCTTTGTTATTTTGGTGTTTGGAGGGTTTTTCTTTTTGGCTGTTCAAGAAAAGGAGCAGAGAAAAAATGGTTACTAGACTCAAAATGGGATTAATAGTTTCATAAAACCTGTTTAAAGCTGTTCCTATTACTAGCACTATAGTTAAAAATTTCTGCTTCCACTATAACCTGATCCATGGCAGAATTTATTACTTTGTGGTGAAAATACACTGCAGGCAATGGATCTTGGCATTCCTGGCCAGAGCCTAGGAAAATATTACTGTTTGGTTTCTTTGTTACTGTTTCAATTTAAAAATGTTATTTCATTTTGATGTGAACGAGCCCAGGTAGTGGAGGTTTTGTGGATTTGGCTAGTGTTTTTGGTTCCTACAGCTGTTTTTATATGTGTAATAACTGCTGGGTTATTAATTCAGTAATGTGATCTAATTTATTTCCATTGTATGTACACAGCATTAAAGTTCTACTTGCATGCTTACTGTTAACTGACAGTAAAACTGACATCAAGAGAGTATCTTGGGAATTTATTTTATACCCATTTTAATACACTTTAATGCTTCCTTGTAAACACAGATACAGAGCATGCACACAGAGTTCATCATAGCTGGAAAAGATGGAGTTGTATCTTTGGCAGCTCCCACTGCCAACATTGCACAATGACCCCAGTGATCCAGGCAGGTGATTGACAGGAAGTCTCTATTTGTCAGTGACTTTGGAACAGGGTGTTTTGGACAGAGGCCCATTCAGCAGGCATTTACTAGACAGTTGTAGGTCTAAGCTCTGTGTCTAATTCTGGTTTTGTTTCCTGGCTTCTGCAGTTTCATAGCAGTGCAGGTGGACCTCGTGTGAAGCTTGGAGTCAAGGTTGTGGACAAATAGCTGGAACAAGGCTATCGACAAGACCTTTCTGTAGGGAGTCATAGGGGTATTGTCCTTCAGAGTGTAACTAGTGTGAATTCACTGGTAGGACCAGGAAAAGAAGTCAGTTTATATTGGCAAAAGTATATTCTGCCAGTAAAACCTCTTCAGTCTTATTTATAAAAGTTATCTTTAACCCAGGTTTGCTTTTGAAACAAAGTATTGTGTATAATTTTTTTTAAGATGTTTATGTTTATATACGTTGTCTTGTCCTGTCAAAGCTGATGGTAAAGTAATAAAGTTATAGTTAGTGTCACACTATGCTCTGTGTCCAGGCAGGTCCCCATGTTTTACAAGCTATTGGACAGGTGGGTATAGTTACACACAAACGTTTAGAAAGAGAAAAAAATTGAGCTTGCTGTGGTGCAATTAGGATTTTAGTTCAGTAGTTTGGTAGCAGCCTAATGTGTAATAAATCTGTCCAGTATAAGCCTTAATAATCCTAATTTTACTATGCATTTTGGTTTGTTTATAGTGCCAAGGAGAACAACCCTGGGAATGTTAACAAACCAACCCTGTGCTACATGTTTTGTGAAGGAGGCATTTGCAGCTGCTTCATTTTCTGTCCCTTGTCCTGTCCCTACAGGCCCTTGTCAAAAGCCCCTCTCCAGCTTTCTTGTAGCCCCTTCAGGCCCTGGCAGCTGCTCTAAGGTCTCCCCTTAAGGAGCCTTCTCTTCTCCAGGCTGAACAAGCCCAGCTCTCTCAGCCTGTCTCCATAGCAGAGCTGCTCCAGCCCTCGCAAGCATCTCTGTGGCTTCCCCTTGACTCGCTCCAACAGTTCCATGTTCCTCTTGTGTTGGAGGCAATAATTTCCTAGAGATGGCTTGATTGTACACCTTTAACCATGCTTTCAGAATTGATCCTGTTTCAAATAGGTATCTACAGGGTCAGTTCCATAGACAGTGCCCCATGGTTACCTTTTGCTTTACAGGTAGATTGAATATGCAGTGAAAATAAAAAATAAAATGAACATGAGGTGTATTTAAAATTCTTGTTCAGGATTTCACTGTTTCTTGATAAAAGTACAAAAGGGGAAAAGGTTGATCATGATGATTGTTGTTTCCTATGTATGTTAAAGGCTGCATGAGTTAGGCAGCATCAGCAGCAATTTTACCACTGAAGCCTTCTCTTTTCCAGGCTGGGCTATGTGGGAGCTTTAATGCTTTTATTTCAAACAGGCAAAAAAAAGTCTTTGTGCAAATTAGTGCTGGGTTTGGGGGTTTGGTGGGTGGTGCTATACACAAACAGGGAGCAGTCAACAAGCCATGGTTTAAAGTTTAACATTTTAAAGTTGTGCTTCTGTGCCTGTTTCTTGTAATGATGACAAGTTTGTATTTTAATGGTGACAGTCAATTTAAGCCATTGCATCCAAAAAAGAAGTTGCTAGACAGTTTGCATAAGCAATCATTGCTTTTTCAGAGTCTGAATATGATTCTCAGGAGAAGATGAATTTCAAGAAAATCAGTTTGATAGTCTGGTTACTAATAGGGAAAAATAAATGGCTTGAAATTTCAGATAGCTTTTGAAAGATAACTTACATTCAGGAGGCTCAGAAACTCAAGACAGCCAAATCTTCAAAACCGTTACTACAAAGTCCAGTAAGGATGGGGAATAGAGCAACATTAAGGGTATCCATGAGCTCTGATCTGCTCATACCTGCATTTTGTTGTACTTGTCCTGGGTTCTTGTCTGTATCTCTTGCTTCAGCTCCCATACAACTGGTGATAAAAACTCAATTCTATTAAGGCTTAGAGATTAAAAAAAAAAAAAAAAAAAGAAAGAAAAAAAAAGCTTTGTGATTTGCCAGTTTTATTTTTTGTAGGATTTATTTACTTTCAGCAAAAGTCAGCCTTGAGTTATTGAAATACTTTTCTTTCCTCCTGTAACTATTTGCATATGCTATTAAGTAACTGTATTTGGGTATCTTTGGGTTTATGGTATTGCTGTTAGCCTCCTTTTGTAAGATGACAAGAACAGGAAGAAAGTTTCCTTCTTTCTGGTAGATACTGAACTTCCTGGAGGAGACTGTGCAGCTGACCCCAAGCAGAGCTGTCCGCCGGAGCCAGACACTGTGAACTGGAGATGCTCTTCAGAGTGCGTTTGCAATAATGTCAGTCTTTTGTAGTTTTAATGCAAAAAATTAGGATCCTGTTAGTGTGTTAATATATTATTAATTCCCTTTGATACATATCAGATATAATTCCAGTAGGACTTGGAATCTTACTGCACAGCACAGGAGAAGAGAACAGGAAATTAGATGTTTGTCTTTAATCTCTGTGTCTTACAGTATCAATCTCTGTCTCTTTGTAGCTAAGTCTGGTAAGAGTCCTGTACTACAGCAACTAAGAGGAAGAAAGGTTTTATTGTGTAGCAGCAGAGGTAGCATGTTTCAAGTAGTAATTTAAGTTGATGTCAGTTCTTCAGAAAATAAGCTCAGAATGATTTTATTACAAGAGAAGATCTCAGGAGAATGGCTGCTCAGACAGGAGGAACTGATTCTTCGGCTGTTCATTTGGTTCAAGTACCTAACTGCCAAGTCCAGTGGGAATCAGCTCTTTGGAATCTGTCAAGCTTGTCCCCAGCAGCATTGAAGTTGTCTGCAAAATGTGTAGGTACATCACCCCATAAGAAACATGAACTGGTTGTGGGAATGAGCAGGTTATTGGAAAATTACTCCCTTACCCACACAAAGGTTGGCGTATTTGTTAGGTGGTATTTCTGTATGTCCAGGGAGCAGTTGAGATTGTTCAGATTCAAGTATTTTTTATCAGTAATCCCATGGGCAGTTCTCTTTCTTGGCTTCCTTTTGCAAATACCCTTTTAAAAAGGGTAAAAAGGAGGACCCTGGGAACGCAATAAAATCATGGAACAGATCCTCCAGGAAGCTTTGTTAGATCATATGGAAGACAGGAAGGTGATTAGAAACAGCCAGCATGGCTTCACTGAGGGCAAGTCATGCCTAACTAATTTTATGGCCTTCTACAATGGAGCAATTGTGTTGATGGATGAGGGGGGAGCAGCTGATGTCATCTGCCTTGACTGTAAGACCTTTGATATGGTCCCACACAGCATCCTTGCTTCTAAATTGGAGACATATGTGCTTGATGGACTATTCAGTGGATAAGGAGCTGACTGATGGCCACATCCAAAGAGTTACTGTCAATGGTTTGGTGTCCAAACAGAGATCACACAACATTCTTGCTTCTAAATTGGTGAGATGCACATACGGTGGATAGCCTGTTAGAGGGATAAGGAATTGGCAGGGTGGCCATGTCCAAAGAGCTAAATGCCCACATGGAAACCAGTAAAGAGTGGTATCCCTCCAGGGTCTGTACTGGGACCAGTACTATTTAATATCTTCATCAGTGACATAGGAGGATTGAGTGCACCCTGAACAAGTTTGTGGATGGCACCTAGCTGAGTGGCGCAGTTGATTGATAGGCTTGCAGAAATGGACACCATCCAGAGTGACCTTAACAGGGGTGTTGGGTGAGAAGAAGCTCCCCGTGACCTGCAGTGTGTGCTTGAGTCCAGAACCTCCTCATGTGCTGGGCTGCATCCCCAGAGCAGGTCAAAGGAGGGGATTCTCTCCCTCTGCTGCACTCTGGGGGGGCCCCCCCACAGTCCTTCATCTGGGGCAACAACACAAGAGGGACATGGAGCTGTTTGAGCAAGTCCAGAGGAGGCCATGGAGGTGCTGTGAGAGCTGGAGCAGCTCTGCTCTAGACAGGCTGAGAGAGCTGGGCTTGTTCAGCCTGGGGAAGAGAAGGCTCTGGGGAGACCTTGTGCTCTTTCAATATTCAAAGGGGTTTTTTAAGACAGACGAATAGAGGTTCTTTACCAAGGCTTGTAATGGCAGGACAAGGGGCAATGGTTGAAACTGAAATGGGGTAGATTTAGGAACATAAGGAAGAAAGTTTTTAAGATGAGGGTGGAGAAACACTGGAACAATTTGTCCGATTGTGGATATTGTGAAGAGGCTGTGGCTGCCCCACCCCTGGCAGTGTTGAAGGCCAGGCTAGACTGGGCTTGGAGCAACCTAGTCTAGTGGAAGATGTCCCTGCCCATGGCAGGGGGTTGGAACTGGAAGACCTTTAATGTCCCTTCCAATCCAAACCAGTCTGTGATTCTTTGAAATTGGCTTGTTCCCTATTGAATATAAACGACATGAATTTCCCTGGGACTGTTTGAGCAGTCTTGTGACATAGGGCTTGTAGTTACAAAATTCCTAAATGCTCTCTAGTGGCTATTTCCATGTTTCACACTTACATGAGATACCCAGGAACAGTGTGATTTTTATGAACTCAGTTCATCAGAGGCAGAAGGATAGGAAAATAACAGAGGGAAATGTTCTAACTCTATCCTTTAATCAAACCTATCCTTGAACAACTTCTATTTATAAACAGTGTATATTGATGTACATTAATTAGTGTATATTAATGTGTATTAAACACTTATGATAGAAGATTTACTCTGAAGTGGCCGAGTGGAAATGATGTTATAAACAGTGTCACATTGTATCCAAATTGAAGAAATGGCTTTTAAATTTCTATTTTAAAGTAGGCCTTGATTGAAAATCTAAGATGCTGTGGTGGGAAAGGGGATAGTAAATACCTGTTAATGCATGCATCATTGTGGCAGCATTTTCTTAGAATGGCCTTGTAGTAACAGCTTAGAACTTCTGTTTAGTTTCTATTTTATTTCAGGAAGATCGCTGCTTAGTCTCAGATCATAGTGTTTGTCCTGGGGATAGAAAGTGACTTCCCCATGATTAAATAGCTTATTTGACACAGTGCTTTTTACCTTACTGCTTTATGTAGTTGGGTTTTCTCTGCTTTTGTCTTACTAGTATGAACCAGACTTCACAACCTGCTAGCAGATTTTGCTGTGCAGTCTCATCAGTTACACATTATCTCTTTGACATTTTGAATATTGGGAGTTCCAGTAAAACAGTGGGTAAAACAGTGGTACTGTGTTTATGGTGTAATAGCAATTCTGTGTTAATCAGATTCCTTGATGGTTTATTGCTGCTGTAAAGTTCTTCCCTGGATGACTTCTTGCTGAACTGCTCCTTGAATGAGCAGGAGAAACTGATCCCCTGTGAGCAAAGCACACCAGTCAGTAAGCTTATGGAAAACATTCCTTACTTCTGTATGTGTGCTGTAAAGATACGAAAATACAAATTCTAAAATACTAGTTTTGCACTTGTGTGGAATCCAAAATAGACTTTCAGTGATGTTTGAGATGAAAAGAGCAAATAATAGTGACTGACTTCTGGTGTTTTTCAAGATTAATGTTTTTTAAAGCAGCAAAGTTGAGTGTTGAAGAATATTCCAAAAGTGTTTCTCATGCAGTAATTTTTTACAGTGCATATAGACATAATTTGTAAAAGCCAACATGAATCCTGTGACACCTTTAATTTCAAGAATTCTTCAAATGGTGGAAGGTATGTTCATTTTATTCGAAGCCTGACTGTGATTATTTGCTATAGGCATGCTGATTAGTATAGCTTATGCATATCAATCTTGGCATGGAAATTATTTAATAATTTGTCAATAAAACTTCATATGTTCTTTGAAAGCCTTTGCTTATCCAGTAATACTGCATTGTTAGTTGAGGAAAAATTTCCAGAAGTTTTACTTGATTCCTGGCTTTAGCTGCAAATCTATGGTACCTGGGAAAGAATGTCTCTGATGGAAGTTCAGATGGATCCATCAGCACTTCAGTGTTGGAAGTGACTCAGATTTCCACACAGATAAATGCTTCACTTAAAAATATGCAAACCCTTTCAGAATCTGGACTTTGCATGGTGAAGCTGCTTGGTTACCAAACCAGTGCCCTCTCCATGTGTAAGACTGCTATGAGGGGGACGACGCTGTAGTTGAGCCTGTGGGTTATGAATTCACCCAAAGTTAGTAGTTCCCACTTCTCACTAGAAAAGATGGAGCTGCTAAAGTTAATGCAGAAGTAGAAGGGCAATAGTCAGACCACAGCGGTTTCCTCTATGAGGTGAGGAAACATCATAAGCTCATAATATAAGATTATTATTTGCAATCGCAGGAAAAATAATAGTACATAGATGTATTCTGTCTAGGTAATGTAATACCTAAACATATTCTATTCCCACCACTACTGTGAGGGCCATTCTGTGGACAGTTCCTGGAGTAAGCAGTCCAGTTTGTATTTGTAATACAAAAGAATTCAAAGGTAGTTTAACCAAATTTTTACCCACTCTATACAGTCAGGGCAATGGCTTATACTTCTAGTTCCTTTCAGTCCTCTAGCATCGTTTGCCTGGTAAACCACAATTGAGAACTGGTGATTGAATCTTTGGTTTGAATCTTTTGAGATTCTGTCTGTTGATCTGCCTTGCAGGTGGATGAGATTACCTTTCTTCAGGTTTGTCTCAGTGTAATCTGTTTCTTGTAAAGGAAATGCTTTAAAAACATGGTAACTCAATTACTGAAAAGTGTTCTTTTAAAAAATAAAATAAAATCTAAAAACTCTGGCAAATGCTACAGGATTTCCTGGCTGCACAACTCAGTGTTACAGATTGCACCACTGTGGGGCAGAGCCTTTAGCTAGTAATAGACTGTGTCAGTGTCCCCGGAACTCATACCTCTGCTGGACCCATTCAAGCGCTGTCTTTGAAAGAAACCCTTTTCCAAGACTGCTTTTGATGAGGTTGCTGGTGAGGACAGCCAGGCAACTGCTTCAGGGTAGTCAGGATGTGTGTAGTAAAATCTTTATTTTTTGGCAGTTAAGGGGTTATGTCTTACATCTTGTCATTGTACTGTAGGGTATTAGTAAGTAGCTGACCAGAAGTTAAATGAAAATGGTGTGAAGACCATGCAAGACCCTGTTTAAAAGGATCAAGTCAAATCAAAAGAAAGTCCTGAGATATCCTCTGCTAACTACATTTGGTTGTCTTTGGTTCTGTTTATAGAACAGTCAAATATGATTGAAACATGCAGATAAAATCCAAGCTATATTTTTCTCTTGTTAGTGTGGATATTGTTGGAATTGAAGCTATGGCAACATGAAACCTCATGGGCTGCCCGGGATTCCTACCTTGTGTTTATGAACTGAAACCTGTACTATTGCAGCTGGGTATCCACTATAGCTAGATCAAAGCCAACTTATTGTTGTGATTGTGTATGTGATTGCTGTTCTTGAAAAGCCTGTCTGTAGAGCCTGTAAGTTCCACATTTATGGTTTAATTTGGTGGAGAAAAAGTTTTAGGTAATGTTGAGGTTAGGTGTAGGTTCTGTACCACCTGGAAATTTCTTTCATTATCTAAATCCATAGATGCCCAAAACCAAGTTTATATGTATTTGTCGTAATTTGACAGAATTTTATTATTTTCATTATTTGCTGCCTATCTTTTTTATCTTGTACTAATCCAAGAGGTCATATTTTACAGTAGCGCTGCCTCTGGAGTAATGGGCAGGAAGTTGTCAAGCCTTATCCTTAACATTGTGTTCTCTTGGGGTTTTTTTAGTTTGCCTTGAGGTTCAATCAATTCCAATTTCCAGAAAGCACATGGAGTGTTCCTAGTGAAAACACTTGTGTTCTGCATAAATCTAAATTAAATGGGAAGGGAATTTTGCATGTTTTGAACAGTTTTAAACTGGTCCTTTTTTTCCTTTTAGTCTTTAAACTTCTCAACTTGAAACTTCAGTTGTGTACTGATACCTCTTTGCTCTCCCTTCCTACAAAAATACACAGCACAACAAGTTCTGCTGCTGTTCAGACCAATAGAGCCACAGTCAATGACTCATATGGTGATTTTTTTTTTTTCTGTAGTGGTAAGTCAGGAAATCTATGGAGCTCATTTCAAAATTGTAACAGAAGGACCACAAGAAACTGTGGAGATAAGTTGTAGATAGGTCTTCTGCAAGGAAATCATGAAATGGTGTAGCTTTACAAATGAGACTCTTCTCCTTGCTCTCTAAAAAGTTGTTTTGCTCAGTATTTGCAAGAAGCAGTCATCTTAGGGAAGCACAAATTCAACCATAGCAGTTACCTCACTCCTATACTTCGAGCAAGGAAACAGCGCATTAAATAAAACTTTACAGTAGGATTAAGAGTTCTGTAAATATGTTTGGAAAACTGTATGGCTACACTCAAACTTTAGATGGTGTCTCTCCTTGGACAAAGTCTCAAACCTTTGTAGAGGTGTGCTGTTCTTTTTTCCCTAGGCAAAAAAAAACCCAAACAAACAAAACCTGTGGAAAGGCTTTAAGCAGGCAGAAATTACACTACAGACAAACGAGATATAATTAAAATTTCTCTACATTGACGTCGGATTTTTCCACTCACTCTTAACGTATCACTGGAAAGAGACTGCTGGTTTGTGCCTACCCAGGGCTACAGGGATCTGGTACAGGACTATACCACCTAAACATGATGTGTGCAGTTTCTCCTTATTTATATGTATGCATATGTACTTCACTGCATATATTTGTTTTGGATTGATGAACTGTTTCTCACTCTATTCTGCTTCAGTGTGTAGAAAAAATAAATGTGAAAATGTTGTCACACTGCGCAACATGTCTTTCTGGTCTTAGTCTGATACCCGAATTCAGTGCGTGACTTGTCAGACGTAGCTGTTGGCAACTAAATCTTCTGTGTGTGAGGAAAAAAAAAGAATGTTTGCTAAATTGGTCTTTTACTTTTTTGTGTGTTCATGGGAATCAGGGTTATTTTAATGGTTTTTTTTCCCCTCCCCCCCTCTTTTGTAGGTAGCATTGGTACATCGTTTCAGTGCCACTCAATCCATCAAGATCACATTTGTAATGATGACAGTGACAAGGTGAGGATTACATGTATGTTTCCTTCAAAAGATGCATATCCATTAGGGTTTTTTTATGTATTACTTTTACTATACAAAGACAGTTTGTTTTATAGATAGTGCAATAGTTTTCAGAGTTACTGTTTGAACTGTTTCTAACGTATTAAGAAATATATTTTACTCAGGACAATCTTTTAGTCAGCTAAGGAGAAATTTTTCTTTTAGTACTTTATTGTTCTTTTTGCTTGTATTCTTTGCTGTTCTAAACATTGTGATGTGCCACACTGACACCCTCAGTTAATAAAGAACAGTGATTTTTTTTTCTGATTTTTAAGTAAGGCAGGATGTCTAGTGACTTCTGGCTTCAGAGATAGAGGCCAGCTAAGTGCTCAAAGCCTCTTTGCAGTAGCTGTGTTTTCCTGTTTTGGAGTTGGGAACATAAGGTTTTAGAGCCAGGAAGCTTCTGTTCGGTCCTTCAGCTGCAGGAAGCTGCAGCCCTGAAACATCAACCTGTGTAGTGGTGTGCAGGTGTTCTCCTAACCTTTTCCTTGGCACATTCTCAGATTAGCTTGCGTTGGGTCAGTAGAGTGCTGGATATTGAATGTTCAGTGATACTTGGATCAGTGGCATTAAGTCTGGCACACAGAAAGGAAAAGGTTTGATGCTGAACTGCATGTGAGCCATGCTTTCATGTTCCTGTTACTGTTGATGGTTTTACCTTAAACTTTACTGTCCATAAATAATGCAAATTGATTAATGTTAATTCAACATGTATCACAATGTTTACAAGTATGACACTTTGTATTAAACTTTTGGCCTTGACATGCCTCAAAAAAGGCATGTATGAGCCAGATTTTAAATGACCTTTCTTGGGAACACAACCTGCATGGCAGCACCTTGATAAGTGCGCAAAGACTTGTGTTACTGGAGTAAGTTAATCTTATACTTGTTCCAGCTTGTCCTAGAGCTAGATTTGTTTTAAGCGCAAGTTTCTTTTACTGCTCTATTGCTTTGTGGTTTTTTGTCCCCTCACACTCTTTTTTACCTACCTTCCCCCCCCCCCCCCTTTTCTTTTTTTTAATTTTATTTTTAGGTGCCATCTTAGATTTGAGGCCTAGTTTAACCTACAGATATTGGTCAAACAGGCTGTCTAGAACATGTCAAAACTATTTTAAGTTTCCAGTTGATTAACTGGTTAACAAATTTCAGTGGTATTCACCACTTTGGTTTTTGCTCCTTGTGCACTCTGTTCCTGAAATATTCTTGGGTAAGGAGCAGGTGGGGGAAATTCCGTTTCAGAGCCATCCTATGCACAGCTTTGCATTGGCATTCCGTTGTAATGCTTTTCCTTTCCTGTCATTACATGGAATATCACCTCTGTGTTAGGTTGATTGTCTTCCCTTAGTTTTATTTCATATTGGAGCAATTAAAACTGTTTTAAGTTTGGAAATTCCATTTTTTAAGTTCTTCATAGGTTTGGGAGGAGGGATTAAGAAGGGGTGGTTTAAATTACTTGGCTTAAATTTCAGAAGAGAAAGTAATTTTTCTCTGAAATTTTCTGAAATTTTTCTCTGAAATTTTCTGAAATTGGTATTGCTGATTTTGGTAGGAATATCACTTAAAGATAAAATGCAGGATTTTATGTTAAAACTATTATTAATTGGACTTTTTTTGTATTCATTCTAGAAACATATGAAAAACATGCATTCTGAATAGTTTGACACATCTTTGATTGGTAAATACGCATGTTTCAGTGAAATAATTCTGTGCAGGAACATGTGTAACCAGTTCTTGCATTACAGAGATAATCTCTGTAAAGGGTAGTCATTTCTACATCCTAGAAAAATTACAGTATTTGACTGGCAATCTGCATGTACTTTACAGTAAGTTCTCCACAAGCCCAGTCTTCATTTCCTGGGCAGCAGCATGAGAAGTTCTACCTAACACATGGTAAAGGAATGCTGCAATCTGAATGAAAACAATTCTCAGGCTTCCTCCTCAATTACTTGATTTTGTTGACTTGGCACATGAGAATCTTGAATTCATGTCCAGTGACGCCAGCAGGAAATGAAATTGTAAGGTTTTTCGTGTGCAGCCTCACTCCAATAAGAAATGAGTGTCGCTGAAAGCTACATTGGTACTACCAAGAACCTGTTTCATTTTGTAGCACCAAAACCAGAGTTTTGCCTCTTGTTTCATAAGAAGATCTAGTTTAGCTCAGATGCAGAGTACATTTCCCATTTTACTTTGTGTTGCAAAGTGACTGACTGACATCTTTAAATGACTGTTGCTTTGGAGGTGGCAACCTTTAAGCCTCAGTGCATTACTCTGGGGACCCTTTTTTTCACATTTACAATTTTCTAAATTTTTCTTTAAAGTATAAACATGTATATGTTTAATATCTACTATTTTTAAATTAATTAAATACTTAAAGCTGAAGTTGTCATTCTGAAAATGTTAAATAACAGAAATGAATAAATCTCTTTATGGAGCACAGCATTTAGAAGAAAGGTATTTGTAACAAGAAACTACCATTCCTTGGAATACTATTTTGCTTTAATGCCTGAGCAGTGGTTTCCTACTAATGTTAAAGAGAGAGATAGATACAGGTATATTACGTGGTACAGGTGTATTACGCTGCAGAGCCTTGTAATCTGACTCAGTTTATTTAGCTTTAAAAAATGGTTTTTGTCCTTTGGGTGACAGTTTCACCAGTATTGTACTTCCATTAAAGGACGCTAGCTCAACTTGAAAGGGAACTCCAAAGGTGCAACTCCTAACTAGTCATGGGACATCTCTTTTCAGAGGTCTTATCAAATTAGCTATTCCTTAGCTCTCATGCAGTTAAAAACCAAATTGACAACCCAGAAATAATGAAAAATAAAAGCATCACAGAAGCAATCCACTGGATTTTTTTTCTTATTAATTATTACTATTATTTCCAAGTATTTATCTTGCTTTACTCCTTTTTAACTTATTTTCATTCATTTTACTTTTCTAGTATTACTCCTATTAGATTCACTTTCTCATAATAAGTAGAGTATTCATTTTGCTTGCTACTTAAGACCCAAATACAGAACTACATGTTTTGTTTCACTGTGTCTAACCTTTAAGTTTCCCAGTCATCTTCCATCTCTTCAGTAATGTCTTGTTTTTAAGCTTATGTTCTTCTCCATGTCTTGATGGACATCCAGTCTTCAGTCTATAATGCAGAGGGCTACCAAACCTTTAAAAAGATGGTTGCTTTTTGGTTTGTTTTGGGTTGGTTTGTTTTGGTGTCGTCCCCCCCTCTCCCCCCCCCCCCCCCCCCCCCCAAGCGGGGAAGTACTTTACAAGTTCAATCCTTAAAAAAAAAAAAAGAAATCCACTTTGTTTTTCTCTTCGGGTGGTGTAGGGTCAGGTGGGATAAGTCTAGCAGGCTCATCCACAGCTGAACTCAAAATGACTCAGGAATTCAGGTATTTTAAGGTCCATCATACTTATTTGTATGTGAAGACTAAATGAACCTTGTGCGACATACACCACACTGAAAAATGGCAATATTAGAAGTTTATTTTGCCCCCTCCAGTTTCAAAACCGGAAAAAAATCTTCCTGTCCAATTAGGACAGCACTAATTCCTCTTGGTATGCCTCATCGTCCTACCCCTTAGTTTCAGTTAATTCTGCCCATTCTTTCAGAGCAGCTTTATACATGCTTTTTTCATTTTCATTTCACAGCTGGCAGATACAAGGATATATTTTAGTGATTTTACACTACTTTCATGCCCAGTGAATTGTCTCTTTTAGAGCATGAATTCTTTCTATCATGGAATCACAGACTGGTTTGGGTTGGAATAGACCTTAAAGCTCATCCAATTCCAACCCGTCATAGGCAGGTACACCTTCCACTACACCAGGTTGCTCCAAGTCTTGGCCAGCCAACCACCGATCTACTGCAGGTGGTTTATTTTGTTTTGCTAGATCAGATTTGGGGAAATATTTATTAGACTGAAGTACCGGGAGTGGAGATGGGTTCAAAAAGTGAAAATAGTTGGGGTGCTGATACTTCCAATGCACTGTATTGGTCCTGGTGAGGGTGCACCTTGAATTCTGTGTTTAGTTCTGGGCCTCTCACTACAAGGGAGACATTGAGGCACTGGAGCGGGTCCAGAGAAGGGCAACAGAGCTAGTGAAGGGCCTGGAGTATAACTGTGATGGGAACAGCTGAGGGAACTGGGGGGTTTAGTCTGGAGAAGAGAAGGCTCAGGGGGGACATTATTGCTCTCTGCAACTACCTGAAAGGAGGATGGAGCCAGGAGGTGGCTGGCTGGTCTTTTCTCCCGAGAACAAACAAAGGACAAGAGGAAAAGGCTTCAAGTTGTGCCAGGGGAGGTTTAGACTGGATATTAGGAACAGTTTTTTCTCCAAAAGGGTGGTCAGGCACTGGAACAGGCTGCCCAGGGCAGTGGTGGAATCACCATCCCCGGAAGTGTTCACAAGTCGTGTAGATGAGGTCCTTAGTAACATGTTTAGTGGTGGCCTTGGCAGGGCTGCGAAACGGTTGGACTTGATGATCAAGCCAGTTGATTCTGTAATTCCCTCTTACTTAAGGAGTAGCTGGAGCGAACCGGTTCTGTGGTAGCTCCCGTGTTCGCTGAGCTTCTCCATCACCAGCCTCCCGGCGGCACTCATAGCAGGGGCCCTTCACGTTCGCCGGTGGACGTTGCTCCTTGCGGGTTCTATTGATCGTTTTTTCCCGGTGTCGCCGTTTGTGCGCGACAGGATCGCCCGGAGCCGGGACGCGGCCGCTGTTGGGACTCTTCGGGTCCCCTCCTACCTCCACCCCACTACTCCCTGCTGGTGGCGGCAGTGCATGCTGCCGAAGCTCGGCCGCCCCCAGGACCGTGTTCCCGCGCTCACGCGCTCCCTCTGTCCCAGTGTGTGCTGCAGCCCCACGACCTGCTGCCACTCGCTCCGCTCCGTGCCGATCGTTTCCTGCGGGCGCTGGCGAAGCGGGCCGCACGGCCGCCACAGCAAACCGAAACCAAAAGTGGGCCTGACCTGCGCCTGCGCAGTGGCCGGCGACGCGGAGCTGTGCGCCTTCCGGAAACCTGGCGTTTCCGGGGCGACCCGCGCTCTGCGGGTTGGCCGCTTCCGGCCACTTCCGGGCGCCGCGATGACGTAGGCGGGTTGCAGCTCCTTTTTCCCCTTCCGATGCGAACAAAGGACGCGACGCGTGGAGGGCGGGGCTGGGCAAGCCGGCGGGTGACGTCACCACGCCCCCGGTACGTTCGGTGCATGCGGGGCTGCCACCGTCCCCCGCCGTCATACGGGACATGGCGGGGGGCGGGGGTGCGCGGGTAGCGCGCAGTGTGAATGCTTGCCGCGGCGGCGCTTCCGGTAGCTGTCGGGGGCGGGGCAGGCCCGGGCCGGGCGGCAGCGGCGGGGCCTGGCCCGCTCTGCGGGGCCGTAACGGGGACTGCGGGGCCAGCTGAGGAGGTGGTGGCGGCGGCGGGAGCGCGGCCCCCCTCCCGGACTCCGAGTCCGCAGGTACCGGCGGGGGGAGGTGGGCGGTGGGATCTTCGCGCTAGGCTTCCCGCAGTAACTGGCTCTGCGGGCCGCCATTGGTGAAGCTGAGGGGCGAGAAGGCCGTGTTCTCGGGGGCGACCAAGGGTGGGTGAGGCCTTGGTTTGGGGACCTGGGCATTTGGTCCTTTTAAAATGGGTTAGTGGGTTTCGGGCGGAGGTAGACCTGAAGCCAACTGCAGACTGTAGTGACGGGACAAGGGGTGATGGCTTCAAACTGAAACAGGTTGGACTTAAGGAAGTTCCTTCCTGTGAGGGTGGTAAGGCTGTGGCACAGGTTGCCCAGAGAAGCCGTGGCTGCCCCATCCCTGGCAGTGTTCAAGGCCAGGCTGGATGGGTCTTGGAGCAACCTGGTCTGGTGGAAGGTGTCCCTGTCAATGGCAGGAGTTAGAACTGGATGAGCTTTAATGTCACTTCCAAACGAAATCAGTCTGTTACGCTATTCTGTGAAACATTGATTTTAGCAAGCATGTGTTCAGGGTATTCTGTTAGTATCTTTCACTATATATGAGTTAATTTGTATTCTTGCGTAACTATTCCTGTTTCTGGGTACTGATGTGTAAGAGAAAGGAGGGTGCAGTCGTTAAAAATTGGGTATGAGATGGGAGAGCAAATAGGTGTCATGGAGATTTAATGGCTAGTGACGGTGGATAATGTTATGACCTTCCTTAACTGCCAAATCTCTAGAGAAGAAAACCTTATGCATGCATAGAATAGCAATGTGAAGAAGGTTTCCAGGGAATGGCTAGCAGTGGGTAGTCCATGTTAAGTCACAATTACAAGAAGTGTTAAATAAATAAAAAGGGCTTATAAATTGGGGGTCTTAAAATCCTCTTGTGTGAAACTTACTTTGTCATCTCTGAATTACAGAGCAGGTTAAAATTTACTTGGTTTGTATCTCGTTCACTAATAAAAATATGATGTATGCTAAATCAAAGTTACCAGTTGATCAGTTCTTGGTTTGCACCTCCAGTCACAGTGTGTAATTGTCTTACTCTGAAAGCAGTTTTGGCTTGGAAGCTGATATGAGTGGTAGTGACATCAGTGCTCTTGTAATTTGTGATGCTTATCCATCAACTTAACTAAATATAGAATCAGAATCACAGACTGGTTTGGGTTGGGAAAGAACTTAAGCTCATCCAGTTCCAACCCCATGCCATGGGCAGGGACCACTAGACCAGGTTGCTCCAAGCCCCATCCATCCTGGCTTTGAACACTGAGAGGGATGGGGCAGCCACAGCTTCCCTGTGAAACCTGTGCCAGAGCCTCACCACCCTCACAGAGTAGAACTTCTTCCTTATATCTAACCTGAAATTCCCCTGTTTAAGTTTGAACCAATTACTCCTTGTCTTGTCACTCTCCATCAGTTCCTGATGAAGAGTCCCTCCCCAGCGTCCTTGTAGGACCCTTTCAGGTACTGCAAGGCTGTTATGAGATCTCCACGCAGCCTTCTCTTCTCCAAGCTGAGCAGCCCCAACTTTCTCAGCCTGCCTTCATATGGGAAGTGTTCAAAAATGTATTTTTTTCAGTGTGGTTTATTGACATAAGAGGATTTATGATTTGAAGTTATATTTTTGATGAAGTGAGATTATTTTTTAATTTTTTAGTGAGAATGGCTGGAAGAATTACATGATTTCTCTGCAAATTCTTATTAGGATATAAAAAAATGGTGCAGTTAGGAAGACAAGTTACTTCTTCTGGGCTTCTGTTGGATTCAAACTTAAATATTCACGTTGAATTTTAAAGCTGTTATGCATACTTGTCCATGGAACCTTACATGGGTTAAGTTGGTGGTGAATCTAATGAGAATTTGTACAGAGCAAGTCTTAGACTTCTAAAGGTTTTCTTATTTCATCTTTGTGTGTAGTTTCACCACCTCATGCCCCAAAGGGATTTGAAAGGTGAAATAAGGCTGCAGGTAGGATGTGAAATTTCTTTTTTCCCGTTTTCAGTCAGAGAGATTTTAGACTGTGGAGGGTTGATTATTGAAACTTCTGGAAAGATACACATTTGACTTAACTATTTCACTTGGAAATATAGCTCATGGTTTCCTTTCCTATGTAAGCAGCTATATCAAATAATCTAATACAGCTTATTTAAATTCTCTCATGGGCAAGGCATATCTAGGTGTCTGATTTGACAGGGTGGTTTTCATGGGTTTTACTCTTTAGCTACACTTGTGAAGTGTGCAGGTTCCTCATTTACTCAGCTCTTGAAAGGTCAAGGAAACTTCATTTGCTTTGTGGTGCTGTCTACTAATTTCTGTTTGTTAAAATATCAGAAGTCAGGGCTTTTTTTGTTGCTAGCAGCAGTAAAATGCTAACAGCAGCAGCTCAATAAAAACCTTGAAAAAGGAAAAGAAGGAAAGGAAACCCTTTTGCACCTTGAGTATTTTGCCAGTTGCTAACCAACCAGTTTGATTGCAGCGGAACTGTTCCTCATCTGGTAGAAAAATAGTTAAACAGCATAAATCTGTCTCACCTAGTGTCATCTGTAGGCACTCCAGCTATAAAATGACTTGTGCATTTGCTTTTCCCCTGTAAGGAAAATGGAGTATCTATCTCTTTAACGTCCACAGTTCCTGGTCCTCTGTAAGCACATTTCAAATTCGCAGTCCTAGATCTCCTTACCTCCTGGTTCATTTGCAATAACATTACTTTCTGTAGTTCCCACAACCTCAGAAGTGTGATGTTTCATGTGAGTGGCACTGCATGCACTGTCTTTTGCTTGCTTTCTGCTTAGGAAGCCCTTTCATCAGTCTTGCAATTTTGTTCTTGTCTCCGAAATCTGTGAACACCTCTGTCCTGAGCAAATTCAGCAATTGCATTGACTCAACCCCGTTCTCTCTGCAGGGCCTCTTACCCTTGCGTTGTGTTCTGCCCTCCTGCCAGGTCTGTTGGTTCCTGACAGAAGTGGTCAGATTGTTATTTCACATTGCAGTAAGAGTTAAATTATTGTGTGAACCAGGATGAGAGCATGCATGGCATATCTTAGGGTGCTTCAGAGCACAGATGCTCTGTCTGGCAGTTTTTGTAAGAGCTTCAGGAGATGGATTTCTCCTAAACTTGTATGAACTGTTGCTAAAAATGAAATGGCCCATGTAGATGTAGAACAATTACTCTGTAATATGTAGTGCATAGTCTAATGAGCTTTAAAAAGAATCACGGAATCATTTAGGTTGGAAAAGACCATTAAAATCATGAAGTCCAGCCTTTACCCCAGCACTGCCAAGGCCACCACTAAGCCATGTCACTAGGGAGCTCATCTACACGGTTTATGAACACTTCCAGGGACGGTGATTCCACCACTGCCCTGGGCAGCCTGTTCCAGTGCCTGATCACCCTTTCGGGAAAGAAATTATCCCTAATATCCAGTCTAAACCTCCCCTGGCACAGCTTGAAGCCATTTTCTCTTTTCCTATCGTTTATTCCTTGGAAGAAGAGACCAGCCACCTCCTGGCTCCATCCTCCTTTCAGGTAGCTGTAAGGAACGATAAGGTCCCCCCTGAGCCTTCTCTTCCCCAGATGAAACCCCCCAGTTCCCTCAGCCATTCTTCATCAGTCTTGTGCTCCAGGCTCTTCACCAGCTCCATTGCTTTTCTCTGGACCTGCTCCAGCACTTCAGTGTCTTGTAGTGAGAGGCCCGGAACGGAATACAGGATTCGAGGTGCAGCCTCACCCTCATAGGGGATGATCGCTGCCCTGGGTCCTGCTGGCTGTACTATTGCTGATACAGGCCAGAATGCTGTTGGCCTTCTTGGCTGCCTGGGCACAAGCTGGCTCATGTTCAGCTCCCTCAGTCAGCACCCCCAGGTCCTTTTCCACTGAGGAGCTCTGCAGCCACTCTTCCCCAAGCCTGTGTGCATGCTTGTATACATACATACATAGTCTAGTGCCTGTGACATTACATAGAGGTAATGATCTCTATCTGGAAAAAACACCTTGATGTGATAAAAATAAATAATTACTATTTTTTTATATATGATTTAGTAGCATTGAAATGGCTTTCATTCATTTTTATGAAAAATTATTCTAAATTCTTTTCACATTTCAACGGATGCTTGTTTGCATGCAGCAAATGCTGCAAGCAGTAGCAAGTAGTGCTCAGATTCTGTTTGAAGAACTTTGAGATAGCAGGGTGTTTCCTTGATTCTTAAACTCACTTCAGTTTTAGGAAATGAAATGCTTCCGATATTATGTATACATTGTGGCTTGCCCAGACCTTTTTGTATGAGCAGTGGAACTTGAAAATGAGGAACGTGTAGTACTACTAAGCGCAGTTTGCTTGTTTTCTTTTTGCTGCTGAGTATGCCAGATAGGATACTGAGATTTCTACACCTTTTTAATGTTCTTCTGTGTTTTAAATTCACATACAGCAAAAAAAATATTCCAGCATTTGTTACAAGAAATTGTTGCCTAAGAATCAAATTCTTAAGATTGTTGAAAATACTTACTGTGGGAAACTTGAACAGTGTAGGTTTAGTAAATGTTCTTTCTTGTGTATCCTAAACACTGGATTAAATGAGAATTGCATCTCAGAAGGAACAAACACTGAGAAAACCCTGGGAATGGCTTGTCAGCCTGATGCCAAATAAACAGCAAATTCAGTATTCAGGTTATTAGTGTGTTCTGATCATAAATAAAATGAAGAGGTACATTTAGTGGAATATGGCGTATGTTACTGGTATACAGTTTACAGTCACATGCCTCAGGTCTTTTGCAAAAACATGTCTGGAGGATTCATTGTCAGTTCTGGTTGCTGAAGAACAACATTGTCCATTGTGCTTGCCATCAGTAAATAATGGATTCCGTTGAACATTAGTGAATTAGGGACGGCTCAGAAAGGCTACTGGTGAGTGGGTTTGGTACAGCTGTTAGATACAGAAGCAGTCTAATTGATACATACCATTGTATCTCTGAAACACAAAAAATTAAATGGACTTACATTCTCTTTATGCCATGGGTAGTGCTGTTTTTATTTTACAAATTGTGTTCCTTTTACCAAATACTGTGTAAATTTTCTCTCTTTCACATAGTTATTTAGGTTAGAAGAGGCCTTTAAAATCATCAAGTCTAACCATTAACCACTACCAAGTTTTATGTAGAGGACTTTAACAGGAGCATTCATGTGCAGTAACTGTGGAAATACCCTCCTGCCATTCTTGCAGCAGAAATAAAATGCATTTGGAAACCAGGCTCAAGTGTTCTCTGCAGCTTGATTGTGCTCTCATTCTCTAATACACAGATTGCAGTAGAAACCAGAGCTCTGTCTGTGATACCCATCCTGTGTTAATGTATAATTGCATGTACATTTTTTTCGCTTGTACATTTTTACATCCTGACTGCGCAGTGAGGTTGTGTTTATTACAGTATGTAACAGTTGAGGTTTGTGTACATTTTCCTCAGTGGGAATAGCTGCTTCTCTCTTCCTACTTTACCAGACACTGAACTTTTTCTCATAAATGGTGTCAGAATAGGTATTTTATTTTTTAGACATTGACTGATTTGTGTTGGAACTAGTTGATGGGTTCTTGAGGTTTTGTGAGGGACAGACTGGTGAAGAGATGGCATCTTTCATACTTCTTCATTGTCAAGACTAATGACAAGTTAGGTGAATGGCTGGACACTGGAAGAACCATATTGCCCTGGACATGCTGTGATGTGGAGGCATCTCCTAACAAAAAATCTCAATTAAACTGCACTTCCAAGAGCAACAGGTCAGTTAAATACAGGTCTGCAGTGAATTTGCCTGTAAACTCTATCTTGTAATGCCAGACCTAAGTTAGACTTCTGCCTCTGCTGGTTTCTGGGATGAGATGGAATGAGACTTAGAAGACTCTCTGCGCCTTGATAACTCCATCCAGTCGCATAGTGACTTTTGTTGTGGTTCTAGTGTCCTGGGTTACAGCTCTTCCAGACCTTACTAGACCTGAGCTGTATTATGTACTTTAACTGTGCTTAGTCCTGGCTTGTGAATAAGCCACTGCATTTGGACGCAACTGTCTGTTCAGCCTGAGAATGTGCTGCTATTGTAGGTACGATCAGAGCTTTAGTGGAGTGGAAATCAGATTGCTGTTGTTGGGACTGCATAGATTGTTTGCAGGTGCGATGTGCAAAATGCTCTATTTACTAGTCCCTTAGATATACCTATAGTAACATTTGAAAATGCTTGTTAATTTCATGTATCATGGGAAAAATAATTGCCTTTTTATGCAGTTATATGAATTCATGAAGAGGAAACATGAAGGTGCAGATTTGCAGTCACTCCGACAAGGTTAGGTGAGGTATATCCATCAGACTGTACTTACTGTGTAAAAACATCTAAGGAAAAGGCTATGCTTGAAAATTCTCTTTGAGTATTAGTTTACTTATATTATAAAGGTCTTTGTGCACTGTGGGTAGATGTAGTTTGTTCTGTACATTTGAAATTGAGGGTATCTCCTGGGTTCAGCTGTAACAGTTATTTTTTCCTCCCTAGTAGCTGATCCAGTGCTGTGTTATGGATTTAGTCTGAGAAACAATGCTGATAACACACTGATAAGGTTTAGTTCTTGCTCAGTACACTTACCCTGATCAAGAACTTTTTAGTCTCTCATGCTCTGTGAGTGAGGAGGGGCACAAGAAGCCAAGAGGGAGCAGAGACAGGACACCTTACCCAAACTAGCCAAAGGGGTATTCCATATCACAGCACGTCATGCCCAGTATATAAACTGGAGTCACCCAGAAAGCCCAGATCGCTGCTCGAGTCGGGCTTGGGTATTGGTCAGTAGGTGGTAAGCAATTGTATTGTGCATCACTTACGTTAATTGTTGTTTTTTCCTTTCACTTCTTAGTTTTGTATTCTCTCCCCTTGATATTTCCCTCATTAGTAGTAGTAGTTTTGTATTATAATTTAGTTATTGGACTGTTCTCATCTCAGCCTGTGGGGTTTACTTTCTTCCGATTCTCCTCTTTATCCCAGCCTGGGGAGGGAGCAGAAGGGGCTGAGGAAGCAGCTGTGTGGTGCTAAGTTACTGGCTGGGCTTAAACCACAACAGGGTATGGAGTAGTTTCTTCCTGTAGTTGCCAGGACCATTAAGTGAGAACGTGCAGAGGGCTGGAGAGAAGAGTGATTTTTCAGATATGGTCAGAAATTGTTTTGGTAATAATTCACTTCTGTGGTGGTTGATCATCTGTGTGTGTGTGTATGCAATCTTTATAATTTGATTGGAAAGGGAGAATGGAAAAGAAATACCTCGAAGGGTGTTGTGTTGGTGAAAATATTTAGTCTTTCCAGAATGAAGTGGAACAGCATTTTGATAAAACATACAAAAAAATACTGCAAGAAACATATGCAGAAATTTAACAAGCCATTTTCTAATAATTTATTAGTATGTTTCCTTTAAAGGGTATTTTACAAGCAGGCATACTGTTTAATCACCTTTGCTACCATTACACTGTGAGAGTTTATATAGCACACAGATGAAAACGGGGCGGAATACTGAGGATGCTTGTGACAGGATGACTTTTGGGGATGAGCTTGTAGGTTTTAGCATCCTGGCGTAATTCGCTTCTTTTACTAGCAACAATCTGATGCCTTTGTTCTGACATAGTTGCCTTTAAAGATGAAGTAATCAATGTTTCTGTTCATCATGCTCTTTTTGTTGAATTAATACCTAAAATAAGGCAGTGCTTTTACCTTATTCATTAAAAGCTTCATGCAATAATCTTGATAGGTACCAGACATTTTACCCTTGTTGCCTGCTGGGCAGGAGAAAAATACATAGCACAATAGCTGTGATAAGCAACAGTAATCCCAGAGAATGTTTTGAACATTAGGAAGATGCAAATAGAGTGGTTTGGGGATTTGTGGAGCTGCTACCATTGCTGGAAGTATCATACTCCACGAATAAGCTATTGAACTTAATGTCCAATATAATATAGATTGCAAAATGATACTGGCAGTAGTAGATACTCCGTGTTTGTTGAACATGCTTGTTGAAAATGTCATGAAAACAAATCTTATACTCTACAGGATATGTCTGTCATTAGCGCCCTCTGCTTTCTCACATTCTAGTATTACCTTGCTAGAATCATCACATGCAAATTGGTTTCTTTATAAAAGCTAAGATAAAACACTAAATCTTACTTGAGCTTAGGTTTGTCTTGGGTTTTTTTCACATTGTGTGCAGATAAATCTGTCTTGGTTTCAGGTTACTTCTTTTTCAGTGCAAAAAAAGACATAGTAATTACATTTTAAATCTATACTAACATGCATTTTCAAAGATTATTTTATCTTTATTTGCATTCTAATGGGAAACAATTTTGGATGAAACTAGTGTAGCTTACCGCAGAGAGCAGTTACCCTTATGGGGTTTGCAATAGCTGTGTGAGTGAGGGATCTGCAGCGATGATAAAGGCTGACTGCTTAGCAGTTTGCATCTCCACTATCTTTGACCTGATGCACTCCATGAACAAAAGAGAAAAAAATCATTCAAGAACTGCTTCTCCAGAGTAAACTGCTTTTTGTGGAATAGGGTGTATTAGGGCAGGGAGGGAGAGGTGCCAGATTTAAATTGGGGCAGTAGCAGTGGAAGATCCCCAGTCCAAGACATGTATGGAATCTGTCAGAACAGCAGTGGTCCGTTTATTATATTGGTGTTTCATTTAATGCCAGCTTCACTCAACCTGGTGTTTCCTTCCTCCGTTTGGCTTTTTCTTTTTTCACTTCCAGGGCCGCAGCATACCTTATTTAGCTGTGGGCTTATGACTTACATTTCTCTTTGAATGGTCTTAAATCATCAGGACAAAAAAATTCCAACCTGAAAGCTCCAACTTGTGCCACAAATCATCCTTCTCTCTAACTCATTCTGTCACATCAGTGAAACAGATTAAATAAGCAGCTCTGAATGGCAGAACAAACGTTGCACAGTTCCCTTATGATTTGTCCGCTGGTGACATTCTCTGAAATCTCACAAAACACATACTTTCACAGTAGTTTTGCTCTCAAGGCACTTGTCAGATATCTCTTCCAGTTTTGTGGTGTTGAGCACCTGAGGGAGAAGTCACGCTTTGCCTGGATATGTACTTTGCGGAACCTTCATGTGCACACATTTATTTTGAACTATTTTTCTCTAAAAACTTCAAGTGCAGTTAGGGAGTTCAAAAGAGATTGCGCCACAAACAGGTGCATCTACTGTCAGCCTGTTTCCTTAAAAATATGTTGATAGTTCTACATCTAATAGATGTAGAATTAAAGAAGGACACCCCTCTTTATTTTTATGCTTTTGTTGGAGTTGCTGCTTCTTTTTTGACCCTTTTCTGTTTTGTACTTACAAAAAGGTCTTTGTGCGCTGCAGGGTAGATGTAGCAGTTATTTTTCTCCTTCCTAGTAGCTGGTACAATGCCGTGTTACGGATTTAGTCTGAGAACAATGCTGGTAATGCACCAGTGTTTTAGTTCTTGCTACATAATGCTTACCCTGATCAAGGACTTTTCAGTCTCTTGTGCTCTACCAGTCAGGAGGTGCACAGGAAGTTGGGAGGAAGCTTTACTAGTGATTGCTTGAGATAAGGTATAGTAGGGGAAAACTACAATTTGTGTTAAAGTATTTGAAAAGGATTGGAATTTAGTTAAAATGGCCACAAGTCAAAAGAGAGGAAGAGTACCTTTTTCTGTTAACCACCTTGACAAAACTTCTAGGTGGTAAAGAAGAGCATGCTTGCCCTGGAAAGAACCTTGACAATTATTTGTATGTCAGTGATAACTTACCAAGAAGCAACTTAGAGCACTCAGAAGATGATCAGCCCCTGTAGAGCCAACAACCAGAAGGTGTCCATATACTGGTCTACAAGGAAATCTGAAATAGGACCTTTAACAACCTATGGGTTATTGGGCTCTGAGGGGACAGGTTAGGAACATAAAGCCATTGCAGACAAGTTCAGTTTTCTGTGCATCAGCTGTCCAGGGTCATTTTGGTTAATTGGAATAGTGCTGCAGTGGGCAGAAATAGAAGTGGTGGGTTGAGTGGACATGTTGGAGGGCAGGAGAATACCATGATTTGGCTTGCTGAGGGAGTGTTCTGTCAGAGAAGTCTGTGTGATGTTTGGCCTCGAGGACGGATCCACTGTGGAAGTTCCTGTATTGTTTTTAGTTCGTGTGTGTTCAGTTGGAGAGCTCCTGGGTAGAACTTGTATTTTTCTGTATTTTCATTTATGCTTGTTAACAGCATGGTGTTTGATAATTTTGAGAGAATAATGGGCTGAAGGGCAAGGACATTTATTGCATTTGCTGCTGAATTCAGAGACATCTCTGGGACCTTTTGAGAAGAATGACAGCTCTATTTGATGATTCAGTAGTGAAGGGCAGAGGTGGTTGTGTTCAGAACCAACTGTGAGAATATGACATGGAGGAGATCCTAATTGGATCTTCTTGATTACTTGATGAGTCTTCATCCACTGATCTTCTGGAATTTCTACAGTTCTGTCTTTAATCAGATAACCCAAATACTTGACTTCATGAACAGGAGAAGGAGTATGTTTACCATAGTTGATACGGACTCCTACTGCTTGAAGAAAATTGCAGACAGCATGGCTAACTGTAGCAAGGTACCTAGAGCTTGGGTGGCAGAGGAGGAAGTCATCCATATAAGCAAAAGCCCAAATATGGGACCTGCGAGAAATTTCAGTGGCGAGGGCAGTTGTGAAGATATGGAGGAGAAAAGGGCTGAGACCGATGCCCATTGGTGCATCATAATACTGGCATGGAAAACTTCAGGCACTATGCAGTGCCTGCAGAATTCTAGTGAGGTATATAGACTTGGCCACAGATTGGTCATTATTTTATTTTCAGGTTATGTGTAAGTACTTTTAATGAATAAGTAGAAGCGTGAAACACCACTCTGCTGAGATACCAGAGTTAAAATAGGCTGCAGTACTATTTTAACTGTAAAATAAATACAGATGTCTGTATGAACTCTCTTAAGTACAGACCTGAAAGGAGAGGGAAGCAATACAGAGGGCAAGATCTGCTTGACATCCGCTCACTGACAAGTACAGATTACACTGTTTTGAAAACTGTATGGTTTTTTTCATGCTTCTGTAGCTTATAAATGCTATGGCAGAAGAGGATGTAAAATAGGATGTGCCTTATTTTCTTCATGTTACTCTCTTCTCTTACATAGTTTTGCATGGATGTTAGAATTTTTATCTTTTAACGCTGCTAAAATATGATTTAGTAGTAATCTTTTTAGGGATTAGAGAGACATCACCAATTTGTGTTTTAAAGATAATAAATGGGCAACTTCTTGAGGGTGTTCAGTTTCATGGTTGTTTAGTGCAGTCTTCAGTAAGTCACTCCTAATGCTAGCTGCAAAGCAATACTGAAATGTGGACTGTAATTCACTCATCCAGAGGTGGGTTTTGGTTTTGTTTTGTTTGTTTTTAACTGGCATAGAGCGAAGACAGTCCTAGTCCAAAGCGACAGCGCCTCTCCCATTCAGTCTTTGACTATTCAGCAACATCACCAGCTCCGTCACCACCAATGCGACCATGGGAGATGGCACCAAACAGGCAGCCGCCTTTGGCTCGGCCCAGCCAACACCACTTCTCAGGGGAACGATGCAACACACCGGCACGAAACAGGAGGAGGTAAGCAAGCTGCGTAGATTGGGGAACAGTTTCCTGCTCTTCCTGATTTCAGCTCAAGGGAGGTATATTTCAGGCAGCACTGACTAAATCACATGTGGTAAACACGTTAACAGTTCCTTTGAACTGTAAGTTGTTAGTTGTAGCTGAAAAGTTACTGGAAATGTGATTGGTGTGAATAGTCAACTCCAGGAGGGGGAGTGGTCATTAACATTTTTAATCATGAGCCTAATTCACGCTGCACTTTAGAAAAGTGCAAGAAAAAAAACTTTCTCATCAGGTACTTCTAGATATTTAGAGCTGTTGATGCAGTACTGTGATTTTCACTGCACTCACAATTATTTCCATACGTATGAACAATCTAAACAAAAATGAGGGCTGCTGGGTGGGGAGGTTAACACAGTGTCGTTTCTGAGGTGGGTGGTTCACATATATATAATAGGAGTTAGATTTTCATGCTGGTTTTAGCCTGTGGCTCTCTATAACCTCTCTAAGCATGGGTTATTGAAGAAGTTCCAGTAGTCATAGAAGAGTAGAGATGTGGATGGCCAGGGTGAACTGGTGCCTAGATGGCTGATAGTATAGGAAAACTTAAAAGAACAGACTTCTTTATTAATTCTAGTTAAACTAGTAACCTAAAACACAAGCTTTCCTTGTCTCATATTCTGCCTCAAAAATGCTGGGTCATCTAATCAAAGTTAAAACACACCATCACTCTGTTTTGCTTCTGAGAAATCTTGTGACTTGGTTAATACAAAATTAAAGTGTCTGTGCTTCTTCATGAATATGAAATACTAGAACTAAGAAATATATAAGTGGTTTTCTTCTGATTCTCCAAGTCAGATTTGTCAACCATGATCAGTCAGGGATGGTTTTGAGGCAAGAGACCTTAAAACTTGCTGGTTTTTTATCTTTGCTTCAAGTCCATGAGTCTGGAAGTTTTCAGTGAGTGGCGTTCAAAATACACAGCTCTTGAAGCAGCTTGTCAGACATCAGAAAGAGGTTAAATTGTGAACTTGCAGGATTATTGTGAAGGCAGAAGATCAGGCCTTCTGTGCAATTTAGTATAGGGATGCTATGCAGGGGCATTTAATCCACAGTAGTTTTAACCTTAAAATGGCTTGAACTGAGATGCCTAGAACATGCTGTATTTGGCCTTTTTTGATGTCCAGGCAGCCTACGTCAATTTCTTTGCAGTGTTCATTAATGTCTCCTGCAGAGTAAATGCAGTGCGTAACAAGCTAAATGCCAAACAGCTGAATCTAGACAGTTTGGATGTACTGTGGGATGGAGAAGAAGAATGAGATGTGCTGAAGATGAATGTTCCCCTGTGCTTTATCAGGGCATGTTTAGCTTGGTTGCACTGTTGCATCTGAGTTGGCTCTAGGTCAGTTTCAGGATAGTACCACAGCCAGTCTCCTCTCCTGGAACAAGATCGGTAAGGAAAACAACATATACGTGTCTCTTGTTTTTTCAGGAGTCTTTTTGTGTCTTAGAATGCTAAGAACATAATAAGAACTAATAATGATTCTCATGGAGCAGATCTTGATTCCTTGAGATCATTTTGAGTGCATTTGTTGTTAATGCTTTAGATGAGGTTATGCGTGTGCTTTTGAAGCCAGTTTCCCCTTTTCTCTGCTTTGTTTTCTCTCCTTCCATCGCAGACTGGTCTTAGAGTTTCTCAGATGAAGATAAGATGAAAGGCTCACTCCAGTTGTAAATGGTCATTCAGCTCAAGGGAACAGACTAGGGCACATGCAAAGAAAAACTGCAGTGTTATGAGGTGTGGACATCACTCTGACCCACCATTACCAGCATTAACTCTTGTCCTACCAGTTCACTCCTGTTGGTCATCACAGGCTGTGCTGGGTTTTATCATCTGGATTTTTTTCGTTGTCTGGGTTACTACTCAGACATTATCTCTTTGTGTTAGGGGGTTCGTAGTGTGTCTAGCACAAGAGTGCCCAAATTCATTGTGAGGGGTTTTTGTTTGTTTGTTTGTTTGTTTGTTTTCAGATTCTTTGTAAGCAAATAAACACTGTGTTTAGAGAAGTAGGCTTCTGGTATGAATTTGCAGAAATAATGTTATTTTTGTCGAACTACTTATGATACAGATAAATTAAGAATGTAAAAGCATAATGCATGCCTGTATGAAACAGAGGAGGCCCTTCCAACTTACCTTTATAAGTCACTGTGAAATGGGGAGATCTGTGCCATTGCTGTGCTTCATCTTTTTCTGTGCTTTCTTTCCTCCTTGTCTTGAATGTAATTCTGAATTAAAGGAGTTTTAAGACTATGTTGCTGCAAAGAAATGATCCTTGTTAGGAAATACTGAGATGTGAAAACACTGACTCTGCAGTTCTGGGTGCCTTTAGATGGCTCTTCCTACCTTGGGATAGGAATGCCTACAGTTTTCCACCACTTCCATCCTGTCTCTTTGTTTTAACTAAGCACTTACCATGTTTGTATTGTGCATGTAAAATCGGAGGCTAAGGTTTTTGTGGGTATTAAGGACTTCTAGCACAAGTTCATTACTGATGTTAGGTAATATTTTAGTTCCATGTCTTGACAATTCTGGAATAGTTTCCAGTAATTCAGGAAGCTTGTAGAGCTATGTATCTGGATGCTCTGAATTTTGCTGAATTGAAAGTATAGTTTCTTTGTAATTCTGCAAGGGAAAAAACCCCAACCAGCCACCCAAAAAAACCCAAACAAACCCCAAAAGAAAAAAAACAGACACTTTTTTCAACAGGGTCTTTCTCATTTCTCTCACTCCAAAAGTAATCCCAGCTTTTGCTGGCTGCTTCCTCATCGTTCTGGCTTCATAGAAAAGTAAAGCCAGGCTTTGAAGGAAAATAGGAATAGTTTCATGAGAAGCTACCTGCTCTAAGTGCTGGCGGCAGTTAGAGAACTTCTTTTCTTCTCCTTACAAAGCACTGGGTCTGTTTTTTCTAACTTCTCTCTATCCCTGCAGCTTTTCCAAACAAAAGTCCTTGTGTAGACATTTCATGTTATTCAGAGCATATCTGTTTTATGAAACAGGAAATAGCAACTTTATAGCAGCCTTAATACTCAAAAAAGTAGAACATCTTTTTGCATTAATAGCTATGTGGTTAGAAATCTTATATACCAGTTTCATCTAATGAGAATGTAGCAGGTGTATCAGAAGTACAGAGATGGAGAGTGTAATAAAAAGTGTGGGAAAGGAGACTGAGATTAAAGCAAGTACGTTAGTAAGGTTAAATTTGGCTTTTTGATGCTTAGAAGAAAGCACAGCTTGTATGTTTGTGGTAATTCGTAAAGATAAAAAGACTACGCATTTGTTGTTTTTTTTAGGAATGGCCTGTGTCAATCTGGTGTTATGCCTTCTGTCTGACCTGCTGTGAATGAGCATTTTTGTCAGTTTCAGAAAGGCAATAATGGCTTAACATCCCTGTGAAATAGAGCAGAAGAACTGTGGCTTGAGACATCTTATCATGTGGTCAGAGTAGCATCTGAGTAGCTGGTAACATGCTCCCCCTTCCACAGAGGGTATCTGTTCCATGCAGCATGAAAGTTGGACTTAAGGAATGTCTGGGATTTTCCAACAGGTTTCAGGGGTTTGTTTTGTTTTGTTTTTTGTAATAGTTATGGGAATAGTGAGAGTGAAAACTGCTGCTTTCTCTTCCATATACTGTTGGAGAAGACAAGATCACATCTCCAAATGCCTCTCCTCCTTTCTTCTTCCTCCCTCGTTTCTTCAGTGTGGTTTGGTTCATTCAGCCTGTTACAAAAGTGGAAAACAGTTTGTCCTATGTAGCTTTCTTTAATTGGCTGTTGCCTCTGAGACCTGTATTATATGTGTTGTGGAGATGGGAAGGCATGTACTGAAAGTAATGGGGGATGGGTTTTGTGCTTTCAGTTCTTTGCCTTTCCAAATAACTGAGAAGTGACTTGATCAGAACATCTTGTAGTGAGTTTGGTACTTTTGTGTGTATCATTCTGAGTGTTGAACCTGAGCTGCTGGTCTCTGATAAACAGGAGTCTAAGTTTAAGACAGGAGCAGATCTGCTCAGAGGACGCACACAATTATATACATCATAATAGAATGTATAATTAAATCCTGTGCCTGTAGATCTGGTTCTCAGAAGTGGATGCTCTGGTCTAAATCCATCTGTGTGACTGTTCTCCACTGTGAAGATTACCACAGTCACAATTTCCCGGGATCTTCTGGACAGAGCTGTATGAGGCACTCAATTGTGTAATGACCAGCGGGAGCTTCAGTCTGCTGCTTTGTCACTATCATTAAATGAGAAACCATTCTATGCCCTAGATGGAGCAAGGACCCTCTGGAATTCTGTGGTCACATAATGAAGGCTTTTCACCTAGAATGAATTCACAGAAATGTCTTAAAATTTTGTTGTCTTGACTTTTGAGCACATGTTTTGTCAATCCAAGTGCCTTTTTTTTTTTTTAAACAGGTTAATATTTACGTAAAAGTTCTCCTGCTGATATTGTTTACAGCATTAAGCTATGCTCCATTAAGCACTTCTATGCTGAAAAAAGTGTCATCTCTAAGGGATTTAGTCGTTTTGTCATTTAGAAGTTTTTTTCCAATCTAATAAACCTGTTCAGTAACATTCTTTAGTGTAAAAAGAAAAAGTCTTGATTCTCTCGTGGGTTTAGTTATTAAGAAGGATTTGTGTCACGTATATAATCTCTAATTTTTTTAATGCATTTCCAGTCCGCCAGTTCGACGTCAGAGAGCAAGGAGGGATCGTTTGTCTAGACATAATTCCATTAGCCAGGATGAAAACTACCACCATCTTGCCTATGGGCAGCAGCAGGCAATAGAAGAGCCTCGAGCCTTTCGCCCACCGAATGTATCTCCTCGTCTGTTGCACCCAGCAGCTCACCCACCGCAGCAGAATGCAGTGATGGTTGACATTCATGATCAGGTGAGAGTTTCAGAGAACAAACACAGGGTTCTGAAGCTAAGTTAATGCAGTAGAGGTATGATATGATAGTTAAGAGTGTATTCTATTTCACATGAAATACCTTTGCTTAGCTTAGTAGTGTTTAAATAGCAAAAAATACAATAATTAGAAGTAAGATTTATGATGCATGTAATGGGTTGTCTACACAATAGGAAAGTTCATGATAATATTGTTGCGTAACTAAATTAGCTGTCCAAGCCTAATCAACTCCTCCTTAAATTCCATGAAAAATGAGATATGTGGTTGGTCCAGAACATAATTAATTTCTCTCTGCAGCAGCAGTTGGCATAAAATTCTGTAATGGAGAACCTGTAATAAAAGTTTTGGGCCCCTCACAACAAGAGGTGTTGGAGTGGGTGCAGGGAAGAGCAACAGAGCTGGTGAAGGGCCTGGAGCACAAGTCTAAAGAGGAACAGCTGAGGGATCTGGGGGGCTTTACTCTAGAAAAGAGAAGTCTCAGGGGGGACTTCATTGCTCTCTACAACTACATTAAAGGAGGATGGAGCCAGGAGGTGGCTGATCTCTTGTCACAAGGAACAAGGGATAGGACAAGAAGAAATGGCCTCAAGCTGCTCCATGAGAGGTTTAGACTGGGTATCAGGCAGATATTAGTGATTTCTTCATTTTCCTCACCAAAGGGCTGTCAGCTGTTGGAACAGGCTGCCCCAGAATGGGTGGAATGATCATCCCTGGAGGAATTTAAGACATGCCGATGTGCCCCTTAGTGTCATGGTTTAGTGGTGGACTTGGCAGTGTTAGGTTAATGGTTGGACTCAGTGATCTTAAAGGTCTTTTCCAACCTAGTTCATTCCTTGATTCTGTTGAGGTAACCTTTGTTGTTTGTTAACTTAGCAGCAGCAAAAGTCCGTTAGTTGCTACACAGTCATGATCTGGGAAATGGAACTGGTTATCTGGACATCCACTTCCCAAACTGCGTGTGCTTGGAATGTGACTTCAACAGCCCTGCTTAAAAGCTGGTTTACATTCAGTGCAGGTGTGTTTGATTCTGTATGCAGAGCATATCTCAGTAGGGAAGCATTTGTGTTTGGGACCTAGTCCAAGGTTCAAAGCTGACTCCATTCCAGCCATCTCACAGCCTTACGTGTTGATGAACAATTTTACTGCTGCAGCATCTCAAAAATTCAAATTGTGTTGTTCCTTTATGCAGCAGGATCACATCACGATCACATTGGATAAACTATTTTTCCATCCCACCTCCTCTAACTTCCAGGCATCACCCATGATCAGATAGTGTTTCCAGACTAACTGAGGTCTTCCATGGTGATGTCCTCAGGGACAGAACCATTTGAAGAGGTCATTTTTTATTATTACAGTTCAGAATGACACTGCACATTGCGCTGTATGCTGTGCAACACTGTTAAGAGTTTACAGTAAGTCGTTGAACACTTTTTCTCCTGTTGCTGCAGATCCATCAGGGCGCAGTTCCTGTCTCCTACACGGTGACCACAGTGGCTCCACATGGGATACCGCTTTGCACGGGCCAGCACATCCCAGCCTGCAGTGCACAGCAGGTCCCAGGCTGCTCAGTGGTTTTCAGTGGGCAGCACCTTCCAGTTTGCAGTGTGCCTCCCCCAGTAAGTGGGTCTCTGTAATTACATTTAATCTTAGACCTTTGTGTGGCTTTAATTGTGTTGGAGATAGCCATTTTGTCCCCCTGTGGTAAATTGCAGTGGCCTTAGAGCTGGTAAGCATATGGTACTTACCCACTGTGTTTATACAGTATGACTGTAGGATGGAGTCCTGTCTTTTTTAATTCAAACTAAATGGTAGTTTATGAAATGACTTCTCAGCTATTCTGCATACTTTCATATAGTAAGAGGAAGGATTCTAAGGCTTATATTAGGCAGCTTACCTAGAAAAGAAATCTTACCTTAAAGACCTTGTTCAGAAATTGGGTATATACAAAAAGGGCTGATATTCGAAAGTCAGTTTTCTTCTGAGAAGTAGTAAGATCCTGAAAGATGTGACTTTAAAGCTGAGAAGGGCTCTTCTGTTACTCAAAATTTTCCCATAAAATGAATTTAAATTTAATTTTTCTTTAATAATGATGCCTCTCTGTGCTTCTCTGGGAATAAAATAAAGTGCCTCAACTGGCTAACTTGCTGTATTTAAATTTGAGATAATATGAAGTGTTTTCTCAGGATTTTTTATGTATCAACTTAGAGGTAACCACTTTCCAGGTCATAGCTTTCTGATGCTACCATTCTGTGGAAATGTCACCATTAAGTGTTACCAGGCACAGAGATGAAGAGTGTACCTTGAGAAGTTTCAGCAGTACGAATGAAGGTTGCAGAACCTACTGGAAGACTTGCTTCCCCTCTCCCCCTCCATTTTCTAACATAAATCTGTAATATCATACATAAATACTATATGTCCAGTCCATAATAGTGTCCAGTCGCTGTTTACAGTGGTGGTGTAAACACTCATCACTGCCAGCTGTGCATTTGCCAGCAGTGAACTTTTTCCTGTTGTATGTTTTGTGACCTGAGGGCATGAATGAGCCTGTGACATTGTAACAAAACCAGTGATGGGACCTCCTATTTCTGTGAGCTGCTCATTGTAGAGTGAGTGTAATGTGCTTTTGGGTGACATTTATCCGCATGAGTGTCATTTATCCCCTGAAGTGTCTATTGCAGACAATAAGGTCTGCAGCATACTGCTGGCCAGTCTGGAGTATTTGTGGGCAACATTTCCCCTTACTTTTCAAATTGGAGAAAATATGTTACGTGAGTCAATGGGTGCCCCTGAGGCAGAATGAGAGACGACAGTTTTCTTCTGTTCAGTTATGGTGTTAGTGGAGCAAAGCAATCTCAGACTGGGTACATATTGATTAGAACAGTACTTGCATAATAAATTCAGAAAGGGAAGAAAGCAGCATGTCCTGAAAAACAGGAGCAGAGAAAAAGCTAAAATTATTCTGGGTCTTAGAGAAATCCAAACAACAGACACTAATAATCTTACCCCCTGCTTTGAGCAGGTATATCACTTGTGTAATTCATAAAATGTTTTATAATTCAACAATACAGCTGTGCTTTAATATTTAATGCGCAGGAGTAATATTTAATACACGGGAGTAAAGCCCTAACCAGGTTGTTTGGACTGAATGTACAACAGTTAATCAAGTTGAGAGGATGGATGCTGTACAAGTGAATATAGAGAATTAAGTTTGAGTTTATGTCGGATCAGCAGGCAGACTCTATGCTTTCTTCTAGTATGTCACAGAATTAATAAATAATATAAGTTAGGAGGGGCTCTGAAGGTCCCCTGTTAAGAGCAGAATCAGTTTCCAAGGATGGAGAATTCACAGCCCCTCTAAAGCCTCAGCTCCAGTGTTGGACTATCGTTGTGGTGAAGATTTTCTTTTGTGTATGTGGTCGAAATTTCTTTGCTGAAACTTGATTGCATTGGTCCTTGGTCCCTCTCTGAGTAAGAGTCAGGTTACGCATATCTGCTTTCATGAAGTAGCTGAAGGCAATGGTAAGGTCTTCGCTTATTTTTCTCTTTCTAAGGCAGAACAAATGAGTTCTGCAGCCTCTTTTAGGCAGTGTACTCCAAGTTTGTGGGCATCATGCTGCTATTTCAGTGGACTTATCTCAGTATGTCACTTTCTGTCTTTGGCCCTGAGGAGGCCAGAACAGAACTCAGGACTTGAGATACAGTTTCACAAGGTCTCTGTGGAGGGGTGGAATCACTTCACTGGACCCACCAGTTACATTGCTGGTAATGCCCCCCAGCATGAGTACACTGTGGCTCTTGTGTTCTTGTACTGACATGCCCATGAGAACAAAACCTTTATTCCTGCAAATCTGCTCACCAGCCACTGTCAAAATGTCCTGCTCCATGGAGTTGTTCTCTTCCAATGCCAGACTTCACATTTGCCTTTGAACTTCACATGGTTCCTGTCAAACAGTTTCTCCAGCTTATAGAAGCCCATCTGAAAGGCAGCCCTGTCCTCCAGCATGTCAACTTGCTCACCAGTTTCATCTGTGAACTTCCAGTATCTGTTTGTTACTTCAACAATATGTCTCTCTCACTGCATATATAACTATAAAATAAACAGATGTCATCAGTGATATACCTTCATCAGTTTTAACACTTCTCGGAAGCATATGTTCAAACAGCACAAGTTTTACAAAAGCCTGAATGAACAAACAAGGAGTTTTCATCTTTTTACACTTCAAAGATAATGCAGTCTCATTTGCTCAGACTTAAAATGTGCCATGGTCAGAGCACAGGTCATTCCAAACATATATTTGAGCTATGGTGGTAATCTTCACCATACAGAATCTTGGGATGCAACATATTTTAATATGTTCCTGCAAGTGCCTTCGGTTTTAAAGAACACTAGGTGGTGTTCTACCTGCAACTTTAACTATTTCAGAGAAAAGTTCAATTAATTAAATGCAATAAAAAATGTACTTTAATAACAGAAGCACCTGCCTGTTGTGTTTCTTTTTTAGAAAAATGACATAGTAACTGAGGGTGAAGAGCAATCAGCATCTAAGAAACAACAGTAGTTAGATCAAATTAACCTGCAACTGTTTCAGTGCATGTAAGGATTTATGTTAGATCACAATCACAGGAAATTGAGGTGATAGTTCCACCTCCACTACTTTAATCTAATTTTAAACTATGTCTCTACCATTTTATGCCATTACAGTCAGTGTGCATGATATGTTTTGTGTGACATGAATAAAATGAAAAAATGACGGGTCAGAGCTGGGTTCTCTTTCTTTATAAGTTTTGATAACAGGTGTCTTATTAATGCCTGACATGCTGATGATGGATCAAAAAGCAAGAAAAAGAGAATGCTGTTTTTCTTGCTCCTCCAAATCTAGAGTTGGAAGTAAAACTGAACACTTCCACAGAGCACATTTCTGCTCCCTTGCAGTGCCTTCATCATTTAGTGTTCAGACTTTAGTGCCCAAAGTTGCTTTTGTGTGAGGAATGTCAAAGAGGAGAGAAAAAGGGCTATTTCCCATAGTAGCTGTCACTTAGGTAGCTGCCTTCAGATCATGGGGCTCACCTCAAAGTGCAGAACTGAGCAGATCTTAGAAATTATTTCTAGTGTATGAAGCAACAGAGCTTTTAAAGCACAGTCTTGGCAGCTGGGAGTCTCTCAGCTCCATAAAGATCTTAACATGGTTGCAAGGCCATTGCTTTGGCATGTCATCTTGAAGGTAATACATGAGGAAAATAAAATTAGCTAGGACAAATGTATCTGCTCATCTTACAAGTCTGTAATCTTGGAGTATTGAAAACTGTAACTCCCACTGTACCTTCTGAGAAAGGGCAGTTACTTTGCACCTAGCAGATGTCACACTTTGGTACTTGCAGAGTCTGTTCTGCACTAGTCACTTGAGTATTTGAGTGAGTTACTATTTAAGTGTGTAGTGGAGGCTTTTCCAAGGAGGCAAGAAAACTGTTTGGTTTAGTGATGTCTTTACAGAATAGAGAATGTTCTATAGGGGATATTTGTGCTAGAGACAAAAATATGTTGTTTTCATTTTATTTCAGATGCTTCAGGCGTGCTCAGTCCAGCACCTACCTGTACCATATGCAGCATTTCCACCCCTCATTTCTAGTGACCCATTCCTATTACATCCTCCTCACATCTCTCCACACCACCCTCCTCACTTACCTACTCCAGGACAGTTTGTTCCTTTCCAAGCACAGCAGTCACGGTCGGTAAGTAAAGCTTCTTGCCCACCTCTCTGTACAACTGGTAGGACTGGTTGGGCAAATAGTGCCAATACCTGGGTGAGGAAACAGAAGGATTTTGTTTAAAGTAACGTGTTTTTGTACTTATGCATCCTTAGGAAGTCTGTAACCACTTGGTGTGAAGATGGAAAAACAGTTTTAAAGTTCACGGTGTTTCTGTGCAGATTTCATCAGCTTTTTCTCCGTAGGCCTTTACTTCTGTTAAAAGGATGTATATTTGCTTCACCAACTATTCCTTTGAGTGTTTCTTTCCTAGGAAGCAGAAGAGAGCCCAGAGGAGGTCGTGTAGTGCAGTAGTAGTCTCGGAGAAAAGCTTAACAGACAGAGAGATGAAAGCACAGAATGTTGCTTTCATTACATGCTTTTTCTGCATTCTCAGTTAATTTTTAAATGATCAGTGCTTTTCCTAGAACATTATGACCTTAGGTTGTCCGGACATTAAAAAGCCTCCAGTATCCTTTTCCCTTTTTGTTTTTTGGTTTTTGTTTTTGTTTTTTTTCCTTTCTCTTTTTCCACTCATGAGAGTTACTGATGCCTTTGCTTAAGCAGACTTGGCTTAGTGATAAAGACAAATACGAGAAAATGTCTCTGGTTTGGATTTGAGGGTGATTAAACTTTCAGTTGTGGCCTACAGCTCTTGCTGTGAGGTTGTCTGTGTACTCATGTCCATTTGTTTGCTCCTCTTGACTAGAAGATGCCAGTATTTCACTAAGACAGAAATAGAAAACAGCTTCTTTGTCATTTACAAACACTGCTGAGACTTCTCGATGTCATGCCTCAGTGTGGTTAGGGTGGTAATCACTGTGTTGTGATGATGGGAGAACAGCTGGAAAAATATATTTTTCAGTGGTAATCTTTAAAGACTTTCCTTCAGAAAATGCATGGGGTTTAACTCAGGTGTTAGCTTGGGTTGCTTACTTAGGTTACTGACTAGGCTTGCCTGTCAACTTTTACCTCTGGCAAAACAGTTGTGTCTTAATGGTTTAAGAGTACCTTGTGTTTAAAGCTTGCTTTGCATCAAGGGAAACAGAATTTTCCTTTGGTTTGGCTTTCTTAGCTGAATTTCTTGAAATGGTAGAAATCAGTGTCAGAAAGAGAAACGTTTATTAATGAAATATTGACAATTCCTGGTTATTTCTTGAGTGCTTTTAGGCCTGACTGATGTACTATAGTTGACTAGATTACAATACTGAACTGGAATCTCACACTTCTGAAACCTCTGGACTGCATGTTCTTGGTAGGACTGCTTGCATGACCCTCCTAGGAAAGCCTTTGCTTGATTGTTCAACATCATCAGCAGTTTAATCTGCTGGACGTGCCATATTTCCTCTCCACTTTTCAGATTTTTTGGCACATTTTCAGTTCTTGTCTATGGTTGTTTTTTTTTTTTCTCTCACATAGTTGTACAGTGAGAGCAGACTGGCAAGGAGGAGAGCAAATATTTGTCCTGAAAAATGCAAGACACAGGAAATTACAGCCACTCCTATATTTGCCAGCTCACATAAATTCCTGGTCTGTAAGCATGGCTAGCTCAAAAAGGTGAATTTGCATCAAATGTGTAGTGTTTTCTTTGCTTTTTGGTAGTGTTAATGACACAGGAATTGTTCACAGAGTTACTATGTGAAACTGAGTACAATTATACCTATAAATTTTATTTATTCATATATTACCTTATAATATTGACTGCAGCAGCTCAGAATATACATCTAGGATTGCAGTTTTTTACTTGGGAAAGATGCATCTCTCTTATTGCAACAAAGCCTCTCTCTCTTTTTTTTTTCTTTTAGCCACTTCAAAGGATAGAAAATGAAGTGGAACTGCTTGGAGACCATCTTCCTGTAGGAAGTTTTACGTACCCTCCTTCAGCCCATCCACCAACATTGCCTCCTTCAGCTCCCCTCCAGTTCCTAAGCCATGATCCCTTACACCAGGAAGTGTCATTTGGTGTTGTAAGTATTGTTTTCTGTGTTACATTATTGTTCATGCTGCGTTGACATGCCTGATCTTTATTCTGTGTTACATTTTGTTCAAAAGTGGCATTTCTTGCAGTGTATTCTATTATTGGCTATAGCTGCATAGCATGGTATTTACTTTAAACTGTTTTAATCAAGCCAAGGGTAACTTAATGACACCAGCACATGATTACTGATAATATTACCTGCAGAGTGTCATAGAAGTTACTTAGAAAACATTCCATGTTGCTACACAGACCAGGACTTCTACTGCAGAAACTAATTAGTGCAGTTTAGAAAAGCTGCTGTCACTTCTAGCTAATTGTTCATTGTATGCTGAGTTTCCAAAAGTCAGGGAAGCTAGAATGCTTTAGAAATCACTTTTCTTCAGAATGTTTGGTACAGAATGCTTCCATAATGCAGACTGCATTAAGCTGACCAGTGCATAAAGTTGACAAAAAGTTCAAGGCAATCAATATTGTGATTTAGAATTCTAAGTGAGAATGAAATTTTAGGCCCCGTGGCTACAGGATATACAGATAGCTTCTCTTTAAGTGTTTTTGAAATCACTGAACCTGTTTAAATGCTTGCTGCAGTCCTTATAAAGGTTCAAATTAGTCTTCACCATTAAATACTTAGCTCACTCTTAAACTAAAGGTGTACAGATTTTCAGTGAAGTTTTCAGTCATTGTGAGCCACTCTGGAGACAAAAGCACTTAAGAACTTTCGTAAACTGCTTGTGTTTTATTCAACATTTTTTCTGGATGAATTACAGTCTGATCACAAACATTTTGGTTAGCATGAGGCTTTCTTGATTTCCAAGTTCAGTGTTTAAAGTAGATAAAGAGCACAATGCCACTTTTTGCAGATTATGTTGCACTTGTGCTCCCTGCAGGTGTGGTTTGTGTATCACTAGGGAGTAGAATAGAGGTGTATTACAAGTAATCATGTGGTCTTTTATAAAGCTATCCTGAATCTTTATGAAATTGTATTTTTATTAAAATTATGGTCGGACGGCAGCATTTTTGATTCCTGTTCACTCAGTGAACACGGCAGTTTCTGGTTTTGGATTGCAGAATCCATGAAAGCAGTAAAATTGATACTTGCTATGTCTAGTTTGTGACCTTGCTTTCAAGAAGACAACCCATGCTTTTTTGCAGTGTGTTTATATTCATATGTAAATTTTATGTATGACATGGGCTACCTATATATTAATATTTCCATTATAATGTTAACGGAGGTTTTAGGCTAGTCATTGGTGGTGTTGGGCTTTTGCATTTTCTTAAATTTCAAACATGGAAGAAGTGCATGTTAGTAGACTATTTTAGTGTACTTTGTTTCAAAAAACCCCAAAGTCTCAAGGCTTTCAAATACGGTTCAATATGAGTGTACATGAATTTCAGTTTTAAAAATTATTTAAAAAAAAATAGTATTTTGGATATTTCTGGGGAAATACAGTGGAATTTAAGTGTAAATTTTTTAGCTATGCATGTTCCCATGTTAGTAGGTAATGCAAGGAATTTTGAGCACTTACAATGAAAACTTCAATATACAAGTAAGGAGCTTAACATGCAAACGAAAAAAAAATGTGACAAAAAGCACTGATTTATCCATGGAAATAGTACACTGAAGCTTTAGGCTTGACTGTCTCTTTATGTGTTATCCAGCTGCAGAAATTGTACTGATTAAACTCTTGTTGTATACTTGAAAGGCTTCAGCCCTTCTTTAACATAAGTGTAAATATACACCATTGTGTAACAGTTAAGGGGTTTGTTTGGGTTTTTTGGGGAGGTTTTTTGAAAATCTTTTTAAAGGCTTATTTACTCAGCCACTCATGCACAAGTCTGTGGAACAGCACCAGGTCTAAAACCTGGGCTTTTATATTTAGAAGGGACTCAGCAGTTCAAGCCCTGTTTCCCAAGCCAGACTATCACACAAGAGCTAGCTAGGATTTGTGACTTACCACTTTTTCATATGGAATGGCATGATTGTATGTTACTGATGAGCATTGTTTCAAACTGAGGCTGAGGTTCTTTTGTATTTGAGCAGAGGCTAGATTTTTTTAATAATGCTTTATTGAAAGTGGATTTCAATATTCAAGTTTCATTTTATTTTGTGATTAAGAAAACAAAATGTTGAATCACAGACTCAAAGACTGGTTGAGGTTGGAAGGGACCTCTGAAGGTCATCTGGTCCAACCTCCCTGCTCCAGCAGGGTCACATGAAGCTGGTTGCCCAAGGCAATTTTTGAAGTTCTCTAAGGAAGGAGACTCCACCACTCTGTGGGCAGCAAGTGTTTCCTGATGTTGAGATGGAGCCTCCTGTGTTTCAGTTTGTGCCCATTGCCTGTGGTCTTGTCACTGGGCGCCATTGAAAAGAGCCTGGCTCCATCTTCTTTGCACCCTATTTGTACACACTGCTGAGATCCCCCTGAACCTTGTCTTCGCCAGGCTGTACAGTTCCAACTCTCATACATGAGATGCTCTGGTCCCATCTTAGTCACCCTTTGTTAGACCCTCCCTAGTATGTCCATGTCTGTTGTGTGCTGGCGAGCCCAAAACTGGACAGAAGTTCCAGTTCCACAAGTTCCATTTGAAGATTATTGTCTTCTTTCTTGCAGCCTTACCCACCGTTCCTGCCTCGAAGACTCACAGGGCGCAGCAGATACCGGACACAGCAGCCACTACCACCACACCCTTACCATCCCAGCCTATTACCTTACGTGCTGTAAGTTCAAAGTATATTTGCTTCCATGTAGGCTATTAAGTCACTTGACTTCCAACAAGTCTTGGGACATTTTATGGTTGGACTCTACCAGGAGCAGGCAAAAGTTTAGCTGTCCCAGAGAGGAGGAAAACTTACATTTCTGTATTGTTCTTCAGCCTGTTTCAAATAACATACACCCTTTTTTGAGGCACAGCACCCTCTTTGTTTCTGAACTCTTTGTACAATCTTCAGCACATTTCAAAACTTCGTTCTTTGATACTCCGTTACAGAGGCATGGTTAGACTGTAGGATAAATCCTAGGATCCTTCACTTACAAAATAAATCTTTTTTGTTTGGTTCTTAGTTATGAAATACAAGGCTGAAAGCTTTCTGTGATGTGTTCCAATTAGACTAAACTGCTGATCTTTTAGAGCTGTTGAATTTCTGCTCTACCTCTGATTAGCCGTTCGTGGAAAAATTTCAGGACAATTAACATTTAGGAATTATTCATAGTGTGTTATGGTAGACTCCTGGGGTGGGGATGGGGAGGAGGGGGAGGGGAGAGATTTGGATATATAACGTGATATTTATTACTCTGTTCTGTTTTGGAAATAAGTATGAAATGTTGTGGCACAGTAATTCCTGATGAGTTCAGTGGGATTTTAGTATATTTTAGTGCTGTGAATTTGTGATTTATATGTCTGTGCATTAAATTTTGACCCACAGTACTATCCTGAGTGGTAGAAACACTTGTTGAATAAAAATAAGATTAAAATAAAATAACACAGGAAAATATCTCTCTAGCTTCTCTCTCTGAAGAAATTCTGCTTTAACCAGAAGCATGTGAGATGAATTTGTGCTTGCCTTCAGTGTGGAAGTCGGTGCAGTAGTATATGCTTTTTGTCTTCATTGTGTGTTTTTAGGCTTACAGAAGTTTCAGGGCTTTTGTACTGAAAAGCTAAGTAAACTTAGAATTCCTTTTCTTTGTTGGTATTTTATCCACTTAAAGAAATAAAATGTATTTAAAGCCAGAATGTCAATTAATTGTCAGTTTTAGCTCTCCATAATTTGTTATAATCAAGAGATTAGTGTAATAACTCTGAGCCTGGTTAAAAGTATAATCTGAAACATGTATGCAATTAAAAAAGGCAGCACTTCCAGTATCAAAAAGTGGCAGAATTAGCTTTTTCCTTTGACTCTTGCTTGTCTATTCTTCACTTCAAACTTAACATTTTTAATGGTACTAAGAACTTGCTGATTTGAGGGGGATCAGTAAGGTAACCTTATCCCTCTGCCAGATGTTTCTGTGCATTCCCTCAGCAAGATGTTGAATCTTTGCATTGTTTGCTCTCATGGTAGATCAATGCTTCCAGTGCCACCTGCAGTTGGACCAGCTTTCAGCTTTGAGTTGGATGTGGAAGATGGAGAGGTAGAAAACTATGAGGTTGGTGTGCAAACTGCAACTACCTTTAATGAAACAATGTTGACTAAAGCAATAAATAAAATCGTATTATATTTTGCTTTTAATCCTGCTTTTGTCTTTCAAATAAGTACAGTGACTGTGAAGACAAAATCAAAAAAATATCCTTTCAGGGGTTTTTGAAATACTGGGTATTAGAAGAGCGTAGCTTTATTTTTTGCCTGTTGCTCTTTCCCAGAATTTACCATTCCAGGCTAGCAATCCTCAAATTGCTGAGCTTTTATGTACTACATGCTACTCTTCTACTTTTAAGTCTTAGTTGATTTTAAATACCAAATAGAAGTGAAGCACTTTCAAAAGAACAGGGTAAGTTACTGATTCTAAGTGTGTAACTTTACATAATAGTATTAATACAGAATGGTGTCGATGTCAAGGATTGATTAATCTAAATGCAATGTTTACAAAACTGCCTTAATGCCTTTCCTTCTTGTCCCTCAGAAGGGTACACTAATTCACATCTATAGATGTAGAACCCTCTTTAATATCCTCCATAATTATGGGGCAGTTATAGCTGTTGTGTCTTTGCTGGTTCTGAGGCTATTGGGTTCTATTGGATTTCTCTTCAAACAGTTATCACCAACCCTTAATTCTGCATCTCTTTGCTCCTTTTAAAAGCTCTGTGTAGTTACACATTTTCAGTTTAATGATGCGCACTTCTGTAATAACTTCTGTGCTAGATCAGAAGCTGCAGCATCTTATTTCTAAGGATTGGGACCTTAGGTTTGTCAGTAGTAGAAATTTCTTTGTGATCACTACCATGTGCAGTTTTCACCAAATCTTTTAACTTTTCTATGCCTTGTTCTCCATCACATTTATGATATTTTTCCTAGGTCCCTTGTGAAGCAGTGCAAGTTACATACATGACAGAGTAAATTATTTACATAAGAGGCTTTTGGTTGCAATGATTGGCTTATAGACAGTGAACATAAAGTTAAGTAAAAAAAATTGCTTAAAGTTTGGTGGCATATATTTATTTTCCGGATTCAGGATAAAATCTCCCTATTTCATTTCAGTAGCCCAAGACACAAAGTGGGAAGCAGAACCTCTCCCATTAAATTCTTTGTTTCTCTCATAAGACCAGACTCACATACTTTTAGGAAGAAAATGTGCTCATTTTTTCTGGTTTTTAGCACACTTAATTTCATAGCAGGGTAGGGGGTGCTTCAGATCAAAGCATTTCTCAACTTGTGCTTGCAGCCACAGGGTTAATTGGATTCTGAGTCCTGCAGGTTTTGAAATCACAAAGACAACATCTTGCATAGTTTGGATGGCTGAAAGACACTCCGTGGGGCTTGTGTTGTAGGAAAGAAGTAAGGTTCTTCGCACTTCTTGATAGACTACTGTTCTTTGCTACTAGCTGAGGTCGTGACGCAGCCCCTGCTGGAGTAGAGCCAGAGCCTGTCTAAGCAGCAGATGTTTAAATGTCCACTTTGTGTTTTGCAGGCGCTGCTGAATTTGGCAGAACGTCTGGGAGAAGCCAAACCAAGGGGATTGACAAAGGCAGATATTGAACAGCTTCCGTCCTACAGGTTCAATCCAAACAACCACCAGTCAGAACAGACGTTGTAAGTACATTTGTCTCTTCCTTTAATTTGCAGCCTCAGCTAAGCCAGAAGGGCTTTACAAGTAGCCTTCTAGTGTCTGAAGGGGGCCTACATGGGTACTGGAGAGGGACTCTTCATCTGGGATTGTAGTGATAGGACAAGGGGTAATGGGTTCAGACTTAAACAGGGAAAGTTCAAGTTAGATATAAGGAAGAAGTTCTTCTCTGTGAGGGTGGTGAGGCCCTGGCACAGGTTGCCCAGGGAAGCTGTGGCTGCCCCATCCCTGGCAATGTTCAAGGCCAGGTTGGATGGGGCTTAGGGCAACCTGGTCTAGTGGAAGGTGTCCCTGCCTGTGACAGGGTGTTGGAACTAGATGATCTTAAGATCCTTTCCAACCCTAACAATTCTGTGATTCTATGATTCTGTGTTAGTAAGCAGTTTATTTTTTTTTTTCTTGGATTGCTTTCAGATCAAATACTATTTATCCTTTCTTTAAAACCTCTGTATAATCTCACATCATTTAGCTGTGCTTCAATTTAGTTCCTTGGGATTTAAAATAAAATACAAGTGTTACAGTTTCTGTTCAGCATACTAGACATGTCACCTGGGAATTAGTGTATGTTGAAATAGAATCATAGAATTGTTTAGGTTGGAAAAGACTTTTAAGATCATCAAGTCCAACGTTCCCCAGCACTTACAAGGTCACCACTAAACCATGTCACTTGAGGGCCTCACCTACACCGTTTGTGAACACTTCCAGGGATGATAATTCCACCACTGCCCTGGACAGCCTGTTCCAATGCCTGACCACCCTTTCAGGGAAGAAATTATTCCTAATATCCAGTCTAAACCTCCCTTGGAGCAGCTTGAGGCCATTTCCTATTGTCCTATCACTTGTTCCTTGCCAGAAGAGACCAGCCACCTCCTGGCTTCATCCTCCTTTCAGGTAGTGGTAGCAAGCGATAAGGTCCTCCCCGAGCCTTCTCTTCCCCAGTGTCATGGTTTAAGCTGTAAATCACGCGGCCCATTCTCTCACTCACTCCCCTCTCTTTCTTCCCCCCGCTCCCGGGTGGGTGGGGAGGAGAATCAAAAGAATGCAACTCCCACAGGTTGAGATAAGAACAGTTTAGTAACTAAAGTATAACACAAGACTACTACTGCTACCACCAATAATGACAAGGCACATACAAGGAAAGAATACAGTCGCTCACCACCTATACCCAGCCTGACCATGCAGTGCACCCCCCACCCTTCCGGGTCTCTGCTCTCCATTTTTACATCCTGGGCATGACGTGCTGTGGCATGGAATACCTCTTTGGTCAGTTTGGGTCACGTATCCTGTCTCTGCTTCCTCCCAGCTTCCCCTCCTCCCTGGCAAAGCATGAAACTCAGAAAGTCCTTGGCCAGATGTCATGGGTTCAGCAGCAGCAGTCATTTTTCTCCTTCTTGGTAGCTGGTGCAGCGCTGTGTTTTTGATTTTGGGCCTGGGAACAGCGCTGGTAACACCAGTGTTTTCAGTTACTGCTTAGTGATGGTCTTTTGGTCTGGCCAAGGACTTTCTGAGTTTCATGCTCTGCCAGGGAGGAGGGGAAGCTGAGAGGAAGCAGAGACAGGACACCTGACCCAAACTGACCAAAGAGGTTATTCCATACCACAGCACGTCATGCCCAGGATGTAAAAATGGAGGGCAGAGCCCCGGAAGGGTGGGGGTGCGCACTGTGTGGTCGGGCTTGGTATTAGGTGGTGAGAATTGTATTCTTTCCTTGTATTTCTCATGTCATTATTATTATTGGTGGTAGCAGTAGTGATTTGTGTTACACTTTAGTTACTAAACTGTTCTTATCTCAACCTGTGGGGGTTGCATTCTTTTTGATTCTCCTTCCTATGCCTCCGGGACTGGGGGGAAGAAAGAGGGGAAAGCGAGTGAGAGAAAGGGCTGCGTGAGTTAGGCTTAAACCACGACACCAGACCAAAACATTACCCAGCAGTAACTGAAAACACTGGTGTTATCAGCACTGTTCCCAGGCCGAAAGTCAAAAACACAGCACTGCACCAGCTGCTACGAAGGAGAAAAATGACTGCCACTGCTGAACCCAGGACACCCAGACTAAACCCCTGTCATGGGTTCAGCAGTAGCAGTCATTTTTCTCCTTCTTGGTAGCTGGTGCAGCGCTGTGTTTTTGATTTTGGGCATGGGAACGGTGCTGATAACACCCATGTTTTTAGTTACTGCTTGGTAATGTTTTGGTCTGACCAAGGACCTTTTGAGTTTCATGCTTTGCCAGGGAGGAGGGGAAGCCGGGAGGAAGCAGAGACAGGACACGTGACCCAAATTGATCAAAGAGGTATTCCATGCCACAGCACGTCATGCCCAGGATGTAAAAACGGAGAGCAGAGACGCGGAAGTGGGGGTGGGGGGTGCGTGTGTGTGTGTACTGCTTGCTTGGGCTGGGTATAGGTGGTGAGCGATTGTATTCTTTTTCCTTGTATTTCTCTTGTCATTATTATTATTGGTGATAGCAGTAGTGGTCTTGTGTTATACTTTAGTTACTAAACTGTTCTTATCTCAACCTGTGGGAGTTGCATTCTTTTGATTCTCCTTCCCATCCCTCCAGGAGCAGGGGGAAGAAAGAGGGGGGAGTGAGTGAGCAAAACTGAGTGGCTGAGAGGCTTAAACCACGACAACTCCTCCAGGTCCCTCAGCTGTTCCTCATCAGACTTGTGCTCCAGGCCCTTCACCACCTCTGTTGACCTTCTCCAGCTGTTCAGTGTACCTGCTCCAGCACCTCAATATCTCTCTTGTAGTGAGGGGCCCAGTGTCATTTTCCAGTTTCAGTGACTCTCACTGTGACTTACTAGTATCAGTAAGGAGTGAACTTTATAAATCATTGTCTCTGCCGTTTGAATTTTGATTAGACATCTGTTCTGTTGGTTGTTGTGTGCTCTTACGAGCAGGAATATTTGATTTGTGATTCGAAAGCACAGGGGAAGGAAGGGAAATAGAATAATGCAATTCTCAGTTTACATTGTCGCTACACATCGTTAACCACAGGTGTAGGTAACTAGCTCTACCCATGTTGCAATACCTGTAAGGTTTTGTGGAGCATATGTTTGTTGTTCTCACAAGATACATTTGAAATTTGTTGTCTTTTTTAGGTGTGTGGTGTGCATGTGTGATTTTGAGTCAAGGCAGCTACTTCGAGTCTTACCCTGTAACCATGAATTCCATGCCAAGTGTGTTGATAAATGGCTGAAGGTAAGGAAAAAATAAATAAATCCCTGTTGGACAGTAATTTTATGTTTGAAGGAGGGTATTTTGCTGTTACACTTTATCTTGATTCAATTTTCTAATGCTTAGGCTAGAAATGCTAACAGAGTGGAAGCACTGTCTGCTTTTATTTATATTTTTATAACAGTTGGTGAAGAATGCTTCTTTATAATCTTTGGCTCAAGGAAGAATGAATATGAATAGAATGATTTTCTTTGATCTTTTTGTTTTCTATTTGCACAAAGCAATAAGTGAATTCAAGTAATATTTGAAATTAAGGAAGACTTGAAAACAGAACAGTAACATAGTATAGGAATTGCGAATTAGAGTTAGAGCCACCATCATCACAGAAACTGTTTTACGTATTCTGCATAGCAAGAATCATAAAATGAACACTAATACCTTCCTCCTCCATTTTGTTATTAATGTTATGTGCTGGGGCAAATGTGTTATGTGTGTATGTATATGTGTTATGCATATATACATACATATAGATATATATTTTATACAAATAGAAATTACAGTATTACAAAACTATGACATAACCTTCCAAGAGAGTTTGAGTGGAAAAGATCTAGAACCAGGGCAACCAAGCAGGAGGAGAAGAAAATAGCAGCAGCACAGAAGGTGCGAAGAACAGGAAATACAAATAAGTTCATGATGATGGATGGACATCTCTACAAGCTGTATTAGCTAGGTCTACTCTCAGCAAGGTATTGATTCTCATCTTGCATCAGCTTTTTTTGGTATTTTATTGTGTTCAGCTTTAGTTTAATCTGTCTGAAGTCTGTTGTGTAGAACATTTGAAACTGCAATGATCCTATGTTAATACAGGATACAGTCCCTAGAGAATGACAAATGATGCTTGTTGTTTAAGAAAAACACTCATCTTTATGGCTTCATAAAAGCCAGAAAGCACATGTCTTGGGCATGCACTAAAATATGCAGGGAATATAAAAAAAACCCAAGTTAATATTGCCAGCATTCTTTTGGCTAACAAGATATCAAGAAATACGAGAAGGATTTTAAAGACTGGGATATAAAATGGAAGAGGAGCCCAAGAAAGTGGGTCAGTATTCAAGATCACATCCTCCAAGCTCAGGAGCAATGTATCCTGAGAAAGAGGAAGTTGGGCAACAACACCGGGAGGCCTGTGTGGAGGAACAAAGGAGCTCCTGAAGAAAATGCATCATAAAAAAAGAGGCCTACAGAGGGCAGAAGGAAGTTCAACAACACCAAGTGCAAGTTCCTGCCCCTGGGTCAGGGCAGTCACAAGCACAAACACAGGCTGGGGCAGACTGGATGGAGCAGCCCTGAGGAGAAGGACTTGGGGGTACTGGTCAATGAGAAGCTCCCCATGACCCGGCTTCTGTATGTGCTTGAGCCCAGAACCCCCCTGTGTGCTGGGCTGCATCCCCAGTGCATGAGCAGCAGGTCGAGGGGGGGAATCTCCCCCTCTGCTGCACTCTGGGGAGACCCCCCTGCAGTCCTGTGTCCAGCTCTGGGGCAACAGCACAAGACAGATGTGGAGCTGTTGGAGCGAGTCCAGAGGAGGCCACAAAGATTCTGTGAGGGCTAGAGCAGCTCTGCCCTGGAGACAGGCTGAGAGAGCTGGGCTTGTTCAACCTGGGTAAGAGAAGGCTTCTTAAGGGGGGACCTTAGAGCAGCTCCCAGTACGTACAGGGGCTACCAGTAAAGTTGAAGAGGGGCTTTTGACAAGGGCCTGAAGGGACGGGACAAGGGGGAATGGCTTTAACCTGACAGAAGGGAGATTGAGATGAGCTCTTTGGCAGAAGTTCTTCCCTGTGAGGGTGGTGAGGTGCTGGCACAGGTTTCCCAGGGAAGCTGTGGCTGCCCCATTCCTGGCACTGTTCAAGGCCAAGTAGGATGAGGCTTGGAGCAACCTGGTGTAGTGGAAGGTGTCCCTGGCCATGGCAGGGGGTTGGAACTGGATGACCTTTAAGGTCCTTTCCAACCCAAACCAGTCTGTGATTCTATGAAAAACTGCTATTATTAGTGTCAGCTAGGTGGAGTAATGAATTTAATAACACACAATCTAAACCTAAATGGGTGCAACTACACCCATCTGAAACTGCCTGTCTTGGCAACATGTGTACCAGAGCTGGATGCAAGGTAAGCTAGACAAGATTGAAGTATTGTAGTGTAAGATTGCTGAGGCAATATTTTTACAATGTATGGTTTAGTAGGTACGATGGCGGTGTATAGAAATAAAGATTATTTTACTTTGCAGATTATAACAAATTACTTGTAACACCAGTCTATTTTAGTTACAGCCTATGTCTAAACGCTTACAATTAAGCAAGCATGTGGCTTGCTGATGCATAAAAGGTTTGATCTGCCCTGTGAACAGTTCCACCTTCTTAGGTAATGTGAGGAAGTGAGAGGAGATATTCTTCCACAGTGCATTAGGTTGCTCGCTTTAATCTATGCTTTCCTAAAGCAAGGCTAAAGACTTGTGAGAGAAGATGTAATACAGTGGGGGAAGCAGAATGAACAAGAGGGAGGTTATCCTTTTGCTTTTCAAAGTACCATCACCTGTTAAATTTCACAGCCTTTGGTTATTTGTTAATATCCTAAATCCTTTAATTAACTATAAATACACCAGAAATCTGGTTTTTGTAAAGTAAGGGGTTAGTCATCATTCCAAAGGACAGCTCTGTAACTTGACCTGTCATCACCCTGAGGGTTTAAAACCAGAGAACAAAGACAACTTGTCTTTGTATTTCACATTCTTATAGGAAATGCTGTACATATATATAGGAAAAAGACACTAACACCAAAGTAGTGCAATGCTTTTTAGAGCATTCTAGTAGACCTACAGTTTCATTATTGCAAATGTGGTTCACTTTAGCCTTGTTTTTTATAATTGACTGGGTTAATTCATTGTGCTGCTGTCTTCTTACAGTATAAAAATTAAGTTGCCTGACAGAGTGGCTAGTTAGAAGGTCAATATAACAGTCTTATGTCCATCTTACTCCTCTTTTTGCACCGAAGAGTCATGTTAAATGCCAGGAAGGGGAAATAAATTCCATGAAAGGCATCAGAATGCAGCTATATTTAAACCTAGTGTTCAGGTAGGATCTTGAGAAGTTATTCAAAAGGCAGTGCTGCAGTGTCTGTAGTTTTACCCTGGCACAGTGGATTTATTTCTGTCAATTCCTATCAGGACATTACTCCCACTGAATGCTCTGTTTCGTGCTAGAAGTGGGAGATACTTTATTATTTGTCTAAGCAAATACCTCTTGATTCATTACTCCATTGAATTTTGAAGAACATGCCTTTCTATTTGAAAAATTATATTAGCAGTATTATATTGGGGATAATGCGAACACAAAGTAGCGGCCAAGAAATGGCATCATCCTCAAGTAATTTCAGAGCTGCTAGTGAAAGAGACAGAAAAGAATTTTGAATTGATTCTCCAGTTCATGCTTTACAGAAAATATGAAGTAATAACTGCGATGTAAACTGTAAGACAATAATAACAGTACTAATTGACAGCAAAAATGCACCCTCATTTTAACTTGCATCATTAAATAATGGTTTTCAGTAATAACATGTTACTTTTATTGGAATTTATTGTTTGGGTTTGAGGTTTGTGACAGTGGTTTCTGAAGTCTGGCCTGCAGAGCCACATTTCTGATGCTATCACTTGTATATTCATTGAAAACTTTGGCCATGTTGGAAAAAAATGGAGTTGACTGTGGTTAGTCCTGCAGTTCTGAACTATAAAAATATGGGATTTGGGGCAGGGAATAGTTCTGGTCACTCAGCCCTTCACTACAGAAATGTTTTGTCAAATATGTTACTTATTTATTTAGGGCTTTTTCTCACTATTTGGTAAAATGAAATTAGCCTTTATTTGAAAAGGGGTTTGAAAAGGCAGAAATACTTTTCCCTGTAGCTTAAGGAATGCTACTTCTCATTTTCCTTAACATTTTAAGGAAGCTATAAAAGTAAGGGGGTCACAGGACATATTTTCAGAGAGTGCTTTGCTCAGTTCAGCCCTCATGGTGTGTGCTACCTGAATACCTGAATACCTGTTCCATCAGGTTGTCTTCTCCCTCCTCCTCCTTCCCCTTCTCTTTCTCTTTACCAAAACTCTTTCACTTTTCCTCTGGTCTTCTTTCAGCTTTGACCAAGTCTATGTGGTGTGTTTCTATGAGAATAACTGAATGAGCAGGGTACGAAGAGATGTGATCCTTGATCAGTAGAGCTTGTGACAGTGTGACACCCTTATATAGGACATTGATTTGCACCCCAAGTCTGGTTTTGGTGGGTTTCTCTGCAGCACATAGTAATCTTCTGAGTTGCATCCACCTGATTGCAATATACTGTAACTAAGAATCTGCATTAATAAACCCACCATCACTTACATGAAGCCTCATTTTCTGTTTTGCTATGACTTTAAAGATAAAAGGCACATTTTTTTGTACTAATTTTGAATTGGCAAACTTAATTATACCTTAGTCATGCTTTTGTTTGGAGTACTCTTGAGTAGCTTTTTAGTGCTCACAGATGTCAGTGTCATGTACAGATTACCTCAACAGCATGTGCCAGTGCAGTAAACAGTCTTCTGTTTCTGCTTTCACAGGCAAATCGGACCTGCCCAATTTGTAGAGCTGATGCTTCAGAAGTGCACCGTGATTCAGAATGACCAATCTAAGAGTACAAACCTGGTTTGGGTGTTCCTATCACGTGTATATATGAACTATCTATTGAACTTACCCCTATGGCTTCCAGCCTGCCCTTTACACAAAAGGGTCGATGGACCTTACTTTGCACTGTGTGACTTAATTAATTATAAAGCATATAACTAGTCTTCACAGTTATGGGATTGTTATACTAACAGAGTGAGTGGACCTCCAAAGATTTTTATTTTTGGGTTTGGTTGGTTGGTTGCGTTTTTTAGCTTACTTTTGTGTGTGCACTAACATTCCCTGGTTTTTGTGTGATCATTCCGAGTGTTGCTGCAAGATTACTGTGGATGTGATCTTTAAGCATGTGCTTTTGTATAAAAAAAAATGAAGAAAAAAGAAAAAAAAAAAGGTAGCTTCAGACCATATAGCAATCTACCTTATATAGAGCCTTCAGATACTGTGAGTGGGAATGGATGGTGCGAGAGTGTGTTTGCTTGTGAGAGGGTGCTTGACGCATGCTTGTGACTGAGTGTGCACGTGTGTCTGAGAACCTATATACCAGCATGTACTGAGAACGTATGTGTGTAGTAATAATTATGCTGCAATGTATAATCTTGTGTGTTATTTAAACAGTACTAGTACTGTACACTGGTTCCTTTCCTTGTGTTTGCAGTTGCACACTGAATGCAATGGGTGCAGCAATTACAGACATTTAGTATTTCCCCTCCAATGTACTTACAGGTATAAAGACCTTTCTGCCTACTACTCCAACAGCTGTTATGCTTCCCCTTCATTGGAGGCTTTAAATGTGTACCACTAAAGAGCGCAGTGATTGTTCATATGTGAGTGACCTTGGGGTTATTAGCGTACATTTAAAAGTCTGGATTTTTAAATGGCTTATTTACAAGTTATTTTATCAATATAAAGTTGCAATATCGCACAAATCATTTAGCAATATTTTCAGTTGCTAATATGAATAGTAATGCTTTCATCTTTTTAAATTTTTCCAGCTGGGTTTGCCAGTTATGTGCTTCCTTCATGAAAGGAAGCAGAAAGGATTGAGGCTCTTATGCAACAGCTCTTCACTTTTGGCCATTGTACTTGCTAAGAACATAATCTTTTAGCTTATAACCATTGGCTTTAATTGCATACATTCATTGTCATTTACAAGGGAGTTTGTATAAAACTAAAATAACTTGTAAAAGGTTACAGTTTTATTTCTGCAACTTTGTGAATAAAATTAAACTTTTTTAGCATTTTCCCAGAGAAGTAGAAATTCTTATGTCCTCCATTGTACCACAGGAGAAGATGAGTTTTGGTCACTAGTTGCAGAATTCAGCTGCCATGATGCTGCTTCCTGCCCTTCCATATTTCATGATGGGTGAGTGTACTGTGAAGAAGAAACTCCCTTCGTTTTTGCAATCAAGTTTCCAAAGCACTCCACTATAGGAGAGAATTGAAACAGCACCTTCTAGAGCAGTGCTGAGGAACAGGAGGTGATAACTTCTGTTCAGGTGCTCTGAATAACCTTTTTTTGGGCTATTGCAAAAAAATATAAGAGCTTCCTTTATAACATTCAGACTGTGAACATCATCAGTATGTTCTAGCAAAATATTTAAGTCTGCCTATACCATAGCTACTCAAAGGATGCACTTTTTATGACAAAATTCGTCTCCTAAATACAGTCTCATTGCTTGGGTTTGCAGCGCTGCAAGTGGCACAATCAGCAATATTGCTGCATCTTTGCCAAACTCAGCTTTACATCCATTCTTGATCATTTCTCATGCTTTTTTATGCTGCTATGCTTTAGTATTAGTTATAAGTCAAACAGCATTGGATTTTCTCCATGCTGATATCCCTCTTTGAAGATTCTACAAACCAGCCACAGCTCTTGATGCAGATAAAGTGAAAGCACAATTTTGCCCTGTTTCAGATGCTCTTCCTTCTGTTTAGTTATGCAGGTAGTTCTCAGAGCCAATGAGTCTTTCCATACCTGTCCATACTTAAGAACACTAAATAAATAAAAAACACTGTTACGTGAACTTCAGTATTAGAATTTCTCCCGTATTGCAATGGAGTTAAAAAACAGGCTTTTCACAGTAACACATAGCAGGTTAAATTGCATGTAATAGAATTTATTTTTTTAACAAATATAAAGTCATGTTGTTTAAGAAGCATAAGCCACATATGTCTTACAAAACTTGGGCTTTTTTATAGAACCACAAAAGAGAAAGTTCTGTGTGTACAGATTTCAGCATATCATGACTGTGCTCGGTAGTCAGTTCTAAGCGTGGAAAGAGGCCACTTGTTCTAAGCTGGATACAGATGAACAGGACACATTTTTCCAAGGCCAAGGGAAAGTGGTCCTCTCTCTGGAATTGAAGAAATTCTGATGTGTGATGACCCTCGTTCCCCAGTAAAACCTTGTGAGGTGGTGGGAGATGGAGGGTCCAAGCTGGTAAAGCCCTGAAATAAATCATTGCACTCTCATGGCTCATCAATCCTGGAGGGGTCCTGTGGTTTATGTAGGACTCCTGCAGATGCTTGTGGACTTGGTTCCTGTGGCTGGTGTGTGCGAGCGGCAGCACATGGGGATGTTCAGGACAGCGCAGGAAGTGACGGCCGCGTCCTCCTGCTGCTGAGGGAGGGGGATGCTCATCCAGGTGCTGCGCACATCTGTGTGCGGTGCTACAGCCTGACACCGTGCCTGGCAGCCCCCCAACTCAGCAATGCTGTTCTGATGTTTGTTGCCTTTCTGCCATCAGCTGGCTCTTTCTTCCCAATGAAAACGAGAAAAACTGTAACATGTTTGCTTTATTATGTTGTCTCTGCTGTGGGGTTGTTTTTGTTTCATACTGCCAGTTTGACATTCTGGTGGATATCAAGGCCTACAGATAATTTCAATGTCTCATTTTATGGCTTAACAAAAAAAAATGAAGCCTTTTTGTTGTATGCCATTTTGTACAGGCTCCTGAATGTGATTTCACAGCTGTTATTGCATTGTGTAATTCTTGGGATGAGATTTACCAACTTTTTAAACTGTTGACAACACATTTTTGATTGAGTTATCTTTGGGCCTTTGTAAAAGCTGTGTTGTTTTCCTTTGGTACATTGTTACCTCATTTTCCTACTTTTCAGATTTGCTAATGATAATGATTGCTTATGGGTTTTGTTGGAATTGTATTTTGTCAAGTGTTTTCTTTAAATCATATGCTATTGTATCATTTAACATGTAGTTTTAAATGTATTATAAATATCTGTAACCAAATCATTTGAAGGCTTGATAAATTTTTAACAAAATTTGTACATTTTTTATGAGAGTTACTAGTAATGCTTTACTAGGTAGTGCAATCAATTATTTTTAATCCCTGTGCCCAATTTCGGAGTTGAGAGAGTTGTTCAGTAATAAATGTATGATGTACACTTAACACAGCTCTGTCCTGTTCTTTCTGTTATGAAGTGGTGCACTCTCATGGTTCAGTGAGAGGTGTTCCCTCTCTTTGCTGTCATTGTCTGTGCACGATCACACAACTCTAGGTATTGGCCACAGACATGTGACGAGGAAGTTTTGCCACCTTAATCATAGTGCAGGACAGACCTTTTTAATCCTCTTTGGGAGAGCATAAGAAAACTATATGAAATGTTGTGTCATACTGTTGAAAGTGTGAAATAACTAATTCATTGAACTCAAAATGTTGCCTAAAGCATCAGCTTTCTGAAGATATTACTAGTCAAAAGAAAACATGCAGGAATGGAGGCACTCCTTAGACTTACTATTTGCACTGTCTTTCAGCTGAAGATGCATGTGTTACACTTTGCAATGCCCTAACAATGGTAAAAAAAGGCATCCTGAGTAGAGGATGAAACTGAATTATAGGTAGTTTCATTAGCCAGGGCCACACAAAGCTGGTGATGAAACAACAAGTTGTTTGGTTTTGGTTTTAACGAGGTTATGTAAATTGTGTTGACAAATGTAGTTATTTAAAAGATTTTCATTACGCCGCTTCCTCAATAGCAGGTGTTGGTGGTGCTTAGACCAATTTGAAGATCCACTGGTGTCGGTGATGCTTATAGAGCCTCAGTGACAATGATGGAACATGACAGTCCTGGTGACTGGTTACAGCTGATATCAGCAAGGCCTTGAGAGCAGAGCAGGGCTTCCTGGTGAATAGTTTAGAATAGCTCAAGTTGGAAGTGACCTATAAGGTTCATTGAGTCCAACTCCCTGCTTCTCTCAGGACTACCTAAAGCTAAGCCATATGGCTGAGAATGTTGTTCAGATGCTCCTTGAATTCTGACGGGCTTGGTGCCAGGACCACTTCCCCAGGGATCCCGTTCCAATGACCAACCACCCTCTCAGTGAAGAACCTTTTCCTCATTCCCAGTCTGAACTTCCCTGAAAGCAGCTTCATTCCATTTAGGCGTGTCCTGTCGCTGGTCACCAGAGAGAGCAGATCAGCAGCTCCTCCTCTGCTGCCCCTCTTGAGGAAGCTGTAGACTGCCATGAGTAGCCTTCTGTAAGCTGAACAGACCAAGTGACCTCAGATGCTTCTTGGAAGTCTTGCCCTTGTTATCATCAAGGGCCCTTGCCCTTGCACCATCAGGGTCCCCTACTCTGGACACTAATCATTTGATGTCCTTATATTGAGGCACCCACTGCTGCACCCAGAACTTGAGATGAGGCCACACCAGTGCAGTGCGGGATGGCCAGTCACCTCCATCAACCAGCTAGCTGTGCTGTGCTTGATGCACCCCAGGGTACAGCTGCTCTTTTGGCTGCCAGAGCACACTGCTCACTCACATTCAACTTGCCATCAACCCAAACTTCAGATGTCTTTCCACAGGGCTGCTTCCCAGACTCACACTTCCCAGTTTTTTTGTATAACCAAGATTACCCCATCCCAGGGGGAGAATTGGCACTTTCTCTTGTTAAATTGCCTACGGTTAGTGATTGACCTGGATGGACCAGAGCTGTGTAATCTGTAAGGCCTCTCTACCCGTGAGGGATACCACAGCTCCACCTGGTTAGCAGTGAAATTACTGTGTGTTTGACATATCCTGGTGATTCTTGGAGGGTAAACATGACTAGGTGAAAAACAAAACATGCAAATAGATTCAATACTGATGATCTGCAAATGTCACATAAATTCTCTGCCTATCTTCTGTGTATTTTCATGGTCTACTTAGTCATGGTATATATTCAATATTGCATGTATAGTTCTGGCCATCTGCAGCCAAGTAATGCAAATTGAAATTGGGAGGAAGCTTGTATGATAGGAGCAATAGAGAACCTAACATACGTGCAGCCAAAGCTACAACTTTGTGCTTCAGCAGAATGAATACTGACAGAGAAAAATCATTATGTATTAATTATTGAGACTGAACATTAAAGAGGGAGAAGAGTGCTGTAAGGTAAGGAACAGTGTCTGTCCAAAAGCAAATGGATGCAAGTTACGTTTGTGTGTGTGTGTATGCTTAGGAGACAAATTAGAAAAAAATGTCCCAAGCAGCTTTCCAGCTAGACTAGCGAGATTAAGAAGCTCTTTTAAGACCTTGAATTCCTTAATGAAAGGGTTTATGTGACATTGTTTCCTGTGATTGCAAAGAGTTGGCCTTAATGAGGTCTCAGGAAAATGATGTTCAGATTTTGGTACAATATCAAAGTTTTCAAAGAAGTCCACCTCTTTCCCCTGAGCAGAGCAGTGGGATTTTATGTTGAGAGCTTCTTTCTGGAATGATCTCAAATATGGACAGTTAAAATGCAGTGCTGCCAATTTGCAGGGAAATCCAAGTAAGAATAAGATATTCAGACTGCCGAACAGAGCCGGCTTTTCATGTTACTGTTTTCTCCGCCACAACAACCCGTCCATTGGACCAGATATGCTGCATCCGAGGGTGCCTAGAGAGCTGCCCTTTATGAAAATGCTCCCTATCAAATTCAAAAGCTTACAGACTGGGAGAGAGATCCCAAACAGCTGGAGAATGTCAAACCTTCCACCAGCCTTCAGAAAATACTGGATTGATGCTCAAAGAAACTACAGCTCAGTCATGCTCACTTTGATTTTGGGGAAGAGCAACTCCTCTCAAGGCTTATTTCTTTGCACATCAAAGAGCAACTGCTGTTGGCATGGATTTACCAAATGTAAATCATGCAGACTGTGTCTGCCTCTGCCATGCTTTTTGTGACAAAGCATCTGGATTTATGCCTGAAGGGAGAGTGGAGATACCCTTTGTCCCCGCTGTGATAAGGCTTTCATCACTGTTTGCTACAATATCACATCCAGGTTGGATGAGTGGATAGAAAACTGCTTGTGTGGTCTCTTCTCCCAAGTAACAAGTGATAGGACAAGAGGAAACAGCCTCAAGCTGCTCCAGGAGAGGTTTAGACTGGATGTTAGGGACAATTCCTTTCCTGAAAGGGTGGTCAGGAATTGGAACAGGTTGCCCAGGGCAGTGGTGGAATCACTGTCCCTGGAAGTGTTCCCAAGCTGTGTAGGCGAGGCCCTCAGTGACGTGGTTTAGTGGTGACCTTGTCAGTGCTGGGGAACGGTTAGACTTGATGATCTTGAAGGTCTTTTCCAACCTGGTTGATTCTGTGATTCTACAACTCTTGCATCCAGATAATCTATACAGACATTAAAGAGGACTGGCCATAAAACTGAGCCCTGCAGAGCTGGTGACAAGATGAACCCTAGTGAAGCTGACATCAGCTTAGATGCTGCCTCTGTGCCAGGATTTTGTCCCATTCCCTCTGGATGCTATTCTCGTGACAGCTCCAGCAGATGTGTGTGTGCTGCAAACAACTTCTGGGATGCAGCACCAGCCTGTGCAAGATTCTGGGCACCAGGCTAATCACAGGCAGCAGTCAAATCCAATTCCTGTGAGCCCTGCTGGATTAGTCAGTGTTCCCAGCAACAGAAAACTGATCTTTCTGGCAAGAGAATTCATCTAAGCTCACCACGTACTATGTGTACAAACTATGGTTTGTACTGTGGAAGGGGCATGTTTTGTGGTCTGTCAAAGTCTGCCTTTCTTTATATGGGAATCATCCCTGGGGGCTCCTCTTGACTTGCTCAAACTGCTCCATGTTCTTCTCATGTTGGGGACACCAGAACTGCACACAGTGCTCATTCTGTGGCAGCAGGCAGAAGTTATTTTTGCAAGAACTCCATGCCTGAAGCCAGAGGTATTACCTGTCCTAATCCGTTAAGAAAAGAACTCATTATATGCCTTGTAAATCTTTCCCAGCATATCAGAAACCTGGAGCACACACAGGATTTGCTCATGCTGATTAAGGAGGATGTTTCTTGGGAATCCATGTGTACCAAAGCCTGCCTTCCCGGGGATTGCCTCAGAAGTGGGATTTGGCAGTTGATCTCTCCAAAGTGAGTAAATAACTTTGCTTCTGATGGGTTTTGCGTCCCCCTTGATGACAAGGGGAATCTCAGCAATAGCTTCAGAAGCACAGATGGTCTGTTGCTGACATATGACAGCTTGGTTGCTTGAATTTCTGCCCTCAGTTGATGGACTATTAGGTAGGTGGCTCTACAGAAAGGAGAAAAGGAAAGATATGCCTGCATTTTCATGTTGTTTTAGGACCATAGCACAAAACCGTCAGCAGCACAGTGAGTTCTACATACCCTTATCCCTCCTCCCCTTTGGCTTCCCCCATCCCAACACAGTGTTGCCCCTCAGCAGTGGCGGGGTCACTGGTTATTGCTGAGCTGAACCAGTTTCCTGGCAGTTGTGGCAATGACAGCACAGCACAGACACAGCTAAGGACAGTACTGCTGCCAAGTTGTCTCCCTGTGACTCTACAGTGTGCAGACAGCTCTGCCCTTCTGCCACATGGTCCACCTAGTCCAACTGTCTAACCAGTTCAGGGCTGACCAAAAGTTAAAGCTTGTTGTTAAAGGCATTGTCCAAATGCCTCTTCAACACTGACAGGTTTGGGGCATCCACCACCTCTCTAGGGAGCCTGTTCTAGTGTTTGACAATCTTCTCTGTAAAGAAATGTTTCCTAACATTGTCTGAATCTCCTCTGATGCAGTTTAAACCATTTCCACAATTTATACTTGTGCCCAGTGCCCCTCTGTCCCAGGTGCAGAATCCAGAATTTGGACCTGCTAAATTTCATCCCCTTCATTCATTGCCAAATGCTCCAGTCTGTCTAGATCCCCCCTGCAAGGCCTCTTATACCTTGAGAGAGTCAACAGCATCTCTGTTCGGTATCATCAGCAAACTTGCTAATGGTACATTCAACTACAGATCATTCCTACAAAGATCAGACAGCACTGACCCTAGAACTGAGCCCTAAGGAACACCACTGGTGACCAGTGGCCAGTCACATATAGCCTCATTTACTACGACCCTTCGGGCCCTGACCTTCAGCCAGTCCAACACCCAGTGCACCATGAATCTGCTCATCCCACAGCTGGGCAACTTGTCCAGAAGGATGCTCTGAGGGACAGTATCAAAAGCCTTACTGAAATCCGGAACAACTACAACCACCACCTTCCCTTCAACCCCTACATGGACAACCTTATCATAGAGGGATATCAAATTAATTAAGAAGGACTTTCCCATTGTGAGCCCATGCTGACTGTGCCTGGGAATTGCACTGTCCTTTAAATGCCTTTCAACAGCACCCAGTATAATCTCTTCCATAATTTTTCCAGGTACTGAGGTCAGACTAACAGGTCTGTTGTTTCCTATGCCTTTCTTCATGCCCTTGCTGTAAATTGGAATAACACTGTCCAAGTTAGCAGAAACATCTCCAGACCCCCAAGACCTCTGGCAGATGATGGAGAAGGGTTCTGCTGTAACATCCACCAGTTCCTTCAGTGCTCTGTGATGAACACCATCAGGCCACGTGGACTTGTGAACATTTAACTGATACAAACTGGTTCTGTACAGTGTCCACAAATGGAAAGTCACTGTTCCTGCAGTCTTGGTCCTCTAGCTCAGAGGACTGGGCAGCCCAAGCTCTATCATCAGTATTAATGACTGTGGCTTAAAAATAATGGATTGCCTTTGCTTTTCTTCATCCCTATTTGTCAGAGATACTTTGATGTTCAGTGTTTTAAAACATGTGTGTTGAAGGAGTTTGCCAGTACACAACCAACTCAGAAACACTACAAGAAATACAAAGTTTTCATAATGTCCTAATTCTTTCTCTTTTTTAACACATGCTATCTTTCCACGATGTTGCAGAAAGCATAGTCTGAAAAGTCAATGTTTGAGAGTATATCTTACTTACTAAAATTATCAAGAAACCTATGCATCAATACATCTCTGGAAGGCTAGAATGATTTCCCATATTTTTAAATGAAATAGTGAGCAATTAAACCACAGAAGAATTCCTGCTTTCATTTACTTAATGGAAACACTAGAACACAAAGTACCTCCAGTGCCAGCACAATTAGGACCTTCAAAATTATATTTTTTTTCAGGAAAATCAAACTTGAACATGAAAACTGAACTGATGTAGCACTAATAAGAAGTTTTCCTAATCTACTGTTAAACTAGATTACTGGAAATACACGGACACATAGAAAAGGTTCCTGAAAGTTTGCCTGACGCAGAATAAAGTAGGGCTTCCCTGCATGACCGCTCTGCAAAGGGTTAACGCTGATTGCCTGGGGGGCTGTTGGGCGCAGGGGAGCGGAGGCTGCCGATCACTCATTACTTGTCTCTGTGCTAAAATCGAAAGTGAGCTGGGTTTAGGAACTTGGGTCCCCTTTGACGCTGTCTCTAAGAGATCTGCTGACATCTACTGGCTCAGTGCTCCAGAGATTTCAGTACAAAGCATGGCTAGCTTCTCCACTGGATGGTCATTTCCAAAGAGAGACATTTTGCTTTCTCTATAGCTATTCAAAGACCCAGGGAGCTACTGCTTCTCAGGAAATGAGTGTATTCCCTGTATTCATCACAACATATTGCTATCAAAAGGAGAGAAGAGGAAAAGAGTTTCCCAAAGCCTGGCTCTCACACCCTGATCAGCCAAATACCTCTGAAAGAACAATGTTGGATTTTTTTTTGAGGATGAATAGTAAATAGCCCCAGATAAGGATGGTATTGCAGCTTCTGTGATGTAAGCTGCATTGCACTGAACTGCATTAGTGAATAGTCTGACTTCAGATTTGAGTAAACCAAACAGCTCTGTTGATTCTGTCTTAAGAATGCGAATGTATGCTAAGCTCCACCTCATTTATAGATCATGAAATGGCTTTTGCTTTATAAGGAGGATCTCTAAGCATCTCTGTTTCAAAAAATCAGTCAGAACTGGTGGGAACTCTGCTGAAGCTTGGGACATTACGGTTGGATGTTACTTTATTTTGGGAGTTTTCCTAGCCCCTGCCTGTCAATAGCTTGCTTTAAAAGAAGGCAAATTGTTACTACTGAAGGACCAGGTCTGCTGCTTTTAGCAGTTAATACCTGACCCCGTTACATTCTGGATGAAAACAGCATTTTCTGCATAACTAAGCCTCTTGGAACCTGCCCTCAAGCTTTTGCATCCAGGACATCAGCAGGTAAATTCTGGCTGTGCCCCCTTACAGGGGAAGCACCTGCTTCTCAAGAGATCTTTCCTATCAGTAAAATCCAAACAAAATATAACATTGAAAGCCTAGGATATAAATGCCTGAAACGCTTATAGTCTGTTGAGTATGGAGGATGCTTTTCTGCTTCATCTATAGGCATATGCCATTATGAGCAAAAGACAGCAGGTTTCTTTCTACCTCTTATTCTCAAAGTAAACTGCTCTAGTCACCTTCTCTGTAGATCCTTCTGTGTGTAACTAGCATCTTTCTCACTGTTTTTTAATGTTCTTCCTGTCAGTATTTTAGTGAACTGGTTTGGTTCCTGATTTTTGAGCTGCCAGGTGTTCCTGCTATAGCATTGATTTCATGTCTGTACGGAATTCAGAATAATTTTAAACATACATGGAAGAGAGCCACGAGTCTTTCAATCTTGAAGACAAACGCTGTTATCAGGTCTTCCTTTTTGCAGTGTAATATGAAGGTCTGAGGAATGGCAACCCTCTTGGAAACAGCATGAGGAAGCCTAAATTGTCTAATTTATTTAACAGAAAGAGATCCTAATCACCCTGAGCAATAGCCATGATTTTACTGGAGGGGGCAGTGCTTTGCTTTATGCCTACAGGGAAATGTCAGTTTCTCTTTCCTAATGACTCACCCTTTTTTGGGAAGGGTGTGTGGCCATGTGCGTATGAACTGACAGAAGCCAAAGGATCCCATTCTTCATAGGAAGGCCTGTGGTACATTTTCTCATCCTTGCACTGTAGCAGACTTGGGAGTTTCCATTGCTTGTGAGTGGCCTTGGCATTCTGCTGTGTGCTAGCAACATATCTCCACATAGGAAACAGCTCTTCCTGGGTTTGTAGAGATTGTGTGTGGGAGGTTGGGATTTTATTCTTTAGATTGCTTTTAAATCAGAGCTGTTTCATTGTTCCATTGTTGGGACTTCCCCCAAAGGGTCCTAGCCAATGGGTTAATCTCATTTCCATCCTGCAGTGTCCTGGCGGACCCTGACTCAACCACAACCGCTGGGCTCTTGTCTGACATAGCCCCTGCTCTGCCGGCAGGAGGAGCTAATGCGCAGGCTAACTTGCTAATCGGCGGACTGAACACAGAGGGGCTAGTCTGCTACGATCTTTCCCAAGTGATGGAGCTGTCCCTGCACTGTGGTGTGTGGGTTCTGTCCTGTCCTGTGTATTTCACTTACAAGAAAAAACAGATGTGCTTATTAAACCTATGTCCGTTAAGTACCCAACACCGGTTTCATCAGGCTTGACAGAAAGAGTGAAGTGGGTTGTTTAAGGAGGCCAGATCATGTTTTCAAAGGGAGTATTGGGGTTACTTCTAGAACATGAAAACAGAAAGCATATGCCATCACAGTAAACTATTGAGGTATAGGAAAGAAAAACCTTTGTGAGACATGTAGCAATTCAATATTGAAGTTGTAGGACAGTGTCTTCAGAGAAAAATCTCCTCTTCAAAGTCCTGTAGCCTTTTGACCTGTCCTGTGTGACTGTAATTTCAAACTTGTTCAATTTCATGAGAGGTTTTTTTCCTGGCTTTATGCAGCTCTCAGTGTTTGTTTCCTACCCAGCTGTGTATTCCTCTTCACATTTGTGCATCATGCAGTGCTGACATACATTTTTGTCTTTGCTGGCCTGCTTTAAAGCACATGAACGTTAAAGCATTGGTGCACATAAATAGTGCAGTGCTTTATTTCCTGTCAGGTTTTCACTTGCAAAATTGCAGGTTCCAAGACACTGCAGGCTGTGGGCTCCTTTGCAGGCTTTTTATACCTTGGGCTTCTTTCAAGAGTCATGGGAAACATAGTGAGTGTTTGGCTTTTGACTGCAGATGCAAGATCACCAACCTAGGAGCATGACAGCCTTCACCTGATGCTGTAACTGCCTGATGACTGACTCATAGTAAGCTGTAACTAGAAGAGGATGTTCTATCCTTGTGGTCCCCAGAGATTTGATAAGTTATGGCAAGTGCTAAGCAGGGATGCCTTCCTCTCCGGGAGCCATTACTGGGAAGTGGACCTGCTCTACACTGGAGCAGGGTGGTGGGTTGGTGCAGCCTACCCTTCCATCGACAAGAAAGGAGACTCCAAACCTCACAATGGGGCTGGAACAGAGCATTCTGGGGCTTTAAGAACTTTGAGTTTGAATACTGGGCATTTCACTAGGAGCGAGAATCCCTCCCCATAGGAGATAATCCCAATTACACTGGTGTTTTTCTGGATTATGAAGCAGGAATCCTTTCATTCTACAGTGTCAGTGATGGCATGGCTCACCTGAACACCTTCCATTGCAGGTTCACAGAACTCACATACCCAGCCCTGAGGCTCTGGGAAGGATTCATCAGGACACGCAAACTAATGTAATGAACCCAGCAAAGTAATGCCTACTGTTTCATGCTGCTTCTATGAAAGCCACTTCAGCAGTGATGTGCATGAAATGATCTCTGACATATGAAAGTTCTGTGATGTAGTTAAGTTCAAAACCAACTAATTTTTAACACATACATTTTTCAATAGGGAAGGGTGATCTGGCTTTATGAATTATGCCAATGTAGCACCTGAAGTGCCATATATACTTTTTGTATGCTTTTAAATTTGCAAAATGGAGAAGTCTGGCTGAACGAACCATACTACAACTCAGATTTGAACAAGGGTATTGCCATCTTTTTTTATTAAATTCCCCCCCTCCATTTGCCCAGAGAGGCTGTAGTTAGGTGGGTTCAGGCTTCAGGTCCATATATAGTAACATATTGTATATGTAATATAACAATATATTGCATATTGTTTTGGTTGACAAGGTCAGATTTGGATAATAAGTGCACTGAGAAAATTAGCTCATAATTAAATATCATCTCCTAAAAATCAAAGACTGGCACTTACTGTTGGAATGGTCCCTTCACATAAAGCTGAACTAGGAGCTTCTGCAGCCCCATTCAACAGCCATTAGTTGGTCCTGTGACAGAGACCCTGAACTGGGCCTCTGAGTAGCCCTGTGCTTCCTGCACAGAGCAGAAGCATGAGGAAATCATGTACCACACCCAAGAGAAGATGAGATGCCTGGAGGACTCACAGGGGCAATAAAAACACTAGGTCAGTGATTCATTTATTTGTGTGTCCTATTTGCAAAGGCTCTTTAACTGCAAATGCACAAGGGTATGCCCACATAAAAGGAGACAGCTCCAAGTTTCTGTACAGGGGAAGTTTATTTTTTTCCCAATACATTACCAAAGTTTCTGGACATTTCTGTCTACGTTTACAGCAGGCTCTAGAACCAGCCCTGCTGGAGTGAAGAACCACTGCTGCTTGAAGCAGGTCAGGTAATCCTGACAGTATTCAAATATTAAAGGCCTTGAAACCATGGCACTGGTGCTGGCAAAGGCAAGGTGTGACCATAGGCTGAAACGCAGAAACAGTACCTTGTTTTATAAGGTAAATTTATTTTTACAATTTGAAACAAACAAAAAAAAGAATCATTTAACAATTGAGCAGTTTTATTAATGTAAAGCAAGCATACTGCATCAGTCAGAGCTCACATATGGTCAAGCACATGACTCAAAGGGTCTCTGCTTCCCAGTTTAAAGATGTAAATACAGCTTCCTTGGAATTGCAGAAGGGTAAACATCTTGAAAGTCAACAGTTCACAGGCACAGAACCACCACTACCAACTCAAGACACTTCATCAATTCATGACCAAGAGGCAGCAAGTTCCAAATAACCATCACTAGGTAAATGATTCCACTACAGAAAAACGGAGATGAATTATACCAAATCAGCTCTGTACTAACCATGCTGAGAGATGCAACTGCTGTCACAAGGCTCCTTTCTGGACAAAGGGAAGAGCAGCAAGCTGACAGAAGTAGAATTGCACTTCATACTTGAAAAGCAAGCAGCTGTGCTGCAGGCATAGAGAACACAAGAGCAGCACTGACCACAAGCTGAAGCTCAGTTATGTGATCTGGTCAAGCACCCAGCTTCAGCTGCCTCCAAAGTCAGGGTCAGAGGAAAGAACTCAACCCAAATAATTGGCTTAGTCCAGGAAGGAACAGCTGAATCTTCACCAGCCTTTGGCTTCCTACCAGAGAAGCTGCCCCAACATAGTATCCCCAGAAGTATTCAAACTGATTTAAGATTCCAGGCTTTACTCAGTTCACAACAGAAGCTTCTGACATATTTCTGAAGTGTACAGTAAGTTTATTTCCACTGATCCATCTTGGATCTACTTTTCCCTCCTTAATCTGTCTGCTTGCCCTCATGCCTTTCAGTTCATGAAAAGTATATAGAGGCTCTTTCCTTGCCCTTAAACAGGACCTTTCTACATATCCTATTTGCCTCCTTTCTGGGTACTGTCTCCTAAGAACACAGCTTTCTCAAGGAGCTCATTGTCCCCAGTGTGCATACTCCTGCAACCCACAGCTTTATCTCAAGACTTTTTTATCTTAAGGCTTAAGAAAAATCCATCAGGCTGCACTGTCTCAGCATATGTAAACTTTCATCTATCTCCATTCCACTCCAACTAGCATGCTATCACCACAGGGTGAGGAAGAAAAAGAAAGGAACATCAAAAGGTACAGAGTCAGAACAACTCAAACTGCAGACAAAGTTACCATGATTTACTGTGTTCTTACCAGAAAAGGAAGCTAGACAGTAGCACACTGTGGTCTTACATGTGGCAAACCTCTAAATTAACCTAGGTTAAGAGGAACGGAGAAAGGAGGAGCACAGTATTTTCTAGATGCAATGCTATATAATTTCTAATAAAATTGCCCTTCGTAATTTATCCCCACTTGCTTCAGAAACTTGAGAACCTGAAAATTCTAACCTGCTTGGATCCTCATAATTACACCCTTTTTGTTCTAATCTACCATGCTGCTATACTTAAATATATACGATGAAATACAGAATGGAGTGCTCTGATTTAGCACTTTACTTTTTTGATGTGATTTTCCACTGCTTGCTCAGTGATGGTTTCATCTTCTTTGATATTTGTTTTAACCTTCTGGCCCACGAGATCAAAGATTGCTTCAGGGGGAAATCCCTTGGGCTCTCCCACCTTCACTGTCAGCATGTCAAGTGTCAGTACTGCACCTTCAGGAATTGCTACTTTCGCCACAACAGATTTTCCCAGCTATGGGGGAGGAAAACAGAAAAATAAAAAATAAGTCAAGCACATTCCTAGGCTTAGTAGAGCAAAAAAGGCTAAGGAATATTCTGCAGTTCCTTGGGAAGAGGTTGTATAGAACTGCCCTCCTCATTAACACCTATCCCTACTGAAGGCTGAGTGGTAACCTAACTGCAACTAGGCTCTCTCTCTGAAATCAGATAATGGATCACTGGAATTTTTCAGAATCAGAGTGGAGGGAATCTCATTAGACTAACTAGTATTCTAGCTTAGTGTAACAGCAGCTCATATACAGTCACAGTGACCCAATATTCCTATTCCTATTACCAAGTACTTTTACTAGGCACTGGTGAGGCTGCACCTTGAATCCTGTGTTCAGTTCTGGGCCCCTCACTACCACACAGACATTGAGGTGCTGGAGGGGGTCCAGAGAAGAGCAACTGAACTGGTGAAGGGCCTGGAGTACAAGTGTGAAGGAGAACAGCTGAGGGACCTGGAGGGGACTTAGTTTGGAGAAGAGAAAGCTCAGAGGGAGCATTATCACTCTGTATAACCATCTGAAAGGGGAATGGAGCCAGGAGGTGGCTGGTATCTTCTTCCAAGGAACAAGTGATATGACAAGAGGAAATGGCCTCAAGCTGCTCCAAGGGAGGTTTAGACTGGATATTAGGGACAATTTCTTCCCTGAAAGGGTGATCAGGCTTTGTAACAGGCTGCCCAGGGCAGCGGTGGAACCCCTGGAAGTATTTAGATGATGTAGAGGTGAGGCCCTTAGAGACGCGGTTTAGTGGTGGTCTTGCCAGTCCTGGGGGAATGGTTGGACTCGATGATCTCAAAACGTCTCTTCCAGCCTAAATGACTCCATGATTCTACTCAACTAAGTTAACTACTGGATAACAGACACAGAACATCCTTACACTGAAAACTGATGACATTATGCTTTGATTAAAATAGTTCATGACTGCCAGAAACACTCTCATTAGAAAATGACAGGTCTGCACCAACTCCAGTGGTCCAACATAAGCACAGCATGCTGCTGCTGCAGAGTAAAGACTTCCGATTGCAGAGGCAGAAACACTGCCACAATAAACGATTAGCAAGCTGCTTTTCTGAATACAGACTTATTAACCATAGGTCTGAGTAAGTTCCAGCTATACATGAAACAAATCAAAACTTACCTTTTCATTGCAAGCCATTTCACAGGGCAGTAGCTGTTTGACTGGAGATCCCATTGCTTTTTCCACAGTACGGATGGCTTTCACCAGCTCTGCCAGCTCATTTGGCTCCAGGGATGCCTGGTGGTCACTTCCTTTCCACGTTTTGTCCAGAGTCACATGGCGTTCCACCACTTTAGCTCCCAACGCAACCGCTGCCACCGAAATGGCGATGCCAGTTTCATGCCCCGAGTAGCCAATGGGGATATCAGGAAAAGCTGACTGATAGGCCTTGAATCATGACAAAGTTGATCTGAGTTACCAAGGTAGCAGTTTCAAAGATAAAGCAAATTTAACAGTGATAAGTGCAATAAAACCACAGGAAATTACTGTGCCACAAAACAAGCAGTTGGTTATACTGAAAATTAATCTTTCTCGCATTCAACATGTCACACTGCATTACCGACCATCACGTTCTAAGAATTTCACTAAGAATTCAGTGCTAACAAGGAGAAGATGGTGTGTTTTATTCTACAACTTCGCTTATGCCTTTCCTTCTAATTCAACTGTACCCCTCAAGGTCCTGAAAGGCTCAAAATGTAACTTACATCACTGTCAGTTACACTGACAGAGTAGTGCTCTATTTTCATCCACACACCCAGTCGACTGGTTAAACTTAACCTGTAGCCAAAGCAGACTCCCTCAACCACATATTTAAAATCTGAAGCAATCTTTTCACACATGCACAGGGGACAGTCACTCAATCATAAACTACATGTAGCCACTAAAAATTCTGCTAAAAAATAACAGACTATATGTGCATAAAGATAGGCAAGTGCTTGAATACTGGCCAATTCTGGAAAATTTCCTTGCATTTTTATTGGGCATATCCAACAAATATTTTCAGCCAAGGAAACTATACACAGGCCTAATTCATTTTCTTCATTACTCTGATACTCACAAGAAGCATTTTTAACACAGTTTTCTGTTCTAGCCCCCTGTTTAAAATTATGTTCTCAATTCCATGCACCTTCTTAATGGTAACAGTCTACATAATTTTTTTTTGCAGTACCAGTGGTTGACCTGTCATATGACATACCCGTATGTCATATTTTCCTATTTAGTTGTGAATACTCCAGGTAATACCCTTTATAATGTTCCTCAAAGCTGAGTTCTGCTAAAAAAGGATCCAGTGGGTATCTTTACTTCAGCACTTGCATGAATTACAGGAAATGACACATCTTTCTAACTTCTAAGAGGCAAATTTCAGCATGCCTAAGATCTGGATCTCAGTAAAAGTGGTACCCTATACAGGGCAAACTCTGGGTTACTCACTGACCGATATAACACGGAGGTTGACATCCTCTGGCTGAAGCGGGTATGCACTGGTGCACTGCAGGAAGCAGAAGTTTGGATTGAGGGGCTTCACAATCTCATAAACCTGGTGCATTGTGTTCATTGACTGCATTCCGCTGGAAATCACCATCGGGCGACCTACCCATTAGAAAATACATACATGTTTTGTCCTAGGTCTGTCAGAAAGCTACATAAGAGTAAATTAAGTTTTTGAAGTAAATTAATGCAGTTAAAGTAGGAAAGAAAGCTGGGTGAACCTTTCCCCCTCCCCCCACATCCCCGAGTCTGGGGGGATTTTCCTCTAAAGGTATTTTTAGACTTTTTTCCCCAAAATCAACTGGAGGAAATATCTAATAACTGATCTACTGGGACACACTGAGGCAGCTCAAAAGAAGATGGATACCTTTCTTTGCAGTCTTCTCCAAATAAGGAAAATTGTTTGTATCTCCTGATCCTACTTTGAAAAATGGAACATCCAGTTCATGTAAAAATTCCACAGCCATCTGCAAGGAAAAGACATCACTGCATTTCAACTCACCACTTCAGCTGGATCAAAGTCAAAGAACTACCATGCTGGGATACAAACAACCCTTCAAAACAGCAAAACCAAATTGAGTTTTGACCAAATTTAGTAGGTCATATATATATATATATGTATACACACACACATACGTGCGTATACATCTATATGCACACACACACAAACACACACATATATATCCCAAATAGCTCCTGAAATAATATTTACTACTCCAAGGAGATTAGCTTCTCATTTCCCTCCAGGTAAAGTATTGCCAAAGCGCTTTCTTTTAAACCTCTACTCCAAAAGCAGATGTCAAACAGGTTTTTGACTGGGATCCCTGTCTCCAGCCAGGCTCTCTGGTCTCCCAGCCATAGCTGGTCAAGCTGTAGGTACAGCTGCCTAGCTCAGGTGAGCTTCACTGCTTCTCTAGCTTCAAAATGAGCTTGTGGGCCACAGCATTTTCTTTCTGGTACTACCAGAGACAGCAATTACCCATAGAAGGGAGCTTCCCTGCTGAACAAAAAACACACTCCAGTCACACAAGCAGTCTTCCTGCCACGTACTTCCTGCAGGACAGAACTACGACACCGCAAACAGAAGTTTTCCTGAATAGATCTGTCACTCTGAAAAATTCTGCAAGTATATTGAATAAGCACCTGGAAAACAGGGCCCCAAAAGGGAAATCCAAAATGACCCAGAGAGGAGCCTTCAACCCCGCAGCGAGCAGAAGCCCCGCACCCACGAGCCTCAGATCCGACCAGCGAGAGCCACCGAGGCAGCCCGGAACCCTCGCCAGGCCTTGCCCAGCAGACGGCAGCTCCGCTGAGGCGCGCAGCCACTTACAGGGGGCGGAGCCAGGAGGGAGGGCCACGGCCTGAGCGGGGAAAACCCGGCCCAGGGAGAGCGTGGTGAGGGGTGTGGGGACCGGGGAGCCCTCGTCTTAGGGCCAGGGCTGGGAGCTCTGCTCTGACTGCCGCGGCGGTGGCAGCGTCGGCACCAGAAGGAGCCGATGAGAGGGAAGGCTGCACCGCAGAGCTCGGGGTGTAGAGAGCGCCTGCACTGGTTTCGTGAGGGGAGGGTGCGCAGTGGGCAGGGCTGTACTCGGTGTTCCGTGGTGCCGGTCCTCCTGCAGCAGGTGGCTGAGCTGCGGGACGCTGTTACTAGGCTGAAAGGCGTCAGGGAAGCTGAGGAGAAACAGCACTGCTTGCCCCAGGACCAGACTGTGCAGGGGACTCAAGCGTCTCCTGTCGCTCATGGAGGGAAGAAGGAGGGCACTAACCCAGGAAGCTGGGAAACAGTAACAAAAGAAACAACAAAAAAAGGAGGAAGAGGACAATTAACAGCAAAGGGCTTCCTCCTAAATCTAATGTCCCCACCCAGAACCGCTTTGCTGTCCTGCAGGGGGCTGATGAGGAACCACACTCCACCATGAACAGCCGGCTGAAGCACTGGTAAAGAAGATCGCTACTGATGCTGCCGGGAAAAAGCGTCAGGCCGTAGCAGTAGGGGACTCTACTCCGAAAGGCACAGAGGCACCCATCTGTTGGCCTGACCCTGTTTCAAGGGAGGTGTGTTGCCTACCAGGGGCTTGGATCAGAGATGTTGCAGAGAGGCTGCCTGCTCTAGTCTCCCTCTGACTATTACCCACTTCTAGTGATCCATGTGTGTGCTACTGATAGAGATAGCAGTAGCCTGGAGAACAAAAAGAAGGACTACAGAGCCCTGGGAGAGGTGGTTAGGGACTCTGGAGCTCAGATTGTCTTCTCATCAATCCTCCAGGTCAAAGGGGAGGACTTTATAAAGGCCAGGTGGATTTGACAGGTTAATAAATGGTTAGAAGAGTGGTGCCATAGTCAGGGGTTTGGGTATCTAGAACATGGGACTCGACTTGGGAGGCCAGGTCTACTGGAGACTGGTGGAGCTGGTCTGACAATGAAGGGGAAGAGCTGCTTTGGTAGGAGGCTTGCTAGGCTGGTCAAGGAAGCTTTAAACTAGATATGTTGGGGGAGGGGAGCATCGTTCCACCCCAACACTTCCAGTCAGTTGCCAGCACCTATAGTAAATACTCAGAGTGATGCAAAGATAGAATAGTTATGGTTGGAAAGGACCTTAAGATCATCTAGTTCCAACCCCCCTGCCATGGGCAGGGACACCTCCCACTAAACCGTGCCACCCAAGGCTCTGTCCAACCCAGCCTTGAACACCGCCAACAATGGAGCATTCACAACTTCCCTGGGCAGCCCATTCCAGTGCCTAACCACCCGTACAGGAAAGAATTTCGTTCTCATATCCAATCTAAACTTCCCCTGTTTAAGTTTCAACCCGTTACCCTTTGTCCTATCACCACAGTCCCTAATGAAGAGTCCCTCCCCAGAATCCCTATAGGCCCATTTCAGGTGCTCCAGCCAATGAGTCAGCTTCATTTGGAAATTGGCTCAGATGCCTCCATACAAACGCCCATAGTATGGGGGACAAACAAGAGGAATTAGAGGTGTGTGCACATCTACAGGAATATATCATCAGCATCACAGAAACATGGTGGGATGGCTCCTGTGATTGGAGTGCTGGAATGGAAGGCTACAGGCTCTTTAGGAAAGACAGACCTAGCAGACAGGGTGGGGGAGTTGCTATTTATGTTAGGGATAGGCTGGAGAGTATGGAACTCTGTCTGGGGACAGGTGAGCAGTCAACAGAGAGTTTGTGGGTCAGGGTTAAAGGGAGAAAAGCAATAGGAGACATTACCACATCTGTTACGGACTGCCTGACCAAGAGGACTCTGTGGATGAAGCACTCTATTGGCAGATCGGAACAGCCTCACGCTCGCAGGCCCTTGTCCTCATGGGGGACTTCAACCACCCTGATATCTGTTGGAGGGATGGTACGGACCTGCACAAGCAATCCAGGAAGTTCCTCGATTGTGCGGAAGACAATTCCTTCTGCAAGTAATAGAGGAGCCAACAAGGAGAGGTGCCATGCTTGACCTTGTCCTCACCAACAGGGAAGGGCTGATTGGAAATGTGACGCTCCAGGGCAGCCTTGATTGCAGCAATCATGAGATGGTCGAATTCAAGATCCTCAGGACAGTGAAAAGAGCGTGCAGCAAGCTGACTGCCCAGGACTTCAAGAGAGCAGACTCTGGCCTCTTCAGGAACCTGCTCAGTAAGCTTCCATGGGGTATAGCCCTAGAGGGCAGGGGGGCCCAAGACTGTTGGTTGATATTCAAGGATCACCTGCTACAAGCTCAGGAACGATACATCCCTACTAGAAGGAAGTGCTGTAGGAGGGCCAGGAGACCTTCATGGATGGATAACAAGCTACTGAGAAAACTTCAAAGGAAAAAAGAGGCTTATAAAAGGTGGAAGCAAGGACAGGCAGCCTGGGAAGAATAAAGGGATGTTATCTGGAAGCTACGGACCAGGTCAGGAAAGCTAAAGCCCAGTTAGACTTAAATTTGGAAAGGAATGTGAAAGATAACAGGAAGGGATTCTGTAGGTACCCAGCAAATAAAAGACAGACTAGGGCAACATGGACCCTCTCTGGAAGATATCAGGAGAACTGGCTACCCTGGATTTGGAGAAGGCAGAGGTTCTTAATGACTTCTTAATGCCTTCTTAATGCCTCAGTCTTCATTGGCAAATGCTCCAACCACACCACCCATGTCTTAGAATGCAGACGCAGGGACTGTGAGAATGAAGACCCTGGGCCCACTGTAGGAGAGGATCTGGTTCGAGACCATCTTAAGAACCTGAACATGCACAAGTCCATGGGACCTGATGAAATCCACCTGCAGGTCCTGAAGGAGCTGGCAAATAAAGTTGCTAAGCCATGTCCATCATATTTGAAAACTTGTGGCAGTCAAGTGAAGCTCCTGACGACTGGAAAAAGGGAAATATAACCCTCATTTTCAAGAAGGGCAAAATGGATGACCTGGGGACTACAGACCAATCGGCCTCACCTCTGTGCCTGGCAAAATCTTGTAGCAGATTCTCCTGGAAAGCATGCTAAGGCACATGAAAAACAAGGTGGCTGGTGGCTTCACTAAGGGAAAATAATGCCTGACCAATTTGGTGGCCTTCTATGATGGGGCTATGGAACTGATGGACAGGGGCAGAGCAGCTGACATCATCTACCTGGACTTGTGCAAAGCATGATGAATTGTGTCCCTCAGGCATCGGTGCTGGGACCGTTCTTGTTCAACATCTTTGTCAGCGACATGGACAGTGTGATTAAGTGCACTATCAGCAAGCTTGCTGATGACACCAATCTCGGTGGTACTTTTAAGGAAGAAAATCCCAAACCTATCATAGGCAAGATACAAAAATCCTCTATCCATATCCAGAGGAAACAATGATATAGTTACCTAACTTTGTCCCCCTTTAACCCCCCACAAACATTTTTAATTTCCTCAGCTCATTCACTGTGGCAGCCAAATCTATCTGGTGCTAGAAAAAGAGTGGCAATGTCCAGAAGAGAATGACATCTTCTTCAGCCTAATTTTTCCATCATCATAATAATGCAGATTCAACTTTTTGTACCTAGGATGCATAACATAGAATCACAGAATCACAGAATCATAGAATAGTTAGGCTTGGAAAGGACCTTAAGATCTTCTAGTTCCAACCCCCCTGCTACGGGCAGGGACACCTCCCACTAAACCATGCCACCCAAGGCTATGTCCAATCCAGCCTTGAACACCGCCAGCGATGGAGCATTCACAACTTCCCTGGGCAACCCATTCCAGTGCCTCACCACCCTTACAGTAAAGAATTTTGTTCTCATATCCAATCTAAACTTCCCCTGTTTAAGTTTCAACCCGTTACCCCTTGTCCTCTCACTACAGTTCCTCATGAAGAGTCCCCCCCCGGAATCCCTATAGGCCCCCTTCATATACTGGAAGGCTGCTATGAGGTCTCCACGCAGCCTTCTCTTCTCCAGGCTGAACCGCCCCAACTTTCTCAGCCTATCTTCATACGGGAGGTGCTCCAGTCCCCTGATCATCCTCATGCCCCTCCTCTGGACTTGTTCCAACAGTTCCATGTCCTTTTTATGTTGAGGACACCAGAACTGCACACAATACTCCAAGTGAGGTCTCACAAGAGCAGAGTAGAGGGGCAGGATCACCTCCCTCGACCTGCTGGTCACGCTCCTTTTGATGCAATCCAGGATATGGTTGGCTTTCTGGGCTGCGAGCGCACACTGCAGGCTCATGTTCATTTTTTCATTAACCAAAAACCCGCAAGTCCTTCTCTGCAGGACTGCTCTGAATCTCTTCTCTGCCCACCTGTAGCTGTGCCTGGGATTGCTCTGACCCAGGTGTAGGACCATGCACTTGGCATGGTTAAACTTCATCAGGCTGGCATTAGCCCACCTCACAAGCGTGTCAAGGTCCCTCTGGATGGCATTCCTTCCCTCCAACGTATCAACTAAACCACACAGCTTGGTGTCATCGGCAAACTTGCTGAGGGTGCACTCAATCCCACTGTCCATGTCACCAACAAAGATGTTGAACAAGATCTCTTCAATAGAGTTTATTCACTAAGATGCATTGTGCATGAAGACAATGAATTCACTCTATTAAAAAGCCACAGATATCTGAAGAAGTCTGCACAAAATGAAGTATAACTGACAGACCCCCATATCTGAGGTAAATATCTCTTGAAAATTGGCAGCTTTTCTGCAAGAGATTCAAGGATCAGGAACTAATCTTAAACAACAGGGACATTAAAGGGAGTGGTTCCACAGGATCCTGTTCTGTCTCCAGTACACACCGGAACAAGGTAGATAAAGGTGTTTATATTTACTTCACACATCACTTCACTGATTTCCTCATATAGTTAAACACACAATTTAACCTCTTCAACATAGCTGGAGTTCCAGAGATCATGTTCAATTTATAGAAGTCAATGCATTCTCAGGAACTCATTACATCCCTTTACACAATGTCTGATGTGAGTTCCAAGCTCAAATCTTGCAGAAATGCCACCAGAAAAAAAGAAGACACAAACATGTATCAGTACTGTTAATTAGCTGATGAGGCCACATACGAAGAAGCACAGCATCTCAAAAAAAAGAGGGATGCTAGAGGTGGAAAGTGATCTTAGCTGCTGCACATGAAAGGTGTTCTGCACTGCATAATAGCCTTTATAAGCTGGAGCCTTTAACATCAAGGAGTGTGATTTTCCCCCGCTAAAGGCATTTGGGTCTTTAAGGTTCCAGATACAGAAGTCCAAGACTCTCAGACTTAACTACTCTTTTCTTAAAGGAGTATGTGTTGTTCAGCAGGTCCTCTGGACATGAAAAGTACAAGAAAAGAAGCATCACAACACCCTCTTTTCACAGATCTGGTTCTCAGCCCATGGCATCAGGCTATGCCAATTCATGCAAAACATCACTTTATCTGTCAGACCTCTGAAGCAATTTTTTTATAGTGTTTGGTGCTCCTATTATCTGAGCTGGGGCACAGCAATTAATGCGTTTGGTCAACAGACAGTCAGTTGACAGAAGTAGTAAGAATGTCCAGAGGAATAGAAAAGACAGCATAAAAAGCCTGAAGGAATTGAAGTTGCTTAGTCCAGATAAAAAATAAAAAACAAAAAAAAGAAGAGATGTGACAATGGTGCTCAAATACACAGGGAAGAGATACAAGGAAAGAATGAATTTTTATGTCAGGTACGAGAAATGAGCTTAAGCTGATACATCAGGGAGGAGAAAAAGGCACTGAACAGATCACCTTAAAACATTAAATAAATCCCACCCTGGATAAGGCTACTTGCAGAGAGACAGGCATATTGCTGTGCCTGCCTGATGCAAGTGTGGCTAGCTTACTTCTTTCTTTGTTTGGGTCTCTGTATTTTCTAGGCCACAAAGAAAAGTAAATCAATCTGTAACCTCTGACCTGTACTGAGGTTTAACTGGTCCTGATCTTTCCAGTTTACACATTTCAATTGTGCACTGCATTTGTTGCAGTATGATGTAAAATTAATTGCAAAACAATGTAACTAACATAATTTTGAGACAGGCGATGTGCAAGAGTTAAAGTGTTCATAACGTAAGGGTGAAAAGCAGCAGATGAGCTCCACGTAGTTCACAAGCTGGTGACTGACTGTTCGGTGGCCACTGACAAAAAAGCAGTAAACGCTTCAGTAGTAACAGCACAAAGTGGAGACCCTCAACATGAGATAAGTAAAAGAAAAGGAATAGAAGCATTTCTGATGCTTAGAAATACCAACTGGAGCCTAGTAGACAGCAGAAAGGGAAAAGGGAAAAAAAAAGAGGGAAGTAAGAGGGGTTATATTAAGAATAACTTGAGAAAGGAATCTGGTTTAAATACAGAGGGGGTTTGAAATGCTTGGAGCCAATATACCAGTCAACACTGGAGAGCAGTCAGGTTGCAGTCTTGTTCTAAACTTTCAAAGCTTTTGATTGTTTATGAAGTTCAACAGAGGCCTTTTCTCCAATATGATTTACAGTGCATAAACACCTCAGCACACATGGCAGGTCTTCCAAGATGTTCAGCCATCACTCAGCAGACAAAAGCGACCTCGCAGAGGTACAATTACTCTATTTTCCTCATTTAGAAATTCAACATTCACACGCATTTTATATTCTTTTTATGTAACAACACCTAACAACCAAGACTACACAACAGCTGGACTCTGCCTGTCATTCCGGCACACCTTACATACCTCATCCATGCCAGAAGCTGTGAAGAAAATGCCAACCTCCTCAGCGTATTTCTGCAGCTCTCTGTACTGGTCGTGGCTAAACTCCAGGTGGCGCTTGTGCTCCCCGTAGGTCTTTCCCCAGGAGTGTTTAGACGTGTAGAGCCTTTCTAAAGCTTTCTTGTTGAACTTGTGCTCCAGTTCACTCTTCTGGAACTTGGCACAGTCTGCTCCACACTCCTGCAAAATAAGGAGGTGCACATTGAGCGCTCATCCCGAGCCTGAGCACAAGGACTGTGCAGCTGATTGGGGTCATGTGCAGTGGAGTTTTCACATGGAATTAACCAGGTTGGAAAAGACCTGTAAGATCATCAAGTTCAACATCATCATCACATCAATCACAGGAATGGTATGAACAGGAATGAGTGATGGACAACCTGACAACACATAAGCCCTTCTGTTTCAAAATGCCTCCATATGTAGTAGAGTGGCAGTCTAGAAAGAAAACACACCAAAACTACAAAATTGAACTACCTCTTTCTATGCATGCCCCTTATTCGAAGTGGACTTCTGTGGCGTTTTTGAAGCATAGCTGCCACATGGTAACTTTACATAAAAACAAGCAACAGGATTCTACAGAGCAAAGAGCGCAAACCTGAAATCTGTCTGAAGCAACACAAACTGTGCAGTTAAACTGACCCCATTATTTTGTACATATACCCCAGTCACAGGTCTGAATTCATCATGCCCTGACTTCTTCAGTGATGACATGCTGTTTTCTAACAGAGATATATCTAATGGTTACAACAGCAGATTTCAAACCATCTTGACTGTCTTACAGGCTGACATAGCCTAAAAGAACCCTAATGCAACTGAATCAAATTGCAGGTTCATCAGGGACAGTTATTTGATTCTTCCAACATTCACAGTTACCTTGTGACACAGTTGGAAGGCTGCTGGAAGCCTCTGAGAGGCTGTGTAATCTGCCCATGTATACAGAAGTACATCTACTGTGAATGAGATGGGGGTTTCCTTAGAAGGGGCCATAGGCTGCAAGATGGCTACAAAGTCATCACCTGCTCTGCTGCTCCTCACCACCACCTCCTCCTGCTACCCACTGTGTTTTACAAGTTCCTCCTGTATATCATGAATCACAGACTGTAAAGCTCATCCAGTTCCAACCCCTTCCATGGGCAGGGGCACCTTCCACTAGACCAGGTTGCTCCAAGCCCCATCCAACCTGGCCTTGAAAACTGCCAGGGATGGGGCAGCCACAGCTTCTCTGGGAAACCTGTGCCAGGGCCTCACCACCCTCACAGAAAAGAGCTTCCTAAGAGCTCATCTCAGTCTCCCCTCTGTCAGGTTAAAGCCATTCCCCCTTGTCCTGTCCCTACAGGCCCTTGTCCAAAGCCCCTCTTCAGATTTCCTGTAGCCCTTTAGGCGCTGGCAGCTGCTCTAAGGTGTCCTGGACCCTTCTCTTCTCCGGGCTGAACAAGCCCAGCTCTCTCAGCCTGTCTCCAGAGCAGAGCTGCGCCAGCCCTCGCAGCACCTTCTCCTGCGCGGCCTTCTCTGGACTCGCCCCCACAGCTCCACGTCCCTCTTGTGTGGCTGCCCCGAAGCTGCATGAAGGAGTGTAGGGGGAGGTCTTACAGAGCGGTGTAGAGGGGCAGAACCCCCTCCCTCTCCCTGCTACCCCACCCCACTGTCCCCAGAGGACACTTCCCACCCTTCTCCGCCTTCCCCGCCCGCCGCCGGTGCCACCGCACTCCCGCTGCCGCGCACCTCGGCCTTAGGACCCGGAGGGGAAGGCAGCGTCGGGGTCCGCGGGGCAGTCCCGCTCCCGCCCTCCCGCCCGGCGGCGGCAGAGCAGCGCTGCTCACCTTGGCCATGCGGATCATGCGCTTGGCGATGTCCAGATCGCCCTGGTGGTTCTGCCCGATCTCGGCGATGATGAAGCATGGCTGATCACCGCCGACGCGCCGCCCAGGGCACAGCTCGAACTCCCGCGACATGAGGGCAACCACCCGCGCACCGCTCGCCTGCTACCGGCTGCGCCACCGCCTCGGCCTGCGGCGGGACAACCAATCCGCGCGGCGCCGGGCGGGGCTCGGCGGCATCACCGCCCTCCCCACCGACCAACCCCCGGGAGCGGGGCGGGGCTGCCGGAGGTCATGAGGACTGGGCCGCCAGGCTGCGCTGTGCATTCGGGAAGCGCTGAGGGAATGGCACGGGGTGGGGCGAGGCGGGCAGGGCCGGGATCTGCTGGGTATGGGCGGTCGTGGCGGGTGGTGCCGGGGCTTCTTGGAGGCCTGGAGTGGCGGGTCACGGTGCCCGGCGGTGGCGGAGGAGTCCAGCGTAGTGCCGGTGACACGTAGCAGCCCGGCCCGGAGACCGAGGAGCGGTCGGCCACGCACCCGCCCCGGGCAGCGCCTGGCGCTGCACGGCCAGGCTTCCCAGAAAACACACACTGGGAGACCCTTAATGATGGTTGATAAAGAGGGTTTACAGGAAGGGCTTAGTTTAGCTAAAGCTGTCAGTGATACACCAAAATCTATCAACGACATTGTGGCAAACCTTACACATGGTCTTGCAAAGCTCCTCTCAACTCAGCAGGTACATGGCATCATGGAATTGTTTAGGTTGGAAGAGATATTTAAGATCCTAGAGCCCAACTGTTAACCCAGCACTGAAACTCATTTAGACCTACAGTTAATACATCTGTATTCAGAAAAGCAGCTTGCTAATTATTTATTGCAGCAGTGTTTCTGCTCTGCAGCAGCAGCATGCACAGTGCTTACGCTGAGCCATTAACACTGGTGTAGTCCTGTCATTTTCTAATGAGTTCCTATTTCTGGCAGTCAGGAAACATTTTTATCAAAGCATAATGTTGTCACTTTTCAGTGTAATGGAGTTCTATGTATATCATCCAGTAGTTAACTGAGTAGAATCACAGAATCAACGGGCTGGAAAAGGCCTTTAAGATCACCAGCACTGACAAGACCACAACTAAACCATGTCACTGAGGGCCTCATCTATACAGCTTGTGAACACTTCCAGGGATGGTGATTCTATCACTGCCCTAGGCAGCCTGTGCCTTCTCTTCTCCAGACTAAACACCCTTAGTTCCATCAGCTGTTCCTTATCAGACTTGTGCTCCAGGACCTTCACCAGCCAGGAAAGTTTCATGATAACTGTATCTTTATTATCAATATTCACTGGTCAATGACACTGACTACAGTCATGGTGGATATAAATGCTGAAAAGCTTATTTAAGAATGCTAGACCACAGGTACAGAAAGAGGTCTGAGTGAAATATAGTACCTACAAAAATTACTAGCTTTGTGTAATGGGCAATACATGCTGTGTATGTTCATGCACAGTTTCTAGAGAGAGCATAAAAAGGTTAAAGTATGTTGCAGGTATTACTAATATACCCCACAATTGGTCATAATAATAATATAATTTCAGGAATTATATAGGGTTGAAAGCCACACCATAGTCTGGTGGATGTTAAGACTGTAAACATAAACCATTTATTAAAACACCCACACTTATTATTGTCCATGCAGAACAACTTGTGAGTGTAACCTTAATGCAGAATGTATATTAATGCTGAGGAAAAAATATAAAGAAGTGTCCCCTGAAAAGGTAGCTGTTTGAAAGAGCTGTTCATTAAGAAAGTATTTCTTAATTGTAATATTTGAAGCAAGTCTCTAATGTGCTATGTCTCACTGACTTTTACTTCACACTCTAATCTACTACAGGATACTTGCTATGAGACCTTCCTCCAACCAAACAATATGGCTTGCAGTCTCAAGCCCCAGCTTGCTTCTCAAGTTCATTGCGTTCTCTAGGTTCTTCCCACACAAAGCTTACCACCAGCCCGCCAGAACAGAACCACCTTTCTTGGGCAAGTTCCTTGTTCAACTGTCAGGTAAAGCAGCAGGAAAAAGATGCCTCCAGAACACAAATAATTAACTCCTGGAACGGTTTTACAATGCTAGAATACCATTTTGCCTATCACAAACTAAAATAACAGAAGATTGAGCCCCTGTGCTCCTCTTTATCCTGTACTGAAGCAGTAGAATTGGAGATAAAAGGTTGTGCAGCTATATACATATACATACATATATAATTCTAATGTAAAGCATGAAAACACCAAAATTGTATTCTGTGAAACTCTCTGTGATATCTAAACCCCTGGTTCTAAACCAGGGTTGTCTTCTATATCAGTGGGAGAGCCATCCCACACTGAGGATTTTATGGATGTATTTGTGCACAACAATAAGTATACTAAGAGTAGAATAAAATAGAACAGAACAGAGCAGAACAGTTCCAGTGGCAAGGGACCTAAAAGGATCATCTAAAGTACGACTGTCTGACCACTTCAAGGCTGATCAGTGATAGTTGCCACACTGACAATTATCACACTGGCCAAACAGAATTTGCATGCTTTATTCATGAACTACAAAGGTTGAGACAACAGGTATATGTAATTTATGCACTCAGACACAAACAGATTTTATACAGACCTGGAGCTTGGCTGGTATGATAAAAATCCTATGAAGAGTCATGACCCTTGAAGCAGGTAATATACTTACAGCAGTTTGTAGGAAAAGAGTTCCATGATGATCCAGTGATGATGACCATTTGCCAGCTGTGGTCCCTTTCAACTACCAAGATCTAGTCCATTTATAAAACGCTTTGAGTTTCTTGGTGGATTTTAAGTCTTTGCCTCCTTTCCTTAGACTATAGGCTGTACAACGCTGGTGGGAGTTAAATTCCCCTGGGCACACCATTTGCCTTTTCCAATGTTTTGACTGCTTTGTCCTCTTTGTTATACCTACAGCAGCATTCCCAGCTCTTGAAGTTATCATTCTTCAATAACCAGAAGCTGACTGCCAGTGAGATGTTTACAGTCTTGTGGCCTCTATTTTCAGCCTATGCACATATATTCAAGGTGTCTGGTATTATCCCACACTTAAACTCCATGTGATAACAAAAGACACCTGCTACCAAGCTTAAGTTTGCACTGCAAATTCGCAGAGGTTGCAAACAACCCTGAAAACTCACCAGTTCTGTGGTCTGACTAGGGTAGCTTCAGGTTTCTGACTAGCAATGACAGCATCATTTGTACTGGACCACCCAGAAAATAGGCACAGGCAGAATACTGTCATCTCTGCCTCCATGTGAGAAGATGCAGTTCACAGAAGAGAAACAACATATTGAACCACTATGGAGGATCTGATGAACATGGGAATGTAGCACAAGTGTGATTTCCTGAAAGCTCACAGCTCTGGTTTTAACATCAGGTCCCTTGTGGAGAAAGTTGCCTGTTCTACATGCTCATAGCCTACATATGTGAGCTTGACAAAGTGCCTATGCACTCTGGAGAGGGGCTTTGTCAAGTGCCTGTTGGGACAGGACAAGGGGCAATAGCTATAGCCTGACAGAGGAGAGATTTAGGAAGAAGTTCTTCCCTGTGAGGGTGGTGAGGCCCTGGCACAGGTTGCCCAGAGAAGCTGTGGCTGCCCTATCCCGGGCATTGTTCAAGGCCAATCATCTTTTTAAACAACTTTTAAACCAGATCTCAGTACATTTAGAAATTGGAATTACATGTCACCCTCTTTTAAAGAATGGAGAGAAACAGACCCATCCCAAAAGCCTTTTGTAGTCTGACTTCCTTTTTGTCCTTCCATGAAGATTTTATTCATGTCATTTTCCTGCAATGCACTCTTCACCTCAGTGTGACACATCAACAAACCACTGTGGGTGGTGTTCTGTGATGGTCTCTAACACCTGCCTTTAAAGGTGGTACCTTCACTTCTTTTGCATGGTGAGAAAGCAGAGGGATAAAAAAAAAAAGGCTTTAATAGTGCAAAAGTATTTCATGGTGTACCTGAGTTACAGACAGCATACAGTGTTTGGAATTCATCATCAAAACAGAGCTAATGAATCAGTGTATTTTATCTTTGCGTCTACAAATAGTAACATTAAGTTTCCCATTCTGGTGGAACACATGTAACGCTTTTCCTGGGGCATCTGCAAACTTGTAATACTGCTTTTATTTTGCATGTATTCTTCCCTATCCTGCAACCTTAAGACAAGTAAGCAACCAGATTTGCTTTTCATTTTAATTTATATTATGCTGTTTGTGTTTGTGGCACTAAGTGGTCAGAAGTCCCCCATGGGGCTGAGAGCCATTGGAAGGGCAGAAGAGGAGATTGTAATCCACAATTCAGTGTTCACAGTTAGAGGGAAGCTGTGAGATACTCCAACTTTGTTTAGATATGAGGACAGCAGAGCGAATTTGTCAGACGAGGTGACAGGACAAGGCCAGCAGGTTCCTCTGGGCGCAACACATGCTTTGTGATGGTGTTTCGTGTTTCCTGTTAATTACAGATCGCACCCTTCTGCTGTTACTGCTGTTACTCTGAATCCTTCGGTTTCCCTGTGCTGTGGGAGATCACTTAATATAATGACCTTACTGCGCTCCTCCTGGAAGGTAAGCCTGAGGGAAAGCCGTCCTCCCGCCTGCCAGAAAACGAACCGAGCCCAGCCACTTACCGCGCACAGCCCAACTCAAGAGCATGAAGTACCGTTATCCCCGCCTCCGCCGCTCACTGATTGGCTGTGTCGCTGCGGTGCTCGACTCTGATAGGCGCTGGACTGGGTCCCGCCCCTTCCGCGCTGGTTTGTGGCGCTGCAGGGGGCTGGGAGCTGCCATTCTTGTTTGGTATCGCCGCCATGGCCGACCTGGAGTTCCTGGGCAGCCAGCGGCAGCCCGCGGCCGCTGGTAACGGGATGCTGGAAGGCATCGAGGAGGATCCTGCTGCCGCCTTCCTGGCGCAGCAGGAAAACGAGATCGCGGGCATCGAGAACGACGAGGGCTACAACATCCTGGAGAACGGGGAGGTGCCGGCGGAGCTGCAGATCCCGGAGGGTCTGGACCCGGGTACGGCGGGCGACGGGGAGGGTAGCGGTCCCGGCCTTGGTGCCACGGCTCCGCCGCGTCTCTCCTCTCGTGGACGCGCCGTGGCCGGCGCGGCCCTCCCTCCGAGTAGAAGCCGCCGGCCGGCAGGGGGTGGTCCTGGATTGGGCTGGGCCGTGCAGCGATGTGCTGTGCCCCGGATAGGTCTTCTCCCAGCTCCCGCGGGTGTGGGGGTTATGGCTTCTAACACGCGCTTCTGAAAGACCTTACAGGGGCGCCCCAGGGCTCAGGCTCCACCAAGTGTGGAGAGCACTGCTGGGTAACTGATCCAGGGGTGCCTGAAACGAAGCAGGGTAAGTCATGATGTTGTGTTCTGCCACTTGTGTTGCTGTCTTCAAAGTCAGTGATCTTAGTCTTAAAGTATGCTAGCAGTGGAGCTAATGTTTACTATGCCTCTAGCCTTTGTTCCTGGGTAACCTTTGTACTGCATGTGAGAAGACTGACACTGTTGCAATCAGAGGAGGGTATGTTGGAAGATGGAGGCTAGTCTAACAGACTAGCTGCAGTAGCCCTGTCTGAATACTTGTAATTACAAAGGGTTTAGGGTTTTTAACTGAAGTAGAAAGGAATTGTGAATGTAGGATGGTACTGTGCTTAACTGATGTTTCAACGCTCTTGGAAGACTGCTTGTGCTTGTTGCTGGGTCCATGTGACATTCCTTTGTCACTTTGGGAAGATGCCAGTCTTTTTCAGACTAAGTCGAATAACTTTGCTTCCCAGCTCACTGTTGGAACATCTTTGGAATTAAGTCATCATTATGCAACTTGATTTCTGATATTACTGTCATATCCTTATGTATGAGGGTGTGGGTTCATAATATCTCTTGGAATAAAGCCCAACTAGATAAACTGACAAACTGCTGCTTTCAGTGCTTATTCAGTGATAGCATAGCCCTTAGTCAGCTCCTTCATGGAGTTCAGATACCCATACTACATGCTTACTGTAAAAAGAATGTTTGCAGTGGAGTGACTTGCTCAAGTGCTGGAACATGAGGATAATTGTTATCAGAACACATCCTGATTTGGTATCACACATGGCTTCTGTATTCTGTGTATACTGCAGAAACAGGCACAGTAGACACTTCCCCTCCTACTTTCAGAGTTGTCAGACAAACATTATGTATTGGGTAGTCTTTAGGTTCTAAACAGATTATAACATTAAAGTAGCTGCTTAAGGTCTAATTTATTTGGAGAAAGTTCTGTCATTGGCCTTTTTTACAAGTTTTTAGAACCTGCTAGATCCATCTCTTCTCTTTGTGCATGCAATGTGCTGTTTGCAGAATGATTCCTTGGAAGAAAAAAAAAAAGTTGTTAAATTCTTCTAGATTGGCTTAATATGTAAAAGAAGTTCTTAAGCTGATTCTCAAGATCTTTTACTCAAGTTGCATAAGTTCAGGTGACGTGGAGTACAAAGCTGTTATTGGAGAGCTTTCTAGAGAAAGAGGGCCATAAAACAATATAATATGATCTCAGGATTTGCGAAGTGAAGATGTGATCTGTATGTCATCTTGCTTTCTTGTATGCACTGGGATTATGTTTATGCTCTGGGCTCTTCAAGAGACATAGCAGATTGTGCTGTGGGTTTTGGTGGTCCCATTTGTTGGTAGAACATCCACTTGCTGACTACTGGAGCCTGTTCTCACACCTTCCTTGTTAGTGTGGACTGCAGCTGTACAAAATGTGCTGGTCCAGGCATGGTGACATGATCTAAAGACTTCTGTTGCCATTTGTATTTGAGATTTTTTATCATCTGAGCAACATCTGAACAAATATCCCAGACAGCTTTAGTCTCTAGTGCATATTAGTTTATTAAACTGTATTGTAATTACATTAATCTTTAAGCATCATGATCAGGGATTTGTGGATTCACTTTTTTTAACCGTAACCTTTTTAATGCCTTATTCACGGGTCTGTTGGATGAGGTTTTTTTTTTTCTAAATACTGGCCCAGAAGTCCTAACTCAGGCAGCTCTTAACTGAAGTTTGAAAATCTTAACCTCAAATATTGTGAGAAGCAGTCACAAACTTCCTGAAATACACTTGTAAGAAACATGGTGCCTCATGCAGTACACAGTTTTTAAATTGCAGTCTCTTAAAGAATAGACATGTACATGGACAGTAGTGAACTTCATGAACTGTCAATATCAATATTGGGAAACTGATGTTTGTGTATATTAATGGCAGTAGTGGTGGGTACTGGGCGAGTATGGGGTGAATGGCAGAATATTGCCATGTTCATGTGTCTCACTCAGCATCACTTCATACTGCCATGGTCAGGGTTGTAATATGGGCCTGAACCAGTTGGATGTTTATGGTGATATAAATAGCCATCCTGTTCACATGAAAACTAATCTAGTTTCCCTTCAAGGCTGAAGAAGAATCACTGCTTCAGGTAACAGGAATACAGTACTGTTGCCTACTTATTAGTAACTTGGTCTTTTATGAGATTTTCTTTGGGTGAAGAATCAATGCCTGCATTTATCTACTGTGAAATTCCTCAAGTCTCCCTAGTCTGACAGTACTACGTCTTCATGTTACAGCAGTTCACTTGCTGTGTTGTGTCCTCTGAGCAGGAGAGAATGAGTTCAGGTTGAAGTGCTGTTGCTTCTAGAACCAGGATGTCGATACAAAAACCTTGTGACAGCTTGTCAAATAGTATCTTAAGAAGAATAACGTTCAAAGTTTCTTGCATGGCTATCTAAACAAAATCTTTGGGTAAGATTTTTCTTTCTCATCCTCTTATGGATGAGAGGTATGTGAAGAGGAAGAATGGTTTGTGCCCAGAAGAAAAAGGATGACAAACTAGGCTTTGAGTGGTGAAGTTACTCAACCTTATGCCGGAATATATGAAACTTTGTTATGTTTTTTGTTGTTTCTACTATAGCTACTAGTTCACTCAAAGTAGCAATGAAGAATTATTTATTATTTAACAGAAATACTGAAAGTAGCTCATAAAAATCCTTTTATTTTAAAATAACATAAGAAAAATATGTCTGTCTTCTAACTGTGAGGACTGTGTGGTCATACTGAAGCTCATTTCTCCTGCATAAGGATATTGTCCAAAGTACAGATGGACAGGAAGACCTCAGGAGGATCTAATCCATGTATCAGGAAGTGGTTGGACTCACGTTAGAAGAGCTACCTCTGCAAAGTACTGCTGCTGTTCTGGTAGCTGTCCTCTTTTTTGTGTTAAGAGTAAGGCTTCAGAGAGACTAGTTAACAAGGTTAAGCAAAAGTCCTTGTATGTCAGGTAGTACTGAGTCTGGTATTAATGCAAGTAGTTGCCTTCAGAGCAGTTGATCATTGTTATAAGCCTCTGAAGCAGTACTTTTATTTGTAGTACTGAAATGACCAAACTCGTGTTATATTTCTTGTTACATTTCTTCAGCCTACCCAGCACTTCCTTTGGTAAGCTATGATATATGTGAAGGGCAGTGTCTCTCCGTGTCTGTTTGTGACAAGCTGTGCTGTTGTTTCTCTTCTGTGAATGCAAGATTGCTGATAGGGTTTATCCTCTCCAAACCTTTCCAGACTCTAAACTATCTGGGTAGCTGAGTGGAAGTTTGTTATTACGCTGTTGTCAGCACGTATTAAAGCTGTAGATGTTCTTTGAAACAATATCCTTGGAAATATGGCTTTAGCTTAAGTTCAGAAGTGAACACCAAGGAACATGGATCATTACTACAGTGTGTAGTGTTAACTTCAGGTGCTTCAAGGTGCAATGCTGTGATAGACAGGGATGGACTCTGAAGCCAGTGGAGAGTGCACATTATTTATGGCTGATGAAAACATGAGGATAGCAGCAACAGGGTTAGGCTTTTTATTTTCTTTTGGGGGGGGGGGGTCAGGTATGAAATTTATTATTTCTGTGAACAAAGAAATTTGACATACACCCAGCATTTTGAAGGCTGGGAAGCAGATAGATTTTCTAGATTTCATCCTGAATTATACAAGCACTGAGACTGGAGAGCTGAAATGAGAGAAGGTCTGGCTGTTGGTCTTGTTCCAGTTAGCATGCTTGTGACTCCATTTCCTCTTCTGCTGATGTTAGCTCTGTCAGCATGCTGACTCTGCGTCTTAATCACTAGTTCTGGGGAGCTCAGAACAGATTGGAAGCTTATTTTAATAATAGTTTTAATGCTCCTGATGTGGGCGCTCTCTGGAAACACTTTGCTCTGTGCCACTTAGCGGCTGTTTCTATGCAAAAGAAAAGCACCCCCAAGACAAACACTTGTTTTATCTCAGTTACAGTCCTCAGCAGACGACCAGCTGGAGTGCTGAGACCTTAATGCATGGGTTTTGGTGTAACAAAAAAACTTGATTATATTCTCACATGTATTAGAACAATCTTCAAGGCTCATCCCTTTCATCTATCTGGTGAGTCAGTGCTTCCAAAGGAGTCTGTCTCATGAAAAAACTGCCTCTCCCCTGGAGATGAGAACTCCGTGTATTTAAAAGCTAGCATTGTTGGGAGTTGTTCAGTCCATCAGACTGGGCAACACGAGTTCACAACTACGTGTGAATTGCTCTCTGCTCTTCCAAGGCAGGCAGAGTGGCCATCTGGCTTATCCAAGCTGTTAGCGTTAGTCTGAGTTGCAGACCCTGGCTTAGCTTTTAATTTCAGCCCTGTCAAGACAAGGTGAACAGCCACAGCGTGTGCTTGTAGTGCAGATCGGATTAAATTGAAGGACAGTGAAATGTGAGCATGTTTTCTTTGTGGGCTTTAGTCTTCATAAGCTTGTTAAGCAGAACTGTAACTCCCCAAGTCAGGGTTTGTGCAGTGGTCTCTGCAAACCTGCTTTGAGGGAGTCTACATACCAATGTGAAGTGGTGCTCAGGGTGGCTGCTGTGAAACAGATAGATGCTGTCAGCTTTGTGTGCTTCTCAAACCTGTTCTTGCTGGCTCCTGTAACTTGCAGAGGGGGAGCAATCAATCAAAGTACCTACCACCTTTCATATATAGGAGTCTAGGTTCTCGTAACTGAAAAGGTTTTTTATTTGCTGTTTTTGAGGGAGGGGGCATTGGGTGGTTTTTTTTTTTTTGGGGGGGGGGGTTTGTGGGTTTTTTTTTTGTTAACTGAAGTCTTCCCCTACTGAAGTTACTAACTATGCTCTTGGAGACTAGTGTCTTCCAACTTAGCTGCCAGCTTTGAACTGATGACTTTACAGTCCTCCACCTAATACAGTTAATGACTGCTATCCAGGGCTCAGGGATAAAGCCTTCATAATACTTGTCTAGTTCCCTTATGAGTGAGCATGAAGAGCTTCCAGTGTGCCATTAACACTACTAATGGGAAACTGGGGGATACATAGCCAAAAAACAATAGAGGATATGGCAGCATAATGCTGTTAGGTAAATTAGCTATCTTATTTAAGATGGCAGAAAGCTTGATGTTCTGTTTACTATTGGGTTACTTTGATGCAGTCTCTTCTTTTACTGAAGAGTGTATTAATGGGGCAGAGACACTTCTGTGTGGTAAGTTTATCTATGGTGGCTTTATGAGTGAACAAACATAGTAAGACTTGTATCATGCAGGCAGATGTTATATAGCACTGTTCCAGAGAGATGTTTTGCTGAGATTTAGCAGTTCTTGAAAATCTTCTCATGTTTTGCGTAGTCTGGAGGTTTAAATAGTTTCACACACTCAAATGTTTGTCTTGTAGCTGAGATGTGTTACCTATGGCTGTGTTCTAATAACACAAAATTGTAGGGTTCTGTGGCAAGGATTCCTAGCTGATGCTGTTCATGAGGCTCTGCTGCTGGTGTCGCTTTAGAGGGAATAATGCATCAGGAGCCTATCAAACATGTCATCACAGAAGGTGATTTTGCTAGGAGTGTTAGTTACATCTTCTGAGCTGATTATGTATTAGGAGGTAACCAGACTAGGATGAGAATTACCAAGTGTTGGCTACAGGATTGTTAATCTTCCGGGCAGAGACTAAAGCAGTGAGTTGCACTTCATATCTCCTGAACAGTTGTCTAGGAGTCAGCTTCTGAGACAGGGAAAAGAAAGTGGGAGGAACTGTATGCTCTCCATGGCAGCTTGTCAGCAGTATCAGCTGTGCTGTTTATGTAGTCTGAAGCATGATCTCATGATGAAGAAATGACATTGTGTTACTGATTCTGCAGAATAATGACTCAGTTTCTTGCACCAGAAAAGTGCAGAGATAAGGAAGTGTCCCTGCAGGGCATCAAGTGACACCCGTTTGAAAACTCCCATGTTAGATCCTCCAATAAAGCCTTTCATACAAGTTACTGAAATCAGTAAATCTGGCTGTTGTGTCTTTTCTCAAATGGCTAAACTACATTAACTTTTTTACAGGTGCTGTTGATAGAGTGGTTAATGGAGAAGTCTATCAGGTAAGATAGAAGTATTATCTGCTGTTCTACTCTGAGAACTTTACCTTAATCTAGACTATTACTTCCAGGTTCTTGTCTGTACTGTACTTTTATCTCATCTCTGAAGAGGAACTTCTGTCCTGATAGCTCATTTCTTAACGCTGTTAATATACTTCTCCTCTGAACTTAGAGGCAACTTAAAGCAGCAGTCTGTTTTGAATTATGGCTTAATAGGACATAGCTATAAGCAGACTGACAGGCTTTGTGGTATGACTTAACACTGACTTGCCACCAGCTAATAAGCTGAAGCATGCTCTGACTTCCTAGTTTTAAGCAGGGTTTTCTCAGTTACTTGTTCTTTAAAGATAATTTGTTTGTCCTATCAAGATTGGTCTTATAAGGATTTGACTGAAAACATACGCTTCTTAGTGACATGAAGCTTCATGAAATTAAGCTGCTGGCTAAATAGCTCAACCATAGCATGTTAGTCATCCATACTAATGACAAAGGGAGAAGATCACGGAATCATACAATGGTTAGGGATGGAAAGGATGCAGTCCAAATTCTGTCATGTCTTTAAAGGACATTGGCTTTCAGTATGAGTAAGTTCATAAATGTCTCTGGAACAGTGATTTCCCTGTCAGCTTGAACTTGTGTTTGATCCCTGATTGCTAGAGGCAGTCCTGTTTTAATGTGGTTCAATCCTGTCGTAATCTGGTTAGACCTTTTTCATGTTAATGGTGAAAATGTGGTATCACATCAGATGAATATGTTATGTGTTCAGTTTACGTAGAGTCCTATTTTATGTAGCTTCCAGGTAGCTGAAATATTCAGTTGTCATGTATAAACTACATTGCTATTCCCTCTCTTTAAGGAGAGTAATGGTACAAATGACTCCTCTGCTGCCACATGCCAGGTAGATGGACTGCAGTCAGAGCCAGAGAGCATTCGTAAGTGGAGGGATGAGCAAAAGGAGCGCCTGGAGCAACTTGGTAAGGAGGGAGCTTGTTGCAGTAATGTTCCTGCCTGTGAATAACTTAAAGGCAGCTTTTTCAGCAGCAGAATTCTCAACCATGTCTTCCAGCTCTTGGGAACCTAAAACTGCTTCTTGAGGTTGAGCAGCAGGTCTGGATAAGTTGTCCAGGAAACAGACTTAATAATACTAATGTAGGAGATAGCAAGCTGTCATGGTTTAAGCCTCTCTAAACCACGCAGCCCGTTCTCCCCTCACTTCCCCCTTTTTCTTCCCCCCGCTCCCGGAGGGATGGGAAGGAGAATTGAAAAGAATGCAACTCCCACAGGTTGAGATAAGAACAGTTTAGTAACTAAAGTATAACACAAACCACTACTGCTACCACCAATAATAATAATGACAAGAGAAATACAAGGAAAGAATACAATTCTCACCACCTAAAACCAAGCCCGACCACGCAGTGCACCCCCCACCCTTCTGGGTCTCTCCTCTCCGTCCTCCATCTTGGGCATGACGTGCTGTGGTATGGAATAACCTCTCTGGTCAGTTTGGGTCAGGTGTCCTGTCTCTGCTTCCTCCCAGCTCCCCCTCCTCCCTGGCAGAGCATGAAACTCAGAAAGTCCTTGGCCAGACCAAAACATCACTAAGCAGTAACCGAAACACTGGTGTTATCAGCACTGTTCCCAGGCCCAAAATCAAAAACACAGCGCTGCACCAGCTACCAAGGAGGAGAAAAATGACTGCTGCTGCTGAACCCATGACATTATCCACCCCTTATTCCATACCATTCACGTCATGCTCAGATCCCGCATTTTCAATATACCATCACATGTATATGTATACATCCACATACACAGAGAAAGGGAGAGAGATCATCCCTTAGTGCATAAACCAATCCCTACAAAGCTGCTGAGTCCACCCAGTCCATGATGTCAAGCTCCATCTTTTGTAACAGCCTTTCAGAGCAGGAGAGGCTGTGTGCAGTGTTCACACTCATGAATAATCTGGGCAATAATGTCCATTGCTAAGTCCACCCCTTGATCATAAGTCCATCTGTATGTTGTATCTCTGCCCTGATGGCCTGAAGTGTCATGGGCCCATCAGGCTCAAAATAATTCATCCACCCCTCCAGCAGTTTCTGCAGGTTGTCGGTGGGGACTCCATACGGCTGCCTTCCATCTGCGACGCTTCCAAAGCACGGGAGGGGCCCAGTGGACTAGATACTCGCCCATACTGTCCCACACACCCTGCCACTCATGGCTGACAAGGCTTGGGGAAACTCTCTTGGTCATACTGCATTGCAGACCAACCCCAGACAAGGCCCACACCCCACTTTGCTTAACCCTCGGGACCAGACAAAATGGTTGTGGGTAAAACACACTGTGTATGCATGCCAACATGCTGATCCCCATCACAATCAGCAAGCAGGTCTCAAGGGTACCCAAAGGCCATTCAAACCCTTCAGAGCTCTCAAATGAGGCTGCTGTGCTTGTCACTGGGGCTGGTGTAGCTGCTGTGCTTAGAGCTGGAGCAGTTGTGCTGTCCATTATTCCACCCTCAGATTCAGGGACATTTTTTTCCTTTTGAAGGTGCTGGACGGTGTTGAATAAGGCTCTGTAAGCATAGGCCAAGCCCCAGCACGTTGCCGTGATTTGTCCATCTCTGGTGTGACCAGAATGACAACACACCTCCTTTAAGTGTTTTACTAATTTTTCTGGATTCTGCATTTGTTCATTAGTGAAGTTCCAAAACACTGGAGGGGCCCACTGGCCTAGATGCTTGCCCATACTGTCCCACACACCCTGCCACTCATGACTGTCCAGACTTGGAGAAAATCTCTTAGTCATCCTAGACTGCAGACTAACCCCAGACAAGGCCCGCACCCCACTCTGCTTAACTCTCGGGACCAGACGAAAAAGTCGTGAGAAAAACACACTCGGTATGCACACCAACATAACAATCCCCATCACAATCAACAGGCAGGTCTCAAGGGTATCTAAAGGCCATTCAAAACCTTCAAAATTCTCAAACGATGCTGTAAACGGTCTTGTGAGGGGGCTGGGAGCATAAAAGAATGTCTCTCTCACAGGTTGACCACCCAAGGAGGTGAAAAAAGATGTGTAATTGCTAAACACTTCTATTATATACCTCCCAAAGTATAGAGTTGGTGACCACATCGGGGACAAAAACCGGATCAGTTTCATGATCATCGAGTCTACTGTATTAAAAATCAGTGCAATAGAGTACAATATAACAAGAGCCTTAACCAAAAACCCATGTCTGAGAAATGTTAAGATAAGAAACACCGGCTGTAAGTAAAGTGTCATATGCTGAACCCGTGAGAACCAGAACAACAACTTTGAGAGCCAATAAATCAGCATTGTGACGAGTGGTTATTAATCCTGTCGTTATCTCAACCCTTCGTGCCCCACGTTGGGCGCCAAAAAGAACTGTCGTGGTTTAAGCCTCTCTAAACCACGCAGCCCGTTCTCCCCTCACTTCCCCCTTTTTCTTCCCCCCGCTCCCGGAGGGATGGGAAGGAGAATCGAAAAGAATGCAACTCCCACAGGTTGAGATAAGAACAGTTTAGTAACTAAAGTATAACACAAACCACTACTGCTACCACCAATAATAATAATGACAAGAGAAATACAAGGAAAGAATACAATTCTCACCACCTAAAACCAAGCCTGACCACGCAGTGCACCCCCCACCCTTCTGGGTCTCTCCTCTCCGTCCTCCATCTTGGGCATGACGTGCTGTGGTATGGAATAACCTCTCTGGTCAGTTTGGGTCAGGTGTCCTGTCTCTGCTTCCTCCCGGCTCCCCCTCCTCCCTGGCAGAGCGTGAAACTCAGAAAGTCCTTGGCCAGACCAAAACATCACTAAGCAGTAACCGAAACACTGGTGTTATCAGCACTGTTCCCAGGCCCAAAATCAAAAACACAGTGCTGCACCAGCTACCAAGGAGGAGAAAAATGACTGCTGCTGCTGAACCCATGACACAAGCAAGTGGCTTCCTGAACCTTAAGAGTGTTCTTGTAGCCTGCCCTTTACTTACAAATAAGCTGACAGAAAATGAACAGCTATTATCGGTAGAAAAGAGTGAATAAATACTGCAGCCACTTTAACTTTTTTCAAAGGATGAAGATTGCTCATTTTGTAATACTGAGGCTGTCACTTGTCACACAGATCTTAATCTAAGAGCTAAGCAATGGACTGGTAACTAAACAGCTGTCAAATGCAGTGATATCTGCCTGTGGACAGCTTCAAAGAGTCTACAAACTGGTATGCTTTCCACTTAGATTGGCTAAAAGGCAGTGTGATTCTGAACAGAGCTAACCCTGTTGCTTCTCTTCTGAGATAGTTACAGCGGAAGAGCTTGTCCTGACCTGTAGGCTTGTTGCAAGAATGTGCTGAGGGCCAGGCTCATTTGCTTTGTCTAAGCATAGAGCCTTTACTGAACTTTGTTCTAGCACTACCATAGCGAGGTGACTGTTTCTGGTTGTGAACAGTTTGCAGGCCAACAGACCCACTGAACCTGAATTAGTCTACAAATGTATATCCTAAACTGAAGTGGACTGTCCTGGTTAAGCAGTGCAGGCATTGTGTTTAGCTAATTCTCTGAATGTTCATGGTATTTAGAGTCCTCATGGCCTACATCAGGAAATCTCCTAACCCTTGTCTGAGTAGATAAAGCAACTGTCTGCACTAGAGTTGCACATTGAGCCATCAGCTGAGATGTTAGCAAGATACAGTGGGAACAAACAGGACTGACAAAGTAATTAAACTTTCAGATGCAAACTCACGAAAGCAGGAAGCAGAATGGAAAGAGAAAGCAATAAAGGAATTGGAGGAGTGGTATGCAAGACAAGATGAAAAGCTCCAGAAAACAAAAGCCAGCAACAGGTAAGATTGCTCCAGTCATCTGAAGAATTATGGTACTGGGCATGAAAGCAATGCAGGGTGAGAATAGTTCTAGTATGTCCTATGGCACTAGTCCTTCAGATCATTAAAGTAACCTCTCCTACTAAGAAATGGATCTCTCATAGTGGACCATCTTTTTAGGTTTTCTTATCCAGATTACATGTCCCAAGAATACCAAAAGAAAACATTAAGATAACAAACCAGAATTAACTGAAGATCCTTTAAGATACCAGGTTTGAATGTGGTGAGAAAAAGTTTTAATCTACCCACCTGTTGCACGCTCCTAGCTGCACAGTGACTGTAATTACTTGCCTTGAGACTAGCAATCTTACTTGCTGCTGACAGAATACATGGAAGTGGCCTTATAGTTAGTCTTTGCTACAGATTATTTCGATATCTTAAAACCTTTGGCTGCTCCTTTTGGAAACATTTGAGAAATAACCTGGCTCAGTTCTGCTAGTGAAGAACTAAATGCAGACTCTGCCTAGGTTGGGTTTGAATTGTGCACTTCAAACCCAGCCTGGCAGAAACGAATGGCTGGGGCAGAAAGTAATGACTGCTAGTGTGGTAAGCACTTCTACTTTCTTAGAAGGTTCCCTGTGGAATTTTGACTTCAAGCTGCATAAAGGTAAATGTGGTGGTACTGACTTAATACCACATTGGTCTCTACTTCTGACCCAGGGTTACTAGTGTCACTCTATCCAGGTAGTCATCAGGGCTGCTTTATACTTGATGAACCCACAGACTTCAAGATCAACTGTTTTATTGAACCACTGTTTTTCTTACCAAAATGAACAGCAGGTAAGTGGAGTCCTTGCTAGACTCTTACTTTCTACAGAAGCCTGGATTTGACATGTCCAGTCACTGAAGTGTAAGTCTGTTGGCTGGGCCAAGAAAGGGAACAGGATTGGCACTGTTCCAGCTGCTGGCCTGAGCTTATGATGCCCCCATGACTTTATTATGGCCAGTGTTTGAGTGTGGATATGTCTTTTGGAGCAGAGTCCATAAGTGTTGCACAGGAGTGTTTGGCATTCACATCTCTGTCATAATGTAGGTTCCATCCACTGGAAGCTGCCTGAGGCAGATCCTGGGACTCTAGTCCTAAACTAGCTGGTCCCAACTTGCAGTATGTAGCAGAGCTTTTGTATGCCCCTCTGAGCCAGGGGCTTAATGGATACATTCCCTATAGTAGCTGCTTTCCTGAAGTAAGTCTTGGTTAAACAAGGTTAAAGTGATTGTTAAAACTGACTTCAGCTCTGTTCTGTACTTCTCATCCTTATCTCTTTTCTCCTCCTGCTTGCCTGCCTGTTGGACTACTTGCTACCTAGGGTGGCAGATGAAACTTTCTACAAACAACCCTTCGCTGACGTGATTGGTTATGTGTATGTTGCTTAACTACTAATTCTGTTTTGCTAGTCAGCTAGGCAGTGAGGATGATCAGAAATAGTGCTGACTACCTGAGGGTGACTGCTTCATTACTTCAAGGCACTATAAGCCATTAAAGTAAACAGTCTTTGCTTTTTGGACTGACTCTTATCTGCAGTTTTCCTGTCTATGCACTGCACAACAGCCAGCACTTTCAGATGAAGTCATGTAGTTTATGTACCACTGGAATTTTGGTGATGACTTCAGTAGTCTTCAGACGTAGGGGTTTACAGTTGTTTCCAGGCCAGTGAACACTGCTTACAAGATGCTTTGCTGGGTGTGTGGGTTAGTGTCTGCAGTCGCACACGGATTCTTTATTTAGCCCTAATAACTTCCACAGAGCACCACAATGTTTAATTGTATTCTTTGTAACAGCCACTGTGCTTATTTGCCTACATAATCAGGAAAACATTCGGGCCATGCTTGTACATAAAGCTTTACAAGCCAAGGAAGGTAGAAGGGAATTACCTGCCATAAATGAGATTAGAAGAGGTATGTGCATATAGGTATAGGATACTGTGAGCATGCAGATGAAGAGTACAAGCAAGTGGTATTTCAAAATCAGCATTAGCTGCTGGGAGAGCATTTAGGAGCAGCTCTGTAGGCATTTTGCCAGCCTAATGTATCAATGGGAATGCAACCATGACTATGCTAGCTTCTTTGGGATGGAAGGATAGCAGTGTTCATTGGCTTGTTTTAATTTCTTCTCTCAGTTTATGGACTTGAATTAAATGATAGCCATGTCACAGATTCTAAGGTGGCACCTTTAAAAGGTGTATCGGTGAGCCATGGTGTGGCTTTGAGTGCGCTGATATTGATGGTCCAGTGTGGAATTCATTACCTAACTGTCGCTGGATGTAAAACAAGACTTGTGAAATGATGGATTTACAGGTGATGTTTGACTTTTCTGAATTCTCCTGGAGTTGATTTTGATAGATGTTTTTTGCAGTAAACCCCTTATTTTCATATATCCAATTCAGTTGTGCAGTGAGAGTGCTGCACAGAACAGGCGGCCTGTTTCCTGAATGTAGGCTAAGCTACTGGTGCATGTTCAGCCAGCTGATCATCTTCATTCTCATTTTCTGTATCTGACTTAAACTTTCTCTCCTTGTTTCTTTTCTTCTCTTCACCTTTAAGCACAAACATAAATCATCCTTGCTACAGCCTAGAACAGTTAAGTAAAAAAAATTTTCACTGCCCCCTAAAAGTGTCATGTCACATAAAATAGCAGTGTCATAGTGACCCTTGTCTTCAGTGGTGTCTGTAACCTCCTCATCCCTGTGAATAGTGCTCATGGGAGCGTCATCTTCACTGCTTTCTCTGTACTGTTTGTTGGATTAGATGGATTTGGTTTGCTTTCTTGATGCATTACTGCTCTTGCACTTAGACAACTGACAGGGCCCTGAAGTTCATGTAAACTTAATGCTGGAGTGTTATCCCTGTATTGAAGCAATGCTGTTGGCAGCATAGCAATGACAAAAGGATACAGCTGGGAAGCCACTGGCACTAACCTGGATGTTATATACAAAGCCTCTTTAGAGTCTCCTTAGGGTGATAGCTCCTGTGGGCTGACTTCAACGAGTCATCCCCTTTTCTAAGATAGGCATTAGGCTATAGCACGCACAAGCATGGGGCTTAATTCATAAGTTCCTTTTGATTCATGGTGCTTCGCTACAGCACTGGGAGTCATCAGCAGGTAGTTCTATGATGGCTTCTAGGTCTTGGGGCTGATGTAAACCCTCAAGTGGAATCTATTTTTGCTTGCAAGGAGTTGTAAATTTCCATTTGACAAGTGTCCAGTGTAAACTGCCAGACTGCAAAGGCTTAACTAGTTAAGACTTGGGTGTTTCTCCATAAATAAAACGCTTACATAGGGGTACCTTACTGCCTTAACTGGTTAAGACTTGGGTGTTTCTCCATAAATAAAATGCCTACATAAGGGTACCTTATTGCCTGGCAGTTTGCGTGGTGGCTCAGTAACAATTCTTAGAACCGAACACCTGTATTCCAACTTTTACACAGCAGTCTCTGCTTGTGCATAGCACACTACTGCAGTGTACTTTCATCTCCAGGGTTAGGGCAGTAGAAGCTTAAGTGGCCGTAATGCTCACCAGCAGCTGCCAGGTCACATTTCTTATGAAACATCCTGAAAGAAACTGCATCCTGTAAGAGGGAAGGAGTGCCTTCTGTGCTGGACATTAACACAAGGTGCATTGCATTGCTTTTAGGGCAGCTGAAGAAGCCTTTGTGAATGATGCAGAAGACATTTTTCCAGGCACTGAGTGGGAACGTGTGGCTCAGCTCTGTGACTTTAATCCCAAGTCTAGTAAGCAGGCAAAAGATGTGTCCCGCATGCGTTCAATCCTCATCTCACTCAAGCAGGCTCCGCTGGTTCGCTGAAGGAGAGCATGATGAAAACACTACAAATGCAATATCCTAACCTTACTCAGAGAAGCTATGTTTGCAGTATTTGGATTAATTGTTTCAATTTTTATTTGTTCTTGGACCAAACATCATCATGTATCTAGAGCTGATCATTGTTTGATTGCATGTCCTTCCTTGTGTTTCATTTCTGTGTCTGAAATGGCAGAATCTCCAAAACCCTAGTCTCTGCTGTTGTGCACAGATGTCACTTCCCACATTACTGATATTAAAGATATATTGAACAGCAAAATGCTTTGACTTTGGGTGAATTCAGATCTGCTCCCTTTCTACAGGAGGTGTTTGAACTGAGTGTGTGTAGACATTTATTTCAGTTGGTGCTGATTTCACCTTGCTGCTGACTGTCTAGCCAGTGACGTTCCTTGTCTCCGGGAGGAGGCTGTCCTGCATATCTCTATAAGCTTTCCTAAAGCTTTTGAGAGCTTTAGTTTAAAAACTGCTTCTCCATCCGATTTATCGCCTAAGATGTAAGCTGTAAGAAACTGGAAGCTGTAAGAAACTGGAGCAGCAGGCTGGTTAAGGAGCTTATCCCACTTGTAGTGGAACTGAGGATAATGTCTTCTTCAGGTAAGCAGTCCTGTGTAGTTTCCTGCTGTCACTCCAGCTGCACATCTTAAGGAAATATAGTACAAGGCACTGAGCAGTTAAAGGCCTTTGACATTCTACTGCGTGTTCCGTTGTACGTGCCCAGTGCTGGCTTCATACGCCAAGTCCCGCTGTGCAGAGGGTGTCTGTGTGTTTCTGAAATGTGTCCTTGTCCTTACTGACTCTTGCACCACTTTCTCCCACTAAGGCGGTGGACTGGAAGACTTGACCTTACTACTCCTCACTTACTGCCTTGGAGCTCTGTCTGCCAAGGTGGTTAAATTTTGAAACAAACTGATCCAGAAAATCTGTTCTGCTGCTTCCTTGGCTCTCTGATATCACCCAGCATTCACAAGGGCTGTGTTCTAGCCTCGCTCTGGTAAGACTTGCCTTAGCTGCTTATCTTGTAAGAGGAGTCTGTTCAGTCTCGTACATTATATTAGTGGTGGTAAATGGCATCACATCAAGTCAGCGTCTGGTCACTAGTGGTGTCCCTCAGAGCTCAGTATGGGGGCTACTGTTGTTCAGTATCTTCATTGATGATCTGTATGAGGGGATCAAGTGCACCCTCGGTAAATTTGTGGATGACACCAAATTGGGCAGGAGTGTTGAGCAGCTGGAGAACAGGACTGCTCTGCAGTGGGATCTGGACAAGCTGGATCACACAATTGTGTGAGGTGCAACAAGGCAAAGTGCTGTGCCGTGCACTTGGGCCACAGCAACCCTATGCAATGCTCCAGGCTTGGAGAAGAGTGGCTGGAAAACTGCTCAGCAGAATAGGACCTGGGGGTGCTGATTGATGGCTGCTGAACATGAGCCAGCTTGTGCCCAGACAGCCAAGAAGGCTAACAGCATCCTGGCCTGTATCAGCAATGGTGTGGCGTGCAGGGCCAGGGCAGTGATCATCTCCCTGTAGTGGGCACTGGTGAGGCTCCACCTTGAATCCTGTGCTCATTTCTGGGCCCCTCACTACAACAGAGACATTGAGGTGCTGGAGCAGTTCCAGAGAAGGGCAGCAAAGCTGGTGAAGGGCCTGGAGCACAAGTCTGATGGGGAATGGCTGAGGGAACGGGGGGTGATTAGTCTGGAGAAGAGAAGGCTCAGGGGGGACCTTATTGCTCTCTACAACAATCTGAAAGGAGAATGGAGCCAGGAGATGGCTGGTATCTTCTCTCCAGGAACATGTGATAGGACAAAAGGAAACAGCCTCAAGCTGTGCCAGGGGAGGTTTAGACTGGATATTACGAACAGTTCCTTCCCTGAAAGGGTGGTCAAGCATTGGAACAGACTGCCCAGGACTGCCAGTGATTGAATCACTCTCCCCAAAGTTATCTGGAAGATGTGTAGACATGATGCTTAGTTTCATTTTTTAATGGTGGACTTGGCAGTGTTAGATTCATGGTTGGGCTTGATGATCTTTAAGGTCTTTTCCAACGTAAGTGATTCTATGATTATCTCACCATTTTTATCCAAGACACAGTAGCTTCACTGGTATGTCAAAGAACTGCTGCAATACCCTTTGTGAAGGTTAATCCAAGCAGTTTGAAGAGGGCTGCAGATGCAGATTAAAACTTGCAAACATTCAGGGAGGTGCTATGCAGCAGCTCTGTCCCTTTGGTGGGTAAGATATTGAATAAACAGTTGCCACTAGGGCTTAAATAGTTAAGCTGTACCTTGCTGGTGTCTGTGTCTATTAGAGATGAGCTTGTGTTTTCACATGTATTCATAAGCTACTGATGAGTGGTGATGAAAATAACAGTAGACCAGAGGCTTAGAAGCTGAAACCTGTGGAAGATTAAAGCAGGAAATTATTTTCTGAACTTCACAGGGATACCACAGGTAAGTTTAACAGGACTGAAGCACAGAGCAAGTACATGGAATACTGGTACTCAGTGCTAGCCTTCACCTGGACTGAAAATGTCCTTTTTTCTGCTCACCCCAGAATTCTGCAAAGGCTTCTAAAATGAATTGGTAAATAAATGAAGTTCACTGCATTACATATACAGTATTTAAACTGTTAATTTGAGTTTCCTGGAATTCGAAAGATCACCAATTAGGAGGGCTTCCTGCACACTGAGTTATGGACAATTTATCTTCCCAAAGGCATACTTTTGAGCCACAATCCAAGAGAATGGGCAGACACTCAAGTTCAAGGGTAAAGCAATGTTACAGAAGTTAAAGCAGCATTTTATAAGCTGGGTTTGCAGGAGCTAACTGCACAGGTGGTTTTGTATACACCATCCAGCTGGAGCACTTCACAAGCCGCTGTGTGGGTTTTGGTTACCTACTCTAGCTCTTGTACGGAGATTTTGTAGATTTTTCTCTTCTGCCTTAATTTTATATTCATGTCTGCTAGCTCACTGTCTTCTTCTTACCTCCTGTATCGGTGCTGTTGCAGAATAACAGACAGGCTGAGGTTCGAAGGGCCCTGTGGGTCATCTGGTCCAGCCCCCTCTACTCAAGTGGGGCCACCATCTACAGCCATGTGCCCAGGACCATGTCCAGGCAGCTTCTGAAGGTCTCCAAGGGGGGAGTCTCCCACCACCTCTGTGGGCAACCTGTGACAGTGCTCAGTCACCCTTATGCTGTGAAGGAGTGTTTGCTTGAAGTGGAGCCTCCTGTGTTTCAGTCTGTACCCATTGCTTCTGATGCTGTCACTGGGCACCCCTGAACAGAGTCCAGCTCTGTCCTCATTGCATCCCCCTTTGGGTGTTTGTATGCACTGATGAGATCCCCTGGAGCCTTTTCTTCTCCATGCTGAATATCTCACCTCTGTCAGCCTGTCCTCACAGGAGAGACACTCCTGTCCCTTTTGTCATCATTGTGGCCCCTTGTTGGACTCACTCCAGTGTGTCCATATCTTTGTACTGGGAAGCCCAGAGCTGGACCCAGCACTCCATATGTTGCCTCACCAGTTGTGCTGCCTCACTAGTGCTCTACTCAGATCTTTTGTGTCTGAGAATTATTTTAGATGCTCAGATCTTGTGACACTGTGCAAAAGAATACTCAGCTTTATTTGGGCAAATCCCAGCCCTTTTCTGTGCTCCTGAACACTTACTTATTTCCTTCAGGAGCAGCATCTGCCATGCTGTGATTTCATGTGACAATGCTGTGCTACCTCTGGCCTAGCTGAGGACAGTCACTCCTTTGTCCTGGCCTTAACTTCCCAGTGTCGCTGCTTGTCTCTATGCTGTGTAGCTGATGCAGAAAATTGAGTTAGTGTCAGTCAGTGGAATCTGGAAAAAAACACTCTGGGCTGTTCCTGTCCTTCAAACAAACCCCCACTGCATGTGCACCATGATTTCATGCATGTGCACAATGATTTCATGCAATGCAGGAGAAGCTGCAGACACGTGAATATGTCCTGGTATAGAAGTTGCTTGTGATGGGATGGCAGCCAGCAGCAAGCCAGTATGAATAATGTAGAGAACAGGGGGGATGAGGAGGTCGTGGAACCTGAAGATGGTAGTGCTGCATCTTCATCCTCTGAGCCTGAGAAACATGGGCAACAGGTTTGAGTATTCATAACCCAACATGCTGTGGCTTGCCTGTTTCTTGCTGATGCTTTTTCTGAGCAGCTGGTAAATAGGGAGATGTCCGGTTTACTGGCTTGTATATTAGACTGGAGCGGGTGGGTGTCTGCTGCCTTTGACGATTCCTCCGTTAGTTGCCGTCCTGCGGACGCGCCTGTGCCGTATAGGAGAGTTGTGCTGCAGCAGCTCTCGGTGGGGGGGGGGGGATACTGCACCTGGGCCTACAGGATCCTCACGTGTCGCTGACTTTCCAGGCTCTAGTGGTATGACTGATAGAGAATGCTCCATTTGAATGCTTAGCATGTTGTAGTCCGAGAAAGGAAGGGCTGCTCAGCACTGTTGAACAGGGGTGCTGCTTTGGACCTTGCATCAGTAATGCAAGTTTCACGGTCGGTGACAGGCGATTCCCGTGCTGTGCTGGCTTTGGCTGCAGTTACAAGCACGCATTTAAACCTCTTGATTCATGTGGCTCTCTACTGGCCACAGCCTGTCATCACTTGCAGGAAATTTACCTGGCTTGAGCCGTGAGCTATGAATGAGGTAAAATCTTACCAGCTTTTTAAAAAGTCCTGTATCTATATTTATCACAGGGTTGTGAAATTAAAATTAAAGGGACTTTTGGTAAAAAAAGAGAAGAAATATAAGGCTATTCCTTCAGAATTTTACCTTAAATGCAGTCTATGCACACTTCATTAATTTGTCACTTCATGCAGAAATTTTAAATGCACATTCTGTGCTTCATCGAAGGAAAAGCTGGAAGGCCCAGAACACCTGCAGGTACAGACTTACAGCAGTGGTGGTCTAGTACTACCAGCAAGGCCTAAGTGATGTGGAAAATAGTTACCTGTTTTTAGATTTAACAAGGAAAAGTGTGTGCTTTCCAGCATGCAAAGCTTTGTTCAGCCAGTGGCAACAGCCTAACAGTGGTTTGTGATTCTTTAAGGGTTTGGCTGATAATCTGTGTGAACCCAAAAGCTTCCCTCAGTTATGAAAGCAGCAGAAAAAACTGTTGGTATTACTTGTCTTGTTGCCTTGCTCAGTCTGAAACAGCAGTCACTTTCATCTAATTTCGTACCAAATGGCAGTGCACAAGCAGTGGGTGGGTTTGGCACCACCACAAAGGACATGATTTGATCCTGTGTTGTGTGAATTTGCCAAATGATCCAGCACAGAAATGCTTACAATTGTATGTGTGAACTCTGGCAAGGCTTAAGGGAAAACTTAAGCAAGGCCAAAGAAAAACGTTTTTGTGTGTTCTTCAGAATCTCATGAGCATGTTTAGTTGTTAGTGAATACGATGTGCCCACAGTGCAAAGCATTTGCTTTCGGGTTATGAAGCAATATAGCTTGGTGCCTGACTAAACGAACCGTGCTGAAGATGTGACTCCAGCATGTCAGCTGCCAAAGCACTAGTTCCAATGTGCCTCTGAGAAACCATTTTCCAAATGCCTATCTGGAATACTCTGAGGGGTGTACATACAGTCCAAGTGTCTGAATTTTACTAATACCTGTGAGCTTTCCACAGCATTTCAGAGGGACACTGACTAAATTTCACTGATGCAGACTGGAGCATAAACTCCATCTGTAGCTTACTTGTGTGTTTTTGTGATACAAACTTGACATTGCCTCCACTGGTAGTATGTCTATTTTGATACACTCAAATGGAGAAAGGATAGTGCTTCATGACCACCAGAAGGCTGAGGCATTTGTTAATTCTGTGTGTCTAGATGGCAGATCTGAGATTCAGACCATTGAATAACTAATCCTGCTGCTCAGGCCAAAAAGATGATGTAGTACTGACTTGCTGTGTGGCTTGCAAAGCATCAGCAGTGACCTGTAAAAAGACAGCTAACAAAATTCAAGTGGGCTCCTTATGGTCCCAAGCCCATGCTTTTTATGTTTCTCTGCTGGGCATCTGATGTTGACTTTCCCTGGGGTTGGATAGATACCATTGGGACCTCCTCTCCCTAAAACCTCTGGTCCACATTAAAGCCCCTGAAGTGTAAGGGATGTTTCTGAACAGCGAAGGAAGGAAAACCAAGTAAAAGCACTATTATGCTATTAAATATGATTTTTTAATTCTTTCTGATTTTATAAACCCACAAGCTTCTCAGGGAAAACTGCAAGGACTTCTGCACCATGGGCACATATGCAGTAGCTTCTTGTCCAGTTGACTAAAAAACCCCCAACATTTTCAAATGCATTTAAAGAACCATTTTCTTAACAACACAAAACATTAAAGGTGTTTACAAAACAACTTTTCAGATGTGTTTTAGTCTCTTTGTGCCTGCACCTTCCCCTTCAGCTTCTGAGGAAAAACATATCTGAAGTAGAGACAGGAAAAATACAGAACTTCATGTGGTCTAGAAAGCAAAAGCCTGGTCCCATTTTTATTCAGGATTACTTGTGATGCTAGAGGCTATTTCTTCTTGACCCACTTGAGGAGATACCGTTCTGGTACTGAAGTCAGTGGGAATCACTATGTAAACCCGGACAGAGAGGGAAAGGAAGTAAGAACCCCTGGGTGACACAAAGCCTACTACAACTTTCCATATGGTTAACAGCCAGTATTTGCTGATTCTGAGAACAACTACGGTGTAGAGGTTGCACTGTTATCCCGGGAAACATCAAAGAGATCCGGTGGTTCTAAAATCAGCTGTGAAGATGCGAATTCTCAGCAAGCATTCCCTGTGTAAGAGAGGATGAAGTGAAGGCAATTTATGTAGATTATATCCCAGAGTTAGCCACTGGAGTAATTTACCACTACAGCTATTCAGGCCAAGATTATTGTGCAGCAGAGGGCAATAGTTGCAGAAAACTGGTTCATTATGGTTGCAGAAGAAGTCTGAGTGTGGAAATAGCCCCTTCTAATTCCCCTAAAGGACTAGTACTAGCTTCTGAGAATACCATTAGTGGCTGAGTCAGATGTCAAAACAGACCATTAAATGCACGAGAGAGGATGGTCTTGTGACTGTTCCTCCACAGGTACCTTCTTTCTGGGATGGCTGACTAGCTAGATGGGTCTGTTTTTCAATTTCTCCTTGTTTCAATTAGTTATTACTACAGTATCTTGGAAGTGTGCTGAAAAGCAGCTAAATAAAGACAGAGCATATATCAAGAAGGACCATGGGTTAGCTAGGCAAACCTTCACTGGCATTTCAGAAACTCTGCTCCCAGGCTTCCCAATCCCTTGAAGGTGAGGATGAGGCTCAGACTTGACTTTCCATCCTGTGAGCTGATGGTGAATGCAGGACAAGAACAGTGAACCTGCAGTCACCAGAGCTGCTGAGGAGAGGCACTGTGTCACTTTGCACTGGAAGAGTTTTCTTGAAAGGCAGAGTCTTTATGCAGGCTGAAATCCAGCTAACAGGCTGCCACAGAATAAAAAGTACCCTCTCTGCTCATTTGGCATAGTAGACTGAGTCCCTTGAGGAAATCCTAAACAATAAAATTGAAATAATTTACTGCTGGCCATAGCTGGAGGACAAAGATGCTCACTGCTACACTTGGTTAGTGTGGTTGGACTGCTCTGCAGGCTGTAAGCTCTGTAGACCATGGTCTTTCTCCTTCATGTGCAAAGACTCCAAAATGGGACTCTGCTCTCTAAAAACGATGTAATAAAAATAAGTAACTGCCTCCACCGACTCCTTAATGAACCACAATTTCTGGATGCAGCTTTTCTGATTGTAGAGGCAACTCTCCTTGTTTCCACGCACTGCTGAAATTATTACCTGCTATTGGTGATTACACTGTGTTTACTTCATGCATGGAAGCCTGAAAACTGAAAAGCTGGTCACGTTGTAGGCTTCTCATTTCACATAGGTGGAAAATGAGATATGGATCCCCACGTGTCAGCTATAGTTAGACACACCATACCAGCATTGCCCACCGTACATCAAGATACTCATAAATAATTCAGCTACATTTAAAAGCAACATAAGGGCTGATCCCCAGAGAGGGTTTAAGATTAAAACCAACAGAATTGTACATCAGTTCCTATGAACTCAGATGCAAAATACAAAAAGGTAATACCTCAAATAGGAAATGCTGAAGTAGTCACTAACTATTCAGAACACTACTCTGAATCAGTAGCTGCTCTCGTCAAAGAAAAATATGGGGCTAAGTATTCCCTCCACCCATTAGAAATCTTAATAGACCATTTCTGTCATTCTTCCAGGTACCTAGTATATTCTACGTGTAGTATAATCCAGTACCAGGCTAGCAGCTCCAAGAAGAGCAGGATCTGCTAGATTTGAGACCACCACATCCACAGTTTTAACAGAGGACAGAGCCTGTTGATTTATCACATCTTTGACAGCATTAACATAGTGGCTAGCTAGAACTCCAGAAAGGATCACAAGAGATGGGTTCATGGTGTGCAGAATGTTCACAACTCCAAGGCCTAATGCTGTCCCAGCTGAAAAGATAAAAGAGAAATTGAGTAGAATACTCAAAGCAGTCCAGGCATCAGTAGTTGAAACAGGTCTGTTAGTAGCAAAAGACACTGTCAGGAAAGTGTTCTATTTCATATGGCAGTTAGTTTTGAGCTTACATTATGAGACAATATGAGTTTGCCATTATTTTTTCTTTCAAAAGTAAAAGACAAAAAACGTACTCTTATCGCACAATAATGCATTATCCAATGATATGGATGTGAAAGGCAAAGCAAATCGTTACCACAAACTTGTAAGCTGAGAGAAAATAAGAAAGCATTACTGTACCATCTTAATGCTATCAGCTACATATGAGGAAGAGGCTTGTCTTTAAAGGTAGTAAAACAGTAAACGATCCCATGCGAAGTAGTATGTATATTGCCTCTGCTTGCTCAGACTAGCTGTTCACTTCCCTACAAAGAAATGTCCTCAGATTTTCCAGTATGAGTATGTTGATCTTTGCAGAAACTTTTCATCTTCTATTTGAACAAAGACTTTTAATACACACTTCTGCTCACAATTTCTTCAATTTTTATATTTCAATATCATTACTAATTTTTTTATCGCAAGGTCCTCAATATGTAGAGTTGTGTTTGTAGCATTACAGGTCATTACCATTTCCATATTCCTGAAAATACAATAATGGGAAGGTTCCACCCTTTGGGCTGTGTTCTCACCTGTTCTGAGAATGCTGTCTGCTTTTGAGTTCCCCAGTTTAGCTGCTTGGATGAGATGTGCAGCGCTGACAACCTCCTCCTTCTTCATTGACATTCCTTCTACTAAAAGCAGATCCTCTGAAGAGAAGAGGAAGCCAGGAGAGAAACATGGTGATGTGTTAAGTCAAGAAGTGGAGGGTGACAAACAAGCACCTAAGATCTTTACTTCTCTTTTACTTGCATACTGAAGTCTGAATTCTCACCAATCTGTCCAGCCCTGAGTTTACGTGAAGTGGTCACAGCTGTATCAGTCAGGGAACTGCTTGCAGAAGCAGGGCATCAAATTCAAACAGTTACGGTATGGTATTTCACTAGTCTTGTCATCCCCAAAACTTTGTAAAATAAAATATAAATGTTCTCAAACTTAAAGACTGAGAAGCCATTGCTGAAAGACAATCACTGTGAAACCAAACCTCACAGAATGCCTGTCAGATTACCTTACAGCATACTTAAAAGGGAGAGACTAAAGTCAACTACTTGCTTCTGTTAACTTTGAGACAGTGGTTCTAAATGTGGTTTGCCTGCGTACTGCCCCTACTGAAAAAGAATTCCACTGTGCTATGCAGGTTGTGGTGCCTCCTGGGTGGCCATACAGAGGAACCCTGTCTGGTTGACTGTACTCCTCCTACAAAAAGATGGCAAGTCTTTTTCTTAATGTAATCTCTGCAAATGTCTTTCTATGCTGAAATTTAGCAATCTTATTTTCAGAAATAAAGTAAACAGACACCATCGTGCAGTTTCTTAGCTTCTCTCTGTAGTGCTATTCCAGAGGCGTACGCTTCTATACATCCTTGGCTACCACACAGGCACTCTGGTCCATCTAATGATACAACAATATGCCCAAGCTCAGCAGCACAGAAAGAACTGCCATGGATCAATTCATGTTGATGAATGATTCCACCTCCAATTCCTGCAAAGATTAGGAAAAAAAAATACAAAAATCAAACAGGTTTTAAAGGTCCCAATTCTGCAGTAGACTGACATTTGCTTATTCTAATACAGACAAGATAAAATATGTGCATCTGTGGTCTTCTGCACTGGAAACTGAAAATTACGGTTATTGAAGAACTCTTCTCTGTTCGACACACCTGATAACCACACTCACAGTTCCTCTGTATTCACATGGATATCAGAATGGTTATATAAATCTCCTTTCTTAAGAAGCATATGGATGATACTGACAGCTCTTTCAAGCTTGTGTGTCATGCTTTTTATGCACAAAACTAACCTTTCAAGTGCCTTACAACTTTGCATTTCAGAGGAGATGTTTTAATACTGTATTTAAACAGCTAAACCTGTATGCTAAAAAGCCAGGACACTTAAATTTGCAATCCTCTGATGCCCCTTCCCAAACCATGGGTGGATTCATATGCTTAACAAATAAGAAAAGTTACCCCACATTTGCATTTGAGCTATAATAAGCATATCTCATACTCAGTTCCTTGTCTTCTAAATACACCTCCTGAGCTGACTTCTGTACCTGCAGCTGGAAGAGAACTAAGCTATAAAGCTGAAAAAAAGCAAACTTATTCCAGCTAAAGTTGCTCAGATTTCCCTGAATTTGAAAAAATGCTTAGCCTGCACAACTGTATCATCATAACTTCTTTTATCAAGAAGCTTACACTATGCAAAAGGTTTCACTTTCCTGAATCTATTAAAAAGTACCCTAAAAGAAACAAATATAGTGGCAAAAGGATTTTTGGTTTAAGAACCTAATATTAACAACCTAATAATATTTTCCTAGCACAGTGGTGGTGGTTGCGCTTTTAAGATCAGCTGAACCTCTGAGTGTCTATAATAACATACTCACCTGTACCAGTAATGAGTGTTACAAAATTTTCTACTCCTTTTCCATGACCAAATTTCCTTTCTGCTAGAGCAGCACAGTTTCCATCATTATCCACCCAGACTGGCAAGTGCAGAGCATCAGATACTGGAGTTCTGAGATCCACAGAGCTCCACTCCTGAATGAGTTTTGTAGAATGGAGCACAATTCCTTCTCGGGGGTTTACCCGTCCACCTGTGGAAATACCTAAGTCCCAGAAATACCAGATACAAAAATTAAGTCTGCATTATACTTAAATAAATATTCGTTTTTCTCTTTGCAATGACAATTATTTGTTCTTCTATTATGAGGCTTTGAAGCAGATTGTGAAAATAAAAATTTCTAAGTCAGTGCAATTTCTGGCACATAAAAGTAATTCGTAGAACTCCATTGCTCTAATCACAATGCACCCATTATCTTAAGACTAACTAGGTGGGTAATGGTTAGTGTTAGTCAGAGTTAATGTTCCTACTTCAGGGAAGATTGCAGCAAATCACATAATACTTGTGTTTCTTTTTAGTCGAGTAGGAAAGACATACAAAAACAAACTGTACAAAATAAATTGTTCAGACCCTGGAACAGTAGAATTGTCCTGAAATTTCCTGTAAATCTCAAGATTTAGAATGACTAAAAATAATAGCTGGACTTGGAGTAGTGATTTCTACTTAAAAAATACACTGTTTTTCAGTACTGTACTGAACAGAATAATGGTTAGTAATAGGCATTATCAGCCAAACCAGCTTTCTCTAGCTGGAGATGCTTCCAAAGTTAATGGACTCTGTCAGGACCTTTCAAAAAGCCACTCTATTATGGAGGTATTTAGTTCTGGACAACAAAGTTTGAACATTTTATGTATTATTCTTGTACAGATATAATTGTGTCCATTATCTAAAGATGCTCAGAAAGAAAAGAGTCCCGGGGTTAATACTGTAATAGAAAGCAGCCACAAAAGCAACAGAACAAACAGCTGAATTGAATATTAAAGCTTGGGGGGAGTCTTACCCTCCCAAAAAATCTCACTTTGTAAAGGACAAACCATCTGAGAACCTGTCAGCAAGTACCAAAAAGAAAAGACATTCCCAATGTCAATCTGTGAAGGTCTCCCTAGGATTTTAAGAACCAAATGTTTATTACAACAAAACATTTAATACTTAGTTGCTAACTCAGCAATAGCTTAGTAGAACATGTCTAAATGCCATGATTCTGTAATTGATGTAAACAACTATCAGAATTAGCAGTTCTCTCTTCATCTTCTTTTCTCTACTACCAGTTTCAGAAAGGTAACTTAAATACTGCCTAATATAGCAGATATAGCTATATTAGATGTATATAAAGACATAGCTCTCCTAAGTACTTGTATCATTTGTGTATAGATCTGAGTCTCCTTTGTTTTATAAAAGTAAAAACAACAAAAACCCAAAACATCAGTAACAGATGCTAGTTTCTTTCACCTGATAGTCCTTAATTTCCCCCCATTTTCAGAAAGCTGTTTTTAATATATTTGAGTGAAAAAAAACACAACCCAACAAATGTAACAAAATTAAAACTAACTGCAGAGCTGTTGAAATCTAAATTTATTTAATGATCGTGACAAAAACATGTTGAAAACTACGTTTTTTCCAGAGTCCTAATTTTTAATCACTGCAAATCTGTTTTGTATTAGTGGGAGTTCTTCAATCAAAGTTATGCTCATGTACACAGTATTTTGAGTGCAGACAGCAGTTTATAGGACTAAACAGAGGAAAACACTTTTTTTTCACTGCTTTCTGCTAGCAACTCTTTCTCCTTATTCATTTCCAATGGCTATTACTGATAAAGCCCATGATTAAGCCCAAGCCCTTCTGCTCAGTCTTGCAAAAATTTCTACAAAGTTAGGGGAGCTCTCCTTTCTGTGATTATTAATCTTAAGGAAATTACTAGAACCTAATACATTAATTATTCCCATAGGAATTATATGCCATTCTTTAAAGAGAACTTTCCATTTCAGCTAGTACTCTGATTCAAACTATGAGTCTGAATGCAGCAAAGAACAGCTAATAGAAATATCCAGGTAAGACATTTCTTATTCTGTGGTACAACTTTTCCCCTCATAACTCAGTAACTGAACTGTAAGCAATGAGTTGCAGAAGGAAGGGCACTGAAGAATAAATAGGACTGTAATTCCTGTGAAATGACAAACAAAAGGCAGTTTATTTTCCCAACGTGTAAACCTCTGTAAAACAGTTTACTGCTTCATTACCCTAGTAAGCGTAGCTGACTGTAAAATTTTCTTTGGTATCTCCAATAGTAGAGCACTGCAGAGATCACCATCCTTTCCACAGGAACTGTGAGGATTTAGATTTAGCATGAGGACACAACAAAATAATCAGGGTGGTTAAGTCATGTGTTTTACCCAATGGGTAATCTGGAGGATTTGATTTGAAGGGCTGACATATTTCTTCTTATGGCTTTGTGAACTTAACATTGTTTTAAAAAAATACTTTTAACAGAAGTTCAAATTAACTTTTCTTCATCCTGTGTGATTCAAGCAAGTTTTTGTTTGGAGCAAACTACTTTTCTTTTGGAGAATTTCTTAGCTAAAATGAGGATTTTATGTCCTTTTTGAAAATCATGGTCACATTAATATACTGTAGTATCTAAGACCAAAGCCCCCATCATCATTAAACTGATTCCCTCCTGGTATACAAACAAAGTTTAACTTGGAACTATACTACAGTGTAAGTAAACCTGAAATCAACAGAAAATCTGCTTCTGTCTTTGTTAGCTGCAGATTTAATCTAAGGTTTTAGCCTTTTTCATCTGCCCTTGTGCAACTGAGACTTCTGCTGCAGTTGATCCTGGCCATGAGGAAAGGCTCACAGGCAGTAGAGGATCCAGCTGCAATTGTTTCGAGAGTTTTTCAGTATACGCTAAATATCTGTTTCATAAGTCTGAGACTGCAGGGAAAATCTAAACGAAGTCTATACATCACACGTTTTAGATATAGTTTAGATATAACTTAGCAGGTTGCTTTCATCACTGTTACAGACTGGAACAACTTCAGTCTTTGCAGTCAGCCTCTCATTTTCACAGACATTTAAAAAAGTTTGTGTGTGAAGAATATAATTTAAGAGCTTAAAATAGTCAAAATCCATTTCAGAAAGGTGTTTTAAATTAATCAGTAGTGATTTCATTTCGCATTGAAAAACTTGGATGAAAAGACAAAGTTAGTGTTTGTTAACTTACCTACTCCCAAAATTCTGCAGTTCATATTTACTGCCTCTGACGCAGCCTCCACACACATCTTTAGAATCAATTCTAGTCTGTCTTCGTAAGTTTTAGGGTTGAGCTGAGTATACTTTTTAACTATTTCACCCTAGAAATTAAAAACAACAAAAGGTACCCCACAGAAACGTACTTCATGAGGAAACTTCTTTTCACTTTAAACTAGAGGTCAACTTGAAAATGAAGAGTCATAACTTGTCTCTTTGAAAAAATAATATAGCTGCCTGCCTTAGATGTTGGTCTTACAGGCTGGTCTGTGCAAGATTCCTGACAACTCTGGGGGACAAGTCTGCAAGATCAGACATTACATTCTGCTACTGCGATCAACCCCCCCATCTGAAAAAATAGATATTGTAAGTAATGCATGGATTGTGTAAGCAAATACATTACAGGAGCTACTGAAACTGTTATTAGGAGTAAACCATGATACAGCAATGCAATTAAGCTCAACATTAACATATTAAAAAAAAAAAAAAGAGGGAGAGAGCAGCAATTCCTAAGAAGGACAGAAATCCCATAGTACTTGAAGAATAAAATGTTTCCAACCTGACTACATGAAGATTTTGCATGTGTCACAGACACTGCTATTTTACCAGCAGGAGAGAGTCGGACAGACAGAAATGCTAGACATTTCAATGCCACATTTCCTATCTGTTCAGAAATATCTTTTCTTCCCAGCAATTACACTTCTGAGTCACTTAAAGTATTTCTGGAGTTTCATCTCCTATGATGTATGTTGTATGGGGGAGGGAGGGTCTGGGAGGAAAGGATTATTTTCAACCTCTGGAGTCTTACAGTGGTTCTGAAAGCATTCATTATGATGCCTGAATCCACGTAAGGCATCCAGTAAGGAACTAATCTTAACATAATGTGAACATTACAGGATCAGGCCAGGAAACTGCAGAAAACATGCTGCTTAGCAATAATATTCTCCCTGTTATATCCCTTGTACTTCGCAATATATCTCAGTGTATAGCAGTGTATAATAAAACTAAGCAAAAAGGCATAACAAAGTTCATGTGCAACACAGCTGAATCATTGCTGACAAAACAACACAGAAAATTCCCAGACATCAATGGTTTGAAAATTAGACCCCACCATTTCAGCACCATAATAGAATGGTTTGGACTGGAGACTTTTCTTGTTTATATTTCCTCTTCACTTTTGTTTTGGAGGGCGAGAGGAATCAGAGGAAGTTATTCTGGAAGACAAGGCTGCACCAAACATTATCAGAAGACTACAGCTTTTAAAAGGAGAAACTCATTTTTTTCTTCATGAAAAGAAATACACCTTCAACTCTACCATTTCCTGTTAAATGCTTACATCTCTTGTGTGAATTTTATTATGAAAGTCTGACCCTTCTCACTCTGATTTTAAAAAAACCAACCAACCCCGATAGGATTTTTAGAAGAGCATCAAACAACTCAAATTCACCACCCTTTTCCAATGCAAGATCAAAACCCTAAAATTCAGCTGGTTTTGAGACCTTTTAAAATGTTTTCCTACCATTTCAGCAATGAAAACATCATATCCTTCCAGGCTATCTGTTCCAGCCTTTTCTTGCATTGACATCTAAGCTAGATAGTAAGAAAAACTTTTAAATAATTTTTCATTCCATTGAGTTTATACTTTACTGCTTGTTCATGCACACATGAATCTGATTTTTCTCTTAATGGAAGAGGCTTTTACATTGTAAAGGCTATTTTTTTTTCCCCTTCAGTTTTCTCTAAGCAATTCTAGTTTCTTCAACTTTCCCCTGTTTTCCATGCTTGTAATTATTGCTGGTTTTCCTTCTGATTCTCTCACCAAGTGATCTTCATCTCTGGGGGGTGATGCATTGTAGTTACCACTGTTCCAGCTGAGGCTCAGTACTGTTACTAACTATGTTTCTAAGCAGGAATATACTGAGAATTTTTGATCTCTGGCTGTTCTTCTCTTGGCAGAGATGCAAAGCTCTGTTATCCTGAACCCACCCACTTTCCCTCAGCTTTGCTAAATGCTGGCTGTTGCTCAGATTGGTTCTGTGTGCCCATTACATGGCTATGTAAGGCAATGGGGAAGTAAAAAGACTGCTCTTGGAGCCTTTCCCTTTTTCACTTGACATATAAAAAGGTACAAGGTGACTAAGTCACCTTTTATGGGAAACCAACACATATGAAAGTGGCCCTATCATTCGAGGTCTATATGCCTCCCTGCAGAGAGAGGGCTTTGCTAGTTTAACAACAGTCTTACAAGAGTAAACCAGCAGGCAGCTTGTATCGAGACTGTATGAAAGGTGCAACCAATCATACAGCAGAAGGAAAAATCCACATTATCCTTCAACAGCAAAAGCCAATAGGACTGCTTTGTTTTGGAGCTCTTTTGTATTGTAAACCTGTACACCCACTGCAGGACAGAACCACAAAGCCCAGTGGAGTCTGCAGAATGTCTAAAAGCACAACAGAACATTTACCTTCATACTGACAATTGCTACTCGAAGATTTGTTCCACCTAGATCCACAGCCAGAGCACTCTGTGTCTCTAGAATATGGTCAATATCTTGAGAGATATTATCTTTGACAGGAGGAAAACAGAATTTCTTTTGCAGTGGCTCTTTGAGATTGATAGATTTAAGGAACTTCAAAATCCTTGGAACAGCATTACCATCTCCATATATTTTTGAGCTATAATATAAAAAAAATCAATTAAATTGGGAATAACACTGCAATCTATAAAGTTCTTGATATGACAGAAGGCTGCAACACCACATAATTACAAAAGTATGATATGGCTATTGTAACAGTGCAGTTCACACTACTTGAGTCTGTCATGGAATATGGTAGACAGTGTCAGTTTGAATATCATACAACAGATAGTGCAAGTTTGGCATTAGATCCATTTTGGAATACAACACATGGAATGTAAAAGCTGGAAAGTTAATGATGCCAAAAAAGAATAATATTAAGAATTTAACGAAAGGACTCATATAGTAAAGCTTTAAAATTACGGGAAGTTTACATTTGTGGTATAAGTCCAAATAAGAAGTACTTATGACACAGGTGAGAACTACATAATAATACACTGTATGGTCATGTCAGTTTTCAACATGTAAGTCTGGTTTTAACATCATGTCCTGGGTTCAGCAGTAGCAGCCATTTTTCTCCTTCTTGGTAGCTGGTGCAGCGCTGTGTTTTTGACTTTTGGACTGGAAACAGTGCTGATAACACCGATGTTTTTAGTTACTGCTCAAATGTTTATAGTCTGACCAAGGACTTTCTGAGTCTCATGCTCTGCCAGGGAGGAGGGGAAGCCGGGAAGAAGCAGAGACAGGACACATGACCCAATCTAGCCAAAGAGGTATTCCATACCACAGCACGTCATGCCCAGGATGTAAAAACTGGGGGCAGGAACCCGAAAGAGTTAGTTCATGGCTCGGTTGGCGGGTGGTGAGCAGTTGCATTCTCTTCCCTTGTATTTCCCTTATCATTATTATTATTGGTGGTAACAGTAGTGGTTTGTGTTATACCTCAGTTACTGGAGTGTTAGTATCTCAACCCGTGGGAGTTACATTCTTCCGATTCTCCTCCCCATCTCTCCGGGAGCAGGGGGGAGGAAGGGGAGGGGAGACTCCAGAGACTGTGTGGTTTTTTTCTGAGTTACAGCTGGGCTTAAACCATGACACTTCATCATACATGGTGTCACACATTTGGTATTACAGAATTCAGTTTTACCACTCTACTGAGATTCTTAAGAAATACACTTTCTGAATCTTGTCCTTAACTAGACCGATATTATGTCCTGAAGTTTTCAAGAACTGTGTTCAAGAAATGAGGGTTAATATTGTATGGCTAAAGAATAGTGGAAAGCATCTTGCTACAATGCTGCAGCTCCCCTGGAAACTTGCAGTCAGGACTCCCTGTGTACCATGCCTGAGGTCAACCTAGCTATAAAGCCATGTGCCCCTCAGGCACAAGCCAGAGGTAGGCAGACAGGGTGTTCTCCCCATGCTGCTCCAATGGAATGAGGTCTCTGAACCATCCTAGTCTAAGCTAACACATGAATTTTGTTCTCTTGACTTTCTGTTGGATGTTAAACTACTAGTTTTATCAAAACATTACTAGTTACATTTTGCTGTACAAATACTAATCTGTATACCAGACATTGCACTGTAATTCTGAATGAGGTATGTGAAATGAAAAACTGTAACCTCAGATTAATGCATTAAAAGCACTCCAACCATATACAATGAACCACGTCAGGACTGAACGCCTTCTACCCTCCTGCTTTAACATGCCCTCCAAAGAATCAAGATGAATGTACTTACCATGGGTACTGTTTACCAAACTGCAGCTGCAGAGCATGCAGAATCTTATCCTGTGTGTCAGCATCACGAACATGAAGAACATTTTCACCTAGATGACAAAAGTAGACATAATAAGACAGATCAGATCCTCAAACTACAGTATGGGATAAGAACTGCTTTAGAATTTAAGAACTATTTTTATTTCTGCTGAGCAGGGAAGACTGCAGCTAGATCAACATGGCTCTTCATTAGTTACATGCCTTCCCTAGCTCCCAGTGAAGCAATGGTTGACACCTAAGACATGCTGTCATGCATTACAACACAATAGAGTAGAGTATTAGCCTTCAACAGAATTCTATTATTAAATTAAAAACGCACAAATAAAAGCAGGGTAAATGGCTATTTGTGTCATATCTGTGAAATATCACAATACACAGTTACTTCCTGAAGTGGTGAAAAATTCGCAATCTTAATACATGTCACACATCAAACTATCTATAAGGGAAAACAATTAGTTGCCTATTCTGCTAAATGGAATCCAATGCAGATGGGTATGTTAACTTGTCTGCAGACAAAAGGCTCATTATCTTAGGTAAAACACACAAGCAGCACTAACATACAAGAAGAGCTGGTGGAGTTTTAAAATGGGTCAAAAATTATGCTGCACTGATACTGCAAGATGGCCTCTGTCACGCATTCACTTGACTTTATCCTGTGAAAGAAAAAACCTCAGAACAATGAGGAAATTAAAGTCATCAAGCAAACAGGTACCTGTTTCTCTCCCTGTCTGACGTGTCCCCAGGTTGATGACAGGTGTACCAAATGCTCCCACCTCTCTGACACCACAACTGCTGTTACCAATCATACAACCAGCGTGAGCAACCAATTGAATGAACTGGTCAAATGGGACATGCTTTACTGCCCGAAAATTGGGATGATGTTCAATGCCCTTCTTCCTCATCACCCGAACCATCTCTTTGCTTCCTACAGAAAAACAAGAAGTAGAATGAACGATTCAAGTTCTATCTTTAACTGATTAAAGTCCAAACATGCAAAGGAGCTCATAGCAGTTCATGGAGTTACCAGCTCTCATTTGTTTTTGTTCTGTTTCTGTCCTCACAGTGTAAGTTGCAGAGTTGGGCGTGTAAGCCCAAGTTAGATCCCAAAATACACTGCAAAAATCTTTTTGTGTTTTTTTTACTTAAGACGCACTAATATTGCTCCTACATGGTTTCTGTTCATCTTCCCACCCACATTGAAAAGGTGCAACATGCTTCAGCAATGTGAAAATGGAGCTGCAGCAGATGCATACGTGATGCTGAGACCATCAGCTATTTCCATCTGGCTAGAAATTTGGGGATAGAAGCACTCCGTAAGAACCAACACATGCTTTAAAGAAAATCTGTTATGTGTCCCTCTGTCATGAAGGTATTTTACTCACCTGCATCCACATTAGGGAATAGAACAAGTGTTCTCTTGTTGAAGGAGATGAGTGCATCTAGTGTCAGCTCAAACATCTTTAAGGAATGTTTAATATCTGTGGTTACAGGATGTTGCAGAGCAACTATATAATCTCTGGTTTTGACATCTTCACCTGTCCGAATGGAGCCCAAGAAAAGTTTTTTTAACTGGCACAGAATAGTAACAGGAACTGAGGACATACTTTTGAAACTACTGCTGTGAAAGCCTGATCAGTCAAGGCACTGAATGGGATACCTAGCACAGACTTCAATCCTACAGTAAAACTCAGCAGGGTAACAGGAGGATCTAACTTGGTATTTGCCTCTCTAAGCAAGTCTCGTAACTTTACAGACCACTACCTAAACCCCAACAACCTCTTAACCTGCAGGTTGACATCTGAAGTTCTGCAAGACTATTATAACAAGATCAACAGCCTGTTCTCACACCAGTGAAATCCTGGAATAACATGAAGCTGCTCAGGTTTTCTGTCTGTTGTCCCTTCTCAATCAAAGACTCCTTCCCCACTGCTTTAAAAAAGTTGGTCATACTTGATTTAGTACATTTGATAAAAATGTTTATCCGAAAAATATTCACCTACTGATCTAAGAACATTCCAGCTACACAGGTTAATGTGCCATACAGGTGACTTTTTTGTCAAAGATGAAACAAAACACAAAACCCTGCTGTCCACAGCAATTATTTAAAGTCAATGAAGCATGAAAGGCATTTGGCACTTGTTGTCCTGTTGCAGTGTATTCCTCAAAAGAATGTTCATAATATAAATTCCCTTTAATTTTTTTTTAATTAGCCCTTAACAGCTTTGATTCTACTTAAATACATCCTTTACATCAAAATAATGGTTCATACAAGACTATTCTGGTTTTAAATTGTTCAGCTCAGAGAAATAATCAATTTAAGGAATTATTTTTTTGATATGGCAGAAGGGCCAGATGTGTTTACTAAAACAGATTTGTAGCTTTCCAGGTATAGGCAGCAGAACACAGAACAAGTGAAAATGCAGAAAGAAATACTAGATAATATTAATAAATACACTGTTTTTTTGAGAAGCATCAGGTTGGTGTTTGGTATTTAAATCCAATTAAGCAAACTTAAATTTCCCAGCAAAAAGTCTCTTTTTTTCTGTACTTTTCTTAGAGCCACTGGTCAACAAGCTCATAACCTAGTTAACTGAGTTTGGTGTTGAAAGTCGTATGAAAAACATTAGAAGTGGTATGCTCACCCAGCCACATGCGTATAACGCTCATGTAGTCCTTGTTTTTTGCAGAGAGAAGCTTATCATACGAGGGACAGCCTGCTAAAAGGATGCGGTCATGGTCTTCACACATGGCTATCAAATGCTGCTCTGCACTCCTTGTGCAGCACACGTGGTAGTGGGCCAGTTTGGTTATAGCATGTCTGATTGAGTCATCAATAGTCCCACTGACTTCTCCACCTTCAATGTGAAGAATGCGAATATTCATCAGAGCTGCAGATGTGGCCAGGGCCAAAGCATCAAATCTATCCCCATGAACGATCATGATGTCAGGCTTCAAGCGGTTCAGGACATCTGGTAACTTGACTAATGCAAGCCCCACTGACTCCACCATAGCTGCCTCATCCTCCCCTCTCACAATGGTGTGCAGTCTTGTATGGATATCGAAGTCATCTTGTTCAATCATACGATAAGTATTACTGAAGGGAAGAGTAAAAGGACTAGAGTGAATACAGTTTGGTTTTACAGCAACACAGCTTGACAAAATAAGTGTGTATTATAGTTGTACTGGGTTTTAACAAGGGCTCACTTATCACATCTCCTTCACTGAGGAAACTGGTTTTCAAGATTTTAACAAAACGTTAAAATATGAACATATATGAATATGTTCCCTTATATTCCAAGCATCAGGTTTTTCTAGACACCCTTAAGGAGGAGCTTTGATGAATGTGTTCATAAATCAAACTCCCTGTTCATGTGTTTGCGGAGCCTTTCAAATAACAGATATGGCATGATTTCATCTTCAGTTAGACATGCTTTCGACTTTCCAATGAGAAATTTTGGCACTTCGTAAGATTTCCTTTCAAGAAAGGTGTGTTGACTCCTCACCAGTATATCAACTTGCCAACAGATACAATGCAAAGCTAAGGCATGTATGTTCAAGGAAGACATCCTGCAGCTAGCATCCATTTTTCAGATTCTGTATTTCAGATATATGAAGACTTGTATATGCACACACTTAAGCAATCACTGCACAGAGGCCTGAAGTTCAGAGGAAACAAGCTTTAACATGAAAGGAAAAGGGTTTTCCACACATACTACTAGCTTCATTCCATAATGATAAAATTAAAACATTCCTTGAATACTATGAATTGTTATGTGCCACAATTTCTCACTGGAAAGTCCAAAATATGTCTTCATCTGAAGATGTGCGTAATATTTCTAAAATTCCAACGATGCCAATATGCTGCCAGCCTTATCCTAAAGTCTGATTGCAAAGTAAGCAATTCCAGTCTCTACCACTTACTGGTGAATGCAGCCTGAAGAAAACCAACCAAGCTACCTCACCACCATCAACAATTTGCATGCTATTCTTTCTGCCTTTTCCCCAGCAAATACAGGGATATTCATTGGGAATGTCGGAAGTCCTTCCAAAGGAAGGGATCTGGACCAAGACATTCCATCCTCCCAGGCAAGTGATCAAACCGCTTACTTAATAGGGTATTATGGAAAAGACCCTAAACTCTCCTGCAAAACCTTACCTAATATATCTATCAGTTATTTATTTTGTCGGAAAGAGACAAACACCCTTTCCTTCCTCCACAATCCTGGAAGTAAGAACTAAAACTATTCCCCTGGGATATGGAATATGTAAGTACTTTCTCTAATGCAAAGAAGAGCTGCAACTTAAAATGACTGAAGGTTATCTTTACCCTGTGAAAATTAAGAACTGTAGCACATTTTCATTCGATGATCACTAGATTCTCAGGGATATCTGCGTAAGCTGGGTTTCTCATTTCAAATAGTCTGTGATCCTGCTGAAGATCTCAATTACAGCATTTACACAAAATTTTCTAAAATACCAAGATTGGCTAAAAAAAAAAAAAAAAAAACAAAAAACCCCAAACCATAAATATGCTATCTCATAAGGAGCTGCAAAATGAAATAAAATCTGGAAAAAAAAAAAATTTTGCTGTGAACATTAGTAACAACAAGGACTTTGTTACCTAATGTTCATTATGTTATCGCTAACATCCCAGAAACAGATTGGCAGAGATGGACATTACCCGTAATCATCAATCAGGTGGGAACCAAGCACCTTACCCGTAATCATCAATCAGGTGGGAACCAAGCACCACAACATCGAGCTCAAAGAACTGTGGTTCTGCCTTAATACCAAACATAATGGGAGCCAACTTGGAATAATCTGCACGGTTGCAAGTTGCAACACAAACACGAAGTTTGTGGTTGTTTACATTCTTCTCCATGACTTCCTTCTGTTTCTGCTTTGAAAGGTTCTTGAAGTACACTTCCTGAAATAATAGGGATAAAAAAAACAAAAAACAAACAATCAGAAAAGAAGAATTAATAATAATCTTTATAGTAAGTAAATGGTATACTTCATGAACAGCATACACAAGTGCAGACCAGTATTGTGGGCACACACTGACTCATCCACTGATAATAGGCAGCTGATACCTTGGAGTTTTAGAAAAGGGCACATTTATTTATTATAGTTCAAACTCAATTTGAACACCTCTCTTTCTAGAAATAATATATAAAAATTTTATACAAACCAAACTTCAGAATTGTGAAAGTTCAACTGCAATTAAATAGTAAAATGACTTCTCCCTGTCCAGATGGAAACCTCTGTATAAATGGGAAAATTCTTGATGCCTTAGTAAATGAAAAAAAAAAAAAGAAAAATCTAATATTCTAAAACCACAGAATGGGACAAACTGCTAAAGACACATCCACTGACAGGATGTGTGAACAGAAAGTTTTTTCCTGAGTCAATTTATGTTAAACATGCTTTGGTGATGTGAAGCGAGTTAAACATTGACTTCTGAATCCTTCCATACTGTTTTGGAAGCAAAGTACGTCAAGATATTCAGTAATACAATATCAGGTCAGATCCATCCGCGGGTCCTGAAGGAGCTGGCAAATGAAGTTGCTAAGCCACTGTCCATCATATTTGAAAAATCATGGCAGTCAGGTGAAGTTCCTGAGGACTGGAAAAAGGGAAATATAGCCCCCATTTTCAAGAAGGGGAAAATGGATGAGCCGGGAAACTACAGACCAGTCAGCCTCACCTCTGTGCCTGGCAAAATCTTGGAGCGGATTCTCCTGGAAGGCATGCTGAGGCACAGGGAAAACAACAAGGTGCTTGGTGACAGCCAGCATGGCTTCACTAAGTGAAAATCCTGCCTGACAAATCTAGTGGCCTTCTATGATGGGGCTACGGAACTGATGGACAGGGGTAGAGCAGTTGATGTCATCTACCTGGACTAGTGCAAAGCGTTCGGCACTGTCCCACATGACACCCTTGTCTCTAAGTTGGAGAGACATCAATTTGATAGGTGGACCACTCGGTGGATAAAGAACTGGCTGGATGGCCGCACGCAAAGAGTTGTGGTCAGTGGCTCAATGTCCAGCTGGAGACCAGTAACGAGTGGTGTCCCTCAGGGATGGGTGTTGGGACCAGTCTTGTTCAACATCTTTGTCAGTGACATGGACAGTGGGATTGAGTGCGCCCCCAGCAAGTTTGCTGATGACACCAAGCTGTGTGGTTCGGTTCATATGTTGGAGGGAAGGAATGCCATCCAGAGGGACCTTGACACGCTTTTTAGGTGGGCTGATGCCAACCTGATGAAGTTTAACCATGACAAGTACAACGTCCTACACCTGGGTCAGAGCAATCCCAGGCACAGCTACAGGTTGGGCAGAGAAGAGATTCAGAGCAGTCCTGCAGAGAAGGACTTAGGGGTGTTGGTTGATGAGAAAATGAACATCAGCCGGCAGTGTACGCTTGCAGCCCAGAAAGCCAACCGTATCCTGGGCTGCATCAAAAGGAGCGTGACCAGCAGGTCAAGGGAGGTGATCCTGCCCCTCTACTCTGCTCTTGTGAGACCTCACTTGGAGTATTGTGTGCAGTTCTGGTGTCCTCATCATAAAAAGGACATGGAACTGTTGGAACAAGTCCAGAGGAGGGGCATGAGGATGATCAGGGGACTGGAGCACCTCCCACATGAAGACAGGCTGAGACAGTTGGGGCTGCTCAGCCTGGAGAAGAGAAGGCTGCATGGCGACTTCATAGCAGCCTTCCAGTATATGAAGGGGGTGTATAGGGATGCTGGGGGGGGGACTCTTCATGAGGAACTGTAGGGAGAGGACAAGGGGTAACGGGTTTAAACTTAAACAGGGGAAGTTTAAATTGGATATGAGGAAGAAATTCTTTACTGTAATGGTGGTGAGGCACTGGAATGGGTTGCCCAGGGAAGTTGTGAATGCTCCATCGCTGGCGGTGTTCAAGGCCGGGTTGGACACAGCCTTGGGTGGCATGGTTTAGTGGGAGGTGTCCCTGCCCGTAGCAGGGGGGTTGGAACTAGATGATCTTAAGGTCCTTTCCAACCCTAACTATTCTATGATTCTACGATTAAGGCAACGACTTTTAGAGACACGTAGACAAATAAAGATGATTACCATCACGCAACTGAGAGGCTACTAAACAAAACCAAAAAGTCTTCTGACAACAGAAATGCCACACAAACTCAGCATTTTCACAAGCAACATCAACAGCTACTGTAACAAGGTATTTTCTCTAATCCAATTTTACAGCTTGCTTAGTATCTGATTAAATTATGTAATGTTTTTAAATGTTCACCTATCCTCCATTTACCATTTTGCCTTGATCTTATTGTATGGGTTGTGGGTTTTTTTGGTTTTCATTTAGCAATTGGAAAAAAAACACACAGAGAAAAAGAAAAGCCTATTTAAAAAGGATTCAGCAATTAACTCCCCAAAATAACATCAATTCCTTTCCCTACAAAACAGAAACTACTGAGGTGGTGGCAGAGGTTGTCAAGACCAGCTATTTATAAGGTTTTTGTTGTTCTCCTTCTGAAAATAACTATTTTAAGTAAGCACCATCCTTTCAGTATGAAATCTAATGCTACCTCAGATTTTTACTCCAGCTCAATGCATGAGGATTGCTCATCTCTGACTCAGAGCAGTTTCACTCTCTGTGCTGTTTTTTGACTGCTAAGGGAGCTCTTTCTGAGTAGCTACTGTGCAGGTGTGACAATACTGACATCCAATTTCATGCTCTTTATACATTACATTTGTATTTTTTCTGTAATTATTTTTAAGAAAGGCTATTGTGACACCCCACTCCTAACAAAACTTATAAAATCCATCAACTTTTCAAAGATTTCCCTATTTTTAACACACATTAGGTTTTATTACACATAATGAAAAAAAAAGTTTTGGTAGAAAGTAATGCTAGGGTGGTCAGGAATCTATCCCAACTTGCCAAAGGTTTGCTTCTGATTTTGGTCAGTTCAAATGCCTGGGACGCATCTCCATATCTGCCTCCAAAATTGCCACTAGCAGCTGTAATTAAATGTGATCTGTGCGGCCAGGAAGATGTGTGATCCAGCAGTTCATTTCTGGCACATCTCTAGTTGTGGTGAACCATGATATATTTTAATTTTTTTTAGGAGATGATATTTTTTCTGGATTCAGAATGGGGGTTCTAGAATTGTAGACACTGCTTGAAGACCAAGGAGGACAGAAAATTTGTGTTTCTTAAAAATCTGCTTTGTATGAATTAGAAGATAACTGCTTTGTCAGATGAGAACTGATGGTTCTAGCTCAGGCAAGTAACTTGGAGTGAGCAGACTCTGGGTAAGTTCATTTTGCCACTTCCTTATCCTGTGCCCAACTGAGAGTTGCCCGCTAGTTTCTGTATGTTTGATGACACACTGAGTTTAATTTACACAGCCTTCTCTCATCTGGGATCATCCTGTTCCCAGGTCTACCGCTTCATCTTGCTGGGACTGGTACTCTTCAGCAGAAAGGAGGAGAAAGACAGTTCTCCACAAAGGACTACCTGAGATAATTAATCTCTACTTGGTTTGGTCTACTGCTCTTCCATATTCCATCTTAAGGCTTTTAGACTACTAGAGTTTAAGGACTTTTTAAGGCTGGGGAATTCTGCATCAGATTTTACAGTCAAACAAGTAGCTACTATTTTTATTGGCAGTCTCAAATGCACAGAATACTCCATCAGTGTTTCACCAACAAAGGATACCACATGTATATTCCACATTGACATTTCCGAAGTGCTGATTTTCAAAACCAAAGAGCTCCTCTTTTACAGTCTGTACACTCTGCACATGCCTGTGTGTCTGTCGTGTCATTTGAGCTTATCATATGTTTTGCTGTGTAGTTTGCATGTAGATGATTCTGCCCAAAACTCTTCCCACATCTGTACTAGGGGAAACTAGTACTAGTGGGTGTTTTCATGCCACCCTTGGAGCCACTGCTTCTGTATCACCTTTGTGCACACACATCAGCACCTGTTCTGGCAAGTGACCATAAACAAAACCAAGTCTTTCAACACATATGTATGAGAGGAAAAAAGATTCCCACCATCACTCTGTGCACATGCTGTCCAGTGTACGTATGATCCCATGGTGAGGCAAGAAACTCTTCCCATCATTTCCCCCCCAGGAACAGGATCAATCTTTTCACCACACACCGCTCCTCATGTGGCATATGAGATCAACCCCTCTATATAAAGAGATTTACTACCCAAGTGTAGAGTCTGCCCTTGTGAACCTCCTTTCTCACACAACCGCAAAAGACCATTCCTGCTGCATGCCCACAATACATACTAGAGACACCTCCGCAGGGAAAACACTCCTGCCATGCAACATACCTCTGTGTGTCTCTATCCATTTGCAGGGCCATTTCCTGTACATGTCTGTTAAATCACAGGATCCCAGACTGGTTTGGTTGGAAGAAAACGTAAAAGCTCTTCCAGCTCCAACCCCTGCCACTGGCAGGGACACCTTCCACTACACCAAGTTGCTCCAACCCTTCCAACCTGGACTTGAAAACTGCCAGGTATGGGGTAGCCACAGCTTCTCTGGGAAACCTGTGCCAGGGCCTCACCACCCTCACAGGGAAGAACTTCTGCCTAAGAGCTCATCTCAGTCTCCCCTCTGTCAGGTTAAAGCCATTCCCCTTGTCCTGTCCCTACAGGCCCTTGTCCAAAGCCTCTCTCCAGATTTCTTGTAGCCCCTTTAGGCACTGGCAGCTGCTCTAAGGTCTCCCCTTAAGGAGCCTTCTCTTCTCCAGGCTGAACAAGCCCAGCTCTCTCAGCCTGTCTCCAGAGCAGAGCTGCTCCAGCCCTCGCAGCATCTCCATGGCCTCCTCTCGTCTTGCTCCAACAGCTCCACATCCCTCTTGTGTTGCTGCCCCAGACCTGGACGCAGGACTGCAGGGGGGGGTCTCCCCAGCGTGCAGCAGAGGAGGAGAATCCCCTGCGTCAACCTGCTGCTCATGCTCTGGGGGTGCAGCCAAGCACACGGGGGAGGGGGTTCTGGGCTCAAGCGCACACTGCAAGTCATGGGGAGCTTCTCCTCAGGGATGCTCCGTCCAGTCACTCCCCCAGCTTGTGCTCGTGCTCAGGACTGCTCCGACCCAGGGGCAGGAACTTGCACCTGGCCATGTTGAACTATATGTGACTGGCATGCTCCCACGTCTCCCGCATGCCACCGCCCCTCCCCGCAACCCAGCCCCTCAGCCGTGGGCTCACAACTCGACCCCCTCACCCCCTCAGCGGCGCCACTCCTCGTCTAAGCCCAACCCCACCGGCGCTACCGGCGCATGCGGCCCTTCTCACCGCTCTCCCTCCCCCTTTTCCTGCCCCACACCCCAACCGCCCCTTTCCGCTCGGTGACGCGGCACCAGCGGCTCCGCAGCGCTGCTCCCCAGCCCCGGGGCAGTTACCCTCTGGCCGCCCGCACAGCCCGTGCGGCTCGGTCCTGTCCGGGCCTCTCGCGTCCCTCTCCGCTCCGCGGTCACCGACTCCGAAGCGGCGGTGCTGGGTCCCAGCATATCAAATGCGAGCTGGCGCGCAGGCCCCGTCCCGCCCCCCGCCGTTGAGGGCCGGGCCCCGCTGAGGAGCGGACGAGCTGGAGGTTTGGAACGGGGAAACGTATCTCAGTCTAGGGACAGGCTGCCGGTGCCGGTTTAAATATGGAATAATCATAATACCCCTGTACTGGGCACTAATGAGGCTGTACCTCGAATCCCATGTTCAGTTCTGGTCCCTCACTACAAGAGAGATATTGAGGTGCTGGACTGGGTCCAGAGAAGAGCAACAGAGCTGGTGAAGGGCCTGGATCACAAGTCTGATGGGGAACGGCTGAGGGACCTGGGGGTGTTTAGTCTGAAGAACAGAAGGCTTAGGAGGCATTTGATTGCTCTCTACAACTACCTGAAAGAAGGATGGAGCCAGGAGTGGCTGGTCCCTGCTCCCAAGGAGCAAGTGACAGAAGAAAGGAAACTGCCTCAAGCTGCACTGGAGGAGGTTCGGACTGGATGTTAGTAACAATTTTTTCCCCAGAAAGGTGTGGTCAGGCATTGGAACAGGTCGCTCAGGGCAGTGATGGAATCACCACCCCTGGAAGTGTTCATAAACCATAGATGGGTCCTTGGTGGAATGTCTAGTGGTGGCCTTGGCAGTGCTGGCATAACTGGACTTGATGATCTTACGAGTCTTCCAACCTAGCCGATTCTATGATTCAATACCCAAGGCACTGTGTGTAACAACAGCAACCCATACCCACTATATTTTGCTATGGAAGCACCTAAATAAATGTGGCTGGTGCACACAATCCAGCAAAATGATAATTATTCACCCATTTCCACCTTCTGTTTGATCTCATCTTTGTGTGGCTGAAACGTGACAGTCCAGCATGGTAGGGCCATCTGCCCTAACAAGCATGCTCCACATTCAGATTGTTGGTACCTGACACAGCTTTTCAGTCCAAATCATATCTTTATTCATCCGTAAAATAATGAGGTGGCTCAAATCGCTTCTGCTTTCACCCTCTGCTTTTCAGAAAACATTAACCTGAATAGTGACTCTTGTTCCTGATACACGTAGAAGAAAATAGATGTAAGGAATGTGCATGATGCAAGGAATGGGCCCCATCTCAGTACCCATAAAGCACTGAATCATGGAAGGGTTACAGGGAGGCTCAGAGGGTGCAATGAGGTCTGAATAGATAAGGATTTAAAATCCCTATTTTCACAATTTGTGTGGAAGTCCAGGGGTGTGAAGTATGTGAGTGGTGGAAATGCCTTGCAGCCTTAGGGGTTAGACTAGATGATCATTCTATGAACTGCGAATGGTTGCATTCCTGGCCTTTACTGGGGAGAAAAACTTGATTTTTCTAGCACTCATGAATTATTTGTTTAGGAAGCCTTTGAGGAACAAATACCACTAAAAAAATACGTATATATATTAAACAGGAATTATGGCAATGTAATTTTAAAAGTAAATTAAAAAAAAAAAAAAACAACAAAAAAAAAAACAAACCCCAAAACCTTTAAGACCTGCCCTTGGGAATTTAAAATTCTGACCTGACTGTTGCCCAAGTGAGACAGAAATAACATCTTATGGTGACATTTGGAAAGTCCTTAGACAGCTGTGGTCCAGTGAGTCAGGTCCTCAAAGTCTCAAGGGTTTTGAGAACATAGGAGCACACCCACTTCTCTTATTACCAGGGATCTTCATTGAAACGCTCACCAGTGGTAGTAATAGAAACTTTAAGGCATCTCAGGTTCAATTCGTGTTCCACTCATTGTTCTCTTCATCACTAGATTCTCTTTATGTATATTGCACGTTATTTAAAAACCTGTGCACGTTCTGGAGATGTCACTATTAAGTAAGTTTGCACTATCTCCTGTAAATGCTTTTGGTTTATGATAAGCTCAGCAATTAATTTACAGCTGCTTTCACTGAAACAAAATGCTGAGGAAGAGTCTGAATCATATATGTGCATGAGTGTATGAAAGTGTGTACATATTCACAAATTCTGAATTATAGTAGTACTTACATAGTTACAACATTGAGAGTTAATTACTCTTACAAAACCATCAGTGCATCTTGTGATGTGTTTTCGCCACAAATGTTCTAATGGTGTTTTGCAACACAGGCTCCAGAACAAGGGTGAAAGTTTATGTTCCTTTTGGGTTATTTCTCCCCCACAGACCTCACATACTACATCAATAGGATGAAATTTATCTTGTATTACTGAGCTGGGCCCCAAGTAATCTCTCCAGCAGAAAGAAAATGCTATCCAGAAAGACGAAATGGCAAGAGAAGCCTCATTCATAATGTAGTGACAAGACAAGGTGGAATGGCTTTAATCTGACAGAGGGGAGATTGAGATGAGGTCTGAGGCAGAAGTTCTTCCCTGTGAGGGTGGTGAGGCCCTGGCACAGGTTGCCCAGAGAAGCTGTGGCTGCTCCATCCCTCTCAGTGTTCAAGGCCAGGTTGGATGGGGCTTGGAGCAACCTGGTATAATGGAAGGCATCCCTGCCCGTGGCAGGGGTTGGAATTGGATGAGCTTTAAGTTTCCTTCCAACCCAAATCAGTCTGTGATCCTGTGATTCTATGATAATCTGCCTGCTCCAGGCAGCCTTGCCCTTTGCTGCTCAAAATCTCTAATGACACTGTGAAGATTGGCACTGTGAAGATCAGATTGTTAACAGTTGAACTTGATGATCTTAAAGGTCAGCCAAATTGATTTCTAACCTAGTTGATTCTATGATTGATTCTGAGATGACCTCCTGTGCTTGCCAAGCCCTGAGGCACTACTGGGGCTTGTTAGAGAAGGGTCTCATTATTCACATTAATTCGTTAGTGACATGGTTTAGTGACATGTTTTAGTGGTGGACGTGGCAGTCCCAGGGTAGAGGTTGGACTTGATCTTAAAGTCTTTTCCAGTCTAGTTGATTCTATGATTGGCCTTCTCATCAAAAGCTACGCAGAAATGGTAACAGCCCTTCAAGGACTAAATGAATATTAACACACAAGGTGTTGGAAATGCCGGAGCTGAGGTGCTTACTTCTTTTTAGAGAGGTCATGCTGCTTCAGATTTGAACAGAAGAACCAGGATCATCTGGTTTGTTTTGCTGCTGGTTCGAAGATCAGACTCCTTGGAAACCAATCCTGAAAGAGGTGAAAGGTGCTAAACTGTGGTCTGACAGGGATTTGTCAGTGCATGACTAAATCCAGAGATGGATAGTGTGGACAAGGTCAGTAGCGCTATGATCTTCTGCTTTGGGGCTAAGTACCACATTACTTTTTCCCTCCTAAAAGCAAAGGGATATGTCTTTTTAAAATCAACATCTACATGAGGCTGAGCTCTAATTACTTCTTTCCTTAACTCTTCATTTACATCTATTTTATTTACAAAAAAATAAATAACTGCTGAGTGTACAAAAGTGAAAACTTAGGCTAAGATTTTCAAAATCACAGAAGCAGATGTCCATGTCAACTCTGTACTGTCCAGCCTAAAACACTTGAAAGAAACTTGAATTTTAAAGGTGAGGGTCATAGTGCTTTCAGAAGAGCAGGTACTTCTAACACAGCCAAACTAACAACATGGAAGGTTGTGGCACAGCAATGCTGAGCTGCTGTGAATGCACTCCATTATGAAAATCCCTTGCAGGAAAAGACCAAGTAATGCATACTACATTATGTAGGATAATATAAACATGCACACAGTAAGGAAAACATAACAAGGTATTACCTTCCTGCATTTTCCTGTTTGTTCTTCCTGGTTAAAGCTACTGGGTGAGCTGTGCAGTTAATAGTAACTATAAGCAACCACAGCAGTATGTTAGAGAGGCCAGTATCACATCACAGGCTTGTAGCCTTTTTCTGATGTCTCAGAGGAAGGGAAGAGATCAAAGATAAGACAATGACATACATGCTAAGCAAAGGGAAATTTTGGGGGGTTTTCTCTCCTCAGCACAACATAGATCTCTCACATCTTTAGAGCTGCCAACATTCTGTAACATGAAAAGCTGTTTTCTTACTGGAAAAAATGCATATGCTGATATCTGGTGTATGACAATGTAATTTAATTTGTCTATATCCTATAAAATTTGAATCAAGTTATAGGCAGTTCTAGGATGCAATAGAGGCACTGGATGAAAAGCAACCTCCATTCTAGGGGCTTCCTTGGTCAAAGGCAGGGGGTGTGAGATAAGTGTGCATCTGAAACTCATGCAAAGCACTGGAAAGAGTGTTAGCTACCTCAATAGATTCATTCAGTCTCTGACAGCTTGAGCCTTTATCTTATTTTCATCTGAAACCAAAACTTACCCACTCCCTCTCTCTAAAAATAAAATAGTGGAACTGACCCACTTTTTGCTGTCCTCCTGTGATTCTCTCTGCTGTGTGATCTGTTTAATCCTTCAGAAGGGTCTAATTTCTTTACTTGGATTAAAAGCTCTTAAGCACATGGTTTGTCTGTTACTTCTGAAGCTCTACTCCTTGTTCAGTCCTGCTGGAATAAATATGATGGCTAGTGCTGATGGCTCACATCAAATATCCACGGGGAATAGTACCCAAGCTGGCTTCAAACCAGTTGGTCTTGGACAATGATGGCAGTGTAGGCTGGGGAGATTCTTGTGGTGGAATTTTTACTCTTGCTGTGCTGGTACCTGTGCTTTGCACCTAAACCCCTTGATCAGCAGACAAGTTGTTCCATGGTTACTTGGAACGACTTGAGGGATGTTCAGACAGGGATGAATAGAGCTGCTGTATGCACTCAGAGTATTTGGACAAATGCCACCAAGGAATCAGTCTGATTGGAAGCTGTCATCGCTAGGTAAGACCATAGGTCAGGTTGCCAAATACAGGAGTCCAGTTTCCACTTCAGCTACAGGTGGGACGGTTATTTATTACGCAGACCTGGTCAAGGAAATCATGCAGAAAAAACAGCCAACTTACCTGTTTGCAAATGCTCTCATATGTGAAAGACCAGAAAGCAAGTTCTGTTAAGCTTTCTCAGTTCTGCTCACTTTGGCCTTTTATCGCGGTCACAAGTTGTGTATATTTCTTTAAAGAGGCAGATTTGCAAGGCTGAGCTTATTTCTCTATCCAGCTTTCAGTGGAAGCTAAACCCTATGTTGTTTCTGCTTTGCTCTACCAGGTTATTACAGTTTAAAGGATGGGAGATACCAAAATTACCACCTTCCAGCAGTGCTGTGGTTCTAACTTTGTGTTCTCTGCACCATGCAGTCCTCCACCCTCATTCCAACACTCCTTCCAATGAGTGCAAAGAGACTAAGGGTAGATTGTGTTATCTGTCCAGGGACGCATTGCTATGTCTGTGGGTGTGCAGAGCCTTGCAAGTTCTAACACAGGTAGAAGAACTGTCCTTTGAGCAGGAAGTGCAACAGGCCAGAAGCTGGGAGAAAAGGAGGAGAGGAGCCAGAAATTATCATCCAGTGATAAGACTGCCTATTTCTTCCACTTAAAATTGACGTAGTGTTGAAAAGGAAGCTGAATGGCTGGCAGTAAGAAGGAATACTGCATCAAACTTTTGCCTCTTAATAAATACCTCCTGTGCTGCAAACAGATCTAGAGGTTCCTATTTGCATTTCTTATCCAACTGATATCTCTTTTTTATGTCTTTACTATCCCTTGTGAGGCTTGTGGCTGTGTTTTCAATGTGACTGTCAGCTGATAAATACTTCAAATATTATGTCTTCACTGGTAATTCCTAATTTTAAGGGGTAGTAATGCTACTACATAATTACAAAAAAAACCCCAACAGCCCCAGCCAGACCTGTGAAGCAGAGCTCTAATGACAGGAGTAAAGAATGGTAATAGCAAACATGTATTTCCACCTTTTTTCCATATGATATATTTTGTGTGTAGTCTGTGGATTTTTACTTTGGATGTTATATGCACAAAGACAAAAAAAATGTGATGGAAGAAGAAAATGTGATTCTAAAGATGGTTACAGCACAAAGCATATAATCAGTTTACAGTTTCAAAGACAGATGAAGAAATTTTGAGCAACAGAGAATATAAAATGGGTAAGGAAGTATAGCTGTAGATTAGGTGTTCAATAAAACAAAAGGTGAATCCTCCTCTCTTGGGAGATTGTGACACACTAGGTATCATTACCTGAGTTATTCAAATGTCTTCTTTACTCATGTGACTTTCAGAGTACTCTTAAATCCTGAACTATTACATAACTCTTACAATTTCCTGGAATAACTTCACATTTTTTATCTCAAATGCCAGTCAAGAGCACAGTGTTTTCTGTATCAGGGATTACACAAAAATACATCTTTGCTTTTAATTCTGGGTCAGGAATAAAATGTCCTCATTTTTTGTTTAGGGTATCTATAGCCCTTATCTTCATTACCAGCAATCTCCTGAAACTTTTTTTTGTTTTGTTTTGTTTTGTTTTTTTCCCAAATGAGAAACAGAAGTGAAGGAAGAGTAAAAACAACCATGCAACTCTAAATTTGGTACTGTCTTTAAAGAGCACACAGAAAGCCTTTGACCACAAACTTTCTGCAAACGGACAGGAAGCCAGGACCCTGTGAATGAAGAGCAAAGCTCTGAAGCGCAGGATGACACTTAGGAAAGAAAAAAAGCCCCAAAACCAAGCATGTTAAATGGCCATTTACTTATTCCTTCTTTTTGAAACTTACATAGAAAAAAACACGAAGAGTGTCAGAGTCAGCTGTTATTACGACTTAACTTTCAATGGTCTAATTTTCTCAGCTGGATTTGCTATCATAATCTTTTATTAAAGCTTTGATTTTAATGAAAGTGCAGAATTACATAGAAACAAAAGCAACTGCTAAAATATTCCCTGATTTTACAGGGAAGGCAACTCTCCCTACGGATGTTCTAACTTTGGCACTCGTGTGGACTATGCTGTGTCCCTCTGGAGACACCATGCACCACTAAAAGACCAGCAGTCTCTTCTCCCAAGGCCACCTATGTGCCAGGGTGTAGGAGGTCACTCAAAATCATGTAGTTACAGGTCACTTTCTGACTGACCTGGCTGTTGAGGCAGTGTTTCAGAATCACAGACTGGTTTGGGTTGGAAGGGACCTTAAAGCTCATCCAGTTCCAACCCCTGCCATGGCCAGGGAAACCTTCCACTACACCAAGTTGCTCCAAACCCCTTCCAACCTGGCCTTGAAAACTGCCAGGGATGGAGCAGCCACAGCTTCTCTGGGAAACCTGTGCCAGGGCCTCACCACCCTCACAGGGAAGAACTTCTGCCTAAGAGCTCATCTCAATCTCCCCTCTGTCAGGTTAAAGCCATTCCCCTTGTCCTATCCCTACAGGCCCTTGTCAAAAGCCTCTCTGGAGAGATTTTTTGTTATCCCCTTTAGACACTGGCAGCTGCTCTAAGGTCTCCCCTTAAGGAGCCTTCTCTTCTCCAGGCTGAACAAGCCCAGCTCTCTCAGCCTGTCTCCAGAGCAGAGCTGCTCCAGCCCTTGCAGCATCTCCATGGCCTCCTCTGGGCTCCCAACAGCTCCAGGTCTGTCTTGTGGTGTTGCCCCAGAGCTGGACGTAGGACTGCAGGGGGAGTCTCCCCAGAGCGCAGCAGCGGGTGAGAATCCCCTCCCTCGACCTGCTGCTTATGCTCTGAGGGTGCAGCTCAGCACACACACACGTGTGTGTGTGTGTGTGTGTGTGGTTCTGGGCTCAAGCACACATTAATAGACCCTGACAAGACCACCCTCCAGTTAGCAGCGCAAGAGGTCCAAACCCAGTCTCTCATTTCCCAAATAAAGACAAGGAAGTCACAGTGTGAAGGAATAGAGTGCTGTGGAACACCAGTTCTCCACAGCTCGCTATGGACTGGATAACGAGGACCCAGAGGGAACGGCCAACCCCTCAGCTCCGTTCTCCAGAGAACTTCCCGATGGCTGGCACATCCTCCAGTTCTGCAGCAGTCCCGTGTCCCGGGTGACAGAAGAGGGGCACGGAGGCTCCCACATCGCCGGCGTGGCGGCACGCCCGCTTCTGGACCAGTTCCGCCCCCCGTGACCGATGACTTACGTACGGACCGCGAGAGAGCGGCTGCCTGCTTGACGGCGCGTTGGTTCCCATGGTAAGCGGCGGGTCCCGGCACCGACCCCCTTTCCGGGTGGCTCCTCCGCGGCCAGGCAGCAGCGGCACCGCGAGCGACACCGGCGGACACGGCGGGAGCGCCTGCCCCGCCCCGCGCCGCACGCACCGCCCCCGCTGCAAGCGCGGGGCAGGGGAGCGGAGAGTGATCGGTTCGAGCCTCGGCAGAGCCGGGTGAGATCGAGCGGGCCCAAGTGAGGACCGAGAGATGAGACTGCGATTGCGAAGGCCGTGGCGGTGTTGTAAAACCATCGAATCACAGAATCAACCGGGTTGGAAAAGACCTTTAATATCAAGACCAACCGTTCCCTAGCACTTCCAAGGTAACCACTAAACCATGTCACTAAGGACGCATCTACACGGTGTGTGAACACTCCCAGGAACGGTGATTCCACCACTGCCCGGGGCAGCCTCTTCCAATGCCTGACCACCCGTTCAGGAATAAGTAGTCCCTCATATGCAGTCTAAACCTCCCCTGGCACAGCTTGATGCCATTTCCTCTTGTCCTATCCGTTGTTCCTTGGGAGAAGACACAAACCACTTCCTGGCTCCATCCTCCTTTCAGGTAGTTGTAGAGAGCGATAAGGTCCCCACTGAGCCTTCTCCAGACTAAACATCCCCAGTTCCTTCAGCTGTTCCCATCACACATGTGCTCCAGGCCCTTCGCCAGCTTTCTTGCCTTTCTCTGGACCTGCTCCAGCACCTCAATGTCTCTATTGTAGTGAGGGGCCCAGAACTGGACACAGGATTTGAGGTGCAGCCTCATTAGTGCCCAGTACAGGGGCATTCTGATTATTTGAGGTGCCTCCAATACAGGAGCAATGTGGAGATGTTGTAGTGGGTCCAGAGGAGGTCATGGAAATGCTGCGAGGGCTGGAGCAGCTCTGCTCTGGAGACAGGCTGAGAGTGCTGGGCTTGTTCAGCCTGGAGAGGGGAAGGCTCCTTAAGGGGAGACCTTAGAGCAGCTGCCAGTGCCTAAAGGGGCTACAAGAAATCTGGAGAGGGGCTTTTGACAAGGGCCTGAAGGGACAGGACAAGGGGAATGGCTTTAACCTGACAGAGGGGAGATTGAGATGAGCTCTTAGGCAGAAGTTCTTCCCTGTGAGGGTGGTGAGGTCCTGGCACAGGTTTCCCAGAGAAGCTGTGGCTGCTTCATCCCTGGCAGTTTTCAAGGCCAGGTTGGAAGGGGTTTGGAGCAACTTGGTGTAGTGGAAGGTTTCCCTGGCCATGGCAGGGGTTGGAACTGGATGAGCTTTAAGTTTCCTTCCAACCCAAACCAGTCTGTGCTTCCATGAAGAAGAACCAGCAGCTTGTCTCAAGGCAAGCATCTTTGGAAGCATGTATGGCACCTGCATCAAACAAGTGCAGATATGGAGGACAGCATCAGCCAGGCCTTTAGAAATCTCATTATATCTTCCTTCTGCCTTCACACATACCATTTCAAGGCCGTGTCTTGCCATGGCTTGTCTGCAGCTCTGACACCTTTCAGGTCCTGTGGCCTGTGTGTTTTCCCTGTCCCAGAGGAGCCCTGTAATTGCCCTTCTCAAACCATTCCTAACATGTGATCAAGGTGCTCTGCTGATATCTGTATTAATGCATTCATTTGTAGACATGGTATTCTATAATTTTTTGCATTGTCTTAGCACAGTGTATTTCTAACTGCTCATTTTATCCTATTATATATCTGCAAGGCAGGCTGCTAAAGAAAGCATCAGAAGAAAAGGAAGAACAATAAAGCGAGAACAAAAGTCTTCACAAGAGTGGGCACTTGTAGGATCAGAGAACAAGGAGTTACTTCATTAGTTTGCTGTGATCTGTATGTTGCATTTTCTTTTCCCTGTTTTCCATATACTTATATATCTGTGTGATTCTTCTTTCACAATGCATTTTAACTGTGATTTCATTTGATGTTCTCTGTCTCAGAAAAACATCTTATTTTAATTGTCTGCAGCCTAATCAGAAGCCCTGCAGTGTTACACTCTTTATCTGAAGTTACATGCTTATGGCTTTCAGTGATTCTCAGCATTGGAACATTCATTTAAGTTCTGTTGTTAATATTTTCTTCTCTTGGGGCTGCATTATGGATGTTGATATAAGCAGGTATCTTGTGAGAGGTTTCAGAAAACAAGCTGTATTCAAGTTTCACCGTATCAGATACTTGGCTTCTAAAATTTCTCCACTGTTGACAAAAAAGGACATTAAATTTTGTACTTGAGGCTCCATTTTTTCTTCCTGGGGCAATACTACATAGAAAGAAAAGCCCAGATTCCCTTAGCCTTCCTCAAGCCCTATTTCCTTCTTACTGTACTTTTCCACATTAGCATTTGTCATCCTGCTTCTCCAAATCTCACTCATCATTCCTTTGGCACGGAGTGTTTACTTCCTACTCTGCTGATGATTAATCCACTCCCAGAATGACGGGCCTTTGTTTTGGATTGACACTAATATAAAGTAATTTATTTAACTCAATTGTTCCTTTAGTGCTGTGTTACGTATTGGTGTGGAAAATTCAAGTGTGCCAGGAACTGTGTCTGCTGGGCCGTTTCTACATTAGCTTTACCTCCCAGCACAAGGTCTCTGTCCTTTGCTTTTCCTGAAGCTTGGAGCCCCAGGGCATGGGGTGTTGTCCTGAGACATTTTTGAGTCCGCTCTGAAAACCGAGCAAACGCCTTCAGACAATTGAGCATGCTCACGTGCTTGTAGGGACAGTAACTTGTGCTGATCCTTTATGCCATGTAAGTTGCACTGATGTTTTCCCAGTGGGCAGGAAAACACAACCGTAGGCTTCAGAGGTACAGTAAAGTGCCCCCAAGGTGTCTGAGGCTCTGCACCAAATTAGAATGTACTTTTGTCTTTGCTGCCAAAGCTGGAAGGGCACTGTTACTCTCAGGCAGGCTTTGCACACATAGCTGTAGAGGCATGGTAACGCCTATGTACAGCCCTGAGGAGAAGGACTTGGGGATGTTGGGTGAGGAGAAGCTGCCCATGACCTGGTCGTTTGTGCTTGAAGCCGGGACCCCCTGTGCACTGGGCTGCATTCCCAGAGTGTGAGCAGCAGGTTGAGGGAGGGGATTCTCCCACTCTGCTGCGCTCTGGGGAGACCCCCCCTGCAGTCCCGTGTCCACATCTGGGTCAACAACACAAGAGGAATGTGGAGCTGTTGGAGATCTTAGGCAGAAGTTCTTCCCTGTGAGGGTGGTGAGGCCCTGGCACAGGTTGCCCAGGGAAGCTGTGGCTGCCCCATCCCTGGCAGTGCTCAAGGCCAGGTTGGAGGAAGCTTGGAGAAACCTGGTCCAGTGGAAGGTGGCCCTGGTCATGGCAGGGTTTTGGAACTGGATGAGCTTTAAGGTCCTTTCCAACCCAATTCCATGATTCCATGATTCTATGAAGTGTAAGGCTTTATGCAGGAGTGTTGTCTGGTGGATGCATAAAGTGATCCTTTGACAAGCTTTTTCCGCACTGCCCCTCAGCTCAGAGTAGCAACAGGTCACTTCTGTAGTATGTCCATCACTCTTTCTCTGCACAAATGACAAACTTCTATGTGGTTGTATTCTCCCTAATCTTGACTGGGCTTGTGAGTTTCCTAAGGATGTACACTCTGGGCCTAACTGAGTGCCTATCTTCTCATACAAAACCAGACCTTCATGTGCCGTATCTGGCCTTGTCTTCTGGCTTCTTTTTTAGAGAGCAAGACTTGGTAAAATGTTGTTGCCCCACGCCCACTCAGTCCACAGATTAACAATTAATTACATTTTTGATAACATTTTGATATTTTTTTATTAAGTTGGCAGAAGTTTGAATTCCTCCCACTGTTCACTCAATTCAACCAGAACAGTGGCTGAGGAGGAAACTGAAATGTGGACTTGGAAGTTTTGCAGAAGGAATTTTCTGCTCCTGTATGGGAATTCAGAGCCCCTGAGCTGGTGATGCATGAAGTTGAGAGGAAATGTTAATTCTTCTGACACCTTCTGGGGTATACTTACTTCCCTCTTCCTTGGGGCAAGGAGGGATAGAAGGCCCTTTTCGAGCAATATCTGATTAAAGAATTAACCTTGCTATACTTGCTTTTCCTGTTCTACCCTCCTCTTTGTCCCTTTATCTGCTTTCAGGCTGTGCCTGTGTCATGGTTTAAGCCTCTCTAACCACGCAGCTCGTTCTCTCCCTCACTTTCCCCTTTTTTTCTTCTCCCTGCTCCCGGAGGGATGGGAAGGAGAATCGAAAAGAATGCAACTCCCACAGGTTGAGATAAGAACAGTTTAGTAACTAAAGTATAACACAAATCACTACTGCTACCACCAATAATAATAATGACAAGGCAAATACAAGGAAAGAATACAATTTCTCACCACCTAAAACCAAGCCCGACCACACAGTGCACCCCCACCCTTCCGGGTCTCTCCTCTCTGCTCTCCATCCTGGACATGACGTGCTGTGGTATGGAATAACCTCTTTGGTCAGTTTGGGTCAGGTGTCCTGTCTCTGCTTCCTCCCAGCTCCCCTCCTCCCTGGCAGAGCATGAGGCTCAGAAAGTCCTTGGCCAGACCAAAACATCACTAAGCAGTAACCGAAACACTGGTGTTATCAGCACTGTTCCCAGGCCCAAAATCAAAAACACAGTGCTGCAGCAGCTACCAAGAAGGAGAAAAATGACTGCTGCTGCTGCTGAACCCATGACAGCCTGTGAAAATGGCAGGTGGACAAAAACCACTCAGAAAAGACAGATACTCTTACGTAGTTCGTGGGTGCTCAGTTACAACACTGCAGTAATCCAGTTTAACAGTTAAGTCAGTCGAGTTACCAAAGGAGAAAAAGGAGAAAGATCTAAGCTTCCAGAATGATAGAACAAGAGGTGGTTTCTACCAAGCTCCTCAGGCCATTTGGGCCTTCCACTGGTTCTTTGCATCCCCCGTGTAAGAGCCTGGACAGACTGACAGGAGTGAAAGGGGATCCTGGGGGACCCTGTTGAGGGCAGCGAATGGGAAGTCTGTGTGGAAAACCCATAGGCTTATACGGTTAATAACCAAGTAGCTTGCTCAGATTTAAACAGATGATGAGTATTAGCTCACTTACATGTTAAAAGAGGTCTAAGATCCATCCAGATGTCAAGGTTGTTAACATGACAGAGGCTTCCAGACCTTTTCTGTCTTGACGCTTATCCTACAAGAATACAAACCACCAAACTGTAGAATCAAAACCTGACCAAGAAAAAAAAAAACAAAACCCGTGGAAAAAACAACTGTAAAAAAGTTCATGCTTGGGCAAAATACCTGCAGGAATTTCCTCAGTGTTGTTTGGCACACCAAACAAACCAACACCTCAAAGTCAAACATCTTTGTTTTCAACAGGATTCACATCCTGGCCCTGCGCTTCCACAGATGCAACACTGAGTGGAACAGGTTTGCTCTGTGGAAAAGATACTGGCCAGACACACTCAAGAAGTAATTCAGGCGTTTAAACACATGTGTCTGATATAATTGTAGAGACCTTTTAAAAGGTCCATCATCCATCATGACCTTCAGCAGCATGTAGGATCTTTTGCATGTCTTCAATACTTTACAACATCTATTACAGAATCACAGAGTGGCTGAGGTTGGAAGGGACCCCTGGAGGTGCACTGGTCCAACCTCTCTACTCGAGCAGGGCCACATAGAGCCATGTGCTCAGGACCATGTCCAGGCAGCTTTTGAAGGTCTTCAAGAGGGCACACTCCACCACCTCTGTGGGCAACCTGTGCCAGTCCTCAGTCACTCTTACAGTAAAGAAGTGTTTCCTGGTGTTCAGGGGGAGCCTCCGGTGCTACGGTTTGTGTCCACCGCCTGTCACAGGACACCACTGAAAAGAGCCTGGCTTCCTCTTCTTTACACCCTCCCTTCAGATATTTGTACGCTTTGCAGATATCCCTGAGCTTTCTCTGCGACAGTACCAGCTCTTCAGACTTTCTTCATATAAAAGATGCTCCAGGCCCTACATCATCTTTGTGGCTCTTTGTTGGACTCTGTCCATTAGCTCCATATCCCTGTTGTACTGGGAGCCCAGAACTTGATGCAGTACTCCACGTGGGACTTTACCAATGCTGAATAGAGCATGATCACTCTCTTAGCCTTCTGGCAACACTCCTCATGACGTAGTTTATGATAACCTCTACCTACTTTGCCACAAAACAGAAGTGTTCTCTTATCTTGAAAAATTTTAATAATTTTTATAATGTTTTATTCTGTGTATTTCAGTTACCCCAACACAGCCAAATTGAAATACTTCATAAAGGAGGAATATATATCACCCTTGAGAGAGCAGTTGAGAACATTTGAAAAAGATTTTGTCTGAGGAAGATTTTTGTTTTGAGCATCAGGGACTGTACTGATAGGACAAAGGGTAATGAGTTCAAACTTAGACAGGGGGAGATTGAGATCTTAGAATTCTTCCCTGTGAGGGTGATGAGGCGCTGGGACAGATTGCCCAGAAAAGCTGTGGCTGACCCATCCCTGGCAGTGCTCAAGGCCAGATTGGCCAGGACTTGGAGCAACCTGGTCTAGTGGAAAGTGTGTCTGTCTGTGGCAGAGGGTTGGGTCCCTTCCAACCCAAACGATTAAATGGTTCTAGGTTTCTATGAAGTTGTGCAAAACGAAAGAAATTCAGAGGTGCTGAAACACACAGTAGGCTTTCCTGAATTCTTCTCAGCCTAGTTTTGAAAGCCATTGTAATAGCTAGGTCTCGCCAGATCTTACTTGAGGGAGGTCAAATTTTTAAAGCTACTTTGGCACTTAAAATGTAGAAAGACACCACTGGGATTTTTGGATACGCACTGGAAAGTGTCAAAATTCAGAACTTCCCTTCCCTCTAGTACCTAGCCAATTGGGATCTAACTCAACCAAGATCTTCTTTCATCCATAGGGACCGTAGTGTATTTGAGAAGCTGACGGTGTGATGCCCCACTTTGTCCCGAAGTAGAGAGTTCAGGGGCTGTTGAGAAACTGAGAATGCAGTCATTCTGGACCTCACCCCAAGCTGAAGGTGGGGAACATATTAGCAAATCTGCATGAGGGCTGAGAATTGGCAACACTTGTATGATGTATACATCTATCAGAGGAATTTCAGGGGTGGCATGTCACATGACAGGGCACGGTAAGCAGGACTCCTTCTGCTTCCTTCTTCCCTTTAGGTTGTAGAGTTGTTTTAACAAGGAGGTACAGTTTTCACACCAAACCCCAGTTCCACACTCTTGGTGATACAGTCCACTGTGCTTAGCAAACTGTTGCTGTGTTTTGCAGCCAGTCTAACAGCCTAGAGAAAAAGGGGGGGGGTGTATATGCTTTTACTGCATTTTTATTGCAGATGACTGGCTTTTCTGTTTGAGCAGCAAAACTCAAGGGCACATAGTTCTCTCAGTGAATGAGCAGCAAAAGACAAATCACGGCTTTGCTATATGGCAAAAACCTGCAGTCAGGAAGAGAAAGCTGCGATACTTGTGTGAGAATAGCATGACCAGCCCGTGACAAGATTGACAGTATTTGGCTAAAATCTGATACCTGACACAGACCAGTCTTTGCCTTTTTAAAAGATACAGGTGAGAGCAAGTCAAAATCAGCTCTCAGAACTGCCTCAAGCATTCCAAAGGGAGCAGGTTGAAGGACAGGGCTGAGGTCAGATGGCTCTGACCACACACGGCTTCTGCTGCTGGTGATGAGGCAACTTCCAGCCACTTCCATCAGATCTGGGATGTCCACCAACACTTCACAGGTGGCTGTTCTTTGGCATAGCCAAGCCATATGACCCAGTTTAGACTTAAGCTAACCTAACCCTAGGTCTCTGACACCCATTTGCATTTGCATGTGTGAGTTTTACTGGCCAGACTGAGTGTGTAGAAGTATTTTGAGTTTAATTATTTAAACATATGCTTATTCCCTCTTGAAATCAGTATGGAGTAAACCCATACATTGCTATTTTGCTGACTGTTGTTGCTCTCTCATCTTCATTCTAGTTGTACTGTTGGGCCTCTCTTCTCTGAGAGAACTTTGAACCTTACCACTTCAATTCTACATATCTCTCTCTCAGTCCTTAGGGGTTCTCCTCGTAAAGCTATTTGATGGCTCTAGGGTGTGGCTTTTGTACACAGAGATGTACAGATGTACAGACGAGAAGTGCAAATGTTATGTGCATAACATTCCTTTATTAATGCAATTTTATCATTGTGCTCACAGGGAAGAATGTACTGGTAAGTGATATCATTCATATCAGAATTAATAGCAGTATTTCATACCTATATCCACTTCCAGAAACATAGAACATTTAATATCTAAGTCCAAGGTGCTGTGTTGTTGAAAGCAATGGGAGAACTGTTGAATAAAACTCCCAGAGGATTCAACACAAGGAACTGCTCCGCACACTTACGCAGGAAATTCTGTACTCTTGTCCCCTCCACCCAAGCCCTGATAGTCCCTTTCCATTTCAAATGCAAAAATAATTCACCCCTGAGCCCAAATTTGGTTAGGTTATTAGTCATGACCATGTGAGCAGCACATACTAACTTTTTGTCAGAGAGAAATAAATGCTGCTTCTTTAAGACGGGTGAAAAGGAGTGATTTCATTCCCTTCTACCACTGATACTAGAGGCTTCCTTTTATTTATATTGTATTTACTTAGTCTCTAGGGACTTAATTTTATTTGCCCTGAAGAGATCAGCAGAAAATGACTCACTTTTCCTTTCCAGCAGACACCCAGATGATCTGTACCTGAATGTTTATTTTTAGTCAATTAGTAATCAAGGTGTGTTGCGTTTGTTCTTTAACCTTTGTCTCTTTCAGTATATCTTTCAGAAGGAGTCAGGAGAGTATTACATTCTCTAGGAGAGATCACGAGAGATTTGCTGTCTAGAAAGTAAGATAAAATACATGGCATCAAAATGCTCCATTGTCTCTTTCTGGAAATAAGGCAATAAAAAGACAGTATCTGGGATTTGCTCCACTTTCTCATGCTCTCAGTTAGTTTTATCCAAATTTCTTTTTGGAAGGAGAAACACAATTTCCCAAGACTGCAAGGACCCTATGATCCAAGGCTCCGAAAAAACTTGTGCCATATCCTGAAAGTCTGCATACCTACAGATGAAAGAACAAGAGAGTACTTCAGTGATTTCTTCATAAACTAAGCTTAGGAACAGTTAAGAAGGCCATCAAAGTGTCTTATTCAGGTCTTGCCATCTAGACTGTGCAAGGATGTTCCAAGTGAAAGTGGAGCTGAGGGGTGCAAAGACTGAGAAGAGCTGTAGACAAGTGTCCAGGATTCATCTGCAGCAGCAAGGAAGGGACGAAGACGAAGTGACTTTAGAGAAAGCCAAGTCCCCTTTAAATTGACTAGCTCTGGCACTGTTACCTCTTCATTGATGTGACTGAGGGTTCTCCACAGCTCTTTATCTCACTACTATGGGTACAGCAGTAGAAGCCAGCATGGGTGTCATGACACATCAAGGTAAACACAGCCTCTCCAGAAGATGAAACAACAGGTTATGGACAGTAAGACAAAGTTTCAAGGGAAGCTGGAGGCAGGTTCTCCTAAATAAAGCTAAGCCTTTCACACTGGCAAAATTTGGGTTTGGCGAGAAGCTCCTTCCAAGGACAGTCACCAAGAAGCAGAGTGTTATCAGTGTTAGCAGTCTAAGTGCCAGACTTTTTTTGACGGCTGAGTGTGCACTTTAAAGAAGCAGTAAAAATCTCATACCCCAGCTCTTGGGAGTGGGGTATGAGAAATGTTCACTGAAGGTAAGGGGAAAAGTGAGATCTAGCGGACTTATAATAATTATAATCATCATCATCATAATTGTATCATAATAATAAAAATCTGACTGGGATTGGCATTCCTGTGATCCTATTCTGTTTGTTTCCTTGTCTGACTCATCCTAATTTCCTACCTGTATGTTCCATGCTGGCATGAATCAAGTGTTAACCTTCAAGATAAAATAAAAATTCACATTCTGGACCTTTGGACCTCTGACACATACATACTGTTGATACAGCAAAAGCAACCTGCAGTCGGGTGGACAAGAGCTCTGATCACTGGCAGGATGGTGGGGCTCAGGGCCTAGCATGCTGGGAGGAGCAGCTTGTTATGGGGCTTAGATACGGATTGGATCAACTCATGCATTTTCTAGCGCTGCTCCTTTGATCTGCCAGCCCAAGGTTTTGTTCCAACTCCAGTTGCAAGCACCACACAGGAGAGCTACAGCAATGCTGGTTCAGAGCTGGAGGGACACATGGGATAATGTGTGCTGGGAGCTGATGAGCTGTAAAGCACAGGGTCCCTTTCCCTAGCACATTTCTACTGTTTCCAGGACAGGTAATGAGCAAAGAGGTGATGGAACTCTGGAGACATGATAAATTCTGCTCTGAGTGACTTGGACTGGCAAACAGCAACTCTCACTTTATCTTAAAGCAGAGTGCTTCATGTGAAAAACAGAGCCTATGGAGGCATTTGCTTGCTTCACATATGCTAAAAACTGTAATAAATGGAGGCAATAAATGTTTTCCTCCTCCACAGGATTTATTTTCCCTGATGTGTTTCAGATGTTTCCTTGCCTCTTTTTTTTCCATTCATTAGTCAGTCCCATTTGTAAATGTAGAGCTACATTTGTTTTCCAATCAGAGTTTTGATGATCTCATATTTCTGAAGGTGATGAAGGTGCACAGTACAGGTAGGAAATGCAGGGCACAGCTCCTACCTTAGACAGCAGACACACTCAGGACCAAAGCTACTGTCACATGGATAGGCCAGGAGAATGAAATAACCTATGGACCTTGGAAAGAGAAGTCTTAGCTCTTCTGCAGGGGGCAGTGTGGACAATGACTAGTTGTCTAGAAACAGTGTGGAAGGGACCCAAAATGCCACATTTTGTGTAGTTCATTCCCACCTCTGAGCAATGTTTAGCTGTTACAAAGATGATCTAGGTCAGAGTCACGGCTCTGAAGAGAAGGTGCCACAGGACTTGCTTTTCTCACCTGGCCATGTTGCTCCAGGCTCTGGAGCATTTAATAAATTGTCCTGATTGCTACTGTTAGTAAAGGGAATCTTTCCACTCTTCTCACCACTAGCTCAGAGCAGCCCATGACTGAACCCTGTGAGTTAAAAATGAACACAGCACAGTAGCTGTGAGAATAACATCTCTTTTACACAAGGTAACTAAAAGGTGTTTCTCAAATGGAAGGCAGTCATGCAGGCAAGTTTTCCATTAAAGCCAGTTGAAACTTGTCTCTTTAAAGGTCATTATTTCTGTGCAAATGTTTGTTTAAAAGTTCAAGTGTATTTTTATGGTTCTGAGCCTGGCTCTTTGTCAGCTTTTTCCTGGATGTGCAGAGAGGTGAGGCGGTGTTCAGGATGATGTTGGATAGGCAACAGAAACTCAGCTCCCAGCCTGCCATTAAAGTGCCAGGGCATGTAATTTCCCTTTTCATCTCTTCCTGTATGGCTGGTTTGCCATTTGATGAGCTCTTTTGTTATCTGGACAGTCTTCAGTTCACACTTGGATCTTCACTGCAGTTACTCCAGCTTCTTGGAGGTCCCCATAGTGAGTTAGCAGAACAGAGTCCTAATTCCTGAACAAATAATGTATTTTTAGCTTATAGACTTGTATACCACCAAAAATAGTGGGCCTGGGATTGGTGCACATTTCTAGAAACTGAGTATTCCATAGCAAAATGGCTAAAAAAATCAACAGAGATTTTAATATGCCAGCCAAGATGAAAAATTGTTTCATTTTAGGTTGAAAAAGCTCACCAACCAAATAATAATTTCTGTCTTGCAGACCACATGAAGCCCTTAAGAGTTTTGATGAGGGGCAAAAAGTTGCAGTCAAAAGCAAACCATCTCTCTTGTTTTTTGATTGTTTAAGATTCAGCTAAACCAAAAGAAATTAATTCTTGTTACAGATTGAAAATGTAAACTTTGTTTGTTTGTTTCTTTCTTTCTTTTTGGTTTTGTTTTGGATTTTTGTTTGCTTTTCTGGCTTTTTTTAACCATGAATATCTGACATTGCGGGAGAAAACCAAACCATTTCCTTCTTGCTGACCAGACAGATTTGCATTCAAGCAAATGAATCTGTTTCACTGAAATCTTTCCCTTTCTCAGCAAAACAAAATGTCAGTTGAATCTTTTTGTTCCACTCTCAGATGGGACTTAAGAAAACATTCATGAGCTCCTTCTGGGAACAGCTGCCAAATTCCTGCCTGGCATGGCAAATACAGCTTGTTTTACTGTGTTATGGTCTCCATAATTCAGAGAGGGTGGTGTCATATAAAAAGCTCCCTCTCAACAGCAAAAAGAACTGTCTGCAATTAACCAAACCAAACCAAACCAAACGTGCATGTTTGTCTCATAGCATTTGCTGACCAGGAGATGAAGCTACAGAGGTCAGAGAAAATTCCAGTGGCTGAGGCTGTTTGAAAAAATGAGAGGATTGGAAGATCTCTCCCGCAGATTTTTCCTTTCTTCTGCTGTAGTTACAGTTTGGCTGAACACTGGTTATGCTTTCATATCTAGCAATCAGGCATTGTTGAGGAGAAGCAGCTATGTGAAACATTGTGCTTTTTAACACCAATTGCTGTGAAGTTTCACTGGTGAAACAGGCTAATTTGGCTCTTTGTGATTGCTCCAGTCCTGTAGTGGTCCTGGTGTAGTAGTTTTGCTGGGCATCAAAGGAACGGGCAACATGGCAATGGGTGTAGTGCCCAGGGTCTTCCAGGAGCTGTAACAAGCTCCACCATCATTGCTGGATCTGGGAAGAGGTGCAACAAGCACCCTTGTATTCTTTTAAGCAGCGGTTCATGCTCCTGCAGTGGAAATCTCACAGGAGGTTTGCAGCCTTGCTGTGATCTCAGAAGCCAACCTGCAAGTGCTGGAAAAGAATCACACTGTTGTAACCTCAAGCACTGTGTCGGTAATACAATTCTCCACGTTCTCATTTCTCCAAGTCCAGTAGAAAGCCTGTCTTAAAGCTTTTTACCTTCTGATGGAACAGGGAATAATATAATTCAGGAGTTTAAGTGTAGTTTATGCTTCTTTATTAGGATTGTTGTTTGCACATCAGATGCTCCAAGAACATCCATTCCTGATAATTAACTCAGAGAGCATACGCCACAAAATACTGTGTTGCTCAAAGCTTGTGCGTTGGCTCTAATCTGTCATTCACAAGAGGGAAGACTTTTCAAGCATTCTGAAAAGGGCATCCAAACTGTGCTTCATTCTCATGTTCCATTCAAAAGGGTATTGCTAAATTCAGCTTAGAAACCATTATCTGTAAACTGAGAGTCTATTTACAAAGTTTCCTGATGGAACTTAACATTATGTACCTAATAAGAAGTGACTGGACAAAACTAGGTACTTCTAATTCCCAAGAGTTCAGAAAGCTTCAGTTATTTTGCAAAGTAATTTTCAACTATTTGTGTTGAAAAGCATTTTCAGTCCTCTGCATTCAAATCATACTGAAATTTACTGAAAATTGTAAATCAATATATTTTGGCTTCTTCCTGTCACCTCTTTTTTCCAAGGTTTGTTTTTTTTTTTTTTTTTTTTTGCAACTATTAAGATCAGAACCTTAATTAAGGTCAGAACCTTAATTTTCTGTTAGTAAGGAGGAGGTCAGATGATGTGACTTCAGGAGCTGGGACTTTAGGCAAAACCACAGTGTTTGCTGGTAGTTAGTTGAATCTTCTGTCTTCAAACAGTACGAACTGTGTTTTGAGGCTCCAGTCTCCTGGAATGGCTGTAGTTATCTGCTCAGTGGGCACTGTGTTTCAGAGGTTGGTTGTGTAAACCACAGATCAAATGACTGTGCACAAAGCATTCCTTTTTATATATAGGGCAGAAATTCCTGTTTGACTGTGGTAAAACCCAACCAAACCCTGCCACATTCCTAGCATTCACTGGACAGAAAGCTGAGCTGACCCTGCTGTTAGTCTGTAGGAAAAGTGGAGAAAAAAGCCAGCTTTCTCTTGCACATTTTCAAGGTGGATGAGACAGGTATCCACACCTCTAAGGTGAGCCGCATTCCTACGATTTCACTCTTACCATCCCCTGGGTGCTATGTTGTTGCAAATATAGCCTAGGCATGGTGGGCAGAGGCTTGTGGTGTGTTGAAGAAGGACTAGACTCTTCGACCTTGTGCTCCTGTCCTCCATTCCTCCTGCATTCTTCACTGACAAGCCCATTCATATTTTCCATCTAGAAAGAGTGGGAAAGCGTTTTTTTCCAGGAAGAGAATAGGAGGTCCTTCCAAAGTGTTCCCCAGTGGGCGTGTGGGAAATTTTAGGGCTCTTTCTCCCAGGTTAAGAACATTGTATGTCTAAGTCACTATAGCAGGGTACACTGCCAATCCACGTGCCTTTCTAGAAACAAAGGTCCAATGACACACTTCATCATAGAACCATAAAATCATAGAATCATGGACTGGTTTGGGCTGTAAGGGACCTTAAAACTCATCCAGTTCTAACCCCCTGCCACAGGCAGGGACACCTTCCACTAGGCCAGGTTGCTCCAAGTCATAGAATCATAGAATCGTAGAATAGTAAGGGTTGGAAAGGACCCTAAGTTCATCTAGTTCCAACCCCCCTGACATGGGCAGGGGCACCTCCCACTAAACCATGCCACCCAAGGCTCTCTCCAACCCGGCCTTGAACACCGCCAGCGATGGAGCATTCACAACTTCCCTGGGCAACCCATTCCAGTGCCTCACCACCCTTACAGTAAAGAATTTCTTCCTCGTATCCAATCTAAACTTCCCCTGTTTAAGTTTGAACCCGTTACCCCTTGTTCTATCACTACAGTCCCTCATGAAGAGTCCCCCCCCCAGCATCCCTATAGGCCCCCTTCATATACTGGAAGGCTGCTATGAAGTCTCCACGCAGCCTTCTCTTCTCCAGGCTGAACAGCCCCAACTGTCTCAGCCTATCTACATATGGGAGGTGCTCCAGTCCCCTGATCATCCTTGTGGCCCTCCTCTGGACTTGTTCCAACAGTTCCATGTCCTTTTTATGTTGAGGACACCAGAACTGCACAAAATACTTCAAGTGAGCTCTCACAGAAGCAGAGGGGCAGGATCACCTCCCTTGACCTGCTGGTCACGCTCCTTTTGATGCAGCCCAGGATACGGTTGGCTTTCTGGGCTGCAAGCGCACACTGCCGGCTGATGTTCATTTTCTCATCTACCAACACCCGCAAGTCCTTCTCTGCAGGACTGCTCTGAATCTCTTCTCTGCACAGCCTGTAGCTGTGCCTGGCATTGCTCCCACCCAGCTGTAGGACCTTGCACTTGTCATGGTTAAACTTCATCAGGTTGGCATCAGCCCACCTCACAAGCGTGTCAAGGTCCCTCTCGATGGCATTCCTTCCCTCCAACGTATCAACCTAACCACACAGCTTGGTGTCATTGGCAAACTTGCTGGGGGCGCACTCAATCCCACTGTCCATGTCACTGACAAAGTCGTTGAACAAGACTGGTCCCAACACCCATCCCTGAGGGACACCACTCGTTACTGGTCTCCAGCTGGACATTGAGCCACTGACCACAACTCTTTGCGTGCGGCCATCCAGCCAGTTCTTTATCCACCGAGTGGTCCACCTATCAAATTGATGTCTCTCCAACTTAGAGACAAGGGTGTCATGTGGGACAGTGTCGAACGGTTTGCACTAGTCCAGGTAGATTACGTCAAGTGCTCTACCCCTGTCCATCAGTTCCATAGCCCCATCATAGAAGGCCACCAGATGGGTCAGGCAGGATTTCCCCTTAGTGAAGCCATGCTGGCTGTCACCAAGCACCTTGTTGTTTTTCATGCGCCTCAGCATGCCTTCCAGGAGAATCCGCTCCAAGATTTTGCCAGGCACGGAGGTGAGGCTGTCTGGTCTGTAGCTCCCCGGCTCATCCATTTTCCCTTTCTTGAAAATGGGGGTTATATTTCCCTTCTTCCAGTCATTGGGAACTTCGCCAGACTGCCATGTTTTTTCAAATATGATGGACAGTGGCTTAGCAACTTCATTTGCCAGCTCCTTCAGGACCCGCGGATGGATTTCATCAGGTCCCATGGACTTGTGCATGTTCAGGTTCCGAAGATGGTCTCAAACCATATCCCCTCCCACAGTGGTCCCAGGGTCTTCATTCTCACTGTCCCTGCGTTTGCATTCCAAGACTTGGGTGGTATGGTCAGAGCATTTGCCAGTGAAGACTGAGGCAAAGAAATTGTTAAGAACTTCAGCCTTCTCCAAATCCAGGGTAGCCAGTTCTCCCGATAGCTTCTGGAGAGGGTCCACGTTGTCCCTAGCCTTTTATTTGCAGTGTACCTATAGAATCCCTTCCTGTTATCCTTAACATCCCTAGGCAAATTTAATTCTAAGTGGGCCTTAGCTTTGCTAACCTGGTCTCTAGCTTTCCGGACAACATCTGAATATTCTTCCCAGGCTGCCTGTGCTTGCTTCCACCTTTTATAAGCCTCCTTTTTCCTTCGAATTTTCCTCAGCAGCTCTTCATCCGTCCAAGGAGGTCTCCTGGCCCTCCTACAGCACTTCCTTCTAGTAGGGATGTATCGTTCCTGAGCTTGCAGCAGGTGATCCTTGAATATCAACCAACAGTCTTGGGCCCCCCTGCCCTCTAGGGCTATACCCCATGGAAGCTTACTGAGCAGGTTCCTGAAGAGGCCAGAGTCTGCTCTCTTGAAGTCCAGGGTAGCCAGCTTGCTGCACACTCTTCTCACTGTCCTGAGGATCTCGATTTCAACCATCTCATGATTGCTGCAATCAAGGCTGCCCTGGAGCATCACATTTCCAACCAGCCCTTCCCTGTTGGTGAGGACGAGGTCAAGCATGGCACCTCTTCTTGTTGGCTCCTCCATTACTTGCAGAAGGAAGCTGTCTTCCACACAATTGAGGAACTTCCTGGATTGCTTTTGCCGGGCCATACCATCCGTACACAGATATCAGAGTGGTTGAAGTTCCCCATGAGGACAAGGGCCTGCGAGCGTGAGGCTGTTCCTATCTGTCTATAGAGCGCTTCATCCATCGAGTCCTCTTGGTCAGGCGGTCTGTAACAGATCCCCACAATAATGTCTCCCATCGCTGTTCTCCCTTTAACCCTGAACCACAAACTCTCTGTTGACTGCTCACCTGTCCCCAGACAGAATTCCATACTCTCCAGCCTATCCCTAACATAAATAGCAATTCACCCTCCCCGCCTACCAGGCCTTTCTTTCCTAAAGAGCCTGTAACCTTCCATTCCAACACACCAGTCATAGGAGCCATCCCACCATGTTTCTGTGCTGCCTATGATATCATACCCCCGTAGACGTGCACACATCTCTAATTCCTTGTTTTTTCCCCATGCAACGGGCATTTGTATAGAGGCATCTGAGCCAAGCTCCAACTGAAGCTCATTGGCTGGAGTTCCTGGAATATCTCTACATAGCTCTGAATGTTTACTATAGGTGCTGGTAAGTGACTGGGTGTGTTGGGATGGAATGATGTCCTCCTCCCCCACCACATCTAGTTTAAAGCATCCTTGACCAGTCTGGCAAGCCTCCTCCCAAATCCACTCTTCCCTTTCTTTGTCAGACCAGCTCCACCAGACCCCAGTAGACCTGGCTTACTAAATTGAGCCCCATGTTCAAGGTACCCAAACCCGTGACTACAGCACCACTCTTCTAAACATTTATTAACCTGGCCAATCCTCCTGGCTTTTATAAGGTCCTCCCCTTTGACCTGGAGGATTGATGAGAAGACAATCTGAGCTCCAGAGCCCCTAACCACCTCTCCCAGAGCTCTGTAGTCCTTCCATATATTTTCTGGGCTACTGCTATCTGTATCAGTAGCACCTACATGGATCACTAGAAGTGGGTAATAGTCAGTGGGACCGACTAGAGCAGGCAGCTTCTCTGCAATATCCCTGATCCGAGTCCCTGGTTGGCAACACACCTCCCTTGAGACTGGGTCAAGACAACAGATGGGTGCCTCTGTGCCTTTCAGAATAGAGTCCCTTACTGCTACGACCCGACGCTTTTTCCCAGCAGCATCAGTAGTGATCTTCTTTACCAGTGCATCAGCCGGCTGTTCCTGGTAGGAGTGTGGTTCCTCATCAAGCCTCCTGCAGGACAGCAAAGCGGTTCTGGGTAGGAACAACAGATTTAGGAGGAAGCCCCTTGCTTTTAATTGTCCTCTTCCTCCTTTTCTTGTTGTTTCTTTTGTTACTGTTTCCCAGCTTCTTGGGTTAGTGGCCTTCTTCCCTCCATGAGCGACAGGAGACGCTTGAGTCCCCTGCACAGTCTGGTCCTGGAGCAAGCAGTGCTGTTTCTCCTCAGCTTCCCTGACGCCTTTCAGCCTAGTAACAGCATCTCGCAACTCAGCCCCTGCTACAGGAGGACCTCCACCAGGGAGCACCGAGTGCAGCCCTGCCCTTTACGCACCCTCTTTTCAAGGAGCAGTGCAGGAGCCCTCTACACCCCGAGCTCTGCACCGCAGCCTCCCCTCTCATCGGCTCTGTCTGGTTGCCCACGCTGGCCATTGCCGGGGCAGCCAGAGCAGAGCACCCAGATCGAGCCCTGGTCATAACGGCGCGTGCTCACCATCCCGCTCGCCTGCCCGCGCGAACTGCCGTGTGAACTGCCTCGAACCCTTTTTGCCCGCGCAAACTACCTCGAACCCCCCCTGTTCGACGTGCCCCTGGTCGCTCGAGCTCCCTGGGGCAGGGTTTTAACCACTCAAGGCTGGTGCCTCTCCTCCTGGCGCCGCCCCCTGTGAGTCCGCTCCTCCCGTCCGCCGATCTGCAGGCTCCTGGGTAAGACCTGTCAAGGACTTGAGGCTCCCTCGGTGCCTGTTGCTGCTCTGAGTTGAAGCTCCTGGACGCCGAGGCTCCCCCCGATCAGGCGCTGCAGGTGTCCCCTCTCGAGACAGTCACTTCCTATCCAACCTGGCCTTGAACACTGCCAGGGATGGGGCAGCCACAACTTCTCTGGGCGACCTGTGCCAGGGCCTCACCACCCTCACAGTAAAGAATTTCTTCCTTATATCTAATCTTAATCTCCCCTGTGTAAATTTGAACCCATTAATCTTTGTCCTATCACTATTTCCAACCCAAACAAAACTATGATTCTATGACACTATGATATGTTTTTAGTCTGTCTAATCAAGATGTAAAGGAAAATGATTATCTGGAACAGAGAACAACTAACCTTTGTAGGCAGAAAACCAGTGTTTATCCAGTGAGAAGAACAGAAAAGGCTGATTTCACCTTCTGATGGAGAAACTGAAATCTGCCCTAATTTTGTCTCTTGCTGGTGTCAGCCTACTCAGTGCATACCACCTTTTGTCTTTCAAGAGGTGCTAAAAGAGCTAGGTATCTACATTTTCATTGGATTTTCTCCCATTCCTCTTCTTAAGTAGAGTAGTTGGGCTCTTTCTATACATTTGATCTCCCTGGCATGCTAAACCTTTTTGTTGTAAACTGAATTCTGCAATGAAAAAAACCCACATTTTAAAAAATGTTGTAAACGTTGGGTAATGATTTTATCTTTGTCTTGTTTTCAGTGATACCTTCTTTCTCCATCTCTTTCTGCAGTTTGTTTCTCTTACTATGTCCGCTGTGTTTGCTGAGATAGGTTTGCATGATAAATGTGGCTGAAACTTGGGGTGTTTTTTAGGCCAGAGATGGTATGAAGTTGTACTCAGCACTGCAGAAAGTGCCTCAAGTAATTCATGCATGCCTTAACACAGATAAAAGCATAAAGGTGTGTGCCGAGTATATGGCAGTTATCACTTACATTGCTGCTGTCATTGCAATTAAACTGGCTCAACTGGTCTGCAATAGCCTGGTGTAAGTTTTGACATTATTCATACCAGAAACACCATCCTAATATAATCAAAATGAGACAATAACCAAAGACTCCAGAAGTCATGGAGAATTCACTGTGGTTTTGTCCTGAGAAATGCTAGACCTATAGGGAGACACAGTCAACAAACCTCTACACTGTAAACTAGTGGAAGAGGGAGCATTTCCAAAGGTTTCTCAGCTCCCTTCTCTAAGAAGGTTGTTTAAATGTGCATAAACTGAATTTAAAATAATTTTAAGGAGTAACTCTAACTCAGGCTTTCAAAAAAAAAAAAAAAGCCCACAAGGAGTACTCAAAAAAGACATTCAGCTCACATGATTCTGATCTCTCAGAAACTTCCTGTCCATTGGTAGCTGTGAGAAATCTTGTTCTTTTTTAATTATTTTCATTTTTTATTAATATAATAGTTTATTATTATTATTTTTGTTCTGTTAGGGCACCACTCAGGGTGTGTGTCCCACAGTACCACAGACTAGCTTCCTGTCATGGAATGTCTTATAAACTGCCATCATAAACTTCCCAAATGCAAGGAGTAGATGACCTTCATCATCCATCTCCTATTATTTTTGCAGCCTTTTCTTTTCTGGTGCACCAGGGTCATGCTGGTCTGCTCTGCCTGCAGCCAGGCTGGTGCCGTGCATACATGCAGACATGCATACAGCTCTTTATGCCGCAGAACCAAGGGGAGGATGGAGCACATATCTTGGCATTCACCCTGCAGGAAGCAAGCATTCCTGTAGCCCTTATGGAGCCATACCTCTCAGCAGTGCCTAGATGAGGTGCCTGTCTATTCCCTGTGCTTCCATGAGACACCTGCCGAAAGGAGAAAACAGAAAGGGAAAGCCTTATGCCCTGTTTTTGTGAGTGAGGGAAACGATTAATGGTAAAGTGTCAGTCTTTTTTGAAGCATAGAGAAGTCCTCCATTAGTGGGAGCACTGAAAAAGAATCACATGTGCTCAGAACTTCCCACCACAGCTACAACTTTTCAAGGAGAGAAGAAAGAGAAAGTACAGCTCAGCCCAAGTGGAGCTATGTGTCTTAGCTCTGCACTTGGGAAAGGTGGTTCCGCTCCTTTGTTTCCTCTGAGTATTGTCTGCCGTTGAGTACATGGCACAACTGGGGGGCTGCAGAGCCATGGGGGGGACCTATGGGAAATGTCTGGATTTGAGCTTGTACGTGGTAGGGAAGAGACTCCTGAACAGGGCAGAGCAGCACATGGGTCACTGGGAGAGGTGCTGGGTGTTATGACAGCCAAAGAAAAACAAAGAGTCATTGTTTTCCTGCCAGCTGGAAGACTCCCTTGGCACACTGAGCCTGGGGATAGCTCATTTGGAGGAGCAAGCAAGCAGTTCTCATCTCTGCACCTGAGAGGAACAGAAAGGTTCAGCTCACACTGAGTATGGGGAAGTGCAATAAGACAGTGCACTAAGCCAAAGCAGGTACAGACACTAGACAGCTCAGCCTGTTGAAAGAGGGACTCTTGGACATTAGACCTTTATACAGCAATCATCCTCGCCTGAATGTTACTTGGAACATGGCTCTTGGCAAAACACATAATGGCAGGACATCACAACAGTTCTGGTCCCACCCTTGTCTGATGGCCTCACACCCCCTGCTGCAGTCAGAAAGCTGGCAAAAATCAGCATTCACCCCAGACAGGGACACATACCCACCCATGGCCCTGGCAGTGATTTTTGGGAAAGTCAGAGCTGTGCAGAGTCCTGACTTGGGGGAAAAACAAGAAGCTGAGAGATTATGGTTTAAGTGCTCGTTGAGGTGGGGGCTTTAGATTAGCACTCCCATTTTTTACTTCTTATTGTCGTTTAGGATAGGTATAATGTCATGCCTCCCTTAGAAATGGAATCACAGAGTCACCTTCCTTCTTATGTACTTGGTTTTCCTAATGAAAATACTTGACAAGACCTTACGTTTTAGCTAGACACTCCAGGCAGAGAAGGCAAACAGGTACTGACAAAGGCTGTACAGAAATAAAACTCAATAGGTGCTGGAGTTAAAGCTAGTGGCCCAAAATAGTGAAACTGAAGTTATGCTGGCTCTTACAGAGTGACAATAGAGCTCTTTGTGTTCCATCAAGAATTTCAGTCTTACATTTTTGTTTCTTCTTCCTCCTTACGCCTTGTTATTTAGTACAGTAGTGACCTCTGATACTAAGATCTTCCATAGTCTTGATCCTCCAAAAGTGTTTACAGCTGTGGAGCTAAACTGTTGTTGGGAAAAGAGCTTCTACTGTACATGCCTGTGTCAGCCATCTTGGGCTCCTCACAATAGGATGTTCAGAGGTAGCACTCAGGCTTGAGTTCATTCACCACTGAGGCAAATTCCACCCTCTCACTCTATCCAAATACCATTCTGAGAGTTGCTCTGGTACAAGTGAAAAATTGAATGCAGGACTACAGTCCTTTATCCCATTACACTTAATTTGTCAGTGTCACACTCTCATCTGAGTGATGGGAATCTCTAGGCTGTTGTAACCCCTTGATTGTCAAGAACAGGGTCCTGGGCACCCCTGGTGTTATGCTTAGCACAAGGAGGGAATGTTTTGCAGTTGAGGAAGGATATCTTGAAGGAAGGTGGCAGATCATGGGCAAAGAATGGGGAAGTGGCAGTGCCAGGAAGCATCCTGTGAGGCCTTCAGTAGCAATAGCTTGAATGGCAACAAGCTGGACCATCTGCTCCACAGCGGAGGTAGGGTGGTACAGTAGGTACAGCTGGGCCTGAGGAGACCCCGGCTGTCCCCACTGATTCTCCAGCCAACCGGAGCAATAGCATGGCTGCAGCCCATATGGGTGGGAGCCTGCCCACCCTCTGCTGCCACGGGACGTGCAAGCATAAACACCACCCTGCTAACAGCAAGGCTATGGTCTCCTAAATTGCATGTCTTTCCAGGACTTCCCTTCTTTACACAAAAGAGAGCAGCTTTTCTGCTGATGACCTACTTGAAACCCCCTGTAAGTTTCACATTTACCCCACCCTGAACTCCAGTGCTCTCTGATAATCATAGAATCATAGAATAGTTAGAGTTCGATAGGACCTTAAGATCATCTAGTTCCAACCTCCCCTGCTACGGGCAGGGACACCTCCCACTAAACTATGTCCAATCCAGCCTTGAACACCGCCAGCAACGGAGCATTCACAACTTCCCTGGGCAACCCATTCCAGTGCCTCACCACCCTTACAGTAAAGAATTTCTTCCTCATATCCAATCTAAACTTCCCCTGTTTAAGTTCTATCACTACAGTCCCTCATGAAGAGTCCCTCCCCAGCATTCCTATAGGCCCCCTTCACATACTGGAAGGCTGCTATGAGGTCTCCACGCAGCCTTCTCTTCTGCAGGCTGAACAGCCCCAACTTTCTCAGCCTATCTTCATACAGGAGGTGCTCCAGTCCCCTGATCATCCTCGTGGCGCACCTCTGGACTTGTTCAAACAGCTCCATGTCCTTTTTATGTTGAGGACCCCAGAACTGCACACAATACTCCAAGTGAGCTCTCACAAGAGTAGAGTACAGGGTCATCCCACTCCATTACTACTTCCTTTCTTTAGAAAACCTTACTCCTTTCTGACTCACTTTCATCAAGCCGTCACAGTACTTTTACAGCCAATTTCTGTTTTGAACGGCTGCAGGATGTTCTGACAGCCTGGCTCTTTGCTACTGACCAGAGAGGAATTTCCGGGCCGAGGTCACCGGCCCTCCTCTTTCTGCAAGGATCATCTCTTATGGAGTAGGACTGACACCTAGTGGCCATTAAAGTAAATTCTAGAAAACACTGAATTTCGCCTTCCTGTCCGCTAGTGGCGCATTTGCAGACACATTAAACACAGGGCGCAGTGTCAGGACGCTCACAAGCTCTTGACACAGCCTCGTTCAGGTCCTTCACACCTCGCTCAGCCCCCCAGAACAAAACATGAGCAACAGATTTCCTTGGCCTCCTGGGAATTGTGGAATCAAATGCCACTACACAAGAATAAAACATCTCTGAGACATGAAAGATCAGATCTTAGGAACAGGGTGGAAGTTAGAAACAGAAAAAGAAATTACTTCTCTAAATTAGCTGTACTCAGTTTACAATCCCTAGCAAGTAGGAGAAGATTGAAATGGTGGGGACCTGCAACAACATACCCCAGAGCTGCCCAGAAACCTTCAGGAAGACAGGAGTTAGATGTGCTGTACATAAGCCAGTTTATCATTACAGTAGGAGTCAAGTGCTTGACCTTAGTCTGATTATCAGTAGATTTTATACCTTTCCTTTTTCTGTTTTTTTTTTATTCCTTTTCCCTTTGAGAAAACGTGCAAGAAGAACACATTGCTGTTAAAATTGTACTCAAAGCTTGTAGATTCTGTGCAGGCCTGTCAACAGACATGTTGAGGCTGGCAGACACCACTTGGGATCCTCCAGTCCAACTCCTCTGCCGACCAGGGTCAGCTAAAGCAGTTTGTGCTTACTCATTTTTAAAAGCTCCAGGAGCTGAGGCTCCACAACCATCCCAGTGTATGACCACCCTCACAGTAAAAAAGTCTGTTCTTGTGTGCAGATGTAATATTACGTATTTTGATTTGTGTCCATTGCTTCTTGTCCTGACACTCAGCACCACTGAAAAGAGCCTGGCTCTGCCCTCTGTCCTTCCCTCATGAGATATTTTTATACATTTACAAGATCCCCAAGCCTTCTCCAGGGTGAAGAGCCTCAGCTTGCTCAGCCTGTCCTCACGTCAGATGCCCCAGTCCCTTCATCACCCTAATGGCCCTTTATTGTCTTCTCTCCAGTATGTCCATGTCTCTCTTGTACTGAAGTGCCCAGAACAGGACACAATGCTTGAGGCATGGCCTCATCAGTGCTGAACAGAGGGAAAGAATCACCTCCCTCACCTGCCCATGTGCCTGGGGTTATGCTTCCTCAGATGTAGAATTTCACATTTCCCTCTGCTGAACTTCATGAGATGCTTGTTGTTCCATTTCTCCAGCCTACTGACGTCCTCCTGAATAGCAGCATTAGCCATCTAGTGCATTAGCTACTGGTCCCACTTCTGTGACTGCTGCAAACTTGCTGCAGGTGCACTGCACCTGGTTGTCCAGAGCACTAATGAAGATGATACTGAACATACAGACACCAGCGAGTACCTCACTGATGATCACCCTCTAGCTGGACTTGGTGCCACTGTTCAAAACCTCTGACCACTTGACCAATTTTCAATGCACATTAGTGCCCACTTACCTAATCGGTGGGGTTTTGCCAGTTTCTCTTTTAAGAAGTTACAGAACACAGTATTAAAACCCAACCTAAGTCAAGGTAAGTAGTGTTTATTGCTCTTCCTTTGTTCACCAAGTTAGTCAACCTGTTGGCTAAGGCTATCAAATTAGTTAAACATGACTTCCCCTTTGTAAATCCATGCTGACTACTCCTGAGCACCTTCTTGTCCTTCATGTGTCTAGAAATGGTTTTCAGGATTAGTTGTTACATCAACTGTAAGGGATTAAGGAGAGCTGGATTAGCCTGTGCCTCCCTGACTCTTCCTGCACTTCTTGAAGATAGGGTTGACATTTGTTCTCCTCCAATCCTCAGAACCTGTCCCAGTTACCAGTCAAAGATAATCAAGATAATCAAGACTGGCCTCCCAATATCATCTGCTAAGTTCCTTCAGCACCTTGTAAGTGCAAGGTGTCAGATCACACCAACTTCTGCATGTACAATTTGTCTGTTTCCTAACCTGACCCTCCTCCACCAAGAGTCAGTCTTCCCAGCTCCAATTTTTCTTTCTGGTCCCTGAGTGCTTGTCCTACCAGTAAGGACTGAGTCAGGGGAGGCATTGAGTACCTTGCCCTTTTCCTTTGCACCGTGGTCCCTGCTCCATTTAGTGGTGAGCCCACCATAAAATAGCATTTCTTTCATTTATGTACTTGTTGAATCTCTTCTTGTTGCCATCCACATCCCTCAGCAGATTGAACTCCAGATGGTCTTTGGCTTTTCTAATCCCATCCCTGCATGATCGTACAGCATCTGTATCCTTTTCCTTAGTCACAATTCCTTGTATTCCTACTCATCCTCACAGAGGAGTTTTCTTCATGCTTAGGAGGAAGTGAAAATGAATACGTGAAGCTGGTGGCACACTGAAACCCCAGATATTGTCATTAGCTACCTAAAAATGTTTTATAGCTTCTCCCAGGCTGTTTCCTGCTTCATGCTTAAAAATTAAGCTCGTTAGGGCTGTGATGATGTGTTTTCTGTTTTGCATGACAACTAGAATAGAGTTCAAGGAGGAGAAGCATACAAAAATCAGGTAGCATGAGCTGCATTGGTAACACTGAATAGTTTTTCACTTATGGATGCCGAGAAGCAATGTGCAAATTTGCTCCTTTGTTTATGTTTTCACTGGGGCCATAAAGAAAGCTGCATTTGTTTATCTGTTTTTCTGCCATAGAACCACAGTCATCAGCCAGGTCTTAAGTGCAGTGAATAGCAAGCAGATGAGCATGAAGGCATAAGATGCTGAGGTGTGCTTTTGGCAAAAGGCTTCCCTGGAAGCAATTCTCTTATATCCTCCAGATAGGCATGGTCCACTGGGATTCCATGTGGTTACCTGCTGTGCTTCAAGTCAGACACTTCCTGCTAGAGGGGGAAAAGAAACTGCTGGCTTTATAAAGAAACCCAATGGCAAATTTTCCCAGAACTCCTGCTAGAAGGTACACTCCGTAACCACTCAAGAGGATCTCAAGGACTGTGCTCTTAAATGATCCAAAGGTACCCTGTGGAGACAGTTTTCCAAATGGAAAAAGAAACTCTGCAATATTTACTGGAAAAGTTAGGAGAGAACTGTCTTACCTATGGTTGCACTGTGGTTATGATGTGCTCAAGATAGCCATACTTTTTTCTTTTCCAATAATAGATGGATACTTCTCTGCATTAAAAAAGCCAACTGGATCATTGCTACTCTGAGTGACATATGCTACCATCCAGTGATTTTAGGAATTACTGTGTAGCCCAAGCCCCAGTTCACCTCACACAACTCCAACAGAATTATGTTGAGCAAAGATAGAAGGAACAATACAGAACGCAGCTAAAGAAAGCTGCTGAGAAAGTTCATTGGTTATGTGAAATCAGTTTTATCAAATAATTTCATTTAGGCCAACTCTAACTCCTTAGATCAGATTTGTATTCATTTTTATGAACTACAGTCTTCTCAAGCTTTTTTTATTATATTTGGTACTCAGTAAACTGCTGATGAGACTGGAGTTTCAAGTTCATCACTTGCAACTGAAGGGCATTTTAATGTCATGTATAAAGTTCAGCTCTGCTGAGTTGCGATCACACATTGTGTGGTGGTGCTGCTAGTTGACCATGATTCTAAGACCATGGTTTCTCGCCATTCTTGAGAGCCAAAGTTAGGCTGAAAGGACATATATTTCTGAATCAGCATATGAAGTAAAAAGATGCTTTTTCAAGGAGATACCCTCAGAGAGGGCAACCCCATGGCTCCCTCTAAATAGCTCTGGCAGTTTGATTGCCTTAGAGTTAATTAACCTGGCCCTTATTCAGTCCTTTCCCATGCTTCTTTCTCTTCTCTGTGCTAAAAACCTAATGCCAGTGTGCAAAGGATGAGCAAATCTTACTGCAGGTTTGGTGAAAAGATTGAAGGGAAGAATATTTCATGAGACCTGGGCTAATCAATACTGATCCCAAATAACAGCATGTGTGTAGCCAAAGTATATTTTTTTAGTAAGGGAAACTCAGGTCAGACCTCAATTGCAAGACTTGTCTGCATCTGTTTTAATGGCCAATCTGGTATCAGACTCATAGAGAATAACTTAGATTGGCAGGGATCTCTGAAGTTCATGTAGTCCAGCTGCCTGTTCAAAGCAGCTCTAAACAGTTTGGGATGTTTAGGGCTGCGTCCAGCTGAGTTGGAACTACTTTTAAGGATGGAAATTCTCAAAATTCTGTGAGCAAAGTCATCTGATATTTGACCTCCCTTATCATAGGATCACAGGTTTGGATTGGAAGGAAATTTAAAGCTCATCCAGTTCCAAACCCCTGCCATGGCCAAGGAAACCTTCCACTAAACCAGGTTGCTCCAACCCTGTCCAACCTGGACTTAAGCACTGCTTGGGATGGGGCAGCCACAGCTTCTCTGGGAAACCTGTGCCAGGACGTCACCACCCTCACAGAGAAGAGCTTCTGCCTATGAGCTCATCTCAATCTGCCCTCTGTCAGGTTAAAGCCATTCCCCTCTTCCTGTCCCTACAGGCCCTTTCCAGATTTCTTGTAGAACCCTCAGGCCCTGGCAGCTGCTCTAAGGTCTCCCCTTAAGGAGCCTTCTCTTCTCCAGGCTGAACAAGCCCAGCTCTCTCAGCCTGTCTCCAGAGCAGAGCTGCTCCAGCCCTCGCAGCATCTCCATGGCCTCCTCTCGTCTTGCTCCAACAGCTCCACATCCCTCTTGTGTTGTTGCCCCAGACCTGGACACCAGACTGCAGGGAGGTCTCCCCAGAGCACAGCAGAGGGTGAGAATGCCCTCCCTCGACCTGCTGCTCAAGCTCTGGGGATGCAGCCCAGAACACAGGGGGGTTCTGGGCTCAAGTGCACACTGCCCGTTATGGGGAGCTTCTGTCACCCAACGCCCCCAAGTCCTTCTCCTCAGGACTGCTCCATCCATTTCCTCCCCCAGCCTGTGTTTGTGCTTAGGATTGCTCTGACCGAGTGTTGCTTTAAAGGGGGAAAATAAACCCCCTGCTTTATTAGAGGGGCTGGGAATGGCTCCAATATTCAACTACTAGTTCAGCCGCCTTCGCTATTTTGAACCTTACTGATCCGGATTCACTGACTGATAGTGCACCACACTGCCCAGTCCAATCAGCTGCAACTATCAGTCCGGCCGTGTTCGCTGTTTTGAACCTTTCTGATCCGGATTCACTGATAGTGTGCCACACTGCCAGTTCAATCATGCTTATGAACCCGCACGGCCACACTGAGAGATGGGGTCACGTTCAGTGAGAAAACTACGATCGGCTAACGAAACACTGCAGTTTATTGCAATTGGCTACCAGAACAGTGCAGTTTATTGATGCCACCGGTACATGTTCTTATGGATTGCCAGTAATAAATACTGTCTGCAAAAGCCCGTGCGAATAATAGTTACGTGGATAGAATCACTCAATAAAGTTAACACAGCTTGGCTCTAAAATATAAAAATAACAGTAACAAGTAACTCTATAAAGATTCTAAGTTTTCCCAGGGAAGCACTGGATACAGTGCAAGTCTTACACACAGACGTCCCTATGGGGGGGAAGAAAGGTCCAGCACATCAACTGATCCCAGGAGTCTATTGATGTTGTCTTTCTTGACTCGTCCACGATGGTATCTTCCCTAATAGTCCCCCCTCTCCTGGGTCATTTTATACTATTTTTGACCTTCAAGGTGGAGCTTGAGTGGCTCTAATCATGCATACCTTTATTACTAGTGCAAATCTCTCTCACTTCGCTGTTAAAGGTATATGACGCCAAAAATTCAGACCGCATGCTCAGTGGGGGGTGGTCTCCTGTATGGGGGGGGGTCACATTGGAGATGGGAGTGTATCTTAGCATGTAAGTGCATTATAATGACATTATAATGAAGAAAAGTTCACGCAGAGGATGACATTCTGTCAAAAGATGACAGGTCAACTACTCAGGGTAGCGTTCTTGTAGCTTATCAGTTTCTTGTGGCACGTGGTTCCTGTTTCTTGTCAACGTTAAGACAAATTATGGCCGTGAGGTCTTCACCCCGCTCCATCATTCGTCTGTGTATGCATGGGAACCGCTGTGGAGTGCACATTCCAGGGGTGGCTGCATCCTGCTTTGAGAGGTCCTGAAAGCCTGTTTTTCCCTTATGTGTGAACAATGCTGCATTTCGAATATAAGTTTAATTTCTAATTATTAAACACCCAGAGGCAGGACGTGGCACCTGGCCTTGTTGAACTACATGAAGTCCACATCCTCTCCAGCCTCTCAGGGCCCCTCTGGTTCCCATCTCTTCCACACAGCTTGCTCTCATCAGAAACTTGCTGAGCATGTGGATCCGATTGTCTATGTCCCCAAAAAGAAAGGTTTGTGTAAGAAAGTGGGCAACAAAAGAAACTAAGAAGAGTGTGGGCTTAAGGCAGGAGATCTAATGAAAAGGGACACGGGAAGGGCCGACGCATTCAGTGCCATTTTGCCTCCGTTTTGCATGGCAAAGCGTTTCCTCAGGCCTCTCAGGTCCCTAAGCTTCCCTAAGGGAATGAAGTAGTGTCTACAGAAAACAAGTTAGGGCTAGTTATGTATCACCTAGACACACACAAGTCCGTGGGACCATATGGCATACATCCAGCAGGGTGGAAATGTCCGAGCAAGACAGCTCTCTACTCACCTCTACGCCCCTTGGAAGAAAGATATTCATTCCGGCGGCAGCCAGGTACAGGTCATTAAGATGGTCAGGGAGCACAGAAGGGAAGGATGAGCTTTGGCTTTCCTGATCCCATAACTGTGTTAGCGGACACTGACTCTGTAGTCCTTCCAGGTAGTCTGACTTTGCTTCTGCCTGCTGTGTACATCCTTTCTCTGTTTGAGCTCAGTCAGAACCTCTATATTTACCCATACTCTCACTCTCCCACGCTTGCTCGACTTTGTGTGTATTGGGCTGACTGTGGAGCTCAAACAGTTCTCCCAGGTCCCTTTAACCTTCAGAGCAATTCCACTTGGGATTTTTCCAAGCAGGTCCCTGAAAAAATGCAAATTCTCTTCATCTGATGCCCAAGGCTGTAATGCTGCTCTTTGTCTTCTCCATTCCTCCCAGGATCTTGCACGCCACAGCCCTATGTTTGCTGTAGAAAAATACATTTTGCTGCCCTGCCACTGTTAGCAAATTAAATTAGTATTTCACTCTACAATTGGTACCAAATTAAATATTTCACTGAATATAGAGACTTAGACATAGTGCTACAAGGATTCTTAAACTAGAATTTTACTGTGCATAGAGGCTATACCGATAGAGATTGTGTAGAGAGGATATAGAGATAAGGAGGGCAGGCAACAAGAGAACCAGATGTCTTCTCTCAAATCAATGTAGGCCTTCCTCCTGTTGGTAAGGCCTGGCAAACAGTTAAACGTCTGTGAAAGAAAAGAGCTCGAGGAGCCTCTCAGGGTCATAAATGAGCCCAAACAAGAACATGTATTTAATTGGAAACACTAAACACATTCCAGTGACCTCAACTAATGGATTTCCACAGAAGGGTAAACCAAGTGGGGTTTTTTCTCTCCAGACAAGCACTGCAACTCCCAGAGACCACTCCTCAAACTCACAGGGCCTTGGCCACAGCCTTATCTGGCCAAATTACCATATGCAATGAGTAGCAGGAATTGGGCGCATATGTCACAGAATTACAATGAATGTGTATGTAATGAACATATGTGAGCTGTGCACTGTCTCTTCGATGTGCGTGACTGGCAGCTCGATCCCCCATGCACCTGGGACCATAATAAAGGCATGTAGGTTTCTAACCTGTCATTCTGGCTGAAGAGTTTATTTCCTGGATCTTGGTGACACCACCAGATGTATTGCTGTTCAGGTGATTAAAGTAATCCAAAAGAATCAAGTCCTGTAATGGTGAAGCTTCCTCCAGCTGTCTAAATAAGGTTTCATCTGCGTCCTTTTCCTGCTCAGGTAGCAGACACCTACTAAAACATCACATTTGCTGGTTTATCCTCTCATCCTTACCTACAAGCTATATACTGCTTTGTCACCTGTCCAAAGGCAAACCAATATACATTCAAGCTACTCCTTCACGTCTGGTGGAATGTTCTCCTCATATTCCTACCTTATTGCTCCTGAAAAGCCTATATCGCTCCATTGCAGCACCCCACCACCGCAGCTTACTCACCTCAGTGAGTCCAATTCTGCTTGAACTTTTCTCCTTTACTGGTGGGATTCAGGAAACACCTCCTGCCCAGCCATCCCCTTCACTTTCACCCTTGCCCCAGAGGTCACTTTTGACATGCTTCAGGTTACCCTGGCAGACTAGAATATTCCTCAAAAATAAGGCTTTGCAGTCTAAGGTAGTTCTCAAAAGTATGTATCTTCATTTATTTATTTATTCATTTATTCAATCATTTATATATTTATTTATTTAATTAATAAAACTCCTCCTCTCTTTTCTGTGGAAAAGGAAAAAAAGACGAATTCCAGATCTAAAAAGTCTTCTCCATTACTGTGCTAGATTAGCAGAATCTAACTTCAAATAATTAGCTATAGGATGTTCAAGGCGATTTCCAAATAAAAAAAAATTGTTCATAGTTTATGATATTTACTCTGAGTTGTTTGCTAAGCTCTATAGAGGGAGCTGATCTTCCTTCTAAAGCCTTTTAAATCTGCCTGTTGTTTCTCACCCCCAGACTTGTATCACCCAGGTATCAGGAAAGAATGATTTACAGTGTAAAAATTTATATAACAGAGTACACTCCTTTTACCCCCTCTAGTTCATTGTCTGTGAAGTAATAAAAAGAAAAATCTTTAGTACTTTGCTAAGTGGTTGTGAATTTTCTGTAGCTGATCTTGATTCATTGTAAATATTCACAGTCCTCTCTGATCAGTCCAGAAGGCCTTTTGGATTATTTCAGTTTCTTCCTTGGGTGACTGAAATAACGAGTAGAGGTTGTGAGAATTTCAAATTCCATCTTGATTTCTGAAAAGAGAACGGCACTAAAAATAGATACATGTAAAATGTAAAATTAAACTCCGTAAATGAAGTTTGAGGGCTGAACAGGAGTGTTTATGAAGAATGAGTGTTACGAAGAATTTATGACGTATTTATGAAGAATGAAGTTTAATAGGATTACACTAGATTTATTGTAGAAGAATGCTGAAATGCAGAGAAGTAATTAGAATAGAAGACAAATTTTCAGGCATTCGTGGTAAAACATGGCCAAACTAGACGCGATGTTACTTGATAAAAAGGGGACACCAAACTGTTTGCTGTGGCAGACTAAAAAGGGACCCAAAGTACTTGCTGGGGCAGACTAATGTTCTTACTGTCTGTGGATCTCTCCCTGCCTTCTGCTTTTCTCTCTGTCCCTATCCTGCAGCATGTCTTGTCTTTCTCCCTCCATTCCTTCTACCTTTGTTTTTCTCTGTTCCTTCCCTCAGCCTTTCAGACCTTTTGTTTCTCCTTCTCCCCCACTATTCCAACTCCCCCTACCCCTTCCCGTCTCTGTCACTGTCTCTAAGTGACTGCCCAAATGTGAAGAAGGACGCTTTCTCTCCCAAACTCCCGTGTTTTCCCTGTGCTATTGGGTGGTCTAATTAGAGGTATTTTCTCATTACATACTAGTCGGCCAAGTGCCGTGTTAATGCAGTCACATAGTTATTGATATTTTAAATCTACAGGAAAGCAAGAAACAACTACTTAATTCAAACAAATTAAAGACATAATCCTCAGCAGGAAATGGATACTCAGGCACAAGATGCTGGAGCTGAATTGAATTGTAGAATCACAGAATCAACCAGGTTGGAAAAGACTTTCAAGATCAAATCCAGCCATTCCTCCAGCTCTGGCAAGTCTATCACTACACTTTCCCACTAAGGGCCCATCTACACAGTTTGTGAAAACTTCCAGGAACACTGATCCCACCACTGCCCTGGGTAGCCTGTTCCGATGCCTGACCACACTATTGGGGAATAAATTGTCGCTAATATCCAGGCTAAAAGGCTCCCCTGGCGCAGCTTGAGGCTGTTTCTTCTTCACCTATCGTTTGTTCCTTGAGAGAAGAGACCAGCCATCTCCTTGCTCCATCCTCCTTTCAGGTAGTGGTAGAGAGCGATGAGGTCTCCCCTGAGCCTTCTCTTCTCCAGACTAAACCCCCCCAGTTCTCTCAGCTGTTCCCCATCACGCTTATGCTCCAAGACCTGCACTAGCTCCTTTGCCCTGGACTGGACCCACTCCAGCGCCTCAATGTCTCTCTTCTAGTGAGGGGCCCAGAGCTGAACACAGGATATGAGGTGTGGCCTCACCAGTGCCCAGTACAGGGGGATGATCATAGTATGCTTGATGAAAACTGGGAAGGTCAGAATGGACTTTGAGAAGCAAAAAAGATCTCGTCCTGCTACTACAGAATAGCTGATAAAGCCAAGAAGCAGTCTACTGAAAAGTGGTAAAATTAACTCACATAAGGCTAACCCATCTGTAGGTGCTTGGCTGCATGGATAGAACTGCTGCATGCAGTTATCATGATTGAAAACTCAACAGAATTTGTGAGTTTCCGGGCAAATGGCGAAAGGGTTTGTAACAACCTGTGTTGGATAATCCTTTGTCCCACTTATTATGTGAAGACAGGTTTTGAATAACCTAAGCACTGCACATCAGGAATGCAGGCTCAGATCTTAGTCCTTCTTTAGAAGGCATTTGTTGTCTTTGCAATGGCCTGCTCAGATGTTGGCTTTATCATACAGCTTTGAAGCAGGAATTGTCTGAAACTGGCACCTGAACTTGTCAAAGTGAACTGGTTCCTTTTTTTTATTATTTTTAATTCACCTATTACAGAGACTTCAATTCCGTACTTTTTTCTCCTGTCTTTCAACATGTTCTTACATACTTACTGAAAAAGCCTTGGGAGGAAACCCTGGTGTCCTTGCACACCGTCTCCACAGTTGGAATGCTGTCATTGGTTTCAAAAGAGTCTTACAGCTTTTTGTTTTCCTAGAATTTGTAGGATGTGGGTTTTCTTGAAGGACTGGATCTAATCCTGAAACTCTGTTAGCAATTTGGCAGCTTGATAACTAGGTGTGTTAGAGAGAGAAACTTCATGGTGTTTATGAATAGTGGAGGCTGATGCAAACATTGCTTACTACCAACTAATGTACAATAGTCTGTGAACTTAAAGCAGTCTTACTAAGACCTACCGTGAAGTAGATAACTTTTTCAGTTCTCCTTCCTTAAACCATCCCATAGTTTTTGGTTGTTTTTTTTTTTTTTTTTTTTGGTGGGTGATTGTCTGTAATTTTTGTGGGCAACTGAAAAAATGACAATTAGCTCCATTCTTCCATGCAATGTGATCCTTGGTGATTTAATTCAAGATTCTCATCTAACTTAATATAACAGAGCAATTCTGAAGACACAAAAAACTCAGGAGGATGCTGGCATGGAAGAGTGCCCTCTGTCCACGGCCAACACCTGCAATTAACCTTGAAGGTGCTCTATTAAATTCTGTCTGAGTTTAGTTCACCAGAAATTGTTTTCACGTATCCAGGATTTGCCAGACATCAGTTTGTCCCGAGTCACTACTGCCATAGCTCTCTTTCCAAAACTGTTTTTGGCTCCTTTCCTATAGTTGTGCATTCAACAGTGGTACTGGGAATGGAACTGACTTCACACAGGGACTTGAACCTCACGTCCAAACATTGCCAAAAATACTGATCGCTAAAAATCTAGCCTAACTATTGTTCCAAACTTATCTCGCTTCGAGTACTTTTTTCCAAGGAGAGCATTCCCTGGTTTAAGAGCCCTGCCTCATGGACCCTGAATTCCAGGAATGAACTTCCAAGAAAAGTCAAAAGGACATTTTCAGGAAAGCAAACAAAGCTCCTGAGAATTTGTCTTGCTTGGGGTGTTTTCTATTTATCCTATGTCTCCCATTGTCACCTCAGACTGACATGAGAATTGAGAGTGGACGAATCTCTTCCCTGAACTGTAATGATGTGTATGGCAAGTCAGCCAGAGCTTCTGGATGCCCTCAAAGTAGGGACAGCGCTTGACCTGCCTTACACAAAGCAGCAGCTTCTACCAAGCAGGAGACTCAGATGGACCCTGCCTGTAGAAAAAAGTGATCTCCCCAAGGCACTTCTCTCCTTCGAGAAGGGTAACAATTTCCTCAAGATTTTTTGAATTTCAGAGGGTGGTGTTCCTCTCATATGAGACAAAGAACAACGCTTTCGGATCTTCCCTTTCTGGTCTATTCTCTCTCCTGGGGCCTAAACACCGGCTGAAGACTACCACGCCATGGCATGTGAGCAGCCTTTATACTACCTACCTGTGACTGACCAGTCATAAGGTACTTTGCTTTCCCTTCTTAAACCAAACAAAGCAAAATAACACACATAGTACAGTATCTCAGGAGGAAGTGCTACCCTTAGCATCCAAAGCTGGTGTGACTTTCTGTTCAGCTATGGGACAGGTTAAGAAGCCCAAGCAAGCACTGGACAGGAAACCATAAGCACTGAGACCTGTATCAATCATATTAATGATAAGAAAAAATTTCTTACCAGAAACCTCTTCTCCTGTGCGAAAAGACTTGACTCTAGCACAGAGGAGAGCCCAGGAAAACCCAGACATTATTTTCCTCCAGCAGCAAAAAAAAAAGAATAGGTTTAAACAAGGTATCATGTTTTAAGACTCTCAACCACGTAGCCCGTTCTCTCACTCACTTCACCCTCTTTCTTCCCCCGCTCCCGGAGGGGTGGGAAGGAGAATCAAAAGAATGCAACTCCCACAGGTTGAGATAAGAACAGTTTAGAAACTACGGTATAATACTAATCACTATTGCTACCACCAATAATAATAAGAGAAATACAAGGAAAGAATACAATCGCCCACCACCCAATACCAAGCCCTGTGTACCCCCACCCTTCCGGATCTCTGCCTTCCATTTTTCCATCCTGGGCATGACGTGCTGTGGTATGGAATACTTCTTTGGCTAGTTTGGGACAGGCGTCGTGTTTCTCCTTCCTCCCGGCTTCCCCTCCTCCGTGGTAGAGCATGAGGCTCAGAAAGTCCTTGGTCAGAACAAAACATCACTAAGCAGCAACCTCAAGGCTGGTGTTATCAGTGCAGTTCCCAGGCCAAAAGTCAAAAACACAGCACTGCACCAGCTTCTACTAAGAAGGAGAAAAATGGCTGCTGCTGAACCCATGACACAAGGCAGGCTGCCTGGATCCATCAGAGGACAACAAGAATGCTGTAGTCTGTGGAAGTTCCCCTGGTAATAGCAAGGAGAAAATAACTGTGTGGGTTACTAAGTCAATACAGGTTATGGCTGGACTTGCAGCCCTTACACATATGGCACAGTTCTCAGTGGCGGCACAGCTCTCAGGTCTGAGATGGGAAAATACCAGCTGCTTGAAAGAAAAGGCAAAAGAGAGGAGGAAAAAACACCCTACCCAGACAAGTGCAGAATTTAAGAGTGTCCTCTCCAAAATGACTAAGTAGCTTCCATTAACTCTATGGGTCTTGGTTTCCTGTGTTGTGTCAGTTGATTGTTACACAGGCAAAGAGCGAAGCACCTCCAGGCTTCCTTTGGAAATGAAACATCTCTGGAGCTCCTGTGCATCTCCATTGGTGTGTACCAACAGCTCTCAGCTAGCAAAGCGTGTTGGCCTAAAGAAGCCTTTCCCATGTCTTCTGTACCTTCTGCTTTCCTTTGAAAGGAGGAGATGTTTGTCTGCAATCACCACAGAAAAGTCTCGTAAAGACTTTGTTTAGATAAGTTATAATCAATTATTAAAACAGGTAGTAATAATTACATTGGAAACATTTCTCTTACTGTTTGACAACTGGTGCTCGTGACCTAGGGTCCAAAAAGCTGAAAATGTGTATTTAATATAAAGTTATTGGTTCTTCCCTATGGCATTAATCTGATTGTTCGTGTATTTAATTTCTTAAAGTCAATCCAGACAGTTGCTTCATCTGCTGCCGTTCCTTTTCCAGAAAATATTTGCTGTTCCCAAAAAGCTGGATGCATGTTGCAGGATTTCTTCTTGGGAGACTGTTTTCTACTGTATTCATGTTCATGGTTTGTGATATCTATCTTACCAAGGCCCCCCTTTTCTCACTCGCGCATGTGAACTGGGCGGGACTGGTTTTCTTGACTAAGCATTGATTCCCCTAGCTAATTCTCCAACTAGCTCTCTGCCTTTTAAAATAGGTTTTATACTGTTCCGGTCTGGTAAGTGCCTTAAGAGCTGCTGCTGAGACGTTTTGCTTGACAGGCAGAACGAAAAGTCAACTACTGAAGCATTGGTCTCTCCAGACACCTAATCTCTATACTAAACAGCACCAGCTCCAAAATCTCTTGTCATTAGAGAGGTGCCTCATACTCTTGATCATCCCTGTGGCCCTCCACTGGTCCAAGCTGTGGCAAAGTAAATGTGTCACAGTGTCAGAGGAAATGCCTGAGTTATCACAGAATCACAGACTGGTTTAGACCGGACCGGACCTTAAGGCTCATCCAGTTTCTACCCCTTCCTACAGACAGGGAGGTTTTCCACTACACAAGCTTGCTCCAAGCCCCATCCAACCTGGCTCTGAGTACTGCCAGGGATGTGGCAGCCACAGTTTTTCTGGGCAACCTGTGTCAGGGCTTCACCACTCTCACAAGAAAGAAGGGATGTTTTCCTGAGATCTCATCTCAGTATCCCCTCTGTTAGGTCAAAGCCATTCACCCTTGTCCTGTCTCAACAAGTTCTTTTCAAAAGCCCCTCTCTAGGTCTCCTGCATTCCCTTTAGACACTAGCAGCTGCTTTAAGGTCTCCCTTTAAGGAGCCTTCTCTTCCCCAGGCTGAATAAGCCCAGCTCTCTGTCTGTCTCCAGAGCAGAGCTGCTCCAGCCCTCGCAGCATCCCCGTGGCCTACTCTGGGCTCACTACAACAGCTCCACGTCCTTCTTGTGCTGTTGCCCCAGAGCTGGAGGCAGGCCTGCAGGGTGAGGTCTCCCCTGAGTGCAGCAGAGGGGGAGAATCCCCTACCTAGACCTCCTGCTCATGATCCGGGAATGCAGTCCACCTCACGGAGGGTTTTCTGGGCTGTAAGCTCACAACACCAGGTCAGTAGTTAGTTGTGATATGCCAGCTCTATGCAGTTGAAAGCACTGGCCGTAGCTCCGACTGAAGCCAGGATGCCCATGTGATGCAGTGCTGGAGTCCGGGAAGGAACAATGCCTACAGTTCTGGGGCCGGACACAACTCATACTGCTTCATCCCTGACACATGAGCCACTCTTTGTTACAATATGCCCACCCGTCACACTGATTCCTGTTTCATATGGTCCAAACTAGGTTGAACTATAGCATCATTATTAGTGGCATTACTGCTGTATTACAGACCCTTTGCTCTGTCTCGCCCCAGCCTCCAGGTTTGTCTGATTGTCTTTTTCTTGAGATGTGATTCTGGTCACCTGTATACCAATACATCAGCAGCATGGATCTAAGTGCCTCCCCTGTCCTGGGTTCAGCAGTAGCAGTCATTTTTCTCCTTCTTGGTAGCTGGTGCAGCGCTGTGTTTTTGATTTTCGGCCTAGGAACAGCGCTGATAACACCGATGTTTATAGTTACGGCTTAGAATGTTTGGTTTGACCAAGGACTTTCTGAGCCTCATGCTCTGCCAAGGAGGAGGGAAGCCGGGAGGAAGCAGAAACACGACACCTCACCCAAAGTGACCAAAGAGGTATTCCATACAAGAGCATGTCTTGCCCAAGATGGAAAAACTTGGGGCAGGAACCTGGAAGAGTTCAGTTCGCGGCTGGTTTGGGCTTGGTATTGGGTAGTGAGCAGTTGTATTCTCTTTCCTTGTATTTGCCTTGTCATCATTATTATTGGTGATAGCAGCAGTGGTTTGTGTTTTACCTTAGTTACTGGACTGTTCTTATCTCAACCTGTGGGAGTTGCATTCTTTTGATTACCCTTCCCATCCCTCCGGGAGCAGAGGGAAGGAAGAAGGTGGAGTGAGTGAGCGAAACTTCATGGCTGAAAGACTTAAACCACGACACCACCCAAACCCCTTTTATTTTCTAACCAAATCAGCACAGTTAACTTGGCTGTCCTACAGTAAGCATTACCATAGCACATGTCTACATGACCTCAGTGTGACAAAGCTGAAGCACTATAAATTATTTAGTAAGTCAGACACGTGCTGTAACTCAGGAGTATACTCATCTGCATAAGAATAACTTTATTTCCATTCCTGTTGCTCACCCTTCAAGATGCCTTCTGCTAAGAATTTGCCCAATACAAATATTGGTGGCTGAGCTTATTTCCTGAATATAAGCCTTTGTAGTCAAAAAGGTGACAGAACTGTGATAATGTGTCAGGCTTCCCTGTAAATTCTTTCAAATATTGTAAAAAAATGTATTTATACCATTTCTTTTTGTCTCGACCCAACTAGCTTGTGCTCCTAGATAGATTTCCAATGCAGTCATCACATAAGGATTACAGACACAGATGTCATTAAGGACATATTTTGAAGAAAATATTTGAGAACTTAGTGTCATACAGTCAGGGAAAATAAAAGAAAATACATTTTCCACTTCCATGACTGCTCTAGTTTCTTCATCACTCTAAATTCTTTGATGTCCTGGCTTTTTGCCCACAACTTCGGACTCTTTTGATTTATTAACAGTTGGTGTGGCGTTGCCACCTGTCAAAAGCCTGGCCTGGCAGAGACAAGCATAGCTACTGGTATCAACTCAGCCTGACAAGAGCAACTATTATTTACTTTTCTTTATTTATTTTTGTTTCTTTATTTATTTTTATTTTTCTTTATTTCTGAGAAATTTTACCACAGATGGGACTTATTTGAAATTTTCTCACCCAAATAAGAGTTTAATTTTCAAATCATAGAAAGATAGAATTATTTAGGTTGGAAAAGACCTTTAAGATAATCAAATCTAAGCGTTACTTCAGGACTGCAAAGGCTGCCACTGATCCATGACACTAAAGGCCTTGCCTACACAGTTTCTAACACTTCCAGGGAAGGTGACTCCTTCACTGCCCTGGGCAGTCTGTTCCAATGCCTGACCACCCTTTTGGGAAGAAATTCCTAATATCCCATCTAAACTTCCCTTGCCACAGACTGATGCTGTTTTCTCCTGTTCCTTGGGAAAAGAGACCCTCAACCACATCAAAATTATCGGAGGAAGATCTTAATGGCTTCATCCTAAGAGAGCTGCACCAAGTCACTTTTTGGAGCGTCACAAACAACTCTGGAGGCTGCTGGCCTTTTCTAGGTAGCTGAAGACTGTCCTGACAAGCTGAGTGCATCCAAACATGTTCCAGGAACTGCTACCTTCTGTCTTCGCTCAAGTGACCTGCTTTTGTGGACTTAGTCACCTTCCTTCACCTGCCAAGTTCTTCCACAAGACTGATGCATCTCTTCTTGTACCCTGATCATCATAGGTATAAATATGCTCAACATGCAGCAATCATCCCATATGTTCCTCTTCTAAACAGCATACACAGCACACATAAAACCCATTTCCTGGGGACAGAGACAGTATTTCCTTAGGAAATAGTGGATTGGTAGGTATGGTTGGTATTAGAGGTTTTGCAGTGCATATACATGACATGACTGTTCTGAGAGACAGATCTTCCCTTTACTTTCACAAAGGAGTACTTTTGCCTTCAAATTGAAGCCCATTTAAGTATGAATGGTTCAACATTCAATGAAATTCTAAGACTTCTAAGACTACTGTGATACAGAAATACTGAAAAGCAGGACAGGAGGGTTGTGAGGAGCTATCTCCAATTCTGAAATCAGAGCTGGCTTTGCCTAAAACATGCCACTGAGGTATATGTATCTAGCATGCCTTCCAGCAAAACTCTCATCATCCTTCCAGTCTCCATCCCAGTAATCCACTATAGCTTCGCTATAGACTATTTTTTTCAGATCGAGGTTTCTCTTATAACTTAATCCACTCTTCATAATTTTTAGGCAATCATAGTATCTGAAATTGAATTCCTGCCTGTTATTTTGGGCAAGGCTTCCTGGCTTAATCCACTTTTGGACTATAGAAGACATTGGGTGCAAGACTGTTTAGTTATTCCACTTGATTTGGTTGGGCATAATGGAGCAAAAGCATTCGGAACAGGAAGCAGGAAATAATGATGTAAAGAAGTGCCATCCTTGTTTTGTATTTCTAACAGCTGATGGCTTCTGAAATACAGGGTTTGGGCGTTTCTTTTTTTTTTTTTTTTTGGTTAATTTTAATTTCTCAGTAATCAGAAAACAAAGAGACCCTTAATTTTATTTAATAGAAATGCACAATACATAGTTTTCTTAATGCAAATCAGGTTTTTAGTTATGCCATTATGTCAAGTTATTTTTGAGCCGAAAGTGAAATTAATTTGAAGTCTGCATAACAGCTTTTAAAAATCTGCTTTTATTTTTGTTGTTTCCCTTGAGTCTCTTCAATGAACAAATAGAAAAAGGTCAATCAGAACAGGTTTTACATCATGAAATCAATTTTCTTCTTACGTAAACTCAACTAATAAGCAGACGGGTTTAATTTCCTATTTGCAATCACCATGGCTTTCAAGAGCTCAGATTCAGTTCCCACTAAAATTTCACAGGAAAAAAATGCATTCTCCTGCTCTTTCTCCCAACATCAACAGGTTTCCTCAACTCACAGAAAATGAGTTACTGATATTATACAGGTAAGCAAAGGAAACGCACAAAGACATCATCACTCATGGTGTCAGGCTGAGTCTGCTTTCCTATACCAATAGAAGAGCCCTTCACAGTACAGCTTTAGTCAGTGCTTTGTCCCTGAAAATGCACAAGAGATGTAAATCATTATGGAAAATGCCCTCAAAGGTAGTCAACTCTGGAGTTTATTGCATTTTAAAGAGTGAGTTTTCTATATTGAAATTCTATAATTTCAATTAAATTTCTATCAAAATTTGCATTAACTAGGACCTACAAAAACATAGAGTAGCCTGAGCAAAACAACAGAGATATCTCTTCAGCCAGAAAAATCTGTCTTTCGCTACATCGTGGACAGAGCAGAAATCTTTAGAAGTCACAGCTATTTGTAAGTAAAATCATAGAATCATAGAATAGTTAGTGTTGGAAAGGACCTTCAGATCATCTAGTTCCAACCCCCCTGCCATGATCAGGGACACCTCCCACTAAACTATGCCACTCAAAGCTCTCTCCAACCTGGCTTAGAACACAGCCAGTGATGGAGCATTCAAACTTCCCTGGGCAACCCTTTCCAGTGCCTCACCACCCTTACAGTAAAGAATTTCTTCCTCATATCCAATCTAAACTTCCCTTTGTTTAAGTTTGAACCCATTCTACCTTGTCGTTGCACTACAGTCCCTCATGAAGGGTCCCTCTCTGATAGGCTTATAGGCCCCCTTCAGATATTGGAAGGCTGCTGGGAGGTCTCCACGCAGCCTTCCTTCTCCAGGCTGAAAAGCCCCAACTTTCTCAGCCTGTCTTCACAAGGGAGGTGCTCCAGTCCCCGGATCATCCTCGTGGTCCTCTGGATTTGTTCTAGCAGTTCCATGTCCCTTTTATGTTGAGGACCCCAGAACTGCACACAATACTCCAAGTGAGGTCTCACAAGAGCAGGGTAGAAGGGCAGGATCACGTCCCTCGACCTGCTGGTCACACTCCTTTTGATGCAGTACGGGACACGTTTGGCTTTCAGGTTTGGAAGGGCACGGTGAAGACGGCTCTTGTTCATTTTCTCATCTACCAACACCCGCAAGTCCTTCTACACAGGGCTGCTCTGAATCTCCTCTCTGCACAGCTTGTAGCTGTGCCTGGCATTGCTCTCCCCCAGCTGTAAGACCTTGCATTTGTCAAGGTTAAACTTCATCAGGTTGGCATCAGCCCGCCTCACAAGCGTGTCAAGGTCCCTCTCGATGGCATTCCTTCCCTCCAACGTATCAACCAAACCACACAGCTTGGTGTCATCAGCACACTAGCTGAGGGCGCACTCAGTCCCACTGTCCTTGTCACCGACAAAGATGTTGAACAAGCCCGGTCCCAACACCGATCTGTGAGGGACACCACTTGTTACTGGTCTCCAGCTGGACGTGGAGCAATTGACCACAACTCTTTGCATGAGGCCTTCCAGCCAGTTCTTTATCCACCCAGTGGTCCACCTATCAAATTGATGTCTCTCCAATTTAGAGACAAGGATGCTATGTGAGACAGCGTCAAATGCTTTGCACATGTTCAGGTAGATCACATCAGCTGCTCTACCCCTGTCCATCAGTTCCGTAGCCCCATCATAGAAGGCCACCAGATGGGTCAGGCAGGATTTCCACTTTGTGAAGCCATGCTGGCTGTCACCAAGCACCTTGTTGTTTTTCATGCGCCTCAGCATGCCTTCCAGGAGAATCTGCTCCAAGATTTTGCCAGGCACAGAGGTGAGACTGACTGGTCTGTAGTTCCCCGGCTCATCCGTGTTCCCCTTCTTGAAATGGGGGATATATTCCCCTTTTTCCAGTCGTTGGGAACTTCACCTGTCCGTCACGATTTTTCAAATATGATGGACAGTGGCTTAGCAACTTCATTTGCCAGCTCCTTCAGGACCCACAGATGGATTTCATCAGGTCTCATGGACTTGTATATGTTCAGGTTCCCAAGATGGTCTCGGACCATATCCTCTTCTACAGTAAATGAGGTACTCAAAAAAGACTATATGGAGACAGATCATTTTTCTGGTATCTTCGTTTTTCTCTGTAGCTGTTGCATTATGAATTCATGATGCCTCATTGGAAGCCTGCTAAATATCAGAATTAGAATACACGAAGCTGCTATGGAATTCTCATCTTGATTCATGCGTGTTCTTGTGGTCATTTTCCAGTGGAGTCTATTCTTATTCCTCTAGCACCATATACATGTCATTTTCAGGATGTCTCAGTGTTTAGACAAGAGCAGCATAGCTGCTTACAGGTTCCAGCTCACCATGTAAGTAACATTACCCAGTCATGCAAGAGAGAAAGAAAAAAAGCATCTGGACAGCCTTACGGTTTCTTGACAGAGAAGGCTCAAACCAAACACACTTCTTTTGCTAAACACCTGCACTACGAAACCACTCAACTATCTATTAGAGAAAACGCAGTCACCTTCAGCTACAAGACCGGTCTATATGTTGCCTCTTCTTAGCAGTTCAGAAAAGAAGCTAGCTCCGGAAAAGCACAAGACTTGGGTGCATAAGACTTACAGGATGTTCTGCAAAGGATCCAGCTTCCTGAGTAGAGTCATAGAATTGCTTTTGAGTTATTTAAATCTTATCAGCACCTTTAAAATCAGTGCTCAGGTTATAGTTCAGTATTCTTTTTATGTTCTCAAGCGCACTAACAGAAGAAAACTGAGTTTTGCCAGACCTGAGGATTTAATCAGCTGAATCTGTTTTCAAAAATGTTATAAAAGATCTGCTGTGGAACTTACATGCAAAGAGTTAGATGCTAACTCTGAAGATGTTGAGAGGCTCCTGTTTAAGGTGGTAACAGGCACAGTGGGTGGTGATAGGAAATTTCCCTCTCCCACTGCTGTAAAGGCAGACTTAGCGGCTGGTACAGCCAAAGCTCCTCCTGTTCTGAAGTTTCGTGAAGTGCAGTATACAGGAGGCTTCTTTTCATATCTACATTACCAACCGTGGGTATGACACATGTGCCTCCCCATGCAAAAATGGAACTGTTACGCAGTTGTGCAAAATTTGCCAGGTTTACTGCTTTGGAAGACTGCTTGTCAAAGTACCATCAAAGCAGGATGTATTACAATGCCATAAACCTTTCAGCTCTGGTTTAGTCACAGACTTGGCAGTCCTGGCGGAATGGTTAGACCAACGGTAAAATGACCCAAAACCAAAGGCCTTATAAGCTATAGAAAAGCCAGACCTGTAACAAATGTCCACACTGCATGTAGGTCATCCTAAGGCTATCAAGCAGCGTAGAACAAAGCCCTCTTATCCCACAAGGCAGCCAATGTGTAACTTTCATCTCACACTTCATCACCATCTTGGGTAAAACACTGGCCTGTCAGCAAGCATAGTCTCAAATACAAAATATTGTATGGCTTAGAATAATCTACATGCATTTTGCTACAAGAGACAGTTTTCAATTTAGAGGCAGCTCTACCTAATACGTAGTATGCAGGTATCTTTTCAAAACCACAGACATTGCATGTCTGTGCTAGATAACGTACAAATCTTCAGAACAAGAAAACATGCAGTCAACAGCTAAGGAAACAGGAAACAGACCGTATCCTGGCAATAGCAATTGGTCTCCCAGATGAGTCTGCTCGTGACTCACTATTCAAAAGCGCAGTGTACATGCATATGAAGACACACACCTATAGATACAGCTTCAGAAATACATACAGGAAAGATAAAGACTAAAAGATCAGATAGAGAGAGAGAGACAGATAAGATGGACACACATGCAGTTACATGAGTGCAGGACACCACACACAAATCACTTCCTCTTTGTAAAAGATACCATCTGAAAATCTATAGGGTCTCACAATTTGAGATTGCCTTAAGCTTTCCTTTATGATTCTCTTGGATTCCAGGTGTGCTTAGATTTCTCTTCTCAAGGAAATTAAGAAGGGATACAGAGCGGCTCATCGTTCTTACAGAACCAATACACATCTCCCAGAACGTGGATGAAGACAGTTCAGCAAAGAGTGCAGAAAAATACTTTTGTACAAACTCCCCATGGTTTGCTTACTACTTAGTGCATCAGAGATCAGGGTTACAATTGAAAAGATAGAACAAAGCATCTCAAAGCGATTTTTTAACTGCAAGCAAAATCTTCAGTACAGACACAACAGACAAATGTGATGCTTTTTTTGTTTGATTTTGGTCAAAGACCTGTCAGGTTTTGATTTTCAGATATTGAAAAACACCTTACAAGGGATTTAGGAAAAACAAACAAGTTTAAAGCTGCACTGAACATATAGGCCAGTTCTGATAGGGGTTTTCTTTGTACTTTGTTCTCCATGATGGCTCATATTTATGTCAAGTAGCAATTTATAAGATCTTTCAGTACTTGGAGAATTTCAGTGCTAATGAAATTCAGTGCTTTTAGAAATTATATTAGGTAGTTTATTTTTTCATTTTCAGCTTTAGAAACAGTGATGTTTCCCTGTTGACAAGTCTATTATGAAACAAGGTTACAACCCTACTGGAGGTACAATTAATAATGATAGGACTGGGAGACCAGCACATTTTATGTGATGATTACTCAGATTATCTTTTCGTATTACTTCTTAGAGAGTTTGAAAGCATTTAAGCTATTAAAATTATGACATTTTAAGACAAATTATAAAAGGGTGATTTATAAACTGCAGACACTTGTGTGTTTTCCATCACAGTAAGAAAAACCAAAAAAATAGTATAATTATTCAGAAAACACTGCATTTTCCTCTAAAGTGTCAATCAAAAAAAAAAAACCAAAAACCCCAAACTGAACCAAAACCCCAAAACCTAAAGTAAAAAAACAATCTGTTTTCTCTTTATGTATGGTTCCAAGCAGCATGCCTGTGTTCTGGCTTGATTCAGTAAGAGAAAATTTTCTTATCTGACCCAGTTTTGTTTGCTGTTTGCTTGTGAGTATTGCAATTCTTCAGACTTCCAGTTTGCTTGCAGCCTGTGAGTCTGCCCTGTTTCTCTTACACTTTGTGATTTGGGTTCCCTGCCTGGATTATGGCTCCCTTACTCTGAGAAATCCTTGTAATTTATCTTGGGAATCTTTATTTGCAAATTGCAGAAAGTGTTGCTTAGGCAACGTTCCTCAGAGAGGAGTCAGCCTGACAATTACATTTATTCTCTGTCCATATCTGATACAAATATTTTAGCAATTCTAAACTGAAATGCTCAGAATCTCCTTTTTAAAAAGAATCAAAATATTGTGACCCATCATTTTCATTTTCTGCAGAAAAATGTAGGTTGGGAGAATCTGGTAGAAGTTTCCAGTTCTGCCTCTCCGCTCAAAGCAGGATCAAGTAGATGAGTTTGCCAAGGGTCTTCTCCAGTAAAACCCTGGATATCTCAAAGGATCACCCCATCTCTTTTGTCCCTCTCCAAGGGTTGCATAGCTGTCAAGGGAAAGGAGTTTTTCCATATATTAGGTGAGAATTTCCTTTATTCAATTTATTCTTGTTCTCTCACTGTGCACTTCCAGAAAAAGTCTGTGCCCATCTAGTGTCCTATGTGATAGTCACTATGCACCCTGTCCCATTGTTGTGGACACCTGACCCAAATTAGCTAAAGAGGCTGCGTACCACAGCACATCATGCCCAGTATATAAACTGAAGGAGCAAGCCGGAAGGCGCAAATCGCTCCTCGGGTCGGGCTGGCTCTCACTCTGCGGGTGGTGAGCAATTAGCATTGTGCACCACTTGGGTCTATTGTTGGCTTTTATTTTTTCCTTCCCTTCCTTTCCCTTTTTAGTTTTATATATTTCTAGCCTTGTTACTTCCCTTATCATTATTATTATTGGTGGTAGCAGTAGTAGTTCTGTATTATACTTTAGTTATTGGACTTCTCTTACCTTAACCCATGGGATTTACATTCTTTCTATTCTCCTTCCCATCCTGCTGGAAGCACTGGGGGAAGGAGGGGAGTGAGTGAGAGGCTGCGTGGTTCTGAATTACTGGTTGGGCTTAAACCATGACACATACCACCTGCCACCTTGGCAAAACTGGTGAAAGTTTCGGCTCTGCCAGCACCCCTGGGCTAATTTCTGCAAAGCTGCTTACTAACTGGGTGGCTCCCAACATGAACTGGTGCTTGGAATTGCGCCCTTCTAGATGGAGCACTTTGAACTTCCCTTTGCTGAACTGCATGAGAATTCTGGTGGCCAATTTCTCCAGCCTGTTGATGTCTCTTTTGATGACAGCACAACCTCCAGGTATATCAGCCACTCCTCTTGGTTCCATGTCACTTGCAAAATTGTTGAAGGTACACTCTGAGCCATCATCCAGATCCTTTATGAAAATAATGAACAGGCTCAGACCCAGTACTGACCCCTTTGGGTACGCCGCTAGTTACTGGCCTTGAACTAGGCTTCATGCCACCAATCACCACTCTCTGGTCCTGCCCATTCAGTCAGTTTTCAATCCCCTCACTGTTCATCAAGCGCATACATCAGCTGCTCTATGAAGATCTTACTGTCAAAAGCATTACTGAATTCTTGGTAGAAAATGCCCACCAGTCTTTCCCCATTCACCAAGCCAGTCAAATCATCATAGAAGTTTTCGTTTATCAAGCATAACTTCCCACTAGTGAATCTGTTCTCACTACTCGTGATGACTTTCTTGTCATTCATGTGCCTGGAAATGATTTCCAAGGCTATTTACTCCTACACCTCAAGGATCAAGGTGAGACTGAATGGCCCTTTTTTCTCTGAGTCCTCCCTTTTGCTCTTCTCAAAGAGAGCAGTGGCATTTTCTTTCTTTTAGTTGTTGGAAACTCCTCACAGTCATAGAATAACAGAATCATAGAAGAGTTAGGGTTGGAAAGGACCTTAAGATCATCTAGTTCCAACCCCCCTGCCACGGGCAGGGACACCTACCACGGGCAGGGAAACCTCCCACTAAACTATGCCACCCAAGGCTCTGTCCAACATGGCCTTGGAACACAGTTAGGAATGGAGCATTTACAGCTTCTCTGGGCAAAACCTTCCAGTGCCTCAACACCCTTACAGTAAAGAATTTCTTCTTTATAGCCATCATGACCAATCAAGGATTATTTAAAGTGCCCTTGCAGTGGTGTTAGACAGCTTTCTTCGTACTTGTGAAGGCATCCCACCAGGGCTCTTCTGCATGTCCAGATTGCCTAACTATTGCCTGACCTGGTTATCTTTCACCAAAGTATGTCTTCCTTGCTCCACTTTCCCCCTGGTCTCTGGGACCTGGGACTCCTGAATTCCAGTCTTTCTAGTAAAGACTAAGCCAAAAGAAGCATTGAATATCTCAGGTTTTGCAATGTCCCATGTCAGCAGCAGGCTGACCCTTACACCACTATTTCTCTTGCCACAGCTTGCTTCTAGGAGACCTTTTGGAAGCCCCAGTCCGGATTCTAAATGTATCGTTCCCTCATTGTCTTTGTGTATCCTTTCTATGTTTTGCTCCAACTCTTGCCCAACCTTCACAACATTACCCAACCATGTAATTTTTAGCCTGAATCTTCCAGCACCAGTCAACAAAGAGGATGAAGAGACTTAAATTTTTGCTTGATAGTGGAACCACATCAGAGCTCCTCAAATTTGTCCTACTTTTTTTTTTTCCCATCTGGAATTATAGCAAGAATAAATCTGAGAGTCAGTTATTTTCCTGAAGCACTAAATATTCCCCATGCCCATTTCTCCAAAAGGTAAGACGTCTCCAAACTTTTTTCGTTATTCTTTCCCTTGCTGTAACTCCATCTTGCCAAAGATCTAATTAAGCTATAAGTTATTTTGGGTCGACAGAAGTGCAGTAGACTAATGACTTCAGTAATATTAGTTATTATTAGCTCAGTGATTTAGTGCTAATTAATCTCTCTATATTCTTCTTTACGGTATTTCTGATTACATCTTGATGTTTATATTTTTAAAACCTTTTCACAGAAGAAAAGGGAAATTTTTACTTTTTTTCCTTATTTTCATGAGTTTAATTAAACTTGCTAGGTATTGAAGTTGCTATTTAAACAATATTTTCCTCCTTCAGTTAAAGATGCATTACAAATTACCTGTTTTTTTTCTCAAAAATTTTACGGCACGTTTCATTTGTCTGTGACAAGGAGTCTCTATACTCTTAGAGGAGTTTTGTAACTAAATGCTTTTCCTGGAATTCACTGGGAGCCTGGAGTACACAGGTAAGGGACTGAACATAGAACAAGAAAAGAAGGTAGAAAAAGTGTTTTCTGTATGCTGTTACTTGCTTGTTTATTTCTTTTTCATTGCTGTTTCCCAGTGACCAAATCAATAATTTCATAAGGAGGTTGTGAATGCTCCATCCCTGGCTGTGTTCAAGGCCAAGCTGGACAAAGCCTTGGGTGACATGGTTTAGTGGGAGGTGTCCCTGCCTATGGCAAGGGGGTTGGAACTAGATGATTTTAAGGTCTTTTCCAACCCTAACTATTCTATGATTCTGTGATTCTATTATTCTATATGTATAAGTAATTACATAACAATACTGTTAGAATTATACATAATTGCATATTCATAAAATATCATATTGTATATTGGTAGATGCGCCACCCCTGGAGACATACAACGTCAGGCTGGATGTGGTTTTGAGCAACTTGATGTAGTTGAAGATGTTCCTGCTCATTGCTGGGGGTTTGGAATACATGACCTTTGAATGTCCCTCCCAGCACAAACTATTCTTTGAATCTGTGATAATAAAATACATAAAATACAAACCTATATAATGCACACATTTTTATATAAGGCATTATATATTTCTGTAAAGTGTACCTGAATTATTTATATATGAAGATATATCACAGGTATATCTGTATAATATATTAAATAAATAAATATATAATTTTAATTTGGCAATAAGCTAATTTTCCCAGGTCGATCTGTTTTTTCCCCCATAATGGTAACTAGTATGCAGTCTCCCTGTCTTTATCTCAGGTCATGAGCATTCTATCTCCTGTTTTTCCTGTTGTCACAACTCCCGTCACTGGGGCAGAGGGGGTTAGCAAGGATTTGGGTGGGATTTTGGCTCCAGAGCCAACCCTACACAGTGAAAACTACTAATAGGAATTCCTTGAGCTGCCTCAGAAAAAAGGTCTGTCTAAGAGGAATGAACTTTGACTGGATTCAGTATGTATGCACAGAGTTCCCCGGAAGGTACAAAGTCTTTTGGGCTGCCCATAGATTCTGGTAGTGAACATGTACAATATCTGTCTTGTATGTCTGGACCATGCTGGCTGAAATTGTGCCAAGATTCTCAGCCACAGAACAGCTTGTTTCACTCTGGATCAGAGCCAAGGATCAAGAATAAACTGTGTGTGGACAGTGTAAGGTGTTAATTTTTTAGAGAAGTACAAACCCCATGTGAAACAGTATACATGCACTGCTGTTCACTGCCTAAATTTGCAGGTAAAACAGTCATCCTGATGCCCATTTCCTTATGACTTTATACAACAGAGAACTGCTATTTAATTGAAGGGCATCGAGTCATTTGCAGGCTATGAACTGTAGCTAAAAATGTCCTTGTGTTTCCTGCTCCTGAGACTGGTGCGATACAGGTTGTCCTAGAAATTCAGCGGCTATAAAAACTCACCCTAGTTAGTATTTCACATTGAACCTTGTTACCTAATACTAAGCAGGACATTACAAAAACTGAAAACAAGTGAAAAAGCAAACCCCTCACCCTGGGAACTCTTACAGGGAAGAATAAAAAGTCAAAATAATTTGTAAGAACCCATGGCAGCGCAAACAACCATGGCCATGTTGTACCATAGAGAATCTATCAGTTGGCTTAAATGTCTGAGAAAATTGGGAGCCTGATTATGTTGCAACTTAGATTTGTAAGGAATTTGTAATGATTCATCAAGACACAATGACTCTCCTCAAGTCCGTCCTCAGTCACCTAAACGGGCGAGATGCCATACTGCACAATCTCAGTTGTATTTGCAGTAGGCAGAGGTGATTTGGTCGCTGGGATTCAGCAATTGTTACTTCATGTCACAAACAGTATCATACCACAAAAGTATCAGGAAAACTGCATCTTGCTACTATGGTGGTGTCTCTCTGCATCACGTTCCTTTACTACAAAGCATATTGCTTTCATTGCTTTTGGAATTCCTCTTTTTCTCATTTCTAAGGGAAGTTAGGTCTGAAGCAGTGAGCACAGCAGAGTAAGATGAACATGGTGCTTGCAACAGTGAGCTACAACTCTACTACCAAGGTGACTTTGACCTGATTCTGCAGCAATTGGCCCTGCTCTTCACATTATGAGAGTTCAGGATGAAGGCATGTGATTTACATATATGTATGTACTGTATATAAATACATACATAATTTTAAAATATATACTTTTAATTTATATTAACTTGTTAAAGTTAGGAGAAGCTGATGTGAAGTTTGTCTGTCAGAGTCATACTCAAGAATATGGGTTCATAGCTTCTGTTCACCCACATGCTTTGCTCATTACCTTTCTGGCCCAGATTTCAACAGGGACGAAATCTCCTGGGCAAGCTGAGAACCTGTCCTTTTCTTGCAAGAAGGTAGTTCAACTTTGGAAAAATGTAGTTAACAGTCAGTGTCTGCCCAGCCCTTTGTGGTAGTCATTGCAGATCCTTCACTGTAATCATAACTCTCCTAGATTCTTGATGGACCAACTTGTCCAGTATTACATGGAGGAAAATCAAACAAGTATCCAGAGGGTTCCTTTTCACAGGGTCGCAGAAACAACCTGAATACAAGACTGCTGGGATCCTGGCACACGTAGTTTTTTCTCTTCAAGGGCATAGTAAGTTCATACTCGTGAGGAACATAAATCTTACCTGCTCTATAGCAATGGACAACATACAATACTTTCTAGGAAAAACATAGTGCTACTGTTGAGGGAGAATGCTCGTCACTTCGCATACGAGCAGCTGATGGACAAATAGGAAAGCTGGAGGCTGACGGGACCGAGGACTTACTCCCGTGTTCGGGCTCTGTGGAAGCAGAACTTTTAAGCTCCAAGTGCTTTAAAATTTCCCTGAATAATACCAGCAAGCATAATACTGGTATTGCAGTCGGCCAGTGAGTGACAAGGAGACCATTTTGCCTCGAAGGTGCCTGGAAGGAATATTCCACATGACAAGGCGGGTGCAGCTTTATACAGTAAGGAGACTTGGTGGAAGCAACTTAAAAGGAGAGGGACAGAAAACAGTAACCTAAGCTGAAGTGGCTTTAGGGGCCATTTATTCCAGTGTGATGCTTTTTGTCATATGCATCACACCCTGATAGGCTGATGCATTGTGGTTAAGCACATATAAACTTGTCAGTGCCATTAGGGATCATGAACTTCACTTATATCCTGGCCTCAGAACACTAAGTGATTCTTTAATTTAATAAAATACACACTGTTCACCATTGATTCTGAGAGGTTTTTAACCTTATATAAAACAATCAATAAGTTTGTTCAAATGACCTTATGAAATATATTTCACAATCTGTGGTGTTTATGGCAGCCAAATCATACACCTTGTATTTCCAAGGAAATATATTAAGTTAGCTTTCACACTGTTTGATATAACATGTGGTTTCTCTTTAAAAAAAAAAAAGATAGCAACTTAAGCCATTTCCACATTTCCAACTTGCATGACTCTTTTTCTTTTAAATCAATTTGAAGAGAAGATCCTTCCAGGAAGTATATACATAAATCTGTGAAATCCATTTTGACTAATATAACCACAGTGACTCTACAGCAATTTTTGTTCTCTTGCTTTCTTTTTTCCTTCTTTGCTTCTATATACAAGCTAAAAGTACAATATATCAAAACAAATAAACCAGTATTATTCAAGCCTCTTTTTACATAAGGACAATAAGCAGCACGCATATCACTCCTCAGTTCAGATTTCGTCTTTAAAATATAATATACAATATTCATGCTCCTTCTGGCATTGCACAGAAACGTTTGAGAACAGATAAGAACTGGACAAAGGTAAAAATTTGGCAGAATAGTCCAGCCTGGGGAAAGGCCCCAGTTGAATGCCTGTTGCACCCCACAGTGGCTCTTGCAGCCTACCATTTTGCCATTGACTTTGAGAATGACTTTGTTCCTGTACAAAACACTACTTTACTCCCAGCTCAACTGATGAATTTACCTCCAAATTTGAATATTTAATAGCCAAATAATTAGATGTATTCACCTAGTGACTAAATATATTCAAATAGTTGAGACCGCAGCTCTATGCAAATTACACACAGGTGTTTCCAAAGATATTAAGTCTTCGAGGGATGAGCTCATGCCTCTTACGCTATATGTAAACACTCGGTTTGTATTATCTTGCATAATACACCATCTCAAGGTCGATAACATGAGATACATACTCTGTTTCCTGAACAGAAGTAGCCAAGGTGAGAAAAGCAAGTGCAGAAGAGGGAAACCTAATTAATTTTAACTACACTGTGTTTTTAGTGAAAATCTTGCCATAAGATCTTTGATCTCGACAATGAGAGTTACCTGTAGATGGTAAGCTGGACAATATCCCCATGCTTTTGGAGAGCTGTAGATGAGGTGTTACTTTCTCACCACTTTATTATAGATCTCATATTTTTTGTCTATTTTCTTTAAAGTCCCAGCTACTAGATTCATGGGATTAAGAAAAATATCTAATTTTGCCATGTTTAAAAACCATAGTAATTTCTTTTTGTGCTACTGGAAAATATTGGAAATGTGGAAATTTCTACAAATGCGGAAATTGGAAACCCAAAAAACACAAGGGATAATTTAAGGATATGTGCTTATCAGAGTTCAGAATTTTCGTCCATGATTTCAATGCTACAGCCTCATCTTTCAAAGAACAGAAATAATGTATGAATACAAACTGCATTCTCTACAGAGAAAATATGGCAACTCTTGGGTTTTTTTCTACACAAAACAGAAATTATTTAAACTGGTTTTTTTCTGGTTGTTGAATTTTCCACAAGCACAACAATGCTGTTCCATGATGTTGAAGTACATATCACTGCTGTATAAAATTTTGCATGTCTACTATAATTAATTCAGGCCAACATCCATAGCAGCAAAGGAAGATAAGCAATTAATCCCAACTCTATACTCTTATGTTTTAGTCGTTTTTCATTTGCTTGCCTCACTGCATTTGTATGTGAAAGTGGTGTGTGTCCATGTGCTCCAAGAAGTCTTACAGACATTTGCACACCACGCTGTGCAGATGCCCAGTCATCCTGATCCATGCACTTTTACAAGCATCAAGTTACTTACCTGATAATGCCACTATCAGAAGAGAGATTGCTGAGGTGGGATTGTACTCATTCCAGCAGAGCTGGTGTTCATCCCTTTTTTCTTTTCTCTTTTCATCGCAATGGGTCTTTGATACCTAGCATGTGGAGATCCTGATCCACCTACTCCAGAAGCCCTGCGTGGGCCTTATTTTCAAAATGACCTTTCCAACACCATAGCAAGCACGCTGGTATACTAGAATTAAGCAGAACTAATGACTATGAAAGTGGCAGTAGTTTTTCAGGCTCAAGATCTGATTTTGTTCTGTAGTTAAGGAAAAGCCATGAGAGTCATATCTAGTTAAAATCTAATCAGGTAGCTCCTGCTATATGTAACCATCATGTTTTCTAATAGATCTACTTATTACATGGCAGAAACTGCTAAAACAGTAACATCAGGATGAAAAGAATGATCAAGGACACTGTGTTGAATCAATTGTGCAGTGGGAGGGAAGACTGAGAAGTAAGGCAAACCCTTCCCCACAGACTATCCGCTATTTGCGTTCAATGGGAAAGCAGGCCTCTATATCCACTAAATGCATCTACCCGGGCTGATGCCAAACCCAAAGACAACATTGAACTAGAGCCAGACTTGAGAAATAATGCAGAATCATCTATGCCTTCAATGAGGATTCAGGCTGCAAAGGCACATGCTTGGAGTTGCAGGAGATCTGGGGAGCGCTGAATCTGGGATGCTCAAATAAAATGGAGGAAATCCCAGTTTTCTTGTACTCCATTTCTCTAAGGAAATTTAATTCCCTGCCAGCCACAGAATAAGGGATAAATTAGCCACATCATTTCATACTGCATCACTCTTCTTCTGTCACAAAAGTGACATGGTGCACACAACAGTCTTGAGCAGCTCTCAGACCAGCCTTCCCATCCTGTAGTATGAGACGGCCTGGAAGGGAAAGGAAACCTAGCAGTACTGAATGCTGGAAGCAGAGATAAATGTTTGCAATGTTCCCCTGGGAGGGAAGCAAGAGGCTCTCTATGGGAAAGTGACTTGGGAAGTTGCAGACAAGCTGTTCTGGTCAGGGGGCTGAAGATGAGACTTGACAGCCTGCTTTCAGCATCACTGCTAGAAAAGGGCGAAAGAAAAACTGCCGAGCCCTCCCACTCCACTGATGGTGTGCAGCAACAACAGAAGACAAGAAATATATCTTAATAACAAAGGGACTTCTTATTGAGGGATTTCTGGTGCCATTTTTAGATGTCTCTTCCCTATACAGGTAATGCAGCTGGTGGTAATATGTGGCTGTCAACATCAAGCATAAGAGCAGTTTCCCTTTTAACACCAGCATTAGAAGTGTGAGTCTTCTTTGGCTCACTGCACAGGTTCACAGTGCTGCAGAAAGTTTCTGTTCCAGAGTAGTTATAGGAGACACTGATTCAGCATCCACCATTGCCCTGATTGGTCTCTTCCATGCTGAAAGGTCTCTTCTCTAAATACAGCTTACAGAATCCCTTGCGATCAGGTGGGATGATCAGTTGGGAGCCTCTGTTTTGCACTTGTTCTCTTCCATGATTTTGTAAGGAGTAGTGAATATAAACTAGAGGAAAGTAGAGATTTGTCATTAAGATTTCCCCAGGACTCATAATTATGTTAATAACTTTCCTTGTTATGTGACAGCCCGGTCTTTCTATAGACTGGCACCTTGACACCACAGATACCCATCCGAAAGTCTTCCACCACCAGCATCTTTGTCACACCCTCAGTTGCAGACTTCTGGTCTGTAGATCATGCAGAGAGACTACAGCACTTGCTTTGCAAAGCTCCCACCCATTCCACCAACAGCTATCTACTTGCTTATCAGCTTGACTTGTTGCACATAAGATCCTAGAGAGCAGCAGGGAGTAGATGTTCTCCCCCATGACTGGTGTTCGTCTGTCCTGAAGAAAAGCACAATCAACACATGCTCACTTATATATTTTTTCTGTCAGTATACAGAAAAAACAAGTCCAGGCTGGGCGAGTATCAGCCACGGATTTATTTGTCTCTCATCATAGTACAAAAGCAATGCTGTTCTACCCATAATTACATCCATAGCAGTAGAAATAAAATATCTGCAGTTAAGGAGGATTAGTGGGTGGATTTGTCAAAATTCCAACTGCTGTATCGAAGTCTAGTGGAAAATGTCCGTGGCCATGGTAGGGGTTTCAACTGGATGATCTTTAAGGTCAGTTTCAACCCAAAAAAGTCTGTGATACTAAATGAGGACCTGGACAGACTCAGTCTCTCCATCTGAGCTGATACAGCTGAATTCCATTGTCCTCTGAGGGACTCGGGAAGTGTACTGAAGGAAATAGGTTGGTAATAATGATGTGCAAAAGAGCAAAAACATTTTCTGAAATGGCTTCTGTTAAATATCTACATGAAGCACATACATGTTTTGACCACTCTCAGAGAAGTGTTTGTTTAGATCTAGCAAAGGTCCTCAAGACTTGAGGATTTTCAATTATCACGTTGCAAACAAAGCATTAGAAAAAAAAGCTGGCTAATACAAGCTGCATTAAGTATCTCTTTAAAGTAGATAGCACAGCTTTGCCTCTTGAGACATGCTTATCTGTTCTTGGTTAGGGACCTGAGGACTTCTAGCAGAATATTTTATAAGGATCTCAGCTGTCATCAGTACTAGAGCTCCATGGACATCAACAGGCTAGCTGTCCCAAACACTCCTCTGATAATGAAGTGTCTACAGCTTCCATTTTCTTGTTGTGTTTTTCTGCTGATGAATACTTTCTGCTGACCTATCAAAGAAACAATAGATGAAAAGTTTCACTTAGTAGAAAATATCCCCAATGTGTCCCTCTTCTTGCCTTGGCATTTTTCCTCCTTATTTCTAGGGTGTACTCAAGTAAGCCGGACGGCTTTCTATTGTGCTTTTAAGTCTGATTAATGTCAAAACCTCTTATGTAGTGACAGGTGGTTTGTCCAGTCAGACACTCAGAAATAACCATCATAAATCATTTCACTTCACACCAGGAAATTTTGTCCAATCTTAGAAATTTCTGTATGCTTCCATAGTCAAAAGATACATCATCTACTGTGTAAACTCCCTACTTTCTCTGCACATGTGCTGAGTTTTGTTGTATTAAGAAATGTAATTGGAAATATTCTCCCTAATGCCTACCAGCTGTGGAGAACAAGTTATCAGGAAGAATGTGAAAAATCAAGTAGACTTCCGCTGCTGATGTTTTTGCTACATCACAAGACAGGAGAAATGTTTTGAAGAAGGAGCTTCTGCTTCATTTCATCTGATTGTTCATAAATAGCTGTCTGACTATGTGTTGGTCAGCCACTTCCCAGATGGACCGGAGTGAAGAACAGATGTGAAAAGAACACGGCCAAATGGACTGCATGTTGAGGAGAGACGATGAGGATAAGTAAGCACCAGACACACATCGATTCAAAACGCAACAGAGGAAAATATGCTCACAGAGGCAAGAGAAATCATTTCATTAGTTCTTAGCATGAAGATAGCTCTCTCCCAGCTCAGGAGGAAGAGGCTAGCAATGCACTTGTAGATCCAATGTCTCCTCTGCAGCTAAGTCTCTCCCTTCTGTCAATATCCCAAAAGCTAGAGACATGCTGAATGGATGTTTTGACTGGGTCAGCTGTGACACCACGCATCCTTCTAAGGAATAGCAGCAAATCTCCTTCAGCAGAATGAGAGTGAAAAGTCCTTTTATCTGTCTTTCTATTAAAAGTCAGTATCATCTCCTCTGTCAGTGCCCCTCTGGGCATTCCTGACTTCCAAGACTATGCTGTTACAGCAGCTGTTTTTGACAGACACATCCCTGGGCAAGGGCATAACTGTGGATTGTGCTGATGCCCACTCAAACTGATGTTATCCCATTCTTTGAGCCTGAAAATGCTCCAGAGGTGCCAGTGATATGTGCATGACCAACGGAGAGCAGTAAGCTGTCACCTCCTTCCCCACATTTTAGCTCTACATGTGCTTTCATGCGCAACATGTATTGGAAAACAGCTTAGTGCGTCTCTGCAGTCATCACACCATCTCCAGCCCAAGATCTAGTGGCTGTGGATAGCCATCTTGCTTTTGGTAGAGCTTGCATTCAATCTCTGCTTGTCGGCAGCTCATTCTGGTGCTTCACAACTCATGGTCATGCCAACTGCAGCACGCCTGATGGATTGTGTGGACAGCAAGCCCTACATGGAAGCAGGAAGAGATGTTACGGCTATGTGATCGTGTGGAAAGCCTCTCCTCCACCTGCAAAGGCCTGGACTATCTAGTCTTTCTTGCAGCAGGGACTCTGCCCTTCTTCAGACACTGTCTAGTTAAGACGAAGAAACTGTAAAATAGGTTCCTGCAACTCCACTGGTGGTGGCTTATGTGACTTGTTCAGCAGCTGACCTCTGATGAATTTCAATGGCCGTGGAAAGCATAGAGTTCAGCAGCACACAGAAATTCGTGAGTAGTGCTATTCAGAGACTGACTACAGACCACAGGACTATTATCATCACTGTGCAAAGAGGCTGGCAGATTACAGAGACTGTGCAGAGAAGGAGCCATAAAACACACTGCTTTCTGTTGCGTAAGATTTTGCCAACAGAAGTTGATGGCTCTTTCTTTCTCCAATCCTGTCATAAATTGCAAGGTTTGGGAAAAGCATTTTGCTCTATTGTTTAGCACAGACATTAACTAAAGACTTGGTTTTGTCAAAGAGTTATGTGCCTATATATGTGTCACTACAACAATTTTTGCTAAGTGCTCAAAGAAGTAGACTCTTTTTGTTTTATTAAATATGTTATTTTTCTGTCAAATTACTTTCTAAATTCATGACTCAGGTATAATTTTGATGACACAAAACTGATCAAATTTGAACTTACTTACAGTTACTCTCATCTTCATGCGTCCTCATCTTTAGTAGAATGCTTGGTCTATTATCACCTTCAAGCCATTATTAGTGCTTTTTCCTGTATTTGTGATTCTGTTCCAAAGAATCTTTTTCCCAGATAACAAATATTTACATATTTGTATGCAAATATAAGTTCAATACACAAAGAGGACAAGACATATCTTAAATGAAAATTGCTTTTTGATAACTATATTTTATTTTTCTCAGCAGCAGGGAGAAACCGTCAAATACATTATCTGAATTTTTTCATATTTCATTACTTTCAGTGCAATGTAAGAAACACCAATGACTGTCTACAGCATGATTAATGTTATTAAAGCTGACGGCAATTAACTTTGTGATTGCGGAAAACACTTTCATCACCAGAACCTAAGGCCCTGATGTCTGGATGGAATAGGAGGTTAGTGCTGCTGTTATACAAGAATCCGAAGTTGTCTAGTGTCTGGGGGGACAATGAGAATTCACTGAACAGCTCTGGTGGGCAGAATAATCAGGTTTCAGAATCACAGACTGGCCTGGGTTGGAAGGGACCTTGAAACTTACCCAGTTCCAACCCTCTGCCATGCTTCCACTAGAACAGGTTCCTCCAATCCCTGTCCAGCCTGGCCTTGAACACTGTCCGGGATGGGGCAGCCATGGCTTCTCTGGACAATATGTGCCAGTGCTTCTTCACCCTCCCAGGGAAGAACTCTCTGCCTGGGATGTCATCCTAATCTCCCTTAAAGAGATAAACGTCCAGGCACTAATTAGAGCAACCCTGCTTCAAAAACGTGCTTGGACTTCAGAAGCCAGTTTAGTCATTGATAGACAGGGAAGGAGGCATTCTGTGGGCTCAGCCTGTTTCTTAGGTAGCTTGCCAGCCTTACTCAGAATGGCTTATACCATAAGAAAAGCCCTGCCCCCAGGGGAATTCCTAGCATCCTGTTTTGTGGCAAAAAATCTTTTTTACACCTGGTACTATTTTTTTCCTGTTGAACGGCTTCCAGAACAGCATCTTCTTCAAAACTCTTTACAAGAAATGTAGCCAGGATTAATTCCAGGTCAAGAAGGACAAAAGAATATTGTTTCTGACATTCTGCTAGAGGAACGCGTTTAGCACAGAACTGGAGTTGCTTGAGACTGTAGAATTGCTGCCTGGTTTGGGTGGGAAGCCAACCTTTCTAGATGCTGATCTGCTGAATCTTCTCCCAAGAAGCAGTTATATTACTGCTTCACTTTTTGGATCACTTCCCATGAAGGGAGGTGTTTTTAGATGATCAAGTAATTGCCACTGAGAGAAGACACAGAGACTTCTGGAAGATAGATAAGAAGCAATGATCACCTCCCAACTCAACAGTCACCACAAATGCATGATCTTCTTAGCAGTAGGTCGGACAGAGAAATTCAACTATCTTTGATGTCGATGGCATTTATTTGAGAAAGGCTGCTGGATGACAAGGCATGGATGTACATATTTATAGCTAAAGTGCTTTGTTTCTAGGTTTAGAGACTGCGTGTGTATCCTGAGTGAACAAAATTTTATAGAAACACAAGGTTTTACAAGCTTCGTCAGATCTCGGTCTTCCTAGCTCAGAATCCAAAGAGGCATTCAAGTTTTAATAAAACAATGAGTAATAAGACTGTGATATGACACCTGTAACACTATGGAGCCCACTTACATTTGTGGTCAGTTAACTTTGGGCTTTAGCACCAGGCTTGTACTTTGAAGGGCTTGTGGGAGACAATCAAGGGACACTTTAGCAAAAAGTTTCCACTTTTCACTTAAGAGGTCAGCTTCTGTCACAGCTTCCAAATTTGCTGATCCTTTTTCAGAAGCAAGGAATATTTTCCCTACCCAAAACTGCCTGACTCCCGCTTCTCCTCCAGCACAGTCTCTATAGCACAAACTCAGCTCATATACCACTCAGTTTGCACGTCAAAAACTGAAGAAAATTCTCCTTCTCCTCCTCCTTTTTTAGCAGTTGCCCTTTCTCTGGGAATGATGAAGAGTTTAGGGGAATCTCCCACCACTGGAGAAGTAGGAAGGGTTTTCTATGATGCCTCAGGCACAAATTTCAACCGCTAATGGAACTGTCACGTTGGTGACTGCGCTGGTAACTGCCAAATGCTTTTTCTCAAGCAGAGATCTTGGTTGTCTGTATGATTTCTGATGCACCATTAATTTTATTTTATTGAAGCACTAAGAATAAAATTGATTTTCCATTTTTGCTTAAATTGATTTGTGCCTGCAGCTCTGACTCTCTCTACACGAACTCTTTTTGCTAAATTCTGAAAAAACACTAATAAATAGCATTAATAGCAAAAGATACTCTTGTAGAAAGATAACTGTATCACAGGAGAAGTGCAACAAGCAGACAAACCCGCTTCTATCTTCTGAACATTATGTCTATTTCTCAATGACCACACATGCTCTGAGGCTGGCTAATTGATATTACTGAAACCATAACTTGCAGGACAAATTGTAGTTCTGATGTGTTAAATGAAAATTAAATTAGAAACTCAAAATGTCAGAAATCCATTTCAGATCACACAGAATTTACTGTCACTCCTATTTCAGCATATTCAGTAGCTAATCATCATATTCCCTTCCCTTCATCTAGACAATCTAATAAAGTCAATGAATGCACATGGAAGTCATCATATTTAGCATTCAAAGAAAGGCCTAGTCTTGGAAAAGGAGGCAGCTGTCAACTGGAGTTTTCTTTTCTTTTTTCCTTAACACTCAGCTTTGATTGTGATTAGTTCTTTTCACTGCTCAGATGAATAAAATAAGACAGCAGCACTGTTTAAAAAATTGTGCCCAGAGCTTTTATCAGTAGTGTTTACTGTATTCCCATGCGAGACTGCTGCTTAAGTCCTGACCTACACTTAGCTGTTTTTGAGGACAGAGCTCTTGCACTTCCTTTGTGTTTGATTTAGGGAGGGCTGTAATTCCATCACATTTTCTTCCATGCACTAATGAATTTTATCCACCCCAAAAGATGAAGTGCTACTTACCCTATACATAGGTGAGAACCACAGTTCAGAAAGGTGAAGAACAAATCCTCCAGGGCATTTAGAGCCAAGATAGACTCATAGAATTGGTAGGAATGGAAAGGATCATAAGATCATCTAGTTCTAACTCCCCTGCCATGGGCAGGTGCACCTCCCACTAAACCATGTGTGCTGGGTTCAGCAGTAGCAGTCATTTTTCTGCTTCTTGGTAGCTGGTTGCAGCGCTGTGTTTTAGATTTTGGGTCTGGGAACTGCGCTGATAACACCAATGCTTTCGGTTACTGCTTAGAACGTTTTGGCCTGACCAAGGACTTTCTGAGCGTCATGCTCTGCCAAGGGGGAGGGGAAGCCGGGAGGCAGCAGAGACAGGACACCTGACCCAAACTGACCAAAGAGGTATTACACACCACAGCACGTCATGCCCAGGATGGAAGAACGGAGGGCAGAGACCTGGAAGGGTGGGGGCTTGCTGAGAAATCGGGCTGGGTATCGGGTGGTGAGCAGTTGTATTCTCTTTCCTTGTATTTCCGTTGTCATTATTATTATCGATGGTAGCAGTAGTGAAGAGTGTTATACCGGAGTTTCTAAACTGTTCTTATCTCAACCTGTGGGAGTTGCATTCTTTTGATTCTCCTTCCCATCCATCCGCAAGCGGGGGAAAGAAAGAGTGGGGAGTGAGTGAGCAAACTGTGTGGCTGAGAGGCTTAAACCACAACACCATGTCAACCAAGGCTCTGTCCAACCTGGCCTTGAACACGGCCAGGGATGAAGCAGCCACAATTACCCTGGGCAACACAATCCATCGCCTCACCACCCTCACAGTAAGGAACTTCATAATTATATCTAACTTCCCCTGTTTAAGTTTGAACTCATTACCATTTGCCCTATCACTACAGTCACCAGTGAAGCATTCCTTCCTCCCCAGCATCCTTGTAGGCCCCCTTCTGATATTGGAAGGCTGCTATGAGGTCTCCATGCAGCCTTCTCTTCTCCAAGCTGAAGAGCCCCAACTTTCTCAGCCTATCTTCATATGCGAGGTGCTCCAGTCCTCTGATCCTCCTTGTGACCCTCCTCTGGACTTGCTCCAACAGTTCCATGTCCTTTTTATGTTGAGGACACCAGAACTGCACACAATACTCCAAGTGAGCTCTCACAAGAGCAGAGTAGAAGGGCAGGAACACTTTTGACCTGTTGGTCACTCTCCTCTTGATGCAGCCCAAGATACGCTTGTTTTTCTGGGCTGGAAGAGCACGGTGAATAATGCTCGTGTTCAGTTTCTCATCAACCAATCCCGAAGTCCTTCTCTGCAGGGCTGCTCTGAATCTCTTCTCCTCCCAACCTGTAGCTGTGCCTGGGATTGCTCCCACTCAGGTGTAGGACCTTGCACTTGGTTGAACTTCAAGAGGTTGGCACTGGCCAAAACAAGTGAGTCAATGTCCCTCTGGATCCCATCCCTTCCCTCCAGCTTTTCACCCAAATCACACAGCTCGGTGTCATCAACAAACTTGCTGTGGGCACACTCAATCCCACTGTCAGTGTCGCCAACAAGACCAGTCCCATCACCAATCCCTGAGCGGCATTACTCGTTACATGTCTCCAGCTGGACTTTGAGCCATTGACCACAACTCTGTGCATGACCATCCAGCCAATTCTTTATCCACCCAGTGGTCCACCTATCAAATTGATGTCTCTCCAACTTAGAGACAAAGATGTCATGCGGGACAGTGTTGAACACTTTGCACAAGTCCACGTAGATGACATCCACTGCTCTACCCCTATCCATCAGTTCCGTAGCCCCATCATAGAAGGCCACCAGATTGGTCAGGCAGGATTTCCCCTTAGTGAAGCCATGCTGGCTGTCACCAACCACCCTGTTGTTGTTCATGTGCGAGCAGTCAGAAAGCATTGCCTTGTCAGTGGTGTTAACTCAGATAAAATATAGACATCCAAATCAGGCAAAAAGCAGTTTGGCACACGCAGCTCTCCCACCATTTTCAAAACATTCTGCTGTCATCTTGCTCTAAAATCATGTTTGCAGTGTTGCATGTTCTCTAGTTTTCATGCTTACAAACTCTCTCCTGGTTTTTCTTTAGATTGATACTTCAGGAGTCCACCTCGTGTGGATAATCTGTGTCTCAGGTAGTTATTCAGAGTGGGGAACATCCTGCCACCAAAGTCAGAGGTTGCTTCTCTTGAGGTTATAGTGTAGTGTTATTGACACCAAAATCCAGGAAATAAATTCTCCAGCCAGAATGACAGGTTAGAAACTAACATGACTTTATTATGGTACCAGGTGCATGGGGGATCGATCTGTCTGTCACACACATTGAAGAGACAGTTCACAGCTCATGTATGTTCATTACATACACATTCATTATAATTCTGTGACATGCCCGCCCAATTCCTGTAACTCATTGCATATGGTATTTTGGCCAGATAACACTGTGGCACAGGCACTGTGAATATGAGGAGTGGTCTCTGGGGGTTGCAGTGCTTGTCTGGAGAGAAACACCCCCACTCAGTTTACCCTTCTGTGGAAATCCATTAGTTCAGGACACTGGAATGCTTTTTTAGTTTTTCCAATTAGCTACATGTTCATGTTTGGGCTCATTTATGAACCTGAGAGGCTCCTCAAGCTGTTTTCTTTCATAGCCATTTACCTATTTGCAAGCCTTACCAACAGGAGGAAGGCCTACAGGCCAAGGTTTGAAAGAAGATATCTGGTTCTCTTGTTGCATGCCTTCCTTATCTCTATATCCTCTATACACAATCTCTATCTGTATAGCCTCTATGCACAGTAAAATTCTAGTTTAAGAACTCTTGTAACCCTCTCTGTGTCTAAGTCTCTATATTAGTGAAATACTAATTTAATTTTGTATCGATTATACAGTGAATAAGTAAAGGACTAAACTATTATTCATCTTCAGTGGTGATGGAGAGCTAGAAATGTATTTAAAAATCTGGAAGGATAATTCTAGAAGGCATTAAGAGAAACTCTCTGGTGGCAAATACACTGCTGGCCCAAATTCCATTATACGTGTTTTTAGAATTCTCCAGATGCTCCTGCATCCCTCGAACCAAACCTGAATAAATTCCTAATTTTCTGGATCCTGTACAAGTGCAGCAGCAGCTTCTTTCCTTCTGGTAAGAAGCCTACACTGATCTTCCAGAGGACGATTGCATAAACCAAATTGTGGTAGGGTTTATGAAACAATCAGGCTGTAAAACAGGATAGAGAGTTATGTTCTATTTATCCACTCCATGCTGTGCCACAGCTTTTGGTCTAATCAGGAGATTATTAAGAGTATATATTTCATGTTAATTATGAGAGGGCACAAGGACAATTTGATTACTGTTAGAAGCTTAGTCTTGCCAAGTGCTCTACTTAGTTAGAAAATAAATAACAAGAACCTAATAGCCTCAGGACAGTTTTAAATCACTCATGTAGAAAAATGGTTAAAATCCTCCTTAGTGGTAGTCAAAATAATAATCAGGTTATAGACAATTCACAAATGTGCTGTCAAAGTAAACGTGATCATGATTAAAGACTATATTCTTTCAGGGAATTTTATTTTATGGCATCCCATGAAAAACATAATTATGGCATCCCATGACAAGCATAATTAAACTTCTTGGTAAGCTGGATATTTAAGCTGGGTTAGAATTCACCTGTCACACATCAAAAAATGCTGCTGCTGAGGTGTAAAAAAGGAGCTTAGGATCTGTGATAGCTGGAAACATGTGAGTTTTATGTAAGAAACTCCTTTTCCCTGGCAGTCTTCCCGTCCCTTTTGTCAGACCAGAACACAAAACATCCATTCTTGTGGATATCTTCCCATCAAAGGAACTATCCAGGATGGGGAAAAATTTAAGGAGAGAGTTCATGCTGGCATACTACCAAAAAATTCAAGCTTCAACCAATTCACATCTCCACTGGAAAGCCCTTTCAACTGAAAATCTTATTCAGCTTAATCTCCCTAATTTTTCTAGGTGTTGGAAAATGGACCTAAAAAGAGAGAGAGTATCCATCACTTAGCCTGAAGGAGAATCAGGTTGTCATTCCCTTGCCTCTTCTGAGCAGAAAGCACAGACAACATTGTCAAAGAGCTTCCTGTCTGTGCTGTCACAAAACCTGGAAAAAAGTTTCCTCCTGCAAAACAGAAAAGGTCAGCAGCCATTTTCTCGTCCTTGCTTTACTGATACCAGAAATCAGCTGCAAGCTTCAAATCCAGCTAAAACTAGCCTAGCATCCAAATGAAAGGATCGTGGAAAAAAGAAATACAGTAAGAGCCACAGAAAGACAATAGCACTAGGTGAGTTTTTTTAATAGACTGTAAAAGCTGCAAGTTCAAGGGAATTTTCTTTGTTTGTTTTCTTTTAATAAGAAGGATTGAGATAATATTTCTTTAAAGAAATATTGCATTGCCTCTGCAGAAGAACAAGTGAAGCCTGCAGGAGAGGCTGGCTGTCAGGCTTGTTTTACAGCCCAGCAGGTAATCGTAGCCCAGATGATGAAAAGCTGGCTTTCTATTAGAAACTGTCATGTACATCTGCTACTCTCAAAGAACTGCCAGAGGTCCCCAAGCCAGTTTGCTCCATGGGTTTCTCTTCTCAACCTTGCACAGATCACGAGCAAAAGTGATGGGAAAACTGAAGACATCCCTATCTAAACCAGAACTTCTTTAGTTTGCCTTTCCTCTGAAGTGGCTGAGCAAGGCTAAAAGTCCACACCTCACATACTGCAGGTCTTCCGGAAGGTTGTGGTCTTGTTCCTCATATGTTGCTTTTCCAGGTAAAAACCAAATCTACTTTTCTTTATCTAAAAGGACTTAGAAAGTGGTTGCTTGTGAGTGAGTCTGTATCTGGATACTGGGAATGGAGTAATGGGCAAGTGGGGTGCTTGACTTTCTTCCACGACTCCCTGGAGTCCAGATATTCCTCGACAGTTGCCTACTGTGTTCTGCAGCGCATGGGACAATGTCAGTAGCTGTTCCAGTGAAGTACAGGTGTCTTCCTAGGTGTTCACTATGGCAGTGAAAATTACTAAAGTCCATTTCTGTCCCAGAAGCAAATTCAAGCAGTTCCATTTCCTGGTAAACCCCTGTGCTGTGGGTTTTTGTGGTGTGTAACTGAGGGACAGTTATACTTCATACAGCTCCTTGCTCACTCAATCCACCTCCAGTAGGGTGGGGAGGAGAATCAAAAGGATAAAACTGATGAAACTCATGGCTTGATATAAAGCAATTTTAACAGAAAAAGCATAACTGCCTGAATAAACAAAGCAAACCAAGGAATTCATTCACAATTTTCCATTATTAGACATTCCGACATTTCCAGGTCTTAATCTCTCATAATGATTAAATGGGAAGATATGCCAAAACTCTGAATGCATCCCCTTCCACCTTCTTTCCCATAGGTTGTTTCTTTTTTTGCAGTGCATGATGCACAGGAAAAAAAAAAAGATATGGTGTATCCCTATGGTCAGTTGGGGTCAGATATCGCAGCTTCTTGTGCACCCCAGCCTGCTTGCTTTAGGGGCAGTTTGAGAAATAAAAAAGGCCTTGGTTCTGTGGAAGCACCATCCAGAAATAACTAAAACACCCCTGTCTTATCACCATTTTTTTGGTCACATATCCAAAATATTGCACCTTATAAATTACTATGAGAAAAATTAACTCCATCCCAACGAAATCATAGATACTTAGAATGTTTTAGGTTAGAAGGGACATCAAAGCTTATCCAGTTCCAACCCCCTGCCATGGGCAGGGATACCTTCCAGTAGAACAGATTGCTCCAAGCCCTGACCAACCTGGCCTTGAGCACTGCCAGGGATGGGGCAGCCACAGCTTCTAGGGGAAACCTGTGCCAGCGTCTCACCACCCGCACAGGTAAGAGCTGCCTAAGATCTCATCTCAGTCTCCCCTCTGTCAAGTTAAAGCCATTCCACTTGTCCTGTCCCTACAGGCCCTTGTCAAAATCCCCTCTCCAGATTTCTTGTCGGCCCCTTTAGGCACTGGCAGCTGCTCTAAGGTCTGCCTGGAGCCTTCTCTTCTCCGGGCTGAAAAAGCCCAGCTCTCTCAACCTATCTCCAGAGCAGAGCTACTCCAGGCATCGCAGCATCCCCGTGGCCTCCTCTGGACTTGCCCCAGCAGCTCCACTCACCTCTTGTGTTGTTGCCCCAGGGCTGGATGCAAGATTGCAGGGGCTACTCCCCAGAGCACAGCAGAGGGGGAGAATGCCCTCCCTAGATCTGCTGCTCACGCTCTGGGAATGCAGTCCAGCACACAGCGGGGTTCTGGACTCAAGTGCACGCTGTAGGTCATGCACTTGTAGAAGACCTTGCTGTTGCCCTTCACATCCCTCAGCAGATTCAGCTCTGGATGTTTCTTTGCTCTCCTAATTCATCCTTACCCAATCAGACAGCATCTCTATATTCCTCCTAGGTAACCTCATATTCCTCCTTTGTGTAGAATCATAGAATAGTTAGGGTTGGAAAGGACCTTTAGATCATCAAGTTCCAACCCCCCTGCCATGGGCAGGGACACCTCCCACTAAACCATGTCACCCAAGGCTCTGTTCAACCTGGCCTTGAGTATTCCACATCTTGTATACTAACTTTTTATATCTGAGTTCAGTCACAGGCTCCTTACTTATCCATGCAGGCCTCCTGCAGCTTTTGATTGTTTCCTAGTTTTCAGGTTGGCTCTTTCTAAAGTTTCAGGGTGGGTCCTTGAATATCGATTGGCTTCCATGGGTCCCTCTTCACTCCAGGGCTATATCCTTTGAGATTCTTCAAAATAGGTATCTCAAGAGGTTAAAGTCTGCCCTCCTGTTTTCCTTGCCTCTAGCCCTAGTTTTTGCTTTGCTCCCTTCTCTTAGAATCCTGAATTCCACCACCTCATATTTACTCCAGCCAGTATTGCCCTAAACTTTCAGATCCACAACTACTTCTTCCTTGTCTATGCATTATCCAGTTCAGCAGATAACCTTTCTTTGCTGAATTCTCAAACACCTGTATCAGGAAATTTTCATCAGTGCCCTCTAGCAGCCTGCTGGGTTTGTGCTCTGTTGTGTCCATCTCCAGCAGATGCTGAGGTGGTTGAAGTACCCTCTGACGTCCAGCGCCTGTGAATGAAAGACGTCTAGTTATTTTCAGAAAGTCTTATCTACTCCTTTACTGGGAAGTCTGCAGCAGACACCCACAACAAATTCACCCATATTATTCTTCCCACTAATGTAGACTTATCAGCTCTTGACTTGATCCTAACACATCTACAGGCAGGGCTCCATGCATTTTGTCTCCTCTCTCACATAAAGGATAAGTCCCACTCCTTGCCTTCCAAGCCCGTCCTTGTTGAAAAGCCTATATCCATCCATCAGAGCACTCTTGTCATGTGAGTTATCACGTTGTGTCTCCATAATCTCCATGAAGTCATAGCCCTATATCTGCATACAGATTTCTAACTTCTCCTGTTTGTTCCCCATGCTGCCTGCATTAGTGTAGAGACCTGCCCCACAAGCTGTTCTTCAGGCAGTTCCTTCTTTACATACCTATGCAGTGACTGGATTTCACTTCTATTTTGTTGAATGCTACCTTTCTTCCGTTCTAATCATCCTGGACCCTTGTCTTTCCCGCCTCACCCACAACTCCTTCACTTGTTATTTGAGAAACTTCTCCATGATGTCATCATTCTTAGTTTAAATCTCTTCTTAGCCGGTTGGTAAGCCTGTTGGCAAAGAAAATTTTGCCCCTGCTAGTCAGGGGGATCCTGCCTCTTCGAAGTGGTTGTTGAACTTCAAAGTGAATCCCAGGGTCATAGACACCGAAACCCTGGTGCCAGCACCACCTGGGAGATCAATTGTTGGATCCATCCAGTCCTCCTCAGGCCCTTATACCTCACCAGCAGGACTGAAGAGAGCACCTCCTGGCTCCCCATGCCCTTGATTACTGGGCTCAGAGCATTGTGGTGACTTCCTAGGTCATCCACAGCAATGCCTACATAGAAGAGCAATCCCATGCAATAGTTGGACGTAACTTATTAGCTGCTTCACATCACTCTGAATTTGAGCTTCCAGCAAGCAGCAAGACACCCCTGATGGCAAATCAAGCTGGGAGCCTTCATTACATGCAGTAGAGCCTCTAGTCTGATGTGCAGTTCCCAAAACCAGACAGGATTCATTTAAGCCCTGTCTGAAGATCAAGCCCATACTGTCCTAAATAGAGATATATGCTTAATGTTCTCTAAGCATTACAAGTGCAATTTGTGTGCTGGTCTCCTTCCTCATTGTAGGGTATTTTTATGAGCGGTTTGGTTTTGGTTTTTTTTCCCTGGGTTGTGATTGAATCCTGGTGTTAACTACTTCACACTCTCCATGCAACAGTGAATTGAAATTATCATGGAAATGTGAATGTGTTTCTGATATGCATTACTGAAGTTAAAATACATGAGGCTTGGGGAGATTCAGAGTTTTCTCACTAATAGATGAACTGGTATCTCACTACTGATGGGCAACAAGAAGTGTAACAAGGCTCAGGGAGGAAAATAACTTTCTTTACTGTTACCATCATCAATGCCAAAGTTAAACGAAAGGAAAACAAGAAAAAGTCCTTTCTGTAGAACTCATCCTCTCTCTTCTCTTACAAATGACTCCTATTAATGCAAGTGAATCCTATCTACAGTACTTTGTTTTTATCTTCCTGATAGAGCTGGAAATATTCCTTAATGTTATTATCTTGTTAGTGGATAAGCAAAGTGCTTTTTACTAGTTCATACATATTATGGCAAAGCAGGGCATAGACCCCATGTTTGCAGAGACATGCAAAAGACATAATATCATCAGAGGAGTCTTTCCAAAAATCAACACGAGCATGAAGTAGGAAAGAGACCAGGCTGTTTTACTTTCCTGAAATGCATGAGCTAATTTTTAATATGCTGTCAAAGGGAGAGGATCTTATTGACCCTGGTGGCTTACTGAATCTAATATCACTTTAATAGTTTGCTCCAATGTCCAGTGGAGTTAATGGGAAAACTTTCAGTGAGATATAGAGTCCTTTTGTTGACAGAAGTCAGCATTCTGGTCTAGGGGGTTGGTTCCTTGCCTTTTACAGGAGAGGTGGCTGAGATGGGATTTTTCTGGCTGCTCAAGGGCAAGGAAGTCTGTCAGCTTTCTATTTGCAATCTCAGGCTTATTGCTACCAGGAATCCTATCTACACAAATAACTGTAGTGATTCACAGTACTGGAATCGTTTGCATTTCTGTGAATTCCACATAAAAATGTAGGTGAATTCAGTAAAGAGCCTGGCACACTGATGAAGAGGAACGTAAAACTCACAAGATAAAAGCAAGTGTGCTTAAGGTCAAATTCACATTGAACATCTTACAAGGGGATTCTGTTTTAGCAGGACACATAATTTATGACACTGCAGTACTCACAGAAGTTAACACAGCAGATGGAAATGTCTTTTCTTACATTGTTCTTTGAGAGGTGAAATTAGATATTTCAACTACTCTGAGTTAGAAATACATCTGTGGCCAGCATCAATTTGCATTAAATCATTGTCCTTTTTTTTGCTGGGGTCACCTGAAAGTTGGCTGATATGTTTGGTCTCCTTTGAGGATGCTTTTTCTAGGCTTGTAATTTGCTTTTCAGGAAGTTAAAAATATTTGTGAAAATATATATAGATATGTAAGTATATAATTAATTTACATAATGAATTGCAAGTACAAATATAAATACAAATATTAGTACATATGTATTTGGGATATTCATATAGCCTTCTAGGGGAATTTTTATGTAATACAATTTTTACAAGATTTCTACTCCAACTATGTATTCATTTTGTTGACTTCCAGATTTTAAAATTTCCAACTTCTTGTCTTGCTGCTGTCAGTTTCAGAAGAGGAACAATATAATTATTCCAGATTAATATAAGTTCACCGCACAAATGAGAACTGACTAATTGCAGCTCCTCTGATGTACAGTGTGTCTGGTCATATTTATCATCACCAACTGGAGGAAAAGGTGAGGGTCAGCAAGATCTGCAGCACTATAGCTATGGTTTGTTTCCTCTAACCTTATTTAGCTCTGCTCAGAAAGCTTTCTTAGTAAGGAGAGTTCTGAGATGGTAGCTAAGTGACAATTAATAGAGCTGCTCTGCACCTTCTAGTCTCAGCACTATCCAGGTGCAGAAACAAGACATCAGCAGAAAATTTTAGCCCTTGCCAGAGTCAGTGAATGGGAACCAGCCCTGAAAAGCAACTTGGAATTCCCTTTTGGACTGCTTTGGGGTGAATATGAGTTAGCCCAAAAGCGTCTTTGAGTCCAGCCTGTCTTTAGAGTGGAGTTTCTCTCCCACACTGAGGCTGTTGCTTAGACTGAGTGAAGGGGAAGAAGCTGATACAGTGTTGAAAGCTGTGTTCCTCAGGGAGTCTGGACTCTTATACAATCCATAGTTGGAGACAGTGGAGGAGAGTAGTGTGTTTCAATACACTTAGTCTCCTGCCTAAGGAGACTCTTTTGGAATGGGAGGTGTGTAAGACAGATAGGTCCTACAGGGACCAAAGGGCCAATCGGGAGAGCTGTTGGCTGCCTATGGGGTATCTATCATCATTTTCATCTTCTGGACTAAGAATTTTGATGTTGTTTGTAGGCAGAAGAGGCAAAGACAAGTACTCTGGATCAGTCCCATCATTGGCCCCTGGAGGACACCACTCATTACTGGTCGCCAATGGGACACTGAGCTGTTGACTGCGACTCTCTGTGTGAAGGCATCTAGCCAATTCTTTATCCACCAGGTGTCCCATCCATCAAATTTTTGTCACTCTACAAGGATAAAACAAGGATGTTTTAGAGTTTATTACGGAACGTTTTGCACATATCCACACTGAGAAAAAAACACGCCTGGAGCTTTTGTTGCAAGGAATACAGATGTGGTTCCTCCCTGTGCCTTTGACCATGCAGCTAGTCAAATCATATCATAGTCAAGCACATACTGAATGCTCTTCCACCAAAGAGCTTCCGGAAGAAGCAGGGTCAACAACATGCTAGAGGGTCTGAAAAGTGCTGGTGAGCAAATAAGGACATGCTCCAGATACGAGTGCTCTGACCAAAAGGTAAATGCCAAATTAAAAGCACCACAACGCCCAGTTTTTAATGTATGCTAATCCCAGTTGTTCATTGTTTGATTGGATTAAGCCCCATCCAGCCCAGCCTTAAACACAGCCAGGGATGGAGCAGCCACAGCTTCTCTGGGAAACCTGTACTAGGGTCTCACCACCCTCACAGGGAAGAGCTTCCTGAAATCTCAGTCTCCCCCCTGTCAAGTTAAAGCCATTCCGCCTTGTCCTGTCCCTACAGGCCCATATCAAAAGCCCCCCTCCAGGTGTCTCGTCGGCCCCTTTAGGCATTGGCAGCTGCTCTAAGGTCTGCCTGGAGCCTTCTCTTCTCCGGGCTGAACAAGCCCAGCTCTCTCAGCCTGTCTCCAGAGCAAAACTGCTCCAGCCGTCACACCATCTCTGTTGCCCAGTAGAGGTATTAGTAGTCCAAGGAAGAAAGGGTAGTTTTTTTTTGAAAGTATGGGCAGGCCTTCTCTCCTTTAACATCACCCTCAGCATATGTGCTTATTTTTAACCTTAGCACACAATTTTAGCAGATGTTTTAATGTGTGTTTTTCATCAAGGTCTCCTTAGTTTAACAGGGGCAATTTCCTTTGTGACATATAAACGCCCTTCTCTTTCTTCTGTCTGGATGCCAGGTGTGCTCTTATCATATAGTCTGGACTAGGAGTCTAGCTGGAAAACAACAAATATTCAAAGATGTACCTCTTCCAGAAATAATCCATCCTGAGAACATGCCACCCACCAGTTTTTGGATGGATGACAGATTGAAAGGGGGATTCATTAAACAAGACCCAGCTTATAGCACGAATTGTTTGAATCTCTATTCCCCTGATCATTGGCACAGTGGGTTTCTTGGTGTTCTTCCCTAGCTGCTGCAGTTGTGAATCCTGGTTGAAATGCTGCTGGCAAGCCCAGGATATGAGAGACAGGCAATTTTTCAGGATTATTACTATAAGGGAGATATTATTGTGGGGATCTGTTACAGACCGCCTGACCAAGAGGACTCGATGGATGAAGCGCTCTATAGACAGATAGGAACAGCCTCACGCTCTCAGGCCCTTGTTCTCATGGGGGACTTCAACCACCCTGATATCTGTTGGAGGGAAGGCATGGCCCGGCACAAGCAATCCCGGAAGTTCCTCTACTGTGTGGAAGACAGCTTCTTTCTGCGAGTAATAGAGGAGCCGACAAGGAGAGGTGCCATGCTTGACATCGTCCTCACCAACAGGGAAGGGCTGGTTGGAAATGTGACGCTCCAGGGCAGCCTTTATTGCAGCGATCATGGGATGGTCGAATTTGAGATCCTCAGGACAGTGAGAAGAGTGTGCAGCAAGCTCACTGCCCTGGACTTCAAGAGAGCAGACTTTGGCCTCTTCAGGAACCTGCTTAGTAAGGTTCCATGGGATATAGCCCTAGAGGACCGGGGTGCCCAAGCTCGCTTGTTGATATTCAAGGATCACCTGCTGCAAGCTCAAAAGCGATGCATCACTACCAGAAGGAAGTGCTGCAGGAGGGCCAGGAGACCTCCTTGGATTGATAAGGAGCTGCTGAGGAAAATTTGAAGGAAAAAAGAGGCTTATAAAAGGTGGAAGCAAGGACAGACAGCCTGGGAAGAAATCAAGGATGTTGTCCGGGAAGCTAGGGACCAGGTTAGGAAAGCTAATATCCACTTAGAATTAAACATGGCTAGGGCTGTTAAGGATAGCAGGAAGGGATTCTATAGGTACATTGCAAAGAAAACGCAGGCTTGGGACAACGTGGGCCCTCTCCAGAAGCTATTGGGAGAACTGGCTACCCTGGATTTGGAGAAGGCTGAGGTTCTTACTGACTTCTTTGCCTCAGTCTTCACTGGCAAATGCTCTGACCATACCACCCAAGACTTGGAAGGCAGACGCAGGGACAGTAAGAATGAAGGCCCCGGGCCCACTGTAGGAGAGGATATGGTTCGAGACCATCTTAGGAACCTGAACATATACAAGTCCATGGGACCTGATGAAATCCATCCTCGGGTCCTGAAGGAGCTAGCAAATGAAGTTGCTAAGCCACTGTCCATCATATTTGAAAAAACATGGCAGTCAGGTGAAGTTCCCGAAGACAGGAAAAAGAGGAATTTAGCCCCCATTTCAAGAAGGGGAAAACGGATGAGCCAGGGAACTACAGACCAGTCAGTCTCACCTCTGTGCCTGGCAAAATCTTGGAGCGGATTCTCCTGGAAGGCATGGTAAGGCACATGAAAAACAACTAGGTGGTTGGTGACAGCCAGCATGGCTTCACTAAGGGGAAATCCTGCCTGACCAATCTGGTGGCCTTCTATGATGGGCCTACGGAACTGATGGACAGGGGTAGAGCAGTGGATGTCATCTACGTGGATTTGTGCAAAGCGTTTGACACTGTCCCGCATTACATCCTTGTCTCTAAGTTGGAGAGACATCAATTTGATAGGTGGACCACTGGGTGGATGAAGAACTGGATGGATGGCCGCACGCAGAGAGCTGTGCTCAATGGCTCAATGTCCAGCTGAAGACCAGTAACAAGTGGTGTCCCTCACAGATCAGTGTTGGGACCGGGCTTGTTCAGCATCTTTGTCGGTGACATGGACAGTGGGATTGATGTGCCCTCAGCAAGTTTGCCAATGACACCAAGCTGTGTGGTTTGGTCCATGCGTTGGAGGGAAGGAATGCCATCGAGAGGGACCTTGACACGCTTGTGAGGTGGGCTTATGCCAACCTGATGAAGTTTAACCATGCCGAGTGCAAGGTCCTACAGCTGGGTGGGAGCAATGCCAGGCACAGCTACAGGCCTTGCACAGAAGAGATTCAGAGCAGCCCTGTGGAGAAGCACTTGGTGGTATTGGTCGTCAAAAAAATGAACATGTGCTGGCAATGTGCTCTTGCAGCCCAGAAAGCCAGCCATATCCTGGGCTGCATCAAGAGGAGTGTGACCAGCACGTCTAGGGAGGTGATCCTGTCCTTCTACCCTGCTCTTGTGAGACCTCACTTGGAGTATTGTGTGCATTTCTGGTGCGCTCAACATAAAAAGGATATGGAACCCTTGGAACAAGTCCAGAGGAGGGTCACAAGGAGGATCAGAGGACTGGAGCACCTCCCATATGAAGATAGGCTGAGAAAGTTCGGGCTCTTCAGCTTGCAGAAGAGAAGGCTGCATGGAGACTGCATAGAAGCCTTCCAGTATCTGAAGTGGGCCTATAGGGATGCTGGGGAGGGACTCTTCATCGGGGACTGTAGTGAGAGGAGAAGGGGTAACGGGTTCAAACTTAAGCAAGGGCAGTTTAGACTTGATATGAGGAAGAAATTCTTTACTGTAAGGGTGGTGAGGCACTGGAATGGGTTGCCCAGAGAAGTTGTGAATGCTCCGTCACTGGCGGTGTTCAAGGCCTGGTTTTACATATCCCTGGGTGGCATGGTTTAGTGGGAGGTGTCCCTGCCCGTGGCAGGGGGTTTGGAACTAGATGATCTGAAGGTCCTTTCCAACCCTAAATATTCTATGATTCTATGATTCTTTTATAGCTTCTATTCTTTCTGGGTGTGTTACTCACTGCTCTTCCCTTAGGATAAACCCTATGTATTTAACTTCCTTTTTGCACAGTTAGAGTTTGTAGAGATGTGTAATGCGCCAGGACAATACATATATGTATAGTATCTTTTTTACAGGCTACCTCATCTTTACTTGCCATTAACAAATGACCTACATATTGTACAAGAGCTGATTCACCCAGTAGTTTTATGTCTTTCAAATAATTTCTCTGTATTCATAAAAAAATTGTAGGAGACCCTGCAAACCCTTGTGATAGTCATGCCCAGGTTAATCGTTGTCCTTTCCACACAAAGACAAAGAGAAGTTGGCTCTCCTCATCTTAAGGGATACTAAAAGAGGCAGCAGTTAGATCAACAGCAGTAAAATACCTTGTCTATGTGATATCTGTAGAAGTATGGTAGAAGAATCGGGCACCACTGGATAAGGAGCCACTGCATGATGAATACCTGCAGATCTTGTACAAAACAGTATTCTGCGTCCCCACATTTATGTAATCTCTTATTTTCTGCAAGGAGTTTAAGAGTATTACGGAGCAACACAAACTCTTTCAAAATTCTTTGAGCTAAATACTGGTCTGTTTGGTTTTGAATGTTTGTCTCAGCTTCTTGGAGAATAGGATACTGTTATATGGCCAGAGGGGGTTTCCTGTGTTTCTTTTCTATGTTTATGGGTTAGTAATCCCGCATGTGTTGTAATTTACTGCACAGCTTTGATAGTACTCATTTCAATACTTCTGATAATTTTGGCTTATTTTGTTTCCTTTTGGTAATCACATTCGTCCCCATAATTATTAAGTCTGTCACTCCATGTGACAAATGTAATTCTACGTCCAGAGCCTCCAAGAAATCTCCCCCTAGCAGGCACACCAGGGAGTCCTCTGCTAATAAGAATTGCCCCATATACTCATTTCCTATTGTTACTAAAGAGGGCTTACTCAGATTCCACTCTTGTTGTCCTGTAACTCCATGTATTAAAATTCAGTCTTTGGTCTTGGACCCTCTCAGTGTAAAAGTTGAAAGGGATAACGTGGTACCTGTATCTACCAATAATTCAGTTTCATTCCCTCTAACTCCACCTACATTATGTCTCTACTGGTCCAATTGTGCTACCCACACATTAAAAACCTCTAACCTTTCTGGACCCCCCCCCCAATTCTGCAAAGGTCTTACCTTCTAGTCATTGTGACTGCAAGTCTTCCTGGGGCAATTCTCTGCCAAGGTAATTTTTTCCTTCTGTCCCTTCCCATGGCTTTAGTGGATATTCCCACTGTATATGTCCTAAATTCCCACAGTAATACCATACTCCTCCAGCATTCCTTCCATTTCTCTTTCTCTTTTCCCTGGTCTTATTTCAGAGCTTGTATGTGCTGTCCTTGCTTCCCAGCCCCAGTCTTTTACATGTAAGCTCCTTGCTAAAATCACAACCAGTAAATTTGTCTCCTGTTCTTTTGGTTTCTTCCTTTCTTTAATTTGCTCAGCTTTTTGCCTTTCTCTTTCCTCACATCCATCATATGCAAACACAGCAACACTCAAAATCTTCTGCAAGTTCTCTACCTGCCACCCAGCCTTCCAGAATCTGAAGTGGGCCTACAAGGGTGCAGAAGAGGGACTCTTCATCACAGACCGTAGTGAGAGGACAAGGGAGAATGAGTTCAAATTTAAACAGAGGAGATTTAAATTAGATATTAAGAAGTTCCTCCCTGGGAGGGTGGTGAGGAGCTGGCACAGGTTTCTCAGAGAAACAGTGTCTGCCCCATCCCTTGCAGTGCTCAAGGCCAGGTTAGATGTGGCTTGGAGCAACTGGGTCTAATGGAATTTGTCCATGCCCATGGCAGAGGGTTGGAAATGATGAGCTTTAAGGTCCCTCCGTAGCCAAACCAGTCTGTGATTCTGATTCTGTACAAGGGGTTGCCCTATCCCTAGTTGTGAATGTATCATTAAAATTCTGCGGTGTCATTCCTCTGTACTTCAGCAGAGCTTCTCGGAGCCATCCCCAGAAATCACTAGGGTGCTTATCAGGTCCTCATTCTTGTACTTTAGTCCAGTTCACCCCTCATTCTCTTAATAGCTTCCACTAAATTCTAGAGCCTTGTCTGACAAATGGCTCATCCCTTGCATTTATTCCCAATTTGGACCATTTTCTAGCTGCGGGTTTATTTTTACTTCCTGCCTGTTGAGCCAGTTTAGCATCAAGGATTTTACCTCTCTCAGCAGGTCAGGATAATTCCCTCAGTAACACCAGGGTATCTCCTGAGCTGGGACTGGTCTGAGTGCATATGTTAGAAAACAATTGAGTACATTTCTCAGCATCTTTCTTCAGTCTCGGCATTTTACTTCCCCATGGAGCCACATCACCAGATCCATCAGACTTAGAGTCTCTCTCCTTCAGACCTTATGTGAATAACTTTCTCCCAAATCAACATGCAGAGAAAATTAAGCCTGAAGATGAGCATGAAGAAAGTAATTATGTTTCTTTTTCACTATGGCTTCAGCTTATCCATCTTATCTACAGAGAAGTGGATCAGTTTCTGAGCAGATACAGGTGGCCTGCGGATAAGTGCGTAGTAGGGCATGCAAACTGGTCGTAAGAACAGTCCTAGAAATACTGTGGAAATAGTCCTTTACAGTAGTATTTCCTTGAGAAAAGGGGCCCTATAACTCTGTAACCGTTGTACCTGTTTTTTTCTTTTCCTCACTCACTATGAATGTAGAGATCTAGCAGAACTCAGGTAAGGAAGTGACAGTAAAATTGTGCATTGCGGAATGCAGAAGACATGATCTGTGGTCAAAGAGCAGAAAGAGCACTGCACTTTTCAGCACAGTTGACTGATCTCCCACTCTACTCCATTGTAATGTCTCTGGGATCTGGGTTCACTGGCATCCACTGATTTTGCCCAATGATTTCCAGTATTCTACCACTGATGCCAGTCAACCTTTTTCACTTCCACAAACACAGGAAGCCTATCAGGATCTCAGGTGCAAAGGGCCTGCACTCTTCAGGGTGTGCTATGAGGTCTGATATCAGGAGCTAGGTTACTTCATGCAATATAATTTAACATGTAAAAATCAAAACAATGTGGGAGGATCTTATCAGACTCTGGCAAGATTTACCCTGTATACCTGTATACCCTACATACAATTACACATCATCATAGAAGAGATATTCTCCATGAAATCTCATGAAGTCTTTCTTCCCCTGAAGACTGCCTTACTGTCATTCATAGGTTGATCTGTGGAGAAGGGAAAGAATTAAGTACCCAGCAAGGTAAAAAGAACATGCTTATCCACTGTGAATTTTCCAACCTACTCACTTTATAAGACACTGATAGCAAGATAATAAATTTTTTTAATCTTTTGACTAGAAAAATTCTGAGCTTCTGTAAATATGAAGCTACATAAGAAGGAACTAGTTCTGATCTGAAAAATAAACCCACCCCACTGCTATCTAACTTTGCAAATATGGACTCTCTCAGCAGACTGCACAGTCCCAGAAAGTGTGATCAGCTTCTTAGGGACCAGTGGTCTTTCCTGGGTATCTGTACACTTCTGAATTGGCAGCAAGACACGTCTAACCACATCAGTTGTGCTAGACAAGGAATTAACATGATTTAATCCAGACAAGAGTTCTCCTGGGACACAAGCTGCAATCCAGTGTTGTCTCTGGTATGGCCACTAGGGAGTGGAATCCCACTTCTTCCTTGAGGTCTGACTACATGAAGAAGACTCCATACATGCATGATCAAAATTTTGGTATCTGCTGGGTATAAACAAACTCTTAGGGGGATCCTATAGGACTGCCTATAAGACCTCCTTTAGTAGCTACCGCAAGCCTTCTTCCATTTGACTTTGCTGATGAACTTCAGGTATCTATATTTGTGTTATCATCCAATGTTAATACTAGAGCTCTTGGTTCACATTAGGAGTAAGAATTAATTCTACGTTCATTTTTAGAAACTTGTGTTCAAATTCTGCTCCTGCAGAAAGCTGATGCCTTTCTTGTTTTACTTACTTTCATTCTCTGTGTATTGAGAATGGCTTCATGGCCCAGCACTGAAAGGAATATATGTCCAGTGAATTTTCAGTAAATGAGTGGGTCAATTTGAAATTTGTGTGGTAACATGCATCAGACTTTTGAAGCGTATCACAGTACAACTTCTAATTTCTGTTTCATTTTCCAGTGTCCATGCAGTGTCGTATCTCATGGAGCAGAAGGCAAATCTCAGATAACACAAGCGTCCAGACATTCATTTGAATTTAGTTTATAAAATCATTTTGTTACAGAGGTAGCTCCAAGGTAAAACTGGAATGCAGAAAAACAGGGTTAGTTAAGACCCCCAATGTTTCAGAATGAAGGGGAAAACAAAATCTATGCACTAGCAAGCTAGTATAATTTGAGTTATACTTTTGGAGAAGAGTGCATAAAAACCTCTTATCAGCCTTCCAGTATCTACAGGGGGCCTACAAGGATGCTGGAAAGGAGATCTTCATCAGGGACTGTAGCAACAGGGCAAGTTGTAATGGGTTCAAACTTAAGGAGGGGAAGTTCTGGTTAGATATAAGAAAGAAATTCTTTTCTGTGAGGGTGGTAAGGCACTGGAAAAGGTTTTCTTCTTGAAAATAGGGGCTATATTTCCCCTTTTCTAGTTGTCAGGAACTTCATCTGACTGCCATGATTAATTTGTAGAGGAAGCCCCAACAGGGAGTTCACCACCATTCCCAGCCAACTTGGAGACCTGGATGAGAAACAGCACACATGGAATAAGAAAACGAAATTTTCTGTGTGGTTGCCTAAGCTTGCTTCAAACATACATTTCTCAGTTCTCAGTCCTGTGTGGGCCAAGCATGAAAGGAACATCACCCAGGTCTCCTCAACTCAAGCTCCCTGTGCCCTGCCCCTGCATGGTAGGTAGTTCCAGAAACTTGGGGAAATGGTCTCTCTCTGCTAAACTGTAACTGGCAAAGTGAGGGGGAGCTTTCAGAGACACATTCATCTTTATTTGCTTGAATTGTTATGTGCTTTGCTTGATGTGCATTAGCTGGCTTTGTGAGTTTGATAAATGTTATCATTTGGAGATAAAATTTTACAAAAGAGGATTAGATGAGAAATGGCACGTAACTAATTAGTGGCAAGCAATATGAAATTAAAAGGCAGGCAGGCAAGCATATGGAACAATGCTTATATTTCACACAGATTCTGGGACATTACTGATTAACCATTTGGGTTTTTGAATCCTGAAATGCTTTGACTCTCAACAGAGGACATTTTTCTCTTTCTACCTGCATCTCCTGAAGATTCAATAAACACAGTGTTTTTTTTTATTTAATCTGTTACTAATTTTAGAAAAAAAATCATACAGGAACACCTTGTGTAAGAGTTAAGTCATGTCTCAATATCACATCATCTGTATTCAGGGAAACTCATCATTTGAGTTGTTCCAGCTTTGATGAATTAATTTGGATTCAACAAAGCTCTTACACGTGTGCACTAATGGAAGTACGTGCTTAAGTTCAGTTATTTCAATGTAGCTTAAGGAGGTGCTTTAAGTCAAATTCCTTCTCTTGTGGTTTAGCTTAAATTGGAATCTGTGCTTTGGCCATTCTTGTCTAATGTTCGCCTCATTCAGATTTAAGAACTTTTTTATGACTACTGAAGTGTCATTTCTGCTGGCCAGTAATAGGCCATCCATTTTGTGACTGTTTAATAGGGTCATAGCTGATGTGTTCCAGAGACGCTAACATTGCATAGCATAGGTAACTTTTTTTGTTTTTTGTTAAGGGATTCACTTGTACGCACTGGGCATGGGGAGGATGTGGAAATGGAAAGAATAAGAAGTTAAGCTTTTTTTTCTATTTTTAGCTACAAAATTTATTACATGATCAGAGTAAATCCCTGGAGGTCTGGTTCACTAGTTGCTATAACTCAGGAAGACAGTGGGATTATGTTATAGGCCTAATAGGTGTGGTGTAGGAAATATGCTGGTAAGAGAAGAATTGAGAACAGATGCAATATTTAGCTCCACTTGCATTGATTTGTGCATATGTGGATGCTTTCAGAAAAAGGTGAAGTGGGAAGAGGAACGGTAGTGGATGTCCTTGGTTACTCTTGGGAGAGAACCTTGATGAAAGAACAGCCTGTTCTGTAAGACTGTGGTTGTGTAGATGGGTTTCCTCATAGCATGGTTGACGTTTCTTTGTCTGCAAAACCCGGAGGAATAGAATCTCCTGCATTGCTGCCTGCATGCAGCCTTGTTCCTACAATGCCTGTGGAGCTGTCATTCAACTGACACTGACTGGGTCAGTGCAAGAAATGCCATGCTAGTGAAAACATGGAATGATTTTGTTGGACATATTTTTATATGATGTTACATGTTACTTTTTTACAGTGCCAGTAAGGGAAAAAGGACTCATTCTAAGGAGAAATTTATGTCTGTATTTTCTGGCTTACATAGACTTGCTATTTCCAGGTACTGCCACTTCCCTCATCCTGATTCAGCAAATACTTTCTACCTTGAAAATTACTTCATCAAATGTTTAGGTTTCTTAACGAAGTGTGGTGCTAAGAAGCAAGTTCAAGACTATAATAGGAAGATATGACCTGTTGGTTGGTATCAAAGGATTATAATCTCTTTAGAGACATAGAATCATAGTATCATAGAATAGTTAGGGTTGGAAAGGACTTTAAGATCTTCTAGTTCCAACCCCCCTGCCACGGGCAAGGACACGTCCCACTAAACTGCGCCATCCAAAGCAATGTCCAATCCAGCCTTGAACACCGCCAGCAATGGAGCATTCATAACTTCCCTGGGCAACCCATTCCAGTGCCTCACCACCTTTACAGTAAAGAATTTCTTCCTCATATCAAGTCTAAACTGCCCCTGTTTAAGTTTGAACCCCTTACCCCTTGTCCTCTCACTACAGTTCCTCATAAAGACTCCCTCCCCAGCATCCCTATAGGCCCACTTCAGATACTGGAAGGCTTCTATGCAGTCTCCATGCAGCCTTCTCTTCTGCAAGCTGAAGGGCCCCAACTTTCTCAGCCTATCTTCATACGGGAGGTGCACCGGTCCCCTGATCGTCCTCGTGGCCCTCCTCTGGACTTGTTCCAACAGTTCCATATCCTTTTTACGTTGAGCACACCAGAAATGCACACAATACTCCAAGTGAGCTCTCACAGGAGCAGGGTAGAAGGACAGGATAACGTCCCTCTTTTTGATGCAGCCCAGGATACGATACGGCTGGCTTTCTGGTTTGGAAGAGCACACTGCTGGCTCATGTTCATTTTCTCAACGACCAATACCCCCAAGTCCTTCTCCACAGGGCTGCTCTGAACCTGTTCTCTGCCCAACCTGTAACTGTGCCTGGCATTGCTCCCACCCAGCTGTAGGACCTTGCACTTGTCATGGTTAAACTTCATCAGGTTGGCATCAGCCCACCTCACAAGCATGTCAAGGTCCCTCTGGACGGCATACCTTCCCTCCAACATATGAACGGAGCCACACAGCTTGGTGTCATCGGCAAACTTGCTGAGGGCGCACTCAATCCCACTGTCCATGTCACCGACAAAGATGTTGAACAAGACCGGTCCCAACACCGATCCCTGAGGGGCACTACTCGTTATTGGTCTTCAGCTGGACATTGAGCCATTGAGCACAGCTCTCTGCGTGCGGCCATCCATCCAGTTCTTGAGAAACCAGTCTCCATCCCTTGGTCTGATGAGAAAACACAGCTATTTATGAGTTGTGTTATATTACATTACTGGCAGATTAATATTAATAAAGTATTCTGGATGTAATATTTTGTTATATGCCATCAGAGTGAAGATCCATGGGGCATTGCCCATATCATGGCCAAGCTGGGCAAGCTGTTATTTCTCTTGTAGATGAAGTCATGTCATGTATCTTGGTTAAATCACATAACAGATCCTCATGACTCCATCTGTCTTGCTGGTTTTCTCATCAAATTTAGGACAGGTTGTGTCAAAACCCCTCTGTTCCATTTCCAAGGTAAAAGCCTTCTGCTTGAAGACTTTCTGAGACCCTTATTAGACACATCGATAGACTACATCACCTCTGTTTGACCATTATTTTTCTAATCTCTTGCCCTTGCGCCTGAGCTCTGTGTGTTGATGAGGGTATAGGTGGGATCTTTTCTGACTGATAAGTCAGGGTGCCACCTGGATAGAAGGTACCCAAGTCAGGCTCATAAGCATTTGCATTTTCATCTTTGAAGGCACATCCTGTGGGAGCTGCTTGGAGCCTGGCCCTTGAGGCAGGGAAGAGGTGTTAAATTTGGGACTAGGAGTATCTCAGGGAGGTTTGTGGCTTGGTGATCCTCTGCCTCGTCTCCCTGAGGAGGGAGCTCTGAAGTAGTTGGTGTTGCGGTCATTTTTCACAGATTCATGCGTCATGATTTTCTGTAGCAGCTGTATAATCTGGAAAAAATGGGAGCAGATTTGGAACAAAAGCATGGGTACATGAACTTTGAATGGTCAGCTGGTTCAGCTGGTTCTGGGGACAGTCCAGCTCTAAACTGGTCAATGAGAAGCTCAAAAACCTCTCAGGGCCTTGTCCTTGATATTCTTATTGTTTTGCCTGGCTTTGAAGGCCCCTGTGGATGACATCACTTTATTCTCTGCACACAAGGGAGGACATTTGCTGTTGCAAAGCTTGTCAGGAGCCTATGGACAGGAAAGATGACATTTCTCAGCAGCCCTACTTGTCTCTGCTGACCCATGATTTCTACAGGAGTTTCTTGGTGTAGCATGCTCCTGCAGGGAGAAACCAAGTTTAGACAATTTGGTGTTTTAACTATTATCCCCCACTTCTCTGATCCTTTTGTTTGAGGGAATTTGAATTGTTCCCTCTCAGTCTCCGGCGTATAAGAGGAAGGTGTGTATGAGGAGGTTAAGTAATGTGTGGTGAGCACACTGACTTCCTTTCCAAGAACATTCACATGATGAGGGAAGAATGTGAGGTGATGTATGACAGACCCAAACTATAAGCCCCACCCAGAACTGTATGGCAACATGGGAGAGTGGGGGGTGGGCATCATTGGCTTGAAAATACTGTGTTAATAGCGCAGGAATGTGGGCACACAACTCCAGCAGGCTCCTAGGTTTGTTTCTTGGGCGTAGCCATCTACAGTGACACACTGCTAACAGTGTGTATAGGAAAGAGAATCAAAAAGATATGCCCTTTGGACAGGAAATATAGGGGGTGAGGTAGGGCTTAAGAAAAGCAGGTTCCCTACACCCTCTTGGTGAGTAGGGTGTAGAATAGAATATAGAGAGTAGATAGAGAGAGAGAGAGAGAGAGATAGAGTGGCCTGGGTTCAGCAGCAGCAGTCATTTTTCTGCTTCTTGGTAGCTGGTGCAGTGCTGTATTTTTGATTTTGGGCCTGGGAACAGCGCTGATAACACCAGTGTTTTCAGTTAATGCTTGGTAACGTTTTGGTCTGACCAAGGACTTTCTGAGCCTCATGCTGTGCCAGGGAGGAGGGGAAGCCCGGAGGCAGCAGAGACAGGACACCTGACCCAAACTGACCAAAGAGGTATTCCATACCCCAGCACGTCATGCCCAGGATGGAAAGCAGAGAGCAGAGACTCGGAAGGGTGGGGGTGCACTGCGTGGTCGGGCTTGGTATTAGGTGGTGAGAATTGTATTCTTTCCTTGTATTTGTCTTGTCATTATTATTAGTGGCAGCAGTTGTGACCTGTGTTATACTTTAGTTACTAAACTGTTCTTATCTCTACCTGTGGGAGTTGCAGTCTTTTCGATTCTCCTTCCCATCCCTCTGGGAGCAGGGGGAAGAAAGAGGGGGAAGTGAGTGAGAGAACGGTCTTCATGAGTTAGAGAGGCTTAAACCGCGACATAGAGATAGAGAACAGAGAATACAAAAGATAGCTACAGAAACAGAGACATAGAGATAGAGATGATAGAGATAGAGATAGAGAGAGATGATAGATAGAGATGAGAGAGATAGAATTGATAGAGATAGAGATAGAAATAGATAGAGATAGAGAGATAGATAGAGAGATAGAGATAGAGATAGATATGATGATAGAGATAGATAGAGATAGAGTTAGAGATAGAGATAGAGCTATAGATATATAGATAGAGATAGAAATAGAGATAGAGATGATAGAGATAGAGATAGAGAGAGATGATAGAGATGAGAGAGATAGAATTGATAGAGATAGAGATAGAAATAGAGATAGAGATAGATAGAGAGATAGAGATATAGCTATTATGATAGAGATAGATAGAGATAGAGATGATAGATAGAGATAGAGATAGAGGTAGAGATAGAGATAGAGATATAGAGATAGAGATAGAGATAGATAGAGATAGAGATGATAGAGATAGAGATGATGATAGAGATAGAGATGATAGAGATATAGAGATAAGAGAGATAGAGATAGAGAGAGAGATGATAGAGATATAGATAGATAAGAGAGATAGAGAGATGATAGAGATAGAGACAGAGAGAGAGATAGAGATGATAGAGATAGAGATGATAGATACAGAGATGAGAGAGATAGAGTTGATAGAGATAGAGATAGAAATAGAGATGATAGAGATAGAGATAGAGAGATATGATAGAGATAGAGACAAAGATGATAGAGATCGAGATAGAGAGAGCGATAGAGATGGTAGAGATGATAGAGATATAGATAGATAAGAGATAGAGATAGAGATAGCAATGAGATTAGAGATAGAGATCGAGATAGAGATGATAGAGATAGAGATAGAATTGATAGAGATAAAAATAGAGATAAAGATAGAGATAGAGAGATGAGATAGATATGAGGGATAGAGCTAGAGCGAGAGCTAGAGCTAGAGATGATAGAGATATAGAGATAGAGATAGATAGAGATAGAGATAGCTAGAGATAGAGATAGAGATGAGATAGAGATAGGGACAGGGATCGAGATGAGATGATGAGATAGAGATAGAGATAGAGATAGAGATAGAGATAGAGATGATAGAGATGATAGATAGAGATAGAGATAGAGATGAGATAGAGAGAGAGAGATAGAGATGATAGAGATAGAGATAGAGACAGGACAGGGCAGGACAGGATAGGATAGGAGCATAGGATAGGATCGATTAGGATAGGATAGGACAGGACAAATAGAATAGAAGAATGAAGAATGTAGAATAGAATATAAAGACTATAAAATATAAAATAGAAAATACAATAGTTCAGTTGGAAGAGACCTCCAGTGATCACCTAGTCCAACTGCCTGACCAATTCTGGGCTGACTAAAAGTTAAAGCATATTGTTAAGGGAATTGTCCAAATGCCTCTTCAGCACTGACGGGCTTGGGGCAGAGAGGCAGATCCAGGCTGGAGGCGGACATTATCCTGAGCACAAAAGCCCTCCCGTATCTGCAACCGAGAGCTCTGCAGGCTGCAGAGCCTCGGTGCGTGACAGCTCTGCCACACGAAGAACCGTTCTGCGGTGCCCCTGGACCCGCACCCCTGCGCCACGCTGCGTCTCTTCATTCCCATTTCGGTGGCTTTGGGGGCTGCTCCCCCAGCTCTCCCGCTGCCGACAGTAGGGGGGCAGAAGAGGAGCCCCAGGCCGGCTGTGACATCGTAAAGGTAGAGGGTATGACTCTGCTTAGACACGTAGAGGTCGCAGGACACGCAGCTCCTTCCTCCTGACCTTCAGATGCCGTCCAGAATTCAGGATGGACTATAGATGATCTTAAAGGTCTTTTCCAACCTTATTGATTGTATGACTCTATGTATCGCCGCAGTGAACTGCAGAGAGGGGGACCCGAGCACCCCCAACCCTCCTACTCTCCTCACTCCCCACCCCGGTTTTCTCAGCCTCCTCCTGGGCTGCAATTATCGCTGGATAGCGAGCGGTGAAATCCAAGCGAAAGAAGAGGGAGAAGAGGCTCTGCTCCCTTCCCATCTTCATTGCCTCTCCAAATCCTTCCAGGACCGCGGGAATTAGAGGGAAGGGGATCTCCGTGAAAGACCCAGAGCAGAGGATATGGGCCCGCTCTCCTACCCTCTCCCTTTTGCAGGAATCCGTATTTGCAGAGGTGTTCCCTGGTACACACATACAGTGACTCCCGAGTAGAAGCAAGGACGCGATTGTAGAAAGCGTCATCTCGCTCACAACCTCCATTCTTTCCCCGCAGGCAAAGAGCGAGAAAAGCTGGAGATGCTGCAAAAAGCAGGGATGGGGTGGGGGGTGGTGGTGCATGAGAATATACGCACCCCCCGAGGGGCTGGGGAGCGTCCAGGCAAGAGGCGGGGGAGCAGGGGGCAGGGGAGGGATGGAGCCCGGCTCCCGCAACGAGGGGAGGAGGAAGGAGGGACCGTGTCGGTGGGATGGTCCGGAAGTCCTGTGATAAAAACAGAGGCGCGGGGGGAAAAGTAGGGAGCAGCTCTGGACTCCTTTGTTCTCTCTTCTCCTCATCCCCAAGAAAGCAACTTCCCTTGCATTTCCCTTGAGCGCACGAGAACCGGTAGGACCGGAGAGGAGCTGCCGCAGGGACCTGCCATCTCTTCTGCCCAGCCCGGCCCGGCTCATCTCATCTCAACCCAGCTCAGGAAAGCTCATCCCAGCTCATCCCAGCTCACCACACCACTCATCCTCCGAGCAAGGTACCGGAGCCGGGGCGGGATGGACCGTGCTGTGCTGTATCCTACAATGCCATGCCGTTGTGCGGAGCGGCAGCGGGCGAGCACGGATGGGGAAACCCTTCTTGTCGTCGTCCCCGGCGCTGGCAGGTCCCGTGGTGCCTGCGCCGGGCGGGAAGCAGGCACGGAACCGATCGCACCACTCTCAGCCTTGTCAGCCTTGAGCCCTCCTGGGTGTCCCGAGGAGGTGAAGCCCTAGCTGGGGTTGAGCCTGAGCGAGAGCTCTGAGTGATCAAGGTGTAGGATTCTGCCCCGCATCCATTACCTCCATCCCGCCTCCCCCGCCGGCGCTCGCTGACGCTTCACCTTCAAATGCCCCCTCGGCGGTCTTCGGCGGAGCTGCGGCTCCCGAGATCGCCCGCGGAAAACCGAGAAGGAGAAAAGCAGGCGGGGAAAACGAGGAGGTTCAGAGGTTTAACACCTTCCTCGCCGCCTGCAGGAGAGAAGCCGTGAGGTGCATCACACGGCTCCTCCAGGATCACTCCAGTGTCCACTTCCCTCTTTCTCCTCCCTCATCTCTGCTCATCAGCATCCAGCTTTGCTCCCCCGGTGCCCTGTCCGGCAAACCGCAGGTCTGCAGGTATGTCAGGTTGGAAACTCAGCTGCACCCAGACAAGGAGAGAAAAGTGAGGCTGAGAAGAAGCTAAGAAAGACCAGGCATCAGTGTTTTCTCCCTGAGAAAGCATTCTTCTTACTGTTGTGCCTCTCCGCAGGGTGCCCTTCAAGGACTCCGATCCCTGTGCATCTGAGGTGTGAAGGTGGGCAGCACCGCTAAGCCATCGTCATGGACTTCGTCATGAAACAAGCTCTAGGAGGTAAGTGCAGTTGGCACAAGAGGGGCCTCTCACCCTTCCCTCCCCTTCCCTTTACATCTAGCAAGAGAGGGTCCCTGTGAGTCTCTGTAAGGGTCCTCAGCTGGAAGAACTTTCTGCCTCTCACGGATTTGTTATCCCAGAGTCGAGTGTCTGAAGGATCTGGGCATGAGAGGGCAGCAACAAGCAGACACCAAAGTGCCATGTCAGCGAAGAGATCTCCAGCACAAGGTGTGCAAGGCCTGGGTCATGCCCCATCTGGCACTTTACTTGCTCTGTAGTGCACAGGCCTTGCCTTGCATTCTGCTGAGGTGGGTATTACAAAGGCTGCCGAAAGTTTTAGCTAGGGTAAACCCAAGGAAAGGGTAGCATTTTGTGTATGAGCATGAGACTCCTCTTTGTCCTCTCCCACTAGACCTTGACCAAAAAAACAAGCCAGTGCAGAAATGTTTGTACCTGGTGTTTGGAGATTTATTTTTAATGAGACAATCCCTGCAATAAGCAGGATTAAATCACTGCAATAAGCAGTGATTAAACATTAATAAAATATCCCCCACATATGCACCCTACATAGAATTTGGTCTAACCCCAAATACATTTTTGACATGTTTCCTTCTATGTGTGATTGTTTTAACCTAATGGTGGGAAATAGAAAAGGCAATGGTGTATGTGTATGGAAAAACTGAAAACAGTGTTGAAGTACTTGGGGATGAGATTGTTTTGCTCTGCCACAGCTAACATTGCCTTTCTGGGCTAGTTGGCCTGAACACTCAGTCCAGGCAAGGCTGTCACTGCGATGATGTTGAATGATGGCTGCTGTTGAGAATTGGAATAGTTGGCCTCAGAGGAAGTCACTGAGGTTGATCTGATCATTCTTTTTTGTACTGTACCTCATGTGTGAATTTTTCATTGATTTTCCTTTGGAGAAACTCTAGAGTCCTTGGACTATGAAAGTGCTTTGTGCATAGTGTTACTTTATTGATGTCATATGCAGCTTCAGCATTTATTGCAGGGCTCTCTCCCATGGCTTGGGAGTAAGATTTTGATGCTTGAAAACAAATGAACTTTTTGAGGTTTTTTTGTTTTGTTTTTGGTTTTTTTATCACCAAGAGAGCAATATTCTCACAATTAAGACTAGAACAAGCAACCCAAGTTTTATCTGCAGTGTTTTGAATGGGAAGATTCTACTGGAGAAGATAAGGTCTAATTTGATTGTACAAAATAGCTAGTTATGGAGATACCTGTGTGAGAAGGCAGCAGTTTGTATGGTAGCAGTGTTATATTTCATTACTGTCCAGGACGTGTTTTGAAGAAGAAATAGTTTTGGGATGAGTAGGTTTTGCACTGTTTGCTACTGCTTGTACAGAAATGAACACTTGTACCCGCAAACTAGAGATACAGCCACTGCAGCTGGAGATCTGTGTATCCACCACTAAGGAAAAAACTGTTTAGAGAATGCAGTAAAAGGCAGGGGAGAACGGCTGCAGCAGAGCAGTAACGGCTGAGATGCATGCCTTTTCGTGCGGCTTTATTTCTAAACTGAGCTGGAGGCAGTGCCTGCCCATGCTTAACATCCACCCTGGACCGATATTCATTCTAACATAATGTTGCATGCCAGAGTCAGGATTGGCATCATAAGAAGCGTTGCTGAGAAGACAAAGTCAAAAAGCAACTTTTGGCAAAGTCTGAGTTACTGATGTCTGTCAAGATGCTGTCCAGGACACCAGCTCTTCTGCCAGGTGACTTAATGTGTCCAGAACTTGCCCACTTAATAAACAAGAAGTCTCTGTGCAGGGGTAAACTCCAGGAAATGCTAATTCATTAAGCAGAGACCTGGTTTCAAATCAGAAGTAGTTTCTAAGAGAAGAAACCACATCTCCCAGGGCAAACAGAGCATGGAAACAAAGCTAGTTTTGGACACTTTTTCGCACTGGCGCTAAAGCCCAAGCTGATGCAGTCTGGCTGCACTGGCGCAGTAAGATAAGGGCGAAAGGTTGCAGCTCTCTTAATTATGCGGCCAGAACCCTTTTGTTTACTGGTTTTGACATCTACAGGGAGATGCTCAAACTGGGCAAAGCACCAAAGTTCTGATTGGTAATAGGCTTGCTTTGGCTAGGATATATGTTGTGCTAGTAGGCTTTTTCATTATGTGCAGTTCCAGCAAGTTCTTCCCGTGGACTTTGTGGCTCTTTGACTTCAGTTTCATGTGGCTTTTCCCAGAACATCTCCAAATTCATTTTGCTGCCTGCTTGAGATTTTTTGAATGGTGTGAAAGTTTTTATCCAATTCTCAGTATCTCTTCTGGCACCCCTGGAAGAAACAAAAAATACTGCAATTTTGTCAGTGAGGTCCACTATACAGAGAATCAGATTTGCTATAGATATCACTTGCAGATCATCTTCAGCTATGATAGCTTAACCCTTTCACTATCTCAGCCACAACAAAAGCCAATGGGTTTCCTTGCATAATCATTATGGCCATGACATTTTCTCTTCCCAGCATCCAGCACGAAAATGGGGCCCAGACCAGAGCTTATGGTAGCTCAGGGCCTGGATTTGAGAACAGTTTACAGGTTGGGTGCTTTTCTGCTTTCCTGCTGGACAGGGCTCTGAAGTATATGTGGACTTTGGGACCAGATTTTGTCATACCAGAGTGGTTAGAGCATGTACTGGGAGGAAAACTTCATTGCTTTCCCACCTCCTCACTCATTAGTAGAACACTTCTGTGCGAGTTGTCCCACTGTCTTTGAAGCTATCCTTGAGGATGTTGTCCTGTGCCATTAGAGAAAAGGGAAGAAGATTTGGTTTTCCTTGGAGTTTTGCCAGTGAGAGAAGTCAGTTATGTGTCTTGAAAGGTAAGTGAGCTAAGTAAGGAAGCAAGGATAGGCTGTTATGTCATGTAGAGTTGCTTGGCTTGCAAGTCTGTGTGACTGGAAAATCTGTGTTTTGTGAAATCAGTTTTGCAGGTTCCTGTATTGCGAAAGAAGAATGTGTCCTTGCACTGACTTGTTGTTAAAGGGCATCTGCTTCTGTGCAGTGGAAGGCCATCCTCTGCTATACTGCCGGCGCTGGGATTTTGCTGCTCATCTTGGCAGCAGAAACTCCATGGCTGTTGACCACTTGAAATGCGTCTTTGCAAATCCCTGTCCCCGTCAAGGCAAAATCCTTGTCCCTTACATTAGCAGTGAAGACTGGCTGAGGAAAAGCTGTGCAAAATATGAGTTCATTTGGCCAGTTTGCTTCCATGGTTTCTTTTGTGCTCCTTAGACATTTCAACAGCCCATTTGAAAGTCACCTAATTTATTGTGTGACAATGCCAGAAGCTGCAGAGATACAATGGAGTCATGATGCTTATTAGCTGTGTAGGACAACAAGAAGAAAACAGCAAGAAGAAACCTAGAGGCTTGCAATTACTGATTCTTCTTGCACAAAAGTAACAGGGACAGCAAAGGGGTGTTTTGTAACTCTGATCCTGTCACACCAGCAGACACTAACATAGGTATGCAGCAAGGGTTATCAGTCACTTCACTGTTCCTGCAACAGTTCACTAAATGAAGACAGAGTGGTTTAATGATTGTGTTTTACATCAGGATTGCTGTCTACCAAGCCACAGCAGACATCTGGAGCACTCTCCTAATGACCGAGGTGTCTAACTTTTCAGGAAAAAACTGGTAGTGGAGGACATGGAGGAATTCAGCCATAGTGTTTTTCAGTGGGAATTGTTTATTTCTTTATAGGTTTTTGTGAAAGCAAAGGTTACATTAACAGCTGTGTTATACTCCTGTGTATGCACTGTCTCATTTCTTCTGTCACTAGTGGCTTAGACAAATAGGGAAATGGGACCAAAGTTGAAGAAAGTAAAATTCATGGAGCTCTGCTACCTGTCATCCTATAACTGAGAGACTTGGGGGAAAAGGTGTCTAAGTCTTTTCATACAGAAAAAGAGGAAAGCCCATGGGGAGGTGAGTAGCATTCATCTGACGTGGAATCATAATGTGGCTGAAGAGAGATTTCTCAGAGCAGAATCTAGCACTGCGCATACCATTCTGTGAAGATACGGACATACAGAACAGGTAATAGCTCTAACTCTATTACATGATGTTGTGCAGGTGCCTTTTAATGTGCTCCTTTTATTGACATGGATAGGAGATGTGTCTAGCTGGGATGTCTGCCTTAATTAGTAGCTTTTCCTAATGTCAGCATGTGGATAAATCATGTAACTCATTTCATATACAATAATGCAGATGAATGGTACTGTCTACATTTCTTATTCATACGACCTGTACTCCTTTAACTCATTGTGCAATGCAAGCTCCATCAGGAGGGAGGCTTATTTGAGTTTCTGGGTAGATATTCACTGGTCTGTATTGTAGGCATAAGTTTCTGGTTTATTGGCTGCAGCTTTGAGTGAAGACTGCAGCTTTGAGTGAAGGCTACAGCTTTGCATTCACTCCTTTATCTGTCAGGATTCAGTGGAGATTTGGTTTGGTACATAATAATTGTTAAAATACTGCAGACAGAAGACAAATGGAACCATGTTGCCATCTGGAAGAGGTCAACAAGGGGGGACTGCCTATGTCATGTCCATGACTGGCAGCTTTTATTCAGCTAGGTGTACCACAAAATGCAGTTCAAAAGAGTGTCTAAGGTGCCCTTGTTCCCAAAGATAGGCAGGGATCAACCCCCCCCCGAAGATGATGCGGTTGAAGTCACTGTTCATAAGCTCTGAGAAAACAGCCCGTGTGCTAAGCTTGCATTAGTGAATGTGTATGTGTGAATGCCAGCTAAGCCTGATTGGAAGCTGTACTAGTGTTTGACAACATCTTAGCAGTGGCCTTCTCAGTGGTTTGTGAAGTGTATATTTTGCTGCTACATTTGCCTTACTTAAGTTGCTTGTGATGTTGAGATAAAGTCCCTGATTTTTGCTAGAGAAGTCAGTGAGATGGCATGCAGTCAGAGGCAATACAGATGTGCCTAGGGTGGAACAGACAGTGAAACAAACACAGTGGTTTCTTTCTTCTCCTCTTCCAACTCAGCCTTTTGTTTCTCACATGTACAGCTCCCTGCTGAGCCTCTTTCCTGTTCTGGGTCCTCATGTATCATCTAGATCGTGTGCCACTGCTGATGTTAATGTATGAAGTCCTGTAGCAGGGCAGAAATTGTAATGAAGAATGGCAAATTGTAGTGCCAACAAGTAGTGATGGTATTCACTTCTGGGGTCTCTCTTGCATATAATCCTTGAAACCTGCGACACATGAGGTCCTTCTTTTTGCAGATAGGTGCTTCCATATCACATAGACTGAAGAAGCTGAGATGAGACAGGAGTTCTCCAGCCCATTGTCAAAGTGGTAAATGTGGGGGCTCATCTACTTTTGTTATTAGATAAACTTTTGCCTGTATTGCGTGCAGCTCTAGGCCCAACAATTTAGGCATGATGTTAAGGTATTTGACTGGGTCCAGGCAGGGCAATAAAACTGGTGAAATGGCTGGAGAGCATATTCTGTGAGGAGCAGCTGAGGCCTCATAGTCCAGAGGATGCTATGAGGATGCTTCAAGGGCTGGAGCACCTCTGCTGTGGAGACAGGCTGAGATCCTGGAGAAGAGAAGGCTCCAGCGAGACTTTAGAGCAGTTTCCAGAGCCTAAAGGAGTCAGAAAAATACCTGGACAGGGGCTTTTGACAAAAGCCTGCAGGGACATGATAAGGCGGAATGGTTTTAACCTGACAGGGGGAGACTGAGATGAGCTCTCAGGGAGAAGTTCTTCACTGTGAGGATGTTGAGGCACTGGCACAGGCTGCCCAGAGAAGCTGTGGCTGCCCCATCCCTGGCAGTGCTCAAGGCTGGGTTTGAGGGGGCTTGGAGCAACCTGGGATAGTGGAAGATGTCCCTGCACTTGGCAGGGGGTGGAACTGGGTGAGTTTTAAGGTCCCTTCCAACCCAAACCAGTCTGTGATACTGTGAGTCTGTGATTTTATGATTCTATGACTATAGGTTTGTCTAGTTTGGAGAAAAGCAGGCTGTGAAGTGTACTTATTGCTCTTTAAAGCTGCCTGAGGAGGTGAAGTGGAGGCTGAAGTTTTCATCCCTTCTCCCCAGTGATAGGATACGTGGGAATGGTTTAAAGCTGCATCACGGAGATTCAGATTTGACATAACAAAATATTTCTTCACTGGAAGGGTGGTCACACACTGGGACAGGCTCCCTAGAGAGACTGAAACAGGTTGCCCAGGGCAGCTGTGGATGCCCTATCCCTGGAAACATCTATGGATGGTGGTGGATGAACCAAGCCTGTCAGTGTTGAAGGCTTTGGACAATGCCCTTGGTGACGTGCTTTAACTTTTGGTCATCTCTAAGTCAGTTGGACTAGATGATGATTTAAGGTCCCTTCCACTATGTTACGTGGAATAAATTATATTATATATATACCACACATATATATGAACTGTATTATATTACTAAAAGTTCTAAAGTGAGTAAGAGTACAAGATTAATTCTGCCTCCCTGGTTTGTCGTATGGTTGTGTTGTTGATCTTACATCTTCTGGGTCTTCTTTTCTTCAATGCTTTGAGTGTATGTATTTTAGTGACATTATGAAGAGGTAGTGTTGGTATCTGACGGATACATTGTTCACAAGGAATGGTTTCATAGGCCTTTTTCTTACTAATGTGCCTATCTGGCAAAGAGATTTTCTTTAAGAAATTGGATTGAGTGCAGTCATGATATCTGGGGCAGAGGAAAGGATAGAAATCAAAATCCCATGTAGGTAACTCAGTGCTTCCAGAAAAACAGAACATAGATGAACTTACCTGTTAAAGGCTGATTGATCTCTGCCAGCCTTGGATCTTGCCTGTTCACTTATTTGATGCCAGATCATAGAATCATATAATAGTTAGGGTTGGAAAGGACATTAAGATCATCTAGGTCAAACCCCCCTGCCATGGGCAGGGACACCTCACACTAAACCATGTCACCCAAGGCTCTGTCCTACCTGGCCTTGAACGCCGCCAGCAATGGAGCATTCGCAACTTCCCTGGGCAACCCATTCCAGCACCACACCCTCCAATAGCAGTCTGTAGGGCTTAGTTCTTCAGGGATTACCATTGACATCAAAGAGCAAGATGTCTTTCAGGGAAGCAAATCAACTGTGGAGATGATACTGATGAAACAGCTACAGTGACGGTTGTATGATTTATTCCACCTAGGATCCAGCTCAGAAGAAGGAAGACTGGCTAGGTCCTTTCTTCCTGTGCCTTTCTTGAGAAACCTTCCTTTTATTTTTGCTTGCCTTCATTGGGCCTGTTGCTGTTATAATCATACAGATGCTGTCATTTGTGTATGCTGGGATCTTACTTATGCTTGTCTCATTTGTAAGCAGGCACTGAGATCAGAGTGTGCTTATTTAGTATTCATGGATGAAATGAGCAACCTTCAGCCTGCTGATGATAGAGGTATGCCACAAAGAGCTTAACTAAGATTTCTGCTGCTGAGCATCTGCTTGACAAGAGACTGCTTGGAGTGCAGTTACAAGGATAAGCAGGAAAATTTCTCTCTCAGAGAGGGGAGAGAGGAAAAAAAGGAAATTTCATGTGCACTAAGATGTATTATGGATTTTATCTAGTATTTCTTCATGGCAGAACAGAAGATGCTTCTCTTTGATTCTCTGTCCATTTTAAAGGAAGTTCTGCCCACTTTTCATTTGAGCATATATTGCTGTGCAGCTGAATCTTTCTGGCTTTTCTCTTTTTGCGTCTTCCATGATTGAAGCTGGTTCTCATGGGGCAGAGAAAAGCGGTGGTTTCTTGCCCAGCTGTATACTTTTGGCACAGAAGTTGTCAGTGCTGAATTTTTGGCCTGCTTTCTATAGGTAAACCCTATCTGCAGCCTCAGATTGGAGCTAAATCATAGAATCATAGAATCATTAGGGTTGGAAAAGACTTAAGATCACCTAGTTCCAACCCCCTGCCATGGGCAGGGACATCTCCCAGTAAACCATGCAACCCAAGGCTGTGTCCAATCCGGCCTTAAACACCGCCAGCAATGGAGCATTCACAACTTCCCTGGGAAGCCCATTGCAGTGCCTAAACACCCTTACAGGAAAGAATTTCTTCCTCATATCCAATCTAAACTTCCCCTGTTTAAGTTTGAACCCATTACCCCTTGTCCTCTCACTACACTCCTCATGAAGAGTCCCTCCCCAGCATCCCTATAGGCCACCTTCAGATACATGATGCATTGTAGTTAATCAGACCTTTCTGGTGAAATGGGACTCTGAAAATACAAGCTACTGGTTTGCCTTTGTGTTGGCCCTTGGGGAGAGAGAAGTTCAGACGGTTGTTAGGCTGTTAGTTGTGGAGACCTATTCACTTGCTTGTGTGCTGGCAAAGGGACAGCCATTAGAGAAGGCTGGTGTATATGGATGCGGATGTACATGGCAGGGCATTGTGCTTTGATTAGAAGTGAAAATAAAATGATGAAATCAAATCCATGAGGCTACATGGTTTAGAAAACTTGCTGGGTGAAGTTGAAAGTGTATGGGCTGTTTATGTTTGTTAGCACTGCGGTAACATACAGGGCTCTAAAATGGCTGACTAATCGCTGCAAATGCTTAAGGGAAGACAGGCACCCTGTCCTGATGCAAAACAAGAATCTTTCTTTCATTCTGAAGCCTCCCCAAGGCCAACAGCATAGAGTTCAATTCTAGCAGTAAGATGTTTGCATGGAAAATTGCAGTAAGAAATCTGTGGCAGCTGCAGAGAGAGGAAAAGCTCTTCAGCAGTTTCTGATGGTCACCAAATTTTTGAGGGGACCTGGAAAAGAAACGACAGTAAGCAGGAAAGCTGGAAGAAAGTGAGGGACAGGTCTTTAGTAGGTTGTCACTGGCTTGCCTCCTGTTAGAGGCTATATGCAAATGCTTTTCTGTTTGAGCATCATGGTCCCCTCTTCGAACATTATATGATAATGCTCAGAGAGGAAAGACAGGGAGTAGAGGCTGGTGATGAGACTCAGAGACAGATACAGGTTCTAGTGTTCTCAGGAATGAGAATCCACCATTTCTCAGGCCCTCGGAGAGGTGAAATGGTCCATAATGTGGTGACTATGGGACATGAGTCTCTCAAAGCTGCAGAGTTTCTACTCCCACTTCCTACATCTGCAGATGCCCCATGCTGAGGCTCTTCCAAGTTCTCTAAATCTCCTCTTTCATTGGTGGGGCAGGCAGCACTCTGCTTAACCTTGGACACTCCTTTTTAGGAGACTGCAACTCTTCACTGCCTTCGTATACTCATTCCTTGCGCTGAAATCAGGTGCTTGCTCAAGGATACGCAGAACCTTGAAATTTTGCTAAGTAACGTATTTGAGAACTATGTTTGTGGCAGTATTATTTTCTCACCTATGGCTTGATAGTGAGAGCTTGGATACAATCAGTTCTGTTTCTCTCTTTGGTAGGTTCAGGTTGGGGTACGTGTCTCAGGATGTAGAGCTTTGCCAAGAAGGCTGAGAATTTCCACAAGTTGCTGAGCAGATAAGCGTGTGGTTTGCTACAGGATGATTGCTGCAATTACAGACATCAAGGTTACTGGTGATCTTCCTATCATTGGTACAAATCACAGTGTGTACCAGAAACAAAATACTTCATCAAATTGTGTCTCTCTACTAGAGACAAATTGATAATAACGCTGTGCAATTAGGGAATTGATGCCCCCCTCCTTCTCCCTCCCTGCAGTTTTAAATGGGCTGATTCCAAATTGGGTGGATGCTGTCACTGCAGAACACACTAATGCAAGCACTAAATTTAATCTGATGACTTTGATGTGCAGCTTTTTTAAAATTTGGATTTGCCATTACATGCAAGAACAAAGCTGCTCAGCAATTTCTTCCATTTTTGCAGCATGATTTGGGACTTGCGGTTTATTTCCAGTGATACTGACCTTGAATGAATGTCAAACATGCAATATCAACAGAAATGCGGGATTTGAATCTTTGATAATTATCTTCTGTGGGAAAATCAAGAAAGAAACAAAGAAACCCAAGCATGGAATGGTGGAGCTGTCTCTTGAGATAATAGGAGGAATGAAAACTAAGGCAGACATCTATTAAAGGAATAGGGATGGCACGTCCAGGTGTGTCAATATTTAGTTTAGCTGAACTACCATGTCTCTGTGTCCCTGGATCCCCCTCTTCTCTTTCTGCTGTTGAGCACAGGCAAAGTTGACCAGCTGAAAAGAAATCTGAAACTTGTGCTTAAGGTAGTTGAATGGGAGATGGTTGTCCCAGCTGCTGAACCCTGCGTGTGCTTGGAAATGTCACTTATTCTCTAGGTTAGTTTGTGTTTCTCCCAGTCTCCTTCCATAGAAAGCAAAGCCAGGCAGAGCCAAATGTGATCCACAGGAACCTGAACAGTGACCTTCTCATACATGGAAAGGCATAGCTTTTCCTTTTCCTTCAGTCGCTCCTTCTTCTGCTTCTTGGTGCATGGCAGAACCGAACATGCATACTTAATGGACTTGAAAGTTTGTCCTTGGCTTGCTATTGGCAGTGAAATTTTCTTGTTTATTCTGTCTCCCTCCCACCATGTTGTTGCATGAGACGCTTTATCAGGGACTGCAATTGTAAGGTAAAGGATAATGGGTTCAAATTTAAACAGGAAAGATTTAGGTTAGATATAAAGAAGTTCTTCCCTGAGAGGGTGGTGAGGCCCTGGCAAGGTTGCCCAGAGAACCTGTGGCTGCCACATCCCTGACAGTGTTCAAGGCCAGGTTGGATGCAGCTTTGAGCAACCTGATCTAGTGGAAGGTGTCCTTGCCTGTGGCAGAGGGTTGGAACTGAATGAGCTTTAAGGCCCCTTCCAACCTAAACCAATCTGGGATTCTCTGATTTTGTGCAGTGTGAGACTTTCTGCGTGTCCCCTGAAGGTGTACACACTGTGGGGGACTGCCTGATCCCTGTTCAAGTCCCTGTTCCAGTCCCTGTTCCTAGTATATGGGCCCATTCCTTGGAAAGATGCATATTAATTAAAATTTTATTCTGCAAGAGGTCTTCGGAAAGGTTTTTCTAAACCATAAGGGTTTGGTTGTTTGGTTGTTTGGTTTGGTTGTTTTGGTTTTGGTTATATTTTTTTTCTGTGAAAAGATTTTAAATACACAGTTTACATTTTCTCAGCAATCAGGAAGAGACTCCTCGTAAACATGAAGGATTTCATGAGACTAAGACATCATATCCAAACAAACGTATTTTTAATCTTTGACAGCCACTTATTATTTTGCTGGAGTTAAATGTATGGATGCTATTTCTCCCTGATAGACATGTTGCTCTTACTGAGTAAATGTTTTGTTCTTTGTGAATGAATGTATTTCTCTTTGTAGTTTCCTCCAAATTGATTTTTTAATTAATTAAAATAAATTTTATTTTAAAAACTTCAAACAAACAAAATATAAACAATCAAAAAATTGAGGAGAAGGAGAAAACATTCAGAAGTTTTGGCAACTGCCATCATATCAGCATAGCTGCTCTTGCTGACGGCTCCAGTTGGTAATAAAACTGCTTGGGAGAGTGTTTGGAAAAACCATGGAGTCTGTTAGAAATAGACAAATCTGCCTTTCATTATTTATCATTATCATGATGATTATTATTATCTATATTTAAAACACTTCTTTTGTGACAAAGTTTCCCCTCTATATTTTTCTTACAGTTTAAATATCTGCAGTTCCTCTTCCATGTCAGCCCAGCTGCACTGTGACAGATGAAAAGGAGCAAAAAAAAGAGGAAATTTGTAATTACATGGAGATACATTAAAATGCTGAGGAAAAAATTTAAGAAGGGAAACAAATGCTCTTTCTAAATACATGAGAGAGGTAAACACTGCAGTACAGGAAGACCTACTTGCGGTGAAGGACAATATTGGTAAAAGAATAACATAAATAAATTGACCCTGAGCATACTAGAGTCAAGAATTAGGAGAGAGTTTTGGACAAGTGGAAAAGGAGACAGGTTCTGGGGGAGTCTGACAAAATGGAAGCCAGGTCTCATGTCGGTTTCAAATAATCAGTGTAATTGTGCATGCCCAGAGATATAGCGACAGTGAGGCAGGAAATAATTCTGTATTCTGAGCACCCCTATAGAAAGCAGACAATGTCTTTGACTCTTCAATTGAAAGACAATTCTAATAACAAAACTTTAAAATCTTTAAAAGGGGCTTAGTTTTTACATTCAGTTTTGACGTTATTACAAAATATGGTAGTCTCTGATGGGATCCAGGGGTCTGGTCCAGCTCAGTGGGAGGCAGCAATATGCCCCTCTGCGTGAGGTTGTCATGGAGTCTTGTAATCATGCAATGGTTTGGGTTGGAAGGGATCTTAAAACTCATCCCATTCCAAATCCCTGCCATGTTCAGGGACACCTTCTTCTAGACTTCCACAAGCTGTGCCAGGGCTTCACCATCCTCACAGGGAAGAATTTCCCTCCATTGTAACTTCTACCCACAGTTTACATGGAACAGTTTACACAGTTTACCCACAGTTTAGTTTTGAACAGTTGTCAGAGAACAAGCTATTCTGGCTTCCTCAGTGACAATATTTACTTTTTTACGTGTGATGGCAGATTATTAGACTCAGTTTACATTCCTCACTTTATGCTCCTGCTATCTACCCTGACTATGACCTGGACGTAGGCTCACATTCCAGCGACTTAAATCTCTTCCTAGGTGGGCACTTCAGGAGGATGCAGTACGCTCGCTTTACCCCCATGAAAAGAGGCATTTTTTATATGCAGGACTGAATTGCCTGGGCTCAAATGCCTCCTGTAATATTATGAGGCTGATAACTTTCCATCCAAGTCTCCTTAAAACTTTTGAATTACTCCAGGAGTACCTACCCAAAGGAAAACCTTCAGCCACGGCTTACAGGCAGATCGTTGCCATAGCAAAGTGTTTGCTTCTGGGAGTGAAGAAGAAGGTGCCATCCCATTCTGCTGACTGCATCTGGTTGTGTGACCAGGCAGAGATGCCACTGCAATTCCCCTTTTCTGGTTATGTGTCTTGAGGTCTCCTGACATGGTGACAATGACATGCCTCCTGCCTGAGACACTCAATTAGGACTTCTGGTTTTGCTTTTTGACTGCTATCTGTTAAAACTTTCCTGGTGGTACTGGTTCCTCCTGGACCTCAGTTCCATTCTTCAAGGACACTGTTCATGTGTTCTTGCTATGCTGGCTGCTGCACTAACAGTTGCTTAAAACAGGTGAGGAAAACCCATCCTCTCGATTAGGAACGCCGGCCAGAAATTCTGCTTCCACACCAGCTACAGTGAAGACAAAGCGGCTACAGTTTCAACTCTCCTTCACGCCTTGAATCCTATCAATGCCGAGTATTTCAGCTTCAGTGCTGCTTGAATTCCAGCCAACTATTGTGAATTGGCTACCTGAGTTGTTAACACCCATTATTTTATATCTTACTTGTAGACATGCTGTCTATTTGCTGTTTTTTAAGTGATTATTTTTCTGATATTTATTTGGGGCTTAGTTTTGTGTGTATTTTGCTATGTCCTGTGAAAGACTAGGTCTTTTTTATGTGCTTAGAAATTAAAATTAAGACAGCAATCTAACTAATCTAGCCCAAAAGAGACAAACTCTGCACGACCAGTGAAACACAGGGCCTGATTCTGCACAACAGGGTCCTGAGACCTCACAGGTAGTGTTATATCATACAGCATAATGTAATTCACAAATCTCAGCTGTCCTAAATATGGATTTATTTTTTTGGCAGATCTGTCAGCCTACAGCAGCTGAAGGCAGCATTCCTACTAATTTCTTGTAGATAAGAGTAAAAATCATCACAAGGTTTCTTTTCCCTTTCTCCTTAACACCTTACAAAAATCCCTTCAAAATCTCATGGGTTGGAGTATTTTCTGTTTCTACACAATCTGAAAAGGGTAGGTCAGATCTACCTCTGCTGAATGTGCATAGAAAAGGTATTTGTGACTCATTATTAGGGGACTGGCTATCAAGACACAGTGTTACTTACGTAAGGTCTCAAACATACCCGAGTGCAGCACGGATGCTTTGGAGTGAAGCAATTATCTATTTTGCTCCCTTAAGAACAGAGTGACACAGATTCTTTCTTCTTTTTTCTCTTTTTTCCTTTTCCTCACAGGGTGGCCCACTTAGTTGATTAAACTGCAGCTCGATTATAACAGGTTGTGTTGCAGTTGGGAATAAAGCAGATCTAAAGAGACTAGAGCTGATAAAGTAATTTTTTCTTTTTTTTTTTCCCGAGTTGGTTAGCTGGAAATTAAGTGAAAAGCATTAGATTTAGCAGTTTTGGGTGACAGATATCTCACAATAGCCTTTGCTAGCAGCAGGGAATGTAAAAGTGATGTAGAGAAAAGTTGTGCATTTCATGGTAATTTAAAAAAATAAAAGGTAATGGTCTAATTTCAAATAAGAGACTTGAAATAGGCTTTAAATCCACAATAATCCCAAAGTCAGGAAATGCAGTGACAATGTGAGTCTGATACTTTTCTGAAGTTAATACACAAAACACATTTACACTTGCACATTATTTATTATTTTGGTGTGCCTGCAAATTCTCTAATAAATCATCAGAGGCATTAGGAGGACAAATAAGTCATCCAGGTAGAGTCTTAGAAGGACAAGACCAAGATCCAGCTGAAAACAACCCATCCAAAACATTCTTCTTAATAGAAATATCCTTTACTTTAAGGACATGACAATCCAGGTAACATGTGGTCCGTGATAAAGAATGCTGTATTTAATGAAACCTGAGCATCAGCTCAGTGTTGTATTTGTTTTCTTCTCTGTTTTTTCCTCTCATTTAAACCTCAGGGAGCAGAAGAAAAGCAAATCTGTTCAGTGCAGGAAAACCGGAAATGTAAAATTCCTCTTCCCATCAAGTTCAAGGAGTAAAAGGATCCAATGAGAGCTCTTAATCCCTGCCTGAAGACATGTGCAGTCAAACTGTACTCCTAGGTATATATTTCTGGGTAGGTATCTTCAGCAGGGATGAAGCAGTGGATGGAAAACAGCACCAGATTTATTCATGGACTCCAAGTGGTGGGAGGAGAACCTTCTGTCTCTTTGGGCTGGATGTTTAGCAAGGCTTCTGGCCATGTCATTGCATCACCTGCAACTGAACAGCCTTCACAGCACTGCCACCTGCACATTCGTCCTGCTCTTATTTCTGTCCCTGACAGTGTGGAAAGCTGATGCTGTGAATATATATTCTGATGGGAGAACAGAGGAAGCCTGCCCATTCCTGCTCTGGAAAGTCCCATTTCCCAAGCTGAGCTATAGTGTACTGTCTTGCTGCTCACTTACTACTTCAGGTACTGAAAGTGGTCTCAGAGCTGCAAAGTCTGTTCTATGCAGTGTGAGACAGACAATCTCCTTTCCTGCCTGGGTTCATTTTTGGCTTCAGCAACACATGAAAGAAGCATCTACCTGCATCAAAATCTGCCTTTGATACTTTGGAGCATAAACAAGTTCCTAGGGGATCTGGGAAGAGTTAAGGGAGAAGAGCCTGGGAAAATCCTCCTCCCTGTATATATGCCGAACTTCCTGGTATCAGGGAGTAGTGGACTAGTAAGGAAGAAATATGCAAATATTCTGTGAGATACTCTATGAAGCTGATGGCTGAGTTCATCACTTATGAGACGACCTAGATCTCCTCCAAGTGCCTCTCACTTAGAGCAAAAGAGAAAGATCACACTCTTCTGTCTTCAAACAGTTAGTAAAAATAAAGCGTTATTTGTCTTTGTAGGGAACTTTTCCTCCATTGGGAAAGATTAATCAGCAATACCAGAGAAGATAAAAGCCAGTCATGTAATTTGAAGGCCTTGAAGGCCCCGAAAGATTACTTGCATTAAAGATGACTGTAGTCAAGGGGAAGGCCATATTGATTTCAAATGGTCTGAGCTCCAAGTGAAATTTGAAAGCATTGGTGGTACACTTACACATGACCTTAGGTACTTTTATTTTGACTTTCAAGATTAATTTTCTGCCCTTTCTCAGTGGCTAACATACACAGGCATTGAAATTGCTGTATCTTGCAGTCTACTCTTTTTTTTTTTTTTTTTTTTCTCATTTCATGAACCCTCCTGTCAGGATGCTATCTCTGTTTTACTTTGGTGCTCAGATAGCACTAAAGTCACTTGTTAGGGCCTGTTCTTCCTGATGTTCTCTTATGAGGACGGTGGTGGGAAGGAGGAAATGGAACAGCAAATCTTGTCTGAGGGCTCAGCACTCCAGTTTTCCACCAATAAACTTGTTCCTGTCTTTGGACTGCTGCAACTTCTTCCTTGTAACAATGTGAGTAGATACTGGTGCTTGTTGCTGCTTAGATCTAGCAGTGATAGATAAACACAAATAAATGATACCCTGTGAATTCACGCAGAGCAGCAGTCTGGATTACAGGGCTAATATGTCCATGGTGCTACTGAAAGAGCTGGTGTGAGCTGCTAGTGGAGAGTGTAAAGGTTAATGCTATCAGAGACATTAATCCAGTGAGCTTTAGTCCTGTCTTTGCTCATGATAATATGGTAATTTTGTGGTGAATTGGATTCACCGTGGAACTGCAGTTACTAGTACTGGGGCCGTGTATGTGCAGTTTCCCCTGAGAAAGACCTTGCCTTGGGTTTAGCGGGAAAGCATGGTGACCTTTGACAGAAACAATAAATCACAGAGTGGTTTGGGTTGGAAGGGACCTTAACGCTCATCCAGTTCCATCCCCCTGTCATGGGCAGGGACACCTTCATCTAGACCACATTTCCCCAATCCCTGTTCAAACTGGCCTTATATACTGCCAGGCATGGGGCAGCCACAGCTTCTCTGGGCAACCTGTGCCAGAGCCTCACCTCCATCACAGGGAAGAACTTCCAAATGCCTCATCTCAATCTCCCCTCAGTCAGTTTAAAGCTTTTGTCCTGTCCCTACAAGATTTTGTCAAAAGCTTCTCTCAAGCTTGTTGGTTTCTTTAGGCACGTGGGAGCTGCTTTAATGTCTCCCCTGAGACTTCTCTTCTCCAGGCTGAACAAACCCTGGCTGCACATCCTTACTTAGAATGGGGAATGATCTCCTTTATGTGTGGGACATGCTTTGGAGTTTCCAGCAGTAAGCACGCAGACCTGGTTCATGCGGTGACAGGGTACCTTCTACTGCTGCTGGGTGTACTACACCGTGGACCACAGCTGATGGACCCTGCCCACAACCCCAACTCCAGCAGATCTCTTTCTATCAGAAAGCCCATTGCATCTTTTGAAGAGCCATAATGTGCTCAGAGGACATTTTCCCTCTATTTGTTGGATGTGCTCATTGCCACACAGAAAAATCACCAGACTGGCTTTGCTATACTCAACTTTGCTGAGAAGGTGACTTCACTGTCCCTCCCACTGGTGTGTGCACACAGTAAATGCCGAGTATGATTGCTGTACAGGACATTGGCTATGAGCAAGTATGAACCCTTCATTGACTCTATTGATTGTAGAGAGTAGGCTCAGTGTAAACAATCCCTCTTATCCACCATTCCCCGTAATTTTCATTACATGTGCACATTTGTACCAGGGAATCAGAGACTTGCCTTGATCATATCACTGACAGTCTTGGGGGAGTTAAACTCAGTTCAGGGTTTAAGCAGAGGGACTTGAGGTTCTGTATGTCTCGGCAAATGCTCACTGCTCATGTTTGCTAACCTTTTAATTAGAGAGCCAAATAGAGAAAGTGGCAAGAAGTAACTGGCTTGAAACACAAAACCCTCAACAGAGCTTTCATTTTAACAAGGTTCTTACTCCCATTCTCTTTAAATACAAAGCCTTTATAGGAGAGACAACTCCATGAGTCAGTCTTCATTAAGACATGCACTAGAACTGGCCGTAACTTTTTTCTTTGGTTGGTTTTGGTTTTTTTTTCTCTCTCTCAAATTCACTCCCATGCCCTCAAAAAAACTGCAGGGAACACACACTGGGGCGGTGGGAGGAGAGAGGAGTTCTGACATAATATATCTTCTCCTCAGATAAGCTAGCCTAACCTTGCATTCTTTGTTGCTCAAGGGTTGAAAGCACAACACTTGTAATAAGACACTCAGGGACTTGGCTGACTTTTGGCTGACTCTGTGGCCATGAGCTAATGCCCATTTGGTAAATAAGGCAAAATTGCCTATGCTTTCCTGGTCTGTTGCACTATGTAATTTTTCACAGGGAATGTGGGAAGTCCTATCTGTTTCATAACATATTCTGGACCTCTAAGGCATCTTTGGGAGCAGAAGGTGTGAGCAGAGAGCTTTTTCCTTTCTGTCCACCATCACATTATTCCACTGTCAGAAGCAGAGCTACTAAGCCTTTAGCTCTCATTTCTGGCATGTCATTGACTTCTGGCCCCAAATGGCTGTTAATTGTGTGACAATTTCTCAACATTGGCAGCAGACCTCTGATTTTTAGCCAGCTCAGTCTGGCTTATACATATAGCAAGCTCTATGCGTATCAGTGTGGTTATATTTAGTCATTTGATGAGTGAAGTGTGTGCCTGAACCCAGCATGCTTTTCTTCCAAGATTGTGCCTGTAGCCACAAATGTGTGAGAGGAAACCAATTGGATAGACACTGTTTACTGCTTTTTTGGGGCGCAGCTTTTAGTTTTCCAGTGCAGTGTCATGGCAGAAGTTGGCTAGACTTCAGCTGCGATGGTCTATTCAAAAACCAGTGGTGGTGTGGTTTCACTGCTGCTCAATCTGTGCCTGACAGATAAACAGAAGCACAGATACATGGCTGTGTGTTGCACACTGGTCAGCCACCATGACACCAGAGGATCTAGGGAGTTGAAGTGGTTTTGGTGAGAGAAAGTATTTGTCATAAAATGTTTATCGTTAATCTAAAATTCAGCTTAATTAACCTGTGGCAGACTCATCTGTGTAACTTTCCTGCTGATGCATTTAATCTCCTGAACAAGCTCATTAATACACTCTGATGGATGGGCCAGTTTGACAATGGGAAGTAACACAATTAATCTTAAATACAGACTATTTCATTATGTAACATTTTAAAATTGTTGTTTCCTTAAGCAGCACCTCTGGGGAAAATTTACAGCTTCTTCCTATGAGTAAGCATGTGTTCCTTCTCTGGCGTAAAAGGTGATAATGAAGTCTTTCGCAGGATCTGTGGTAGTTTCTTGCTAGAGAAAAATGAACTAGAGCACTGGGAATCTATTCTGGCCACTAATGAAAGGAACGGAGTGAAGGTCCTTTAAGCATTTTCAGCAGAACACAATCATTCAGAGTGGAATGATTGGCTGCCTGATATACTCACATAATGTCAGGATGAGGCAGAGCTGTATTTAGTATTTCTTCTTTTTAATCTGCAATATGAGCTATTTCCTGGCATACTGCATTGATTTGCATCTCATCTCTATCTTGTATAATTGTAGAGGCAGGACAAAGCCTAATCTAGTCTTATTTTTCTTGTGTCTTCCGTGCCTTAGCCATGACAATAATTTATATCTCTGTCATCTCCTTTTTGACAGAGCTGCTGGTGGATCTACACTCCCTTTTGGGAAGCATGCACTTGTGCAACTGAATATTGCTCTTTTGGTAGACAACTTTGGCTTTGTGCCCATCCTACTTTATGCAATTATTTAAGTGCACTGCTAATGCTAATTTTGCCCTGCTAGCTTTCCAGCATGAAGACAAAGAACTGTAGGAAGGCTGTTGTGCTTGAAAGCTACTGTTTTTTTCCCTGGGTAATGCAAAAATATTCAATCTTGTAACAAGCCATGCATGTCTAACTTCTTTACTTTCCCCAGTTTACACCTACAATACAGCAGCAATGGAATCAGTGTCTGTGTTGTCATTCAAGTGATTAATTAAAATGAGGGATAGACCTTTCAGAGAAGTCTCCCTGCAGCACATCCTTCCAACCTGAGAGCAAATCAATTATGCATCATCTTCCAGACTTAACAAAGCAATACAAGTCGTCTCCAGGAGACTTTTTATTGTTGCTTCTACAAACATACTGATTAATACAACTAACTCAGCTAATCATCAGATTCTGAGGTCCCCTCAAAGAATTAATGTGAAGTGATCTTCTAAGGGATCTCCCAATAGACACTGGTTTCCCTTCAGGAGAATGGAGAGAGCACAGCCAATATTACTCAACTATAACTACTGGATGCTCATATCAATTGAGATGGATCCCATTAAGATTGTCTTCTTGGGAGAAGGGTCTGAATTGTTACAGCTACAGTTTAGATTAGATAGAAGTGTTTACAAAAAGAAGGTCTGTTCTTGCTTTCATGTCTCCTAACCAGAAGTCAGCCTTATAGCTTCATTGCAACTGTTTACTCTTTTCTTCCTGTGTGTGCGCCTGTTAGACTTTGTAGAGAAATGGAACGAGATGTGCTGAGAGATGACAGAAGGGTTTTAGAGTAATAAGGAGTTATTCTAACAGCAGAATTTGGAGCTGTTATTATCCTAGAACTGAGATATGCCCCTAATCTTCCAGAATTTAGATAATCTTGCTGGTAAAGCATCTATAAGGTTTCTGATTGGTGCTAAAACTCATGGCAATAAAGTTTTATCTATGTTAAGTCTTCTAATATATTACCTCCTTTATAGGTGCAAGGAACAGGTTACTGCACATTAATATTGCTGCTATTACCCCTCTCTGTGTGTTCTTCAGTCTGGTTAGATGGGTGCTGATCGTCTTTTCTTGAACAAAGTGAAGACTTCAATCAGTATGGAAGTCCTCCCAAAAGAATGCTGTGTTAGTGTAGTATTTAGAGCAGGAGGCATCTGGCCCTTAATTCAGTATGCAAGAGGCAGTGTGGATGTAGTCTCATGTATTTCAGTGACATTGGTTTGTATTTTGATGGAAAAGAAGACATAACAAGCATAGAATCATAGAATATTTAGTGTTGGAAAGGACCTTAAGATCATCTAGTTCCAGCCCGCCTGCCAGGGGCAGGGGCATCTCCCACTAAACTGTGCCACCCAGGCTCTGCCCAACCCGGCCTTGAACACCACCTGCGATGGAGCATTCACAGCTTCCCTGGGCAGCCCATTCCAGTGCCTCACCGCCCTTACAGTGAAGAATTTCTTCCTCATATCAAGTCTAAACTGCCCATGTTTAAGTTTGAAGCCATTACCCCTTGTCCTCTCACTACAGTTCCTCATGAAGAGTCCTTCCCCAGCATCCCTATAGCCTCCCTTCAGATACTGGAAGGCTGCTATGAGGTCTCCACGCAGCCTTCTCTTCTCCAGGTGGAACAGCCCCAACTTTCTCAGTGTATCTTCGTACGGAGGGTGCTCCATTCCCCTGACCATCCTCGTGGCCCTCCTCTGGAATTGTTCTGACAGTTCCATGACCTTCTTATGTTGAGGACACCAGAACTGCACACAATACTCCAAGTGAGGTCGCATTAGAGCAGAGAGAGGAGCAGGATCACATCCTTCAACATGTTGCTCATACTCCTCTTGATGCAGCCCAGGATGCAGTTGGCTTTCTGGGCTGCAAGCTCACATTGAAGCCAGCTCATGTTCATTTTCTCATCGACCAAAACCCCCAAGTTATTCTCCACAGGGCTGCTTTGAATCTCTTCTCTGCCCAACCTGTAGCTGTGCCTGGGATTGCTCCCACCCAGCTGTAGGACCTTGCACGTATCATGGTTAAACTTCATCTCCTCAACTCCATGTCCTGAGGATTTCGAATTTGACAATCTCATGATCACTGCAACCAAGGCTGTTCTGGAGCATCACATTCCCCACCAGTCTCTCCCTGTTGGTGAGGACGAGGTCAAGCATGGCACCTCTCCTTTTCAGCTACTCTTTTACTTGCAGAAGAAAGTCGTCTTCCACGCAATTGAGGAACTCCCTGGATTGCTTGTGCCGGGCTGTACCATCTCTCCAACAGATATCAGGGTGTTTGAATTCCTACACGACAACAAGGGCTTGCGAATGTGAGGCTGTTCCTGTCTGTCTATTGCATGCTTCATCCACCAAGTCCTCTTGAGCAGGTGGTCTGTAGTAGATTCCCACGGTAATGTCTCCCATCTCTGTTCTCCCTCTAAGCCTGACCCACAAACTCTCTGTTGACTGCTCACCTGTCCCCAGACAGAGTTCCGCACTCTCCAGCCTATCCCAAACATAAATAGCTACTCCTTTCCCCATCTGCCTGACCTGTCTTTCCTAAAGTGACTGTAACCTTCCATTCCAACACACCAATCGCCGGTGCCATCTCACCATGTTTGTCTGATGCCTATTAGATCATATCCCCGTACACGTGCACACATCTAATTCCTCTTGTTTTTTCCCCATACTATGGGCATTTGTATGGAGGCATTAGCCATTTCTAAGTGCATTGTTTCCCTTTAAATTTTTTTAGTTCTGCATATGTATACCAGTCACCTGGAAATATCATAGCAATAAGAAGGAGAATTTTCTGAAACAGTGTGGGGAGTGTTTCTGTATTGGTGGAGAAATCTGAAGTTGTGGTAGTTGAAGTGGAAGGAAAAGATCTTTTCACAGACTTTTCACTTCCAAAGCTGGAAGTCAGCCAGATACCACACAAATTCCCTACAGAGTCTCTTCTGGGAATTGTCATCCACCCACAGCCCCGCCATTTGGGCAAATCGGTGATAAGCTGAAAGCACAGGGAAGCAGCAGACTTTCTGCTCCATGGTTTGTCGAAGAGGCCCACGCTAGCATTAGGGCTAGAGCTGTTAAACTGAAAGTAGGATTGGAGCTGTTAAATTGAAAGCAGCTCCAGGATATGGTTTGTATGAATCTATTTATATTTTCACTATCCACACTGGCTTTTTTGGTACTTGCACCTTCCCAATAAGAGTGTGGCCACACAAGGAAACACTGCAGCACAACTAGAAACCTGCCCAGGACAGGAGTGAAAATGAGAAAGTGGTATACTTCTTTTGGTTCTCTTAGCTATATGAATGCAAAGGCAACATATATGAAAAGGCGAGCAGATGATGGATGTTCCTGTAGCTGGTCTTTGGGAGCAACAATGGTAATAGTCCTGGTTCCCTTTGTTCTTCCAGACGGGATCATCAGTTATACTTCTGAGATAAATGCAGAACCCCTGTCAGAATGAACAAGGGGCTGAACTTGCACAGTGTCAGAATAATGAAGATGAAAGGTGAGGATATAGGGGAAAGAAGCTGAGATGCCGTGTTCTCAAGAAGTATGTTTACAGGATTGGAAAAAAGAGATGAGGGGTGTATGCTGGGAGTATGTCCATTGAACAGTTGCCCAAAGCTGCTGTGAATAAGATATTTCAATTCATCACATTTGCACTTCACCTGAATAGCAGTAACTGGCATGAATTTGTAAGTGGTGCGTTCAGTTTGAATATGCCCACCAGTCTGACACCACTTGAAGTTTCTAGCCTAAAGAGGCAGGCAGCTCTTCTTAATTCTGCCTGCTATTACGCAGAAGCATCTAAACCCATCAGGTACGTCATGATCTGGGACTACTTTTAAGCTTTTTTTTAGCAGCTTTGGTATCTAAACCCTTTTTTTTAGTGCCAGCTGTTAGGTGTGATTTTTCAGCCGCTGTGGCCAAAGTAGTGTTCGCTTGTGTGTATGTTGGCTACATGGTGGTAGGATAAGAGTTTTTTCTGTAATGGAGAAGAGTGCACTGAGTTCACAAAGCAAGTGGACCTATTCTGTCCTTTCAAAATTGGGTAACTGGAAATTTATTGTTCGTGTTCACAAATGGAAGAAACAGAATGTGACTCAAGGATTAATTAGCTTGTCCTATTTGTGGTGGTAGTCACACTTGAGGCATTGCACTCAGCAAAGGATGACTTCAAGAGCATCCGTATTACTCTCTACTAGTGGTGTTCTCTTTCATGCTTGAAGCTGGGTTTTTGATTTTGTTTTATTTTTGGCAATAAGCACAAATAACTGCAAGGAGCTATTTTGTTGCTGCTAACTGTTCCCCGATCTCTCTGTCTGTCCGTAAGCCAATGTCTATCAGCCTTGCCACAGACTTAAAGAAGGAGGGGAGAGGGACAAGCATCAGCTTTTAGCAGTTTTGTTGGTTCTTGCCATAACAGTGTAAGTTGTATCTTGACCTTGAAGCATTACTTTCTCTGCAAGCTGAATAACTGAATAACTGTTTTGTTTAACATAAGATAATGAAGATCACTGGGATTCCTCTGATGGCAGCTGATGATCTGTGGCTTTAACCTGGAAATGCTTTAAATTGTTTTCCCTCAGACTTTATTTCCCTATCTGAAAGAAACATTTCAAAAGTTAAAATGGTCATTAGAAGGTAAAAAACAAAGGCTAAAATGTAAGTATATGTGTGGCTCCTTTGTTAGGCTGGGACTCTATAATTTTTTATAAACAATGAGGAACTTGGAACTTGCCAGGCTTTTGTAGCCACTCTTCCCTCGTTATCTTGGACTACACTGAGATCTGTGCATGATAGATGTCTGAACGTGAATGCAGAGCTAGTGTCAGCTGGCAAGAACACGGGTGAGAACAATGATGTGTTGAGACTCCTGAGGAGACCAAGGCTGCAACCATCAATTGCTAACTCCCTTTATAGGACAGGCTTTAAGCTTTGTTTCTTGCAGCCGCTGCCGTTTATTCTTGGCAGCAGAGAGTCCTGTTCTCCCCTTTTTTTTAATATTTGTTGTTTAGCCCACTGAAACAGTGTGCAGTTAGAAAATTTTCCAGCCACTGTTCCAGGTCATGTTCCATCTCTCTTTGCATCAGTGCTCCATCTCCAATAATGCTTCAGATACAGCTGTGTTTCTGGGCTCTTTTACACACCAGATTTAAAACCGTGATAAGCAGCTGCGAGTTGGAATTGAGGCTTAGGGGCTCATTAGCTCACAGAGACACTTGTATTTCCATTTGCGTTTTGGGGGAGCTTATGATACCCTGTAATTACAATGTCTGAAGACTCTCCGTCCTCCTGGGCCTGAGTAGCCACTCATTTTCTGCTCACTTGATTACTACCAGCAAAATTAACCATTTGTTTGGAAAGAGCCTAACTTCCTTGTACCATTGACAGCCAAAGAGGTGACATCCACCCCTGCAGGCGCTAGAGCATGTCTTCAGATGATCAGGGGAATGGAGCACCTCCCGTATGAAGAGAGGATGAGAAAGTTGGGGCTGTTCAGCCTGGAGAAGAGAAGGCTCTGTGGACACCTCAAAGCAGCCTTCCAATATCTGAACGGGGCCTAGAGGGATGCTGGGGAGGGACTCTTCATGAGGGACTGTAGTGATAGGACAAGGGGTAAAGGGTTCAAACGTAAACGGGAAGTTTGGATATGAGGAAGAAATTATTTACTGTGAGGGTGTTGAGGCACTGGAACGGGTTGCCCAGGGAAGTTGTGAATGCTCCATCGCTGGTGGTGTCAAGGCCAAGGTGGACAGAGCCTTGGGCTTACAGGTACAACACTCACCAAATCGTTCCCAGGAGTGTGGGATGGACAAGTGTATATTCATAAATGATCCACGTCACAAAGTTTGGAGTCATATGGGCATCCCCAGTGAGGGTCCATCCTCAGAGATGTCATATAGGGAAGCACCTACAGAGAAGCTAATCTTGGGTAAATAGCCACTTAATTTTTATATGATTCTGGTGTAAACACAGGGGGCATAGGACATGATTCTCAGCTTTCTTCATCACCACAGCTGGCACCAGTGCTACCCTGTCAAGTATGTCTTGGCTGCTGGGTAGCTAACTGGGGATATTCTGGGCTCTTGCTGAGTTCATCAGGAATATCTGAGACTCCTGCTGAGCTCCCCAGAGCCCTGAGCTCATTAGGGAGGCTTTGGGTAGAGTGGCCTTGGAGGCACCCCCAAAGGAGACTCACAGCATTGTCAGTTGGTTTACTTGGTCACCTTTATGACCACTTGCCTTAACTCTTCTCTACAACATCCTATGTCTCCATTTCCCTAGGCCCCTGCTGTCTGCTTTCTTCAAAACTATGCTAAATTGTGTTAGAATAATGGATACAACTGCACAAAATTACTGCCTGCTTCTCCTGCCTTCTTAAAAATCATGGGTTTACTGTGGGGAAATAAGCAAGATAAGGCAAATCAGCTAGAGCCACCTAGCCATTAGGAAACCTGCTGTTAGTACTAAACGAATCATAGCTGTAACTCCAGGAGGGTCAAGATCAGTCCAAATAAAGAAGACTTGGCAAGCCTCAGCCCTGAGGTTATGTTGTGGTTTAAGCCCAGCCGATAACTCAGAAACATGACAGTGCTTTCTCACTCCCCTGCTTCTTCGTCTCCCTGCTTCTAGAGGCATGGGGAAGAGAAAGACTGTAACTTCCACGGGCTGAGATAAGAACAGACCAATAACGAAGGTATAACACAAAACCACTACTGCTACCACCAATAATAATAAAGATACGGAAATAACAAGAGAAGAGAATACAATTGCTCATCAACTACCGAGAGATACCCAGCCTGACCCGAGCAGTGATCTGGGCCTTCTGGGTAACTCCCCCCATTTTATATAGTGGGCATGATGTGCTGTGTGGTATGGAATACCCCTTTGGTTAGTTTGGGACAGGTGTCCTCCCTGCTCCTCCTTCCTGGCAGAGCATGAGACTGAGAAAGTCCTTGATCAGAGTAAACATTACTGAGCAGCAACTAAAACCACTGGTGTGTTATTAACATTGTTTTCGGGTAAAATACAGCACCGCACCACCTACTGAGAAGGAAAAAAATGACTGCAACTGCTGAACCCAGGGCAGGTCACTACACAGCTTATGCTCTGGTACTCACACTGGCAGTACTGCAAATAGCCATATCCAGCGAGAATGGGGACACATGGTTGTTTCCCATGGCCCCACACTAGCAATTGTGGCTGTTTATCTGACCCACAGCTTCCACCTGTGGCTTGGGTCTGATTGTTTCTCAGGTTTACTGCCTCTAGCTTCACTTGCAATAGCATAACATCCAATGCAGACATCCTGCTCTTAAAGTGCCATTAGCAGCTCTTTTTTTCAGGTTTTTGATGGAAAATTTAGCTCTACTATAAATTTAATTCAATTTGCACTGCAATGACTTGACCCTTCCATGCTGACCATTCATGCAGATGCAGATTACACTCATGTACCTGTGATGTAGGGCTCAGATTTTTTTTTTTTTGACATGGTTTTTATGATTACCAAAGTCACATTGGAAATGTTCCATGACTGCCATAATCAATGTCAGCTTGAATCTGCCAGTGTTTGTTATCAAGTCCTTGCAAGTGCAATGCATTATATGCTGTAGTAAACACTACACTAAGTTCTGTGGCATTTGCAGGATCCTGTGTTTGCTGTATTAATGAAAATGTGTGTGTTGTATTCTCTTACTGTGAAATTTGTTTTCATGCAAGATGCAGCAGAACCTCACCTCACGTGACCCATAGTAGAGACTCCTATGACAGCTTGCTATGGATCTGAGAAAGGGCCCATCTCGCATGTGGAAACTTAGAGCACTGATGAACAAATATATGTATGTCTGAGCAAGCAGCATCCAAAATGTAGCTGGAAAGTTGGTAAGGGTTAAAATGAAGAAGTGGAGGGTAATAAAAAGGGTACAAATATCTTTACTGTTAAGGGTTAGGAAGGCTTCTCCAAGAAAGATATACATAGCTTCTTGGTCAAACACTAATTATGGTTCTAACCAGCCAGAACCATCCCAAAGTGTGCAACAAGGACACACATCTGAAGACAGAGTTTGTGAGGGTGAACTACAGTTTTGACTTTCACTCTGCATGTAGGTTACTCATCCTGCGCTTCTTCTAACATGTACCAAAATAGATTGCAGGTCTCTAATCACCAGGACATATTCTCCATTGATGTTGGCTTCACAGAACTGCAGGTTAGTTCACAGGACGTAAGAACTCAGCTTTTACCTGTAGTTCTCAGAAGCAGCTGCTCCACATGCTTACTGGGGATGCAAGCTGACGAGTGTGTGTGAAAGAAGATACCTGATAATGATGGTCACAAATAGTTTGAGTCTTTTCTGCACTCTAGGTTAGAAATGTGAAGACACAATAATTACACTGGGACAAGAATTCTGCCTTGCAGTGAAGGGAAGTAACTTTTAGTATTTGCCATAGCAGTCCTATGGGAAAGCATTTGTTATAAATAAACCCAGGATGAACACACAGGGGATTCCAATAGGCACTAAGAAAAGTGCTAAGCAAGAAAGATTTCATCTTGTGATGACTCAACCTTGCTCAGTATGCAGGGGGATTAGCCTGGATCTTTGAAACTAAGTCGCAACCATGAAAGCTGAAAATCTTTACTAGAAATCCAGCCAGAATGAACACCAGGCAGGCAAACTTTAATACCGCAAAGTCTGTTCCTGTGCCTCTGCTCCTGTTAGTTCCTAGCAGCATCTATGTATCCGCCAACACTGGAATTCCCTCATGACTGAACTCCTGTTGTATTCCCTGATGCTGTTAAGTTTTACCATTCCTTTCAAACAGTGGCTGCACCAGAAATATCTGGAATCAGTTTTACCATTGTTAATAGTCAGTTCAAAAGGATATTAGATGGCAGGACTCTGGCAGATCAAATGGAAGGATCACCTAGCTCTGATTTGGCTCCAACAGTGGATGCATTGGGAAGAGAGCAACTGCCTAAGTGTAGTGGGGATCTGCTCAGAACATTGTCCAGCCTCCAGCAGATGTGTCTTTCAAATCCAGATGTTACCTCTGTGCGTATTTGATAATCATGGGGAATCTTTAATTTGGAGCCTTTACGTAAAAAAAAAAAATTGTAATGGGATTTGAGCAGAGACAAAAATTTGTTATTCTCCACCCATGTAAAAGTGTATCTCCACACCATTTTGTATTGAAATGGATTTGTCATTCAAAACAAAAAAAGCTCTGGTATTCTATAAGCTGTTAAAAAAATAGGAGAGTTTAAAAGGCTGTGAAAGACTTTGCATGGAGCAGTCTGTGCCTTTTACTTCTTTAGGTCCCAATCAAAGGCTCAAAGTGTTTGGACAGAAAGACTGGGTGATGTACAATTTGGGGTGACTAAAGAATTTTTACATATATTCTCCTTTGTGATAATGATGAGTGAGTTCTGTCAGCATAAAATTGCTATACATCATGCTCATTGTACAGGTAAGGGGCTTCATTGCGGTCAGCACTGAAATTCCTTGCATATTTCCTGGAAATCACTCACTTGAAAAGTGGAATGAGAAGAACTTTTGCTGGAATGGGGAGTTTGCAACACATTGGCTGTCCGTTTGTGTAACTGAGATAGATACATAATTAGCAAATCTTACCAAAAGCTGTTGCCTACTGTCATTTAGATGTTGGCTTTGGCTGTCCTTTTCTGCAAAGAGATGGGCAGATTTCTACCTACATCCTGCACCACTGAAGTTAAAGTGGGTTTGTTTTTTTTTAATTTCTGAAAAGGCTTAGCAAAGAAACAGAGACCTCTGTGATCTTATGCGTGTTGTGAGCAGCTCATACTCTTTGTTTCACCGCTGTCTTACATCATGTGTTCACAGTAGGGCCTTTTTACTTTTCTGGGATCCAGTATAGCAGAAATATGCGTAGAAAGGCAGGATTACACTGGATCACACCAGTGATCCGCCTCTTTCTGCATCCTGTCTCTAGTACTGGCAAAATGTAGATACTTCAGCAAAGTGTACGCACATGCTGAAATAATAACTTCCCCTTATATTCTTTCATTTCTCTTATTCTCTGTTTTTAGTCTGGGGGCTTCCTGGGCTATAAATATTTTCTCTGCATTTAATGATACTAAGTGGAATTATCTACTGTGATCTTGTCCAGCCTATCCATGAATCTGTGGCACATTTTGTGTCCTCAGATGAAGTGCTGTGGATAACTTTTATTATCCACAGGACGTTGTGAAGGTGTTCCACCAGCCTACTATTAGTTGCACAAAAAATCCAGTTTTTAATCCTGCTCCTCATACATTAATTTGCTCTCGCAGATGATTTTCTGGAATTTCAGTCCATGGGATAGGGGAAGTACAATGTGCTTTCAGACAGGGAGGGGGTCTGTTTTTTCCCATAGCCCCACACATAAAGGAATTCTACTGAGATGCATGTTTCCCAGTGCAAATCTCAATCAAGAACTTGGTGCTGAAGATGTTTGCATAACTGAAATTGGAAATCACATAGAACCTCAGAATCACAGACTCTTTTGGTTTTGAAGAGACCTTAAAACGCATCCAGTTCCAACCCTGTGCCACAGGCAGGGACAATTTCCACTAGAGTAAGTTGCTCCAAGTCCCTTAAAACCTGGCCTTGAATATTGCCAGGGATGGAGCAGCCATAGGTTCTCTGGGCAGACTGTGCCAGGGCCTCACCACCCTCACAGGGAAGAACTTCTGCCTAAGAGCTCAACTCATTCTCCCATCTGTCAGGTTAAAGTCATTCCCCCTTGTCCTCTCATTATTCTTTCTTACATCCTTACTCAAAAGATCACATTGTCTTCTATTAGTCTGAGAATACTTGTGAAAGGAAGAGAGTAATTTTGCTGCACTTTTGAAGGAAAACTGCAAAAAATTCCTGAAGGTGTCTTGTAACAAAGGGACTCCTAAAAGCATTAGCTCTGATTCTACAACATCTGCACAGGTTTTTTCGCTATACAAGAGCAAGCACAGCCCTCACAAACAAATGGAATTGATATTTTTCTATCTGCAAGAAACGTTTTGGCTTTTGCAAAGTGTCTCTAATACTCAGTAGGTGTCCTGGGTTCAGCAGTAGCAATCATTTTTCTCCTTCGTAGTAGCTGGTACAATGCTGTGTTTTCAAAATTAGTCTGAGAATAGTGATGATAACACACCAATGTGGCTTAAACCACAAAAGCAGGTCGGTTAAGGAGTGATAGAAAATGCTCTGTGACCTGAGCAAATGTGTAAGATAATGTAAGAAAAACGAAGTAGAATAATGGTGAATGAACAGTTCAGAAAGCTCCATCACTCAGCAGTTTTTCATGGTCTGCTGGCAATATGAATTTAGAGCAGTAACACAAAAATTAGAAAGAAAGTTGTGTGATACTGCTAAGCGTGAAGCAAAAGGCTGTATATGGAATGATTAGTTTCAGGCTCACTTGTTTCTTCTTTCCATGACTTAGCATGACCTAATTTTATATAAGTGTAAGGCTGGCTTGAGGTAGAAACCCACATGACAGTCCTAAAGGGACATAATTATCTCCACCTTTTTTGGAGTGGTCCATCTTGGTCATTTTAGACTATTATTGGTTTTGTTGTTGTCACTTTCAGTTGTTATGTTAGTCTGAGGAAATCAGCATCATGAAAAAAATGGAGGAAAAGTATCATCTCTTGTGCTGACAAAGATGGATGGATGAAATTATTTCAAGGCCAAGGAGGAAAGCACTTAGAGCAGAGCAGAAAATGGACAGTTGCAAAGAAACTGTGAAAACTTGCCTGAGAGCTGAAACTCTAGGCCTTTCATAGTTTTGCAGCTAAATGACTGCAATGCTAACTAAACGTAGCAGCTAAGAAATATCTAGACTTTTGTTCTTAGAACAAGAGGGTGGTGTCACACATTTCCCGACTTTGCTACTCTAGGTTTATTCACAGACCCCTTTCTCAGTTGCTAAACCTCATAGGTATGCATAAATATCAATTCTGAATGTGAGTGGCCATGAAACATAAAGAAGTTCCAAGAAACTGTCCAGCTGGTGACCTCATAGCTTAAGCCACTAAACTCTTCCATGGGCTGGAAATTCAGACTTCCTCTACTCCAACTCAGTAGAACATTTGGTATAAGAATGGGATTTGGGATATGCCAAGCATTGGGTTTTTTCCTGATCTTAATTGTAAGATACTTCTGAAATTAAAAATGGAATCTGTCTAGAAGTATAATGTTATTTTTCTTTCTTTTTTCTCTCTTTTTTTTTTTAATCAGAAGTCTCTATTTTTTGAAGGATGTAGAACTTGCTTCTGTTGTCTTCCTATGGCCATGGCATACTAGAAAGGGTTTCCCAGGATGGAAGTACATCCTGCCTTCAGGAACAGAAATATTTCAACGTAAATGAATTACATAGACCTGAATTTGCCAGATATGACGCAAATGCTCCCTGCAGAAGATGCTGCAAGGTGAAATGTACATCGTTAAAGGTGCTAGCATCCTCCTGTGGGCTAAGCATTGATAATGTTTGCCTGTAAATCAGTCTGTAGCCCATACTTGTCCTTGTCAAACAGCTGGACAGTCTCAAGGAGACAGTGTTGGCTGTGCCTTTCTAGTTAGTGTTCTTCCGTGGATGAAATCCCATTGATGACACATCGTCCCCAGGCCACAGTGTCCTGACTAAAGGTTTATTTTTGCAAGTATGCATGTCACAGCTGAAAAATTGATTTCTGTGGAGAATAATACTAATGTGGCTTCAGGTTCTCTTTGAGAAGAGAGGCTGCAGCTTTTGCCCTAATATTTTGCCTGTGCATGTGAGTTCTGGCAGATAACACTATTGTCAGAGTTCTTTGATGTATTTCTCGCAGCTAAGTAGTTTTGATGAAAAATTGTGAGTTTCTCTTTCCTGACATGGTGCTGTAGCAGATTTGACAAGATGCCTTGATCAGATACAGAAGTGCCAATTTGCAAATCAGCTACCAGGGTGCAAGAGAAAGAAAACATGACTTACATTTGATATTCAGCATGAGTATAAGTGGGATCATGAAAAGTCTTTGAGGAAACATAGTTATCCAACTTTTCATGGTTTCCATGAAAAATCCAAGGAATCTATAACACACTAGTTATACCAAAGCACAGCTTTACAACTGTTATCCCTGAGGAAATCTTGCACAGGCAACAAATTAAAATCCCTTTCTGATAATTAGACAATGAACTTGCCCGTAATTCACTGTGGTGAGGGAAAAATATCTTACAAGACAAGGAGTAAAGTAGGAATAGGAGAAAGAAATGCTGCTTATGTTCTTTTTACTTTTTCAGGTAACTAATCTGACCTAAAGTGCTCCTGAAATCAACGTGTAGAATTGATGGCTTGGAAGCTTTAGCTCTTACTGCACGCACAGAGCAAACCAGCATTTATGAGCAAATTAGCAGTCCAGAATTTATTTAGCACTCAGGAAAAGGCTTTGTGAATCTATCTTCATTTATCTGTGGCTATTGACTTTTCAGCTCTAAGCGCAGTTGTCATTTGGGTCATTTGTTATGTTTATTGTGAGGTGGGATGTCATCGCAATGACAGCACAGCCCCTTGCTGCACAAAGTGGACTTGAGGTAATGGTTGCTTTTTAGAGCTCAGTTTTTGCTAAAATCACAATATCTTGTACTGAAGCTGATTCCTGGATGAGGTGTCTAAATAAAAAGAGGCAGATCTGCCTGACAGGATTTATCATGAGTGTTAGATGAAAAATAATGAAGTATTCAGCAGCTTCTTTCCATCCCAGAAAAGTACAGTCCTATGTTTTTGACCAAACAATTACCTGAGGGTAGTGCCTGCTGGTTTCAGTCTTAATTCCTGCACTTAGCAGGACTATTCTTAGAATCCAAATTTGAAGGTACCTCTTGAGATCTGCCCAAGACTGCACAATCAGCTTTGGAATATCATATAGGTACATACCTGTATACATATTCTTAGAAGAAGACGGAAACTGTCTCTTCCCTCGACCTGCTGCTCATGCTCTGTGGGATGCAGCCTAGCACATGGCGAGAGTCTGGGCTGCAAGCTCACACTGCTGTAAACAAAGTACTGGTTTATACTCAGAAGAGACAAAACTAGTCACGGTCCAGCTACCTGGCAGAGAAAGGCTAGATTACTTCTTGGGGGGGTGGGCTTTTCCCTTTGAAGGGTCAGCAACAGGTGAGGAAATAAGCCATTAGATAAATTGATGAAGAAATAGCTTCCTAGTCATAGTAGGAGGATGGAGCAAGTGATTTTCTTGGGATTTTTCCAGCCCTATTTCCTGTGGTTTTTTTCTCCCTGAAAAAATCTACTGAATTATTGTTTTAATGAGGAGAAAATATATCTCATTTTAGGATGCGATAAATTATTACAGTATTAATTAGGACTTATAAAGCCAATTTCATTCTCCATAGCTTTTAAAAAATGTTAATTACTTTATTAGTAATAATTACTTTGGGAATTCTAGTGCTTCTTTTTTCCAGGTGTTTGTTGGCCGTTGATTTTGCTTCTTAAGATGTGTTTTCTGTCCTCACTTCGCAGTTTGGATGCTGTATTTTCACCTGGTGTGTTGTATTCCCTGATGCTGTTAAGTTTAACCATTCCTTTCAAACAGTGGCTGCACCAGAAATATCTGGAATCAGTTTTACCATTGTTAATAGTCAGTTCAAAAGGATATTAGATGGCAGGACTCTGGCAGATCAAATGGAAGGATCACCTAGCTCTGAGTTGGCTCCAACGGTGGATGCATTGGGAAGAGAGCAACTGCCTAAGTGTAGTGGGGATCTGCTCAGAACATTGTCCAGCCTCCAGCAGATGTGTCTTTCAAATCCAGATGTTACCTCTGTGCGTATTTGATAATCACGGGGAATCTTTAATTTGGAGCCTTTACGTAAAAAAAAAAAAAAAATTGTAATGGGATTTGAGCAGAGACAAAAATATACTCAGTTTCTTCCCCCTGATCTTTTTTTAATCTGATAACATGGGTCATGGATGTAGGAAGGAGTATGGATGTATAACTGTGAAAATTACGTCCAAATATTTCCTTAAGAGCCCTGTGAATGAAAGAACTCTCACCCACAATTAAACTGAGTCCTGGCTTCTGTTATCTTTAAACTTGTTTAAAGAGTGGCTTTCGCTTTTGAGGAAGAGGTCATAATTTTTTTGGGGTTTTTTCCCAAGTAGACTGCTCTTCTTCTGGAACGGTTGCAGTGTTCTGTGGATTGATGTGGCATGTCATCTCCAAGGCTCTTGAGTGCTCACTTCATAGATGTATGGCCAGGGTTATACAGTGAAGTTTGGTAAGCTTTCATGATATGACAGGAGTCGAGCTTGGCTCCTACCATAGTTGCTTCTGTGGTAGAGAGAGAAGTCAGCACCAGGTGCATAGCCCAGCTGATTATGAGGAGAGTGTAAATATTTCCTGGCTCACTTGAGGGATAGATTTCACATTCCCTTATTCCCAGACATGAATTTATTACCCAGCACATAATCCCTTGACATCATCATACTGATGAAAGTAGAATGGCGCAAAACAAGGTCCCTGTGTTATAGTTACACAGCTCAATTGCATCATTGTTAAGTTTAGATGATATAACATGGTATAGAGTCAGCACTTTGCTATCTGAGCCAGTTGCAAAGGACATGAGCCGTGAGTAGGCCCTGGGGAAAGCAACAAGTATGAAGCTACTTGCATCTTGAAGTATATCTCATGTCCAGGGGACATTTAAGAAGTGAGTTGGGCTCCAAACACTTTACTGGAGAAGGACCTGGAAAACTTTCCTAACACTTTGGCTTCTATTCAGGTTTATATTACACCCTACCTCTTTCTATAGCAGAAATTATAAGATAACCACACTGGCGCTTAGAGAGACTGGGGATCTTGGTCACCTGTGTCAACTCTTTGGAAAAGAAACGGAAGAATATAATTTACTTCAGCAATTAATTTGATTGCCATAATAAAAAACTACCCCTAAATTAAGTGTGACATAAAGGTGATGTGGGGAATCATAGAACCATAGAATCATAGAATAGTCAGGGTTGGAAAGGACCTTAAGATCACCCAGTGCCAAACCCCCTGCCAGGGGCAGGGACACCTCCCACTAAACCGTGCTACACAAGGCTGACTCCAACCCAGTCTTGAAGACCGCGCGGAATGGAGCATTCACAACCTCTGTGGGTAACCCATTCTAGTGCCTAAACACCCTCACAGTAAAGAATATCTTCCTCATATCCAACCTAAACTTTCCCTGTTTAAGTTTGAGCCCATTACCCCTTATCCTATCCCTACAGTCCCTACTGAAAAGTCCCTCCCCAGCATCCCTATAGGCCCCCTTCAGATATTGGAAAGCTGCTATGAGGTCTCTATGCAGCCTTCTTTTCTCCTGACTGAACAGACCCAACTTTCGCAGGCTGTCTTCACAAAGGTAGTGCTCCAGTCCCCGGCTCATCCTCATGGCCTTCCTTTGGGCTTGTTCCAAGAGTTCCATGTCCTTTTTATGTTGAGCACACCAGAACTGCACACAATACTCCAAGTGAGGTCTCACGAGAGCAGAGTAGAAAGGCAGGATATCATCCTTTGACCTGCTGGTCACACTCCTTTTGATGGATTCCAGGATCCGTTTGGCTTTCAGGGTTGGAAGAGCACGGTGAAGACGGCTCCTGTTCATTTTCTCATCTACCAACACCCGCAAGTCCTTCTCCACAGGGCTGCTCTGAATCTCTTCTCTGCCCAACCTGGAGCTGTGCCTGAGATTGCTCCAACTCAGGCGTAGGGCCTTGCACTTGTCAAGGTTAAACTTCATCAGGCTGGCATCAGCCCACCTCACAAGTGCGTCCAGGTCCCTCTGGATGTCATTCCTTCCCTCCAACATATGAACCGAGCCACACAGCTTGGTGTCATCGGCAAACTTGCTGAGGGCGCACTCAATCCCACTGTGCATGTCACCGACAAAGATGCTGAACAAGCCCGGTCCCAACACCCATCCCTGAGGGACACCACTCATTACTGGTCTCCAGCTGGACACTGAGCACAACTCTTTGCGTGAGGCCATCCATCCAGTTCTTTATCCACCCAGTGGTCCACCTATCAAATTGATGTCTCTCCAACTTAGAGACAAAGATGTCATGTGAGACAGTGTCAAATGCTTTGCACAAGTCCAGGTAGATGACATCAACTGCTCTACCCCTGTCCATCAGTTCCGTAGCCCCATCATAGAAGGCGACCAGATGGGTCAGGCAGGATTTCCCCTTAGTGAAGCCATGCTGGCTGTCACCAACCACCTAGTTGTTTTTCATGTGCCTCAGCATGCCTTCCAGGAGAATCTGCTCCAAGATTTTGCCAGGCACGGAGGTGAGGCTGATTGGTCTGTAGCTCCCCGGCTCTTCCATTTTGCCCTTCTTGAAAATGGGGGAGGTTCTATTTCCCCTTTTCCAGTCAGAGAGTACTTAACCTGACTTCTATGATTTTTCAAATATGATGGACAGTGGCTTAGCAACTTCATTTGCCAGCTCCTTCAGGACCCGAGGATGGATTTCATCAGGTCCCATGGACTTGTATATATTCAGGTTCCAAAGATGGTCTCGAACCATATCCTCTCCCACAGTGGGCCCAGGGTCTTCATTCTCACTGTCCCTGCGTCTGCCTTCCAAGACTTGGGTGGTATGGTCAGAGCATTTGCCAGTGAAGACTGAGGCAAAGAAATCGTTAAGTACCTCAGCCTTCTCCAAATCCAGGGTAGCCAGTTCTCCCTATAGCTTCTGGAGAGGGTCCACGTTGTCCCTAGCCTTTTATTTGCAATGTACCTGTAGAATCCCTTCCTATTATCCTTAACAGCCCTAGCCATGTTTAATTCTAAGTGGATATTAGCTTTCCTAACCTGGTCCCTGGCTTCCCAGACAACATCTGTGTATTCTTCCCAGGCCGCCTGTCCTTGCTTCCACCTTTTATAAGCCTCTTTTTTCCTTCAAATTTTCCTCAGCAGCTCTTCATCTGTCCAAGGAGGTCTCTTGGCCCCCCTGCTGGACTTCCTTCTAGTAGTCATGTATCGCTCCTGAGCTTGCAGCAGGTGATCCTTGAATATCAACCAGCAAGATTGGGCCCCCCTGCCCTCTAGGGCTATACCCGATGGAACCTTACTAAGCAGATACCTGAAGAGGCCGGAGTCTGCTCTCTTGAAGTCCAGGGCAGTGAGCTTGCTGCATACTCTTCTCACTGCCCTGAGGATCTCAAATTCGACCATCCCGTGATAGCTGCAACCCAGGCTTCCTTGGAGTGTCACATTTCCAACCAGCCTTTCCCTGTTGGTGAGGATGATGTCAAGCATGGCGCCTCTCCTTGTCGGCTCCTCTATTACTTGCAGAAAGAAAATGTCTTCCACACAATTGAGGAACTTCCTGGATTGCTTTACCATGCCATGCTGTCCCTCCAACAGATATCAGGGTGGTGGAAGTCCCCCATGAGAACAAGGGCCTGAGAGCGTGAGGCTGTTCCTATCTGTCTATAGAGCGCTTCATCCATCGAGTCCTCTTGGTCAGGCGGTCTGTAACAGATCCCCACAATGATATCTCCTTTATAGTAGTAATCCTGAAGAAACTGCCTGTCTCTCATATCCAGAGCTTGCCAGCAGCATTTCATCCAGGATTCACGACTGCAGCAGCCAGGGAGGAACACCAAAAAACCCACTGTGCCAATGATCAGGGGAATAGAGATTCAAACAATTCATGCTATAAGCAGAGCCTTGTTTAATGAATCCCCCTTTCAATCTGTCATTCATTCAAAAAGTGGTGGGTGGCATGTTCTCAGGATAGATTATTTCTGGAAGAGGTACATCTTTGAATATTTGTTGTTTTCCAGCTAGACTCCTAGTCCTGACTATGTGATAAGAGCACACCTGGCATCCAAAGAGAAGAAAGAGAAGGGCATTTTTATGTCACAAAAGAAATTGTCCCTGTTAAGCTAAGGAGACCTTGATGCAAAACATATAGTAAAGATTTTCTTATCCTGCCTTTCCAGTGGAGGTCTTTCAGAAAAGTTTGACAATGCTGCAACTATTCCAGATTTTTTTATTCAATGTGTACAGGATTTTGACTGCTTCTCATGATTCCTCCAGAAAGTAATGCTGTTGCAGCAAGCGATCTCTTGAAGATGCAGGAAAAAATCCTTTAGATAAATAAACCAGTTGTTTTCTGCCAATTTTGTTAAGGAACACTTATTTTGCAGGAGTTTGCAGAGGCCAGAGATTTTTGCATTGGCTATGTCTTTTAGCAGTAGATCTGTACTGTCATATCTGCAGAACTATAGATCTCTAGATTCTGTACTGTCAGATCTCTAAAGGACCTTTTTTTGGGTTATACCTTGCTGCAAAGCAGCCTGTGCAGAAGACTGAATAGGTAAGGATGGGAAATGTGGTTGGCCTGATACACCCTTCCCGCACACTGGAGGATTTCTCGTCAGCTGCTCATATGGAGCAGAAGTCCTTATATTGAACTAGAGTGTAGCTTGAAAACGGTGCCATTTCATTCTGCTGGAGACACAACAGAAACTGCGATAACTCTTGTGTGGTTTTTATCCACAAAAGCAGGCGGTTGAATGTTAAAGTCTCCTTTGGAGGACATTTTTCAGCCCTGCACAATTGACATGATGACTTTGAATGCAGGATGGAGACTAAGTAGAATGGGATTGTGTAAGAAGGAATGTCTACAGTTTTTCATTAGTGTGTTACCAGGTAAAGAAGCCAGAGACATAGAATACAGATTTGGATTTATGTTTTGAGAAAGATTCTTTTTTCAAAAGGCATCAGAAAGCCAAAAGACTGCAGAGGTTTATAAGTACCAAAGTGAAAAACCCTGGTGGTCCGATCAGCCAGAGGCTGGATGATGGAACTTACAAACTGGAGTTACCAGTCTTTAATTGGGCTTTCCAGAAGTCCCACTGCCATTAAAAAGTTCTGGGACATGATGAGATTTTCTAATGTCTTCTGTATTATCTCCTGCTGAGTACTGACTGTGAAATCACAGCCTTTCTCTATTCTTGAAATGTGCGAAGAAAAATAGTTGAGCTGGGATATAGATGAGAAATATTGCAATTGAAGCAGTTTTTGGAGCCCATCCAGATATTGAAGCTTGTGTGAGTCTATCCATCCTTGCAGCATTATCGTCTCTGGAGCTCCCAAATTCCCAGCACAGCAGTCTGTACCCACACCCAAAAGATTCTAGACTAATTCTTTAAGTGCTTCAGACCTAATTCCTTAGCTACTGATCCAGATCTGAGGTTTACCAGGCTGCACAATGAGGGTATAATACAGAAGGAGGACAGATCAGAGATTAAACTGATCAGGGTGTGTCTATAAGAAAGCTGGTCCTGGAATTACTACCAAAGACCTTGTCACCAAAATCCTACTTTGAAAACAGATGCCTGCTGCCTTTTTTTCCCCCCCTCTTTATCTCAGGCTTTAACCTGAAAGAGGGCAGAATGAGAAGATCTTAGGAACTTCTTCCCTGTGGGAGTAGTGAAGTGCTGTCAAAGGATGCCCAGAGAAGCTGTGGTTGCCCTGTCCCTGGCAATGCTCAAGGCCAGGTTGGATGTGGCTAGTAGCAACCTGGTTTAGTGGAAGATGTCCCCGTCTATGACAGGGTGTTGGAAGTGGATGAGTTTTGAGGTCTCTTCTAATCCAAACCAGTCTGTGATTCTGTGGTTCCATGACTACATATGGGGGAAAAGAAAGGTGGAAAATCATCTGCAAGCAGCAAGGTCTGGCACTGCTTCAATACACGTTTTACATCACTCCTGCATGCTTCATTTCCACCTGTCCTTGCCATCCAGCCTTACCCAGCCCTATGTCTTCCTCTATTTGTCAATATATTGTGACGGTCCCGGTCTAGTTCCAAAAGATCCTGCAGAAGGATTTCTGTTAATTTATCTCCAAGCATGTCACAATAGGGGCAGGGACTGTTATGGCCAATCTTTCTCTTCTGGGGGCAAGACAATATTGATTGAAATGTTCAAGTGGACATATGCCATGAATCTGTGATAAAGCATTTCTGTAGAGCAGATTTAGCACAGCCTTACACTTTCAGGGCAGTCCTACACCTGTATTCATAAGACCAGACACTTATTTCCTCCAGCTCCTGACATTGCTTAGAATTGTTGTGCGTTCACTTCTGGATGTTAAGACTTGGGTTTTTGCAGATCCTCTGACATATTCAGCTGCTAACATTCAGGTGATTTTGTCTTAAAGCAGATTCTACATATCATCAAAAACAAGTGTGTCAAATACATCTTCTCTTAAGATTTACCTGCATATTCGTTTTCAAGAACAACTCATCTGACATGCCTGTTCCAGAGTCATTTGCAGTGCAGAGTATCTCAATTCCCCTTGAAAGGTATTGCACTAGAAACTTTTAACTTCCCTTAATCTGAAGTAAGTTGTTGGTGATATATCCCACACAGCGAGCTGCATTTTGTAGGACTGTTAAACACACTAGCACACAATTCTTTCCAGTGGTTAAAGGAGGAACTATTCCTCTCTGATATCAGAATCAGATGTTGAATATAAAGGTGATAGATCTTGCCACTTCATTTTCTTATTTTAATAAAACCTGTCCTTGTTAGTGATGTAAGAGTGATAATTCGTGTGCTTTTTGAAATGTACACTGCAGAAATAACCAACTAATTTGTGATAAAACTGTAAAAATGTCTTGCAAAGTAGTTCAGCAAATATTTTATCCTGGAAAACAAGTACTCTTCTTATTGTCAAATTTACATTTCCAGTCTGGTCATCATTCACCCTTATTTAAAAATATGGTATGTGTGTGCTTTAATTATCCTTAAGCAAAACCCTCCAATGCAGTATTTGTCTGGGGACAAATTTGGGTGAATTATGTGGCGTATAAGCATAACGGAGCAAGATGAGTAGAAGAGGAAATTCTACTCAGATGCCAAGGAGTTGTGAAGATTTAACAAGAAGCCAAATTTAGTTTTTTTACAGGCAGATGAGTTTTCAGTGTCTGCAAAAGAAAGGATGCAATCAGTAGGCATTTCTACTATGGTCCAGCCACAAGGTATAAAACTGGTGAAATATTTCCACCACAAAAGGGTGAGAGTTTTGCAAAATTTTAAAATTTCTGACAAGGGAACTCTCTGGAAATGTAAGATTTCTTTTTCCCAGTACGTGTTTTGGGTACTGCGGGAAGTCAGAAGAAAACTGGTGTCACTCCAACAATGAAATGTTGAAACTGATTGTGTTGCTTTCATGCAAGTCTACTGATGCAGTGTCTTTCTCGTGCAGCTCTGCTTCTCACACCAGTGCCAGGTAACCCACCTGGTAGGCTGGGTGCTCTAGCTATCACCTGCTTCCGTGTGGAGTGTGCCTTTCGCACAGGGGAAGGAGAAACATTTCCAGCCGAAGAAGGCCCTGGCTGTGGGGAAGGAAAGAGCTGGAGTCGTGGTGGTTTTCCCGCCCACATACTTACAGGGGTGACTTTCTCTTGTTCTTTCTCTAGGGGCTACCAAAGACATGGGGAAGATGCTGGGCGGGGATGAGGAGAAAGACCCAGATGCTGCCAAGAAGGAAGAGGAACGACAGGAAGCTCTCAGGCAACAAGAGGAAGAGAGAAAAGCCAAATATGCCAAGATGGAGGCTGAAAGAGAAGTTATGAGACAAGGGATTCGAGACAAGGTAAGGGATCTGGCTTTCAGCATATACAGGGCACATCTCTTAATGCTCAGTGGAGAACTGCAGGTTTCAGGTTTTCAGCTGATTTGAGACCTGTTCCCTGAATACCTCCATATATCTTGGTTATTCCTGCCCCATATTGAAATTTCTAATCTTGTGCAGCGCCCCTCGAGCTCTGTCCCCTCTGTATGGGATGTTTAAACACACCTCCTATGCAGAAAAACCCTGTAAAGTTGAAGTAGTTGAAGATGAGTGGAGAAAATTTGCCACTATTTTCATAATCTATTAAATGCTAACATTATTTTAGATGTTAGAAGCGTTTCTGTCCTTGTGAGGATGCTTTCCAAGCTTACCTTTCTGGTGTATAAGAAAGGTCATAATTCAATGTGTCTCGGAGAGATACAGTCCAAGTATTTTTTATATTGCTTCCAAAGCTTTCTTTGTGCTGAGAGGTGACAAATCTGCTCTAGTTTTCATATCTAGGCTTCCACTACTTACAGGGAATTAATTTATCTGAAGGAAACTTTTACTTATCTGAGTGCTTACCATTGGCAAACACTCTCTTCTGCTTGAGTAGATGATGTTCTTGCAATGACGCAATTTGGTGTGAGAAAGAAATGAAAAATTGTGAAGATTGAAAAAGAGATTGAAATGTAGAAAACAAGCCTTTACTAGAGAAATTAGCTAGATTTAAGGTGGCAGCACCCACTGTTACCATACATTAGCTTTTAGTGTTTGAAGTGTGGGGAGGGATCAGAATTGTCTTTTTATAATAATATATTTCAATAAGAAGAGTTTGTGGAGCTCAGATAACTTGGAAAGAAATGTTGGTAATGATTGGAGGAATGGTTGATGATGATGAATGCCTGAGTGTCTACTTGCGTCACATGACCAAGAACAATAGGAAATACCTGTAGACAGAATGAGTAAGTTCTGGTCAGTACAAGAAATGTTCCCTGCACAGGGCCTATCACTGCACTGCTCAGAGTGCCCTAAGAAAATGTCTGGGAGAGAGCTTCAAAGTCTCATCAAATGTTTGAGGGAGGCTGTCCACAAACAAAACTGTGTCTGCCCTGGGTCAACCCTCTGACACAATCTTTATGATTCATGAATAAAGAAAGGTTAAGCCTGAATTGTTGTGATGGCATAGTGCATCTTGTAAAAAAACCAAGAATTGATCAGCAAATAAAACTGTGGATTACACTTCTAAGAAACAAAAAGTACATACAGGGAATTTTCCAAGTATGACACTGCCAGAGAAAGGTATTCATAAGGTCATTTACAGGTGGGCATTGGCTCCCAGGCAGACACAGAACCTTTTCCTGATCAAAATTTGTTTGTTTCATTATGTATTTAATGAGTATGTATCTAGAGTTATATATTAACATAAATATAACATTGTGTGCAGTGTATGTTCAGCGTCTGTTTACAGGTTGAACTGGTTCTAAGCAGTAAAAAAGGTCTGCATTAGATTCCAAGGGGGAAAAAGCGTAACGAATTTCTGACTTTCACGCAGATGGTCTGATGTCCTGTTTTCACTGGTCACTCTCTCTTCTGGTAGATCACTTAAGGGTTCCCAGAAGTAGATGAAGCTTTGCGTTGGGCAAACTGCTGTAAAAGCATTTAAAAAATCTGGAATGCCCTCGATGACAAATCCAAGGTGATCCATTCCAGAAATCACATCATCATGTGTAAAAAAGATGCATGTAGCATGAGCTTGGAGGAAACACCCAGCCAATGGCGATTTCACTGGGATATTCTCAGCTATCTCGACATTCCTGAAGTCAGGCTGAGCACTGAGTGGTGAAGGCTCTTGAAAATGGATTGAATTCTGAGTCATATGACAACTGTTTGGCTCTGTAGAGAGGACAAACAGAGATGCTTGGAGCAATGTTATTTCGCCTCTTTGAAATCTCTGGATTGGAACAGGCATTGAAAGCTTTTCTAGTAATGTTGTGGGTGATCTTTGAGATTAGCAACCGGAATTCCTGTTTTGGGGAGTGGACCTGGAATGCAAAAACACCACTTAGTTTCCCATGATTCTCTTTCTCTTGAGAATAATCCCTGTTAGCATGCATTGAAAGATGAAGTAGCTTTCTGCAAAATTAGAGAAAATAGATCAAATCATAGAAAGGAATTGCATTGGGTTTTAAGCTTTTTTTTTTTAATTTTGAGAGATCTGTAAAAGAAGGCAATTACTTTCTCGTGATAAAAAGGAGGTTTGAAGATACACAAGACTGTGTCTCCAAGAACTGGCAGCTAGAAATGTGTAACAAATGTTGAAATAGAAAAAAAAGGCGAGATTATTTCCTCCATTTCTTGTCTAATTGAAGATTAACTTAATTTCTCCATCAGGTCGTGTAAAAAGAGACATGTAGAGAAGGAAAAAACTGAAAAAGAGATTCTGTTTGGTATGTGTGCACACACAAGTTGCTGTAAGAAGTTACGAATTAAATGCAAGAAGTTATAAGTATTAAAGATCTTTCTTACTATACGCACTTTTTACATAGGAGAGTGAGAAATGAATATATGAATTGAGTGAGTGAGTAGGCACAGATTATTTATGCAGAATACAAGTTTGAAGCTTGTATTCTGTGTATGCTAAGACATTAACTTCAACAGTTAGTAGGTGTGGCCTACAGAAAGGACAGGTTCGTAATAGAATCATAGAAGAGCTAGGGTTGGAAAGGACCTCAAGATCCTCTCATTCCAGCTCCCCTGCCAGGTGCAGGGACACCTCCCAATAAACCATGTCACCCAAGGCTATGTCCAATCTGGCCTTGAACACTGCCAGGAATGGAGCATTCACAATTTCCCTGGGCAACCCATTCCAGTGCCTCACCACATTTACAGTAAAGAACTTCCTCATATCCAGTCTAAACTTCCCCTGTTCAAATTTCAACCCATTAGCCCTTGTCCTCTCACTACAGTCCCTCATGAAGAGTCCCTCCCCAGCATCCCTATAGGCCCCTTGAGATATTGGAAGGCTGCTATAAGGTCTTCATGCAACTTTCTCTTCTCCAGGCTGAACAGCCCCAACTTTCTCAGCCTGTCTTCATATGGGTGGTGCTCCAGTCCCCTGATCATCCTTGTGGCCCTCCTTTGGACTTGTTCCAACACTTCCATGTCCTTTTTATGTTTGGACACCAGAAGTGCACACATATTCCAAGTGAGGTCTCACAAGAGCAGACTAGAGGGGCAGGATCACCTCCCTCGACCTGCTGGTCATGCTCCTTTTGTTGCAGCACAGTATACGTTTGGCTATCATATTTGGTGTTTGTTGTTTCAGACCTTTTGCCTTGACTCTTAAGTGTGATGAAAGTATTGTCTTATATAAGACAACAGGATATGTGGGAACTATGGGAGAACTTCACAGGAGTGATGACAGATACTAGATATGTTCCAGCATGTGCTAACTTCAGGTTTTAAATCTAATGTGTTAAATTGAGGTACGTATTTCCTTAGCCCAGCATGGCAGCTGCCCGCAGAAATTTCTTTGGAAAAAGGTAGAATAAATTTAACTAGTGTTGTTTAGTCTGGAGAAGTGAAGGCTCAGGAGGGACCTTATCGCTCTCTACAACTGCCTGAAAAGAGGATGGACTCAGGAGGTGGCTGGGGTCTGCTCCCAAGGAGCAAGTGATAAGAGGAAACAGACTCAAGCTGCTCCAGGGGAGGTTTAGACTGGATATTAGGGACAATTTCTTCTCCAAAAGGGTGGTCAGACATTGGAACAGGCTGCCCAGGACTGTGGTGAAATTGCACTCCCTGGAAGTGTTCAAACACAGTATAGATGGGCCCTTAGTGACATGGTTTATTGGTAGCCTTGGCAGTGGAGGCCTTGGCAGAGCAATGGTTGGACTTGGTGAACTTAAAGACATTTTCAAAGCTGGCTGATGATGTGATTCTTTGAATTATACAACAATTTTTATTTTTTTTCCTATGAAAAGAAGGTAGTATTTGCATTTGTAAATGAATTTTTAAGGATGACATTTGGACATGACACTGAAATATCTGGACCAGCTCCCGCCCAGTAATGAAGTCCATCATCTGAAACTAAAAATGGACTGAAACTGTGTAAAGAACATAACAGGGGTGTACTCCGGCTTCATTCTACCTTCACATGCACATATGCAGCTTGCTTTCTGAGCTGATTTGGTCTTGGGATCCCATTACTCCAACCAAGAATCCTTCAGTGTTCCTCTGCCTGTTAGTTCCCGTCTTATTTACAGCATCCTGGTGCTGAGGCTGTGGACAGCTAATATCTGTTACCTTGCTAATACCATCAGCTCGACATCTAGAGCAAACATCATTGCAGTGTCCAGTACTCCTAAGTGAATTACTACCTTCTATAAAAAGATGACCTTTTTTGTGTTATGTACCTGCGCACCTCAGCACCAAAAGCTAACTGCTTCCTTCATGTAATGATCCATAATTACTTGCTTATATGATTATTTCCATCACTGTGACAGACCCACGGCCTAAAGGAACGCTAGTAAATTCTCTGTAATTAATGCGCTACCATCTTGGCTGCTAGTTGAAACCATGTCTGTAATTCGGATTCCTGCAAAACTTACTTACACATGCTTTAGAGTGTAAGTTTTTGAGATGGAGCATGTGCTGCCTCAGCAGGTGCTGTGTACTCAGTTCTCAAAGTAATAGGGGAAATTGTCTCCGGCCCATCATGTCTTCGACCAGCCTTATGTGCTGTGAGGAGCAAAGCAAAAGTTTAGTTCTATTAATAAGGATTCCTGCCCTCCAAGTTGAGCATGTAATATGTGTGAGAAGTATGGAAAGGTGTCAAACGGAAAATTCAATTGCTGAAAGTATTAAGGCTGTCTCTACAATTGCAAATGACGCTGTTGTGTACTGTGCAAAGACTGTGGCATCTTTAGAGTGATTTTAGGGAATCTGTTTCTATCTAACCTCTGCAGTTTCATCTTTATCTTCTCTCAGAAATCCCAGGATATGCAACACATCTTGGTCTTAGTGAATCCAGCCACCTAAATATACAGAATTCTCTAGGTGGTCTAATGAAAGAACGTATGTGCTAGGTCTCATTTCTTAACTTTCAACTAACAGAACTTCCCTGATGGGACAACTTGTGTAGATTCCTTTCTGCCCTGTAGCTTTCAGCCATTTTTAGAATTTAGAAAAGGGGGGCACCATTATCAAACTGTTGGAGCTCAGAAACAAGCTGACATCTTTTTCATCTGCTCCATGGTAATTAAAGGTTCAATTATTTAGCAGAACTCAGCAGGATCAGTTTCCAGCTGCTGATTTCCCCACTAATATCTTTTGGGGCTCATTAGTCAGCTTCTTTCTGCAGCTCTGCTTTGCTCTGACTTTGTTTCAATGTTTCACGCTAATCCAAATCTATACCAGTAGATGTCTCTTTGGATACTCACTAACGAGATCCCACTGGGTGATACTACTGGAGTTATTGAAATGTCTCTTCAAGTGCAGAATCTTTTACTGTTATGCACTGGCTAAGGCACCTTGTAGAGTCAATCAGCTGAAATCCTCCCTTCAATAAGTTTTGTCCTATTGAATTGGCTGGCAAAACTTGTGTACATTGCTGGCATGGGGCTGATCAAGTTCACCTGCTCAGGACTGGGTGCAAAATAAATAGAAGCAAATAACATACAGAGATTACTGCTGGAGTTGAGCTGTGAAGTACATCTGAATAGTAGCTCATGCCTGCCTGTTCTGTGACTTATCAAAACTCCAAGCATTAGGCTCACCTACTTGGAAAGACAAGAAATGTGAACACCAACAAACGCTCTTTTTTTTAGGTTCTGTTCCAGTACTGCAATTGAGAATCTGTGCCTCAATAACCAGATATTACTGGGGCTATTCCACCACCTCACCGACCAAACCACAATTCTGGCCCTAGGACCACAGTGCCTCAGTTCAGATCTGTTTAGAAACTAATGTGCAACAATTTTAATTGATTTATTATTCTAGTCTCATAATAAGGAACTCCTCAGGACAGCTCTCTCTCACCCCATCAGTTATTTATGTTACCACCCAGAGGACAAGAAAGTTGAGAAGGCAGTAACTATTTGTAATTTATTGTCTGATGACACAGTGCATCGTCCCTCCCCCCCTCCCCCCCCCCGCTTTTTTGTATTTTGCTATTTCTAGAGCTCTTTTTTTTTCAGAGCTAGGATAGACTGACTAGATTGCAGAGCAAGAACATGTCATCTAATAATCGCTGCTTTATTGCTACAGAACATCATTACCGTAGGGAAACAAGCATGTACACACAGAGAAATGTATATTGAGAGAGTCTGAATAGATTTTATTTATTCAGTCTTTTTTCACTGTATGTAGGAGAATATTAACGCAGAGGGAATGTCTTTATCATGGACAAAGCCTTACCTCATTCCAGTTTTGGTGTCAGTGTGCCTTCACTTGTCACCATTACTAGTCCACAGCTTGAGGAAGTCCATGAGAGACTTCATGGAACAGGCTTCCCAAAGAAGTTGTTGGCTGCCCCAGCCCTGTCAGTGCTCAACGTCAGGTTAGAAGGGACTTGAGCAACCTGGTCTAGTGGAAGGTATCCCTGCCTGAGGGAGGGTGTTGGAACTAGATGAGCTTTAAGCAACTTTCCAACCCAATCCATTTTAGGATTCTATGATAATAAATTCTATTTTAAATATATAATTCAATTAACGTTTTAACTATTAATACATTTTGCTGAGCATTACTGCTTGTGATTTACAGGTGGAGAAATTGATCAGTTTGCCCCAGGTCATGTAGTGGTTAAGACATTGATTTCCCAAGCTGGATGGCAAGGAACAATCTAATCTTTGTGTAAATGGGGTTTTTTTCTCCCAAAAACCTCCACAGGGGGCAGTCCCTAACAGAAGTTTAGGACCTAGAACCTAATAACATCCCAGAGCCTGTATGAACCTTGTTCCCATTGCTACTGGTCTCCAGAAGTGGCTGCCATGCCAGCACCCTTCCATTTGGAATTACTTTAGGTAGTGAAGGCAAAATCAATTGGAATAATTTCTTGTCTAAATCGCAACAAAGACATGAATGCCATTGTTTGTATTAAGTGGCAGAAGAGCTTATTTGCTCCTCTGCTGTTTTGAGGAATAAAATATTCTTTCCTAGTTGGAAAAACCCCTCAGTCATCGTGGTATCAAATTTGGCCAAGTGGCTGAAGGACCTCTTGAGTTATTTCTAACATGTCGTCTCTAAATCTCTTGATTCACCTCATCTTACAAGGTAGACAGTTTTGTCCTGGATTATGCTGCTTGTGTCAGCCCCAAAATGCAGACAATTACTTTAGACTAAAGGGAGGAGTACTATTGCCTGTACAGTTTCACCATTTTTCCATCTAACAGGATTTTATTTCCCTAGATTAAAATCACAAACATGGGGGAGGGCTTGTACAGTTGTTGCTTCTTTTTTATGTTAAGCTAAGTCAAGAACTGTGAAGGTCACCACACAAGATTTGAATTTCTGTTCCCTTTTTGCTGCAGCCAAAAAGTTCCCATTACTGCCTAAAATGAGGCATTAGCCAAACTGTATCTTTTATGTTGGCAGTTTGTTATCTGAATATTGAAAGATCAGATAAATCACCAGGAATTAATGACACCAGTGGAGCCTGCTTAAGAATGCAGAAGGTTGTCTTATGGTTCAGCTAATGGATACATCATTCTTTCTTGCTAAAATGCAACAGAGACAGGCTCAGCCTTTGAAATGCTGCTGCTTCCTTAAAGCAAGATGTTGCTTTGTGTCAGTCTCACTACCAAGCTCTGCATCTTTTCTGACATTTTCAGTTTCATCAGCCTGGGATTTAAGACTGTAAGGGAGAGTTAGTCAACCCACCTGGCTGAAGAGCTGGTAAGAGGCCGGGTCTGACATCACGCATTGGACCGGGTGATGATGTTTGGGGTGTGCTTTGGTTGTGGTGGTTGTATAGTTTTTCCCTCCTCTGTGTCTCTAGTCCACATGGATGCTTGTTGCTTACAGTTAAGCTGGGAAAAGAATGGAGGGTTTGCATGGCCCACTCCTAGTAAGTGCCAAGTTTCTGTTGTATTTCAGTACTTCTCATGCATCCATGGTATCTGAGTGAGGGGTAGTGCTAAAAACACGTATTTCTTTTCTCAAATGATTGATTCGTACCACTGAAGATGATAAAGGTAAAACCTGCCAATTTAAACTGTATACCTGGCTGGCCAAGGTTGGAGTGGCAGAACCGTATTGCAGAGGATCAGTTTCAACATGTCTGTTTGCTTAGTCCAGCTACAGGCTTGAAAATGTTCACTTGCTTTCTTTATGTTTTCTTTGTTCTAATGTAATCTCAGATTTCCATGCACTGTAATTTTCAGAGGCTATTAGGTTGGTTTAATGGGGAAGAAGCTGGTAAACTGCCTTCGACGGGGTGAAGGACAATACCTGCACTTTCTGCAGTCAACAAATGAGAAGAAGGGTATTCTGTCCCTGGTCACTTCCAGTTAATTTCATGTAACACTGGGGTTTTTAGCTCAAGGTGGGATTCAAATCTGTTGCTTGAATTGTGATCTGCAATTGAGTTTTAGGAAAGCAGAGCTTCTAAGATAGTCTCCATCCATGCCTCATTGCTACTGCTACAGCTCTTTTCCACAGTTCTTTTGCTCCTGGCCAGCTCTGACTGGGGAGATGAATGAGCTTTAAAGCAGAAACATAGAAAAATGTTTTTTCAGGCATGGTCAAGTCTACAGAAAGCTTGGGACACAATGCAGAGCCTTCTGTAAATCTGAGAGAACAGTTCCTCGAATTTACACATAGCCCTGTTACTCTGGTGACGTTTAACAGAAGCAGGCTTAATTCAGTAAACTCCTGAAAGTGTGACAGTGATTTTTTAAGACAGGAAATAAAATACCAATGCCTTCTATACATGTGCCAGGTACTCTTCCAGCCTTTGCAAGTCTGCCCTTTCTAATTTAAAGAGCCAGCCCTGACTCCTAACTATGCAGACTCCTTTGATATGAGGCAATAACCTGTATTTGCTCTTGCAACAGTCTCAGTCTTGATAGGTGTTTTTGCTCTTTGTTACTCTTTCTCCCGTGGCTTGAGAAAGAAAGAAGATTCCAGAGGCAGAAATGAGGATCACAGATCAAACTAAGAGCCATATGGGAAGCTTTACATTGAGTTCTTGCTGAGGTAGTCTGACCTGGACAGTGAGAATGCTGCGGACTTATATCTCTAAAAGCATTTGAAATATGAACATCTGATTTCAAAACCAATGGTTTTCAATTTGGGGGAAGGAATGAAGCTATATTCATACAGCCTCATAGTTTCTTATAGGCTGTTGCAAAAGAAAATAATATGCTGTAATTGTGAAGAGGCACTGAAACAAGTTGCTCAGAGAAGTTGTGAATGCTCCATCCCAGTCAGTGTTCAAGGCCAGTTTGGATGGGGCTTGAGCCTGGTCTAGTGGAAGGTGTCTCTGCCTATGGAAGGGGACTGGAACTATGTGACTGTTAAGGTCCCTTCTGACTTGAACCTGTCGGTAATCTATGGTTCTATGATGTGTTGTTAAATTTCAATGTTTGGTGAAAGAAGCTGTTCCTCCTCTAAGAGATGAGTCCCTAGGGAAGGGCGATCTGAAAACAAAAAACAATTAGAAAGACACTGGTCTGATTTTAGATGAATGATCACTCTTCTGTCATTCACACTGGGTGTTGGGCAAGGAGTTTAAGCTGATTTTGTGCTGCCAAATGCAGCACAGGTGTGTATTTCGAGGTGGGGGAGGTAGGGGGTGCTTCAGGACTCACTTTGGCACGTAGTGGGAGAATCTATGCTGAAAATCTTCCAGCCTATGAAAAAAGATAGGGATACCACTGCTCCTGCAGGTCATCGACATGCTGAGGTAAAGAACAGGAATCTGATTGGCTCAGAACTGCTCTGAAGCGTCCTTCTCTTGAGAGGTATGCATGGTTCCTATTTAAAGATTTCATTTTCTCAGAGATTTATCACTCAAGCTTGTTTGTCAGGCTCAGTGAGTGGCGAAGTGAAAGGCTTGTCACCTCTGGTAGTCATAATCTGCCTTTCACTCTAAGAGTGTCACATTAATATCTGTGTAAAAGGCACTCTGCACCTTTCAGGCCCCGCCAGAGGCTGGGCTCACATGTCTGTTCACCAGCATTTTTGGCAAGAATCTCTGAGTGAGTTTGGTTGACAAAAGCAGTCACAGATTATGGGAGAACTCAACAGACCAAAATTTGTGCTGATTTTTCTCTTCCGGCCTTCTGGCTGTTCACTTGTGCTGTTCACATGAAATTGTTGGTTCATGTCCCCAGTGCTGATTTTTAGCCCTGCTTGCCTCACAAATGCAAAATGCAAGAAAGTGCAGCAAACAAAATGAAAAAACTTTAAAACAAGTAAGACTGTGCTCTCCTCCCTCCACTGACTGGCCCTGGGTTTCCAAATGGCAGCTTCTTCATTCAAAATGCATCTACTGCTCAAGAGCAAACCTGGGATCTTTGACTACTGAGAGCACTTAGAGAGGCATCAGGCAAAGGAAGGAAGACAGGGTGCTTTGTCTTATATTCAGCAGTCCCACAACGTGTCAAAAATAGGCACTAACCTGCTTTAAATCCTTATGTCTTCTTTTCAGTTTAGTGATCCACATGAACACATGAATGTTAGAGGTACCATATGACTAGTAACAAGAGTAAATAGCCAACAGTAACGTAGCCTTTGAACCCATTAAAATAATTTAAATCTGCTTAATAGAAATATCTAATCATACACTTAATAAAACTTATTCAGTGAAAGGTCTTGTGCTCAGTGACATATTTTTTTAAAAAGTCTCACTAAGCTCCTCCTTGCTTTTTCTACAACATATATCTTTGCAAGTGTCTTTGTAAATAAGAGTACAGGCATAACCACCAAAGAGATTAGTTGCCTGCTTTTAGTAACCATGCCCAGAAATTTAAAAGGTGCAATTTAGTCTTAATTAAATGTTATATTTGACTGACGTGGACTGTTTCCTCTAGTGGCCTGAAGTAGTTTAGAAAAAAGTTACAGTTTTTAACTCAAAATCTAAATACAGAAATTCATCAATTTCTCCTGAGCCTGATGTGAAATGGATTTGAGGAGCCAGCTATTGATTTACCGATAGTGGGGGCAATTCAGGTACAGGGAAATTACTAAAGGTATTTTGTCTGTCCTGATAGCACCAAACAGCAGGAAATCTATTCCCACACTTCACACCTATAACCTGCAAGTTTATAATACAAAGTATAACTCTGCTGTTTTAGGAGGATTTCTTTATGTTTGCTCAGTTATTACTCAGAAACAGCAACATGAGGCCTGCACTTTTGTGCTCATGTAAGTTTGTACATGATTCTGACAAAGAATCCTGAAATAAAAGGTTAAAAGATAGGTAAGCAGAGCCTGGAAGGATTTTGGTAGGAATGTTACTGGAGAAAACTATGCTCTTCCTAGTACTGTTATCTTGAAACAGTGTTGCGCAGGTCTTGTCCCCCCTATTCTTTTGTAATCAGAGCATAATTATTGGGAAGTAAGGCAGTTGCTTAAAAAATGCTAAAAATGTCACAGCTCCTGTAATTAAAATCAAACCCGAGAGCTCTGAAGTGTTGACTAAGTGGAATAATAGTTATTAAATCACCTGGTCTTGCTAGGAGATGCCAGGTCTATCTGGCTTTAGTGTACTCAAGGAAACACTGAAGAATTTAACAGTATAAATGGAAAATCAAACTGAAAGCTGCCTAGTAGGATGCCTGTGGAAACAGACATTTACAACTTGGTGCAGAGCTATCAAAGGCGACATTGGTTTGATTTATCATTATTTTGATTAATAAAACACATCACAACCTTTAAAAGTCTGATTAAATCAGGTAATTTATGCACTTGCTAGAGGTCACACTTTTAAACACAGCTCCTTTCCTGTAAAAAACTCCGGTCCTGCGAGCAATATAGTCCTGATCACTGTGGGTAAAATTTCTGATGTTTCCTGGGTAAAAAAAGTAGAAGTTAAAGGCAAGAAACTTATTTGTAGCTATGGGTAGTGCTTGGAAGAATTCAGCCATTGAGGTGTCTTTATAATCTGCAAAAGCAGAAGTACTACCCCAGGAGGCAATCTCATATTTCCTAAAGCAGAAATTATAGCATTGCTTTTGTTACAGGGTGGAAAGGGTGACGTGAGAATAGGAATAAATTCACCTCTAGTGTATTCTGTAGAAGAGGATCTTAATCTCAAGAATCAGCCTGCCTTCTATATTCAGCAGTTGCCTGAAATAGGGCTAGAAGAAGGATGGTCCATTTCGTCCCCACGGTCTTGCATGGGAAAGGCAGCATGCAATTTGTGTCAGGGTGAACCCTGTCCTGAGGACACTACTAGACAGATATGCTGAAGTGAAATGAAAAATAGATGTAAGCAGAGGATGTATTCTGTGCTAGGTATGTGGCAGGGCCTGGGACACAGACTGATGAGAGACTTCCTCCATCCTGCTTGAAAAATTGGTTTATGACACAGCAGGTTCTTGTACGGATCCTTAGCCGGCTTAACATTTTAGGAAGATGATACCACAGCTAAGAGAAAAATACCCTCTAACAGAGAAGTGTTGTTAATGATTCTTCTGTAGATTGCTATCCTAATGATGAGAGCAGAAGTAAAATTTGACAGGCTTTGCATCTCTTCTTGTACACTATTCATTTAAGAAGCCACCCCACTATGAAGACCCTCACAGGGCAACACAACGACAGGCACAATATTCTTCTGAGTGTATACCCCTTGCTGAATTAGCATTCTATAACACCTTCTGGCTTAAGAAAAAACAATAATTAAAAATATAAAAAATAGAAACTAAATTAACTTGAAGTCGCAGCAGGTTGCTGATTATAAGCTTAAACAAGATAATACAAGCATGGACTTATTTTCCACTTAAAAAAAAGCAAAACCAAAAAACCCAAAATACAAGACCCGAAATATTAGCTACATATTAAAGTACATGACAATTTTATTTTGAAACCTTAAACTGCCGATAAGTGCCCTACAGCATTTAACCTTCTTAAATGCGGATTTGCAGATTAATAAAAGAACAATGATACTGTTGTCCTAATCACAACATTTTTCACTTTTTTAGCTAAAGGCTGATTTTTATCTTTCTTTTGCTTCCATAAGATCTCGTGTGCTGTGATTCTTTTTCTCAAACAATGGAATTATTTCTGCGGAAATTAGGAGGGGTTCTGCATGGATACTGCACAATAAAAAAGCTTTGCAGTGTTTTCTGTGTGGGTAGTTAAACTTGTTTTATCTGCGTATTTGTGCAAGGAGTGGTTGCTTCTGGTTTTTCTGATAGTACGTATCAGCCTGTCTACTCCATGTCTGATTTTCACACAGCCTGTAGGTATTTTTTCTTCCCTGAAACAATATACCTAAATGTCAAATGATAAGATGTCAGAACCTGATAGTGTACACAGTATTGTTTGAAACATTTACCATATATGGAGTTGACAGTATTTCCTCTGTTGTTTGACTCAGTCATTTAGTCATAGTTTAAGTTTTGCTTAATTCAAGTTATTAAATGATTCAAATTAAAAGACCAAAATGCAAAAAACAGGATTTAAGAGTATCTGTCCATAGAAAAGGAACTTAATTGTGTAGGCAAATGGTAGTACATCTTTCCAAGTTGTGCAGCTGCTGGTCATTTCTAGTCCAGGTGCTATTGGTAGAGCTTTAATACAACAGAGGCTCTGGTGATACAGCTCAGCCATACAATCTGAGATGTAAAGTATCCGATAGGTGTGATCCAAACTGTGATTCTATGGTCTCCTTTACTCCATGCAAAGTTAGGAGCATGAGGTTTTTTCACACCTGCAGTCTCCTGCCTGCTGGCAGACAGTTCCTGGCTCTGCTTTGTCCTCTGTATAGAAACAGTAATAGCACTTACGTAAAACCAGTGCTCTGCCACAACAGCTTTGTCCTGGATTAGCCAGAATATGTCCACCCTCCTTGGACACTGCCCTGGGCTCTGTACACACAGAAGTCCAACCTGCTCTGGTGCCAGGAAGCAGCTTGGACAGCACACCACTGATTACTGTCCCAGTGGTCCCGAGAGCCTAGGAACAGAAATGTTCTCTGAATGGCTGAGCCCAAAGAGTGATGGTGAATGCTGTCCTATCTAGTTGTCAGCTGGTCACTAGTGGTATCCCCCAGGGCCAGTGTTGTTTAAGATCATCAAGATCTTTATTGACAGCCTGGATGAGGGTACCGAGGGCACCCTCGATAAATTTGTGGATTTTACCAAGTTAGGTAGAGTGTTCATCTGCTGGAGGTCAGAAAGGCCCTGCAGAGGCTGGACCTATGCCAAAGCCAATGTTACGAGGCTCAACAAGGCAAAGTGCCAGATCCTGCACTTTTGCCATAGCAAAGACATACAATGCTCCAGGCTTCGGGAAGAGTGGCTGGAAAACTGCTCAGCAGAAAAGGACCTGGGGGTGCTGATTGATGGAGCTGAACACGAACCAGCTTGCGCCCAGGTAGGCAAGATGGCCAAAGGCATCCTGGCCTTTATCAGCAATTGTGTGGCCAGCATGATCAGGGCAGTGATCATCCCCCTGTACAGGACATTAATGAGGCCTCACCTTGAATCCTGTATTCAATTCTGGGTCCCTCACGGCAAGAGAGATATTGAGGGGCTGGAGCAGGTCCAGAAAAAAGACAAAGGAGCTGGTGAAGGGACTGGAGCACAAGGGTGATGGGAACAGCTGAGGGAACTGGGGGTGTTTAGTCTGGAGAAGAGAAGGCTCGGAGGGACATTTAACTCTCAAGAATTACCTGAAAGAATGATGGAGCCAGTAGGTGGCTTGTCTCTGCTGCCAAGGAACAAGTGATAAGAAAAAAGGAAACAGCCTCAAGCTGTGCCAGGGGATGTTTAGCCTGGATGTTAGAAACATTTTCTTCTCCAAAAAGATGGTCAGGGATTGGAATAGGCTGCCCATGGCAGTGGTGTAATCACTGTTCCTGGAAGTGTTCACAACTGTGTAGACAAGGCACTGTGACATGGTTTAGTGGTAGAATTGGCAGTGCTGGAGCAACGGTTGGACATGATGATCCTATAGGTCTTTTCCAGCCCAGTGGATTCTGTGAGTCCATTATTCTACCAATGGGTAGAGAGTCTGTAAGGTTAAACCCTGGTCAGACCTTAGATGGCACCACATGCTGAATTACAGACTCCTCAGATGAGGAAAGTTACTTGCGCTTTCTGATTCAGCTCTAAGGCAAAACATCTCAAATGCTTCTGAATCAGTATTTTCATGTTTCACATAAAAGATGTGCTGTAAGTGGTGTGTCTCATATTGGTATCTCTTTTACAAGACAGAACTGCACAGCCAGCTCTTCGTGAATCTTAAATACTTACCTAGAAAGTGTAGAAAAAAGTCTTTTTTATGGGACACTTCCATTGAAATGGATTTTGTTGTATAGCTACTGTCAGTACGGAAGGCATCCCTTGAAATAATGTTCCTAGCTCAAGAGGTACTGCTTTCACAAAGAAGTTTTAAATTAGGCGTTAACAGATAAGTAGGTATTAATCTCAATACTTACAGTTGGATGATTTTCAGATGCAACAGATCATGCCCTGAATATATTTGCAAAAGAAAATTTAAAAGAGCAGATAACAACTGTTTTTTACTTCTGATGGGTGGCTGTAGAAATCTCAAAACTATAATGGGCTAAATGAGCTAAAAGATCATATTTAAATAGGAAAACATAATAATTTGAAACTGTTGAAGAAGTTTTATCCTATGCATGCCCATGTTATAGAGAAAAACTTGATAGTTTTGGAAGTAGGAAAAGTCAGTATTAAAAATGAAAAAGACACTGGAATGCAGAAAATGTGGAAGAATAATACAGTAAAGATTGTAAAAAGCACCAGAATTTATAAAGAAAGAAAAAGAACAGAAGGAGAACTTTGGAACACTCAGGATTAAAAGCAATGAAATTATAGAATCATAACATTTCAGAGTAGTTTGGGTGGGAAGGGAGCTTAAAGCTTATCCAGTTCCAACCCCCCACCATGGGCAAGGAGACCTTCCACTACACATGGTTTCTCCAAGCCCTGTCCAGCCTGGCCTTGAACACTGCCAGGAATGGGGCAACCACAACTAATCTGGGCGCCAAATGTGCACCAAGAAAGAGTACTTCCAACACCACTGAGCTGCTATTAAATGAATTCTGTACAGCTGTTAATGACACTTAATTTTTTCTGTATACAAGAAATAAAAAAATGCATTTAGGATGAAAATTTTAAAACGTCATTTGCAGCTAAAGATGATATTAGATAACAGCTCTCATGTGAAAAGAAAAAAGATTGATGCCTTATGCTGTGGATACGACAGATCTGGACAGTTAGGCTCATATATCAGAAAAAAAAAATCAGCCAGGGTAATACCAGTAAGCTTAAACTGATTCTTGCCTGCAGTTAGAAGTAGGTACATATTCTAACAGGAGCTTCTTAGGCTTGATATGATATCATTTCTGAATTGCTAGCCTTAACTACCCATACAAATAGATTAAGGTTTTGCAAACAGAATCCTTCTCAAGTAGGTAACTTGTAAGTCTCGTGAATGATTAGTACCTGGCCCTAGACCTACAGAATATTTATATGAAGACGACATAGACAGATATGCATAGAAAGAACAGAAAATATATTATCTTTAATAATGAAGGCCAGATTAAGAGCAAAAAATAGCATGTAATGAAAAAATCACATGAATTTTCACATTTCAATAATAATGATGTGGGGAGTAGAGTTCATTTCAGCCATCAAGCATGTGGTTCAGTGACAAAAATACAGCAAATTCAGTTCTTTCAAAAATTGCAGATTCACTCAGAACCGCTGTTGAAAGTCATTAATAACATAAATAATTTTAAAATTAACATAAATGGAAAAAAAGGCATTTGATGATAAAAATGTTCCCTGCAGTTGGAAATTGTTTTGCATTCTCTCAGAAAACTAAAGGCAGGAATGGAACTTATCTGTGCTTTGCATGATGGTAGGACAGGAGCAAGCTCTGCTTACTGATGACTCCACTTTACTTAGCCATCCCTAAGCCATTGATGCTGTCAGAATTGAATCACCACGATGTATAAAATCTGAAAGGTTTCATGTTCCTTCCTTTTTTCCTGGCAGGAGGGAGGGGAAGGAGCGGAGTAAAAACTTGCAACCACCCCAGACAAAATGATTCCCTTCTCAGAGATGCAGGAAGAATTTAGGGAAATTTATGCTCACTGCCCTAAGTGTACGTTAGTTTCGGTCAATGGAGCATTAAAGACCTGAAGAAAAATCATGTTTAAGCGAGAAAGCGTGCTGAGGATAGTTCTGCAACTCCCATCGACTGATTGTCAGAGAATAAAATGTTGCTGAAAATGTATTGCAGACCTTTGAAGAAAACACATCCATTTGAAAGAGATTTCGTCTCATCACAGAAGAATCAAGCGTTTCTGGCCTCATGAAACAGCCTGATCTCAGGAAATTTTCTCTTTAATATTGAAATAGCTCTTGAAAAGATTACTCGTTGAGAGTGAGAAAAAAAACTGGTATAAATGGAATGTCATACCTTTAGTAAAACAGATGCACTCAGCTTTTGTTTGGAACTCGTTTTCATGTAGCTTAGCTTTTTTCATACTATTAGTAATAAAGAGCCATTTCAATGAGGGAGAAAAAAAATATCAAACATGGAGAGTTTCTTCCAAAACAGCAACAAAACTAGAGAATTTTTCTTAAAGCCAATAGCAAAACTACCACTGACTTCTGTGGTGCAAGATAAGGTCTGAATAGCTGGTCATAAACAGCAAAGAAAAGACAAAGAGCAGGGAGAGAAAATGATTTAAGAGACAATCAGGATGACACAGAAATTCGATGGCAAATCTAAAAAAAAATCCGTGTTCTTTGAATTCCTGCATAGTTTAACTGCATGGCTTTTCATAATCAGAGGTAAGCCCACAGATTTCCAGTATTGTAAGAAGAAAAGGAATCTGATTGAGACACTACACATGCAAAGTGCAGAAAAGCAGAGCACGTGTACTTTAAACCCAGGCAAACTAGGCAGAACACACTCCTTTTGCAAATGCTCTGAAGTGACTAGCAGAATAGTATTTGCAAAATTTATTTAATTTAACAGAGATGAGGAGAAGGAGTAAGACAGTCCCAAGCCTGATTCCCTGCAGAGAAGTTATTGAGAGACATTTTTTACTGTTAATTGGAATGGACTGATCTTTTTAGGAGCATCAATTTACACTGAAATCACATTTGAAAAACACAATCTTATATTCAGAAATCTTAAATTAAATGCGTATTATGATCAGAGGATACAAAGCCATAAATAAAATATGCCCCAAGTGACTTTATGATTTGTAAAATGTAAATTGGTAAAAGGTATGGATTTCGTTAACTCGCAAAGGAGTAATCATAGCAGCTAGAAATCTGTACCTCTGGTGCATTAATAGAATAGAAAATTAGAAAGTCAAATCTGACTTTTATCTTCAGACCAGTGTAGGTACGGTCAATAAAGTACCTGTATGACAACAATGTTTAACTCAGTCATAAAGACTAACATGGTCAAATATAGGATATATTTTGTTAATCTCGTACGTTTTTCATGAAGTATTGCTATCTTTTTTGTATTCTCCAATTATGAACTTACTTACAAAACCTAATAAAACCACATTTCTGAGGTTTTGTTTACCAATTGTAACTTACCAGTAATCATGACATCACCACATTAAAAACACATTCACAGCACATTCAGTTTTTCTTACAGAGGCGGCACAGAAGCCAGATAAGCTATTGTAAATAACTGTTTTCAGTAAATACTGAAAATTACCTTATAAATTTTAAAAAGCCTTGAGAGTTAAAACCATGTAGAATGGGAAGATCATGCTCAAAATGTGACTTTGGGCATGTGCTGGCCCATCTCTGCGCTACATCTTTGAAAGATTGATGCCAGTTGCCAGGCATATCTTCCAGGACTCAGACTTCTTTGCTGAGTCCTCATAAAGGCAGACATCTGATTTCCTTGTGGCTGTAGAGTCAGCTATATGCATAACTCTTTAAAACAGAGACAATGAACAATTAGCAGAGTATCTAAATGTGCATCGTTTGGCTGAATAATGTTTTTAGTGACAAGTGCTTTTTCAGGCTAAAGAACGGCCTTATATACCCACAAGAAGCTCAGAAGAATATATGACACTTGCATCCACCTGAAATGTGACAACTTGGGGTGTGTTGCAGTGTGCAGGTTGCATCCATTTTCAGTCATCATGTCTGGAGACTTTCAACAGAATAGGAAATGCCAAAAGGTAACAGGATTAAAAAAGAATTATTACATCCGTACATGGGGAAGAGCTAAATATTACAGCCCAAATGCAAGCCTGGTTACATGATGTCACTAAACTGCTCATGGTTGAAAGTAGTTGATGTGAGAAGCAGGATCACTTAATATTTCCCTTATTCTTGAAATCTTTCTCAAAGCAGCAACTTCTGGCCAGCTAACTAGACCCTTGATCTAACAACGTATTACAGTTCTGCCCCTTTTGCCCTGTGTTTCTGTTGTTTTCCCTCACTCCCTCGTTGCCTTCTTCTCTTTCTTATCTTTCTTCTTGCCTTCCTGATCCCCTCCCCTTTCTTCCTTTCATGGTTTAAGGCATAAATCAAGAAGTTTGCTGTCTCACTCCCCCTTCTTTCTTCTCCCCAGCTACTGGAACGATGAGGAGGAGAATCGAAAGAATGCAACTCCCACAGCTTGAGATAAGAATAGTTTAGTAACTGAGGTATAACACAAACCTCTACTGCTACCACCACTAATAATAATCACAAGAGAAATACAACGAAAAAGAATACATCCTCTCACCACCCAATACCAAGCCGGACCCATCCGAAAACAGAACTCTTCCGGGGGTCAGACGCAAGTTTTTCCATCCTGGGTATGACGTGCTGTGGTATGCAATACTTCTTTGGTCTGTTTGGGTCAGGTGTCCTGTCTCTTCTTCCTCCTGGCTTTCCCTCCGCCCTGGCAGAGCATGAGACTCACAAAGTCCTTGGTCAAACCAAACATTCTAAACTGTAACTATAAACATTGGTGTTATCAGCTCTGTTCCCAGGCCAAAATTCAAAAACACAGCTCTTGAAGCAGCTACTAAAAAGGAGAAAAATGACTGCTACTGCTGATCCCAAGACACTTCCCTTCACTTCCATTTCTATCGCCTCTCTCCTCAGAGGGAAAGGGTCCACTATTAAAAAGAGCTAAGATCTGGCATGCAAAACAAGTCTTGTTGTAAGGAAATGAGGATTGCAGGAAGACTATCCTGAAGCTACATCTAAATTGAACCTATGTGTGAGTAAGCCAAGAAGTATATTCAGTCTGGTTATCAATTAAGGTAGTTCCCCCTACATTTTTAAAGAGACTTTTCCTTTTTGCTAGCTGTTAGTTGTGAAATGGTAGTGTGTGACACGCTGGTAGTGTGTGATACATTGGAACTATTTGGGATATGCCACAGTGCATCTCACAGCTCTTGCCAGCTGTCCATTAGCAGAACCTGAATGTATTCCCAGGATGTTTCCTTTCCTGCAGAAGGAATTGATTCTGCTTAAAGGAAGTGAGGTTGAACGGAAGAGGGAGAAAAAGGAAGATGAGCCTTGTTGCTTTCTAATTTTAGTGAATCCATCACATGGGAATGAGTAAATATCTATTTAAAAATTAAAAAAATAAGAACTCAATGTAAAACATACATAATTCATAATGAGAGGAAAACAAATTAATCTGAGGAGGGAGCCCTGGGAATATTTGCTATGATATTAGAGATGACCAGGTATGTAAAGTGCCTTCGCCTTTTTAAGCTTTAGCTATCAAACATTTCATTTGTCTTCCCCTGAGCTGTTGCTCATTTCCTCCTTCATATTCAATAGGGAGAAATGCATATCTCAAATTATGATGTCCTGGGCACCTGCCATAGTGCAGGATGTTATGCTGCCCACAGAGTATGTCACTGACTAGAAAAGCTCAGAATAGATGCTTAGCTTCTACCTATAAATCTGGGTGAGATGCTTCTGCGGAAACTCTTCTATTACCAGATTCATTGCAAAGCCTCTGTAAGGAAGAGATCTAGCAATAAAGACAATGTCTTGCTTCATAATCCTCTTAGTTCTTAACCATGGTCTTAAGCCAACTATCTGTTTGCAGTCCATGTCTCTCTGGAGCTATAAAATGGTGTAGAAGGCAATTTCTGTAGAGCCAAAAGTTTTTAAATGTTTTGCTTTGAATAAACTTTCCAGATGATATCTCTGCAGGAAAAGCCACAGGGCAAGTGGGAAAAATATTGTTACTCTGTTCTAAATAATTTCATTAAAACAAAGCAGCTTTCTCCATCCTATAATCTTCATTCTCTGCATCGCTGCTGTCTCTCCTTCTCTTGGGAACCCCAGACGTGCCCTAATAAAGGCTGATGAAGATAGCGCCCCAGAAAAGTAATTTTCTAAACACAAGTCTGAACAGTGAAGCAAATAACATTTCCACGCAATATTACTGAACAAGATTGCACTGTCCTCAGGCTTGCTGGGGTGGGCTGAGAAGCATGTGTGTGATAGAATATTTGCAAAATTCCTATCCTCCAACACTCTGGAAGCATCTTCAGCAGAAATCCTGCAGATGGAGAATTTCCACCCTCTAAAAATATCAGATCAAGCACAAGTGCCAGAACGCAACCACACACCTCGGCATCTGCCAAGCAAAATCTGAGATCAGTCAGTGTCTCACAAAAAAGGAATGAAGATAATCACCTAACTAATCTCTCCAGATGAATTACTACTACACAATTATTTTGTCTTGTGTATTTTGTCTTGTGCTGTCAGCAGAGTAACATTGAAAACATTGGCATAAATTACAGAAGAAAAAAAAATCAGTGAAAACATCTAGGGAGATTCATGTCCTGTCAAACTTGTCCTCCAAATCCAGGGCTGTTACTGAGGACAGAATAACTGGAAAATGCCCCTCTTCTCATGGGAGTTTTCTACAGCTTGACTCCATCCTAGTGATAGTGGAGCAAACCTCAACATCCACTCTAACGTATAAGAAATTAAACTCCAATTCTTACTGTGAATTATGGAAATTCTTATCATGTATCACCTGCTTTGAAGAATAGAATTGACCCAGATTTTTCTAATTGAATATGCAAGTCAGGTTCTGAGTGAGAGCTTTTCCAAAGGACCTAATATGATTAGGAGTACAACACATACAGTACTTACTTTGTGCCCTGCACTCATAAGTCAGTGATGATTTCAGTCAAAATTCGAGATACCTAGAATCAATATTTTGAAACCTCTGATCCTATGCTTTTCTTCATGAATCCGACATTCTCTGCTTACTCTGGAGATTGTTTCTCTGATTACAAGATGGAAGTATTTGCTAATCAATAGCAATTTAATTACCTCCACTCCCGAGACTCTCTGAACCCCATTCCCTCTCACTACGGCTGACCATTGTGCAGTAAGACATCATTTTAATATGGATGCTGCATACACAAGAGGAAGAAAATAAACATATTTATAAACACAAAGAAATCATATCGCCTGCCAAGAATTCTGAAAAAACATATATCTATGCCTGCTCTTTCTTATAGACTCTTTCTTTCCAAAGGACAGTAAATTTCTTCAGGAACTGTATTTCACAAACTAGCTCACACCACGTGAAGGTAGTGATGGGAAAGAGCATTTTGACTGTGAAAACACAGCGTAGTCCAGCTGGTTGAGCAGGGACCACAATGGCCAGTTTGTTTAGGGAAAGCCAGCAGCAGTAATGGATCACGCCAAAGCACGTTTACCATCTGTGTCTTTTAACCATATATGTCTGGTCTCACCTCCATCGAAACTAATGGAAAAATTCCCTTTGATCTGAATCAGCAGCAAATTCAGTTTCCTCTGCAACAATAACAAGCTGCACCTCTTTTTTTCACTTATGTTACAAAGCAGTAAGCATTGGACAGATGTGATGTTGCTCCTAATAAGTTAAAGTAGCAAGGCTTGTTTAGTACAGATCAGACCTACTCAGGAAACCAGTGCTTTACCTTCCTCTGTGTCAGTTGTGGGGCAAGAGAAAAACAACTTTTGTGTCTATTGATTTGGGCAGAATTACTCTTGGATTCTGCGCTTAATGGGTATTCCCACAGGAATCATAGAACCATAGGATCATAGAATGGTTGGGTTTCAAGGGACCTTAAAGCCCTTCCAGTTCCAAACCCTTGCCTCATGTAGGGATACCTTCCATGAGACCATGTTGCTCAAAGCCTCATGCAACCTGGCCAAAATGTCAAATATACTAACAAGAAAGAGCTGATGTTCATGCACAAATGAAATGAGGAGATCCCTAATGATGAGGTGAAAGAAGAGGCAGTGCACATTTCTGGGCCAGATTCATGTAAATGCAGGTCTGTGCTGAAAGCAGAGTGCCCAATATTACCATTCCCTGTAGGAAAACCCTTCTGTCATTCTACAGAAGCCCAGATCAGTGGCTTGGAGGGAATAGACAAAGGGGAAGGAAAATGTGCTGCTTATATAGTCACAAAAGCACACAGGAGTACACTTATAACAGGAATATCTGTAAGCAATAGTTCAGCACCAGTAAAAAGAAAAAACCAGACCAACAAAATGACAGATAATTTCCTAAGAGTTTGACTGAACTCTGCCTCATCTCTTCATTTGAAACTTAAAGCCAAAGACGTTCTCAGCAACCTGTTCACTCAGAGAACAAATAAATCGTATAGAAAGACTTCAGGATGTATTGCAGAAAGAGTAGTTTTCTAGAGAGTTGTGGAGCTAAAGGTCAGTTCTAAACTTTACCCATTCCTCCCTGTTACTCTCTTTCCAACAGGCAGTCCTAACAGAAGGTGACATTAGGCAAGGGTGGAAATATTTTAATTGGGTTGGTGCTCTCTTTGGGAATAAAATTAAAAATGTAACTTAGCACGTACAATAAATGTAGCTCAAAAGGCCAGATAAGAGATAAATCATTTTGCAGTAACTGTCTCATTTCTTTTTTCCAGATTTTTCTTTTAAAAAAGATTTCCGGAAAGAATCAGGTTAGACATAAGGGGAAATATTTTAATTGTAAAAAGTAGCTAAGTTCCAGATAAGACTTCTTCATCAGCTGAGGTCTCTACGAAGAGGACTAGTTCAGGTTCAGTAAGTCCTTGAGGTGAAAGGGTAGGGAAATTGCCCTGTGTCTTCTCTAAACATATCCTTTCAAGTCTGGCAAATAATTTGGATCTTTTTCTATTTTATTGCGTGTTGGAATGTAAATGAAACTCAATAGTAAGGGCTGTGTATGGAGAGACAAGGTCTTCTGTAATCTGTATATGAAGCAAGAAAGGAAGATATTTTGAAATCTCTCAAAAGCTTTTTAAAGCCGTTGCGAAATAAACTAATAATTCCAGAAATGGCTGTATCTTCCACATCTCTTCATACATGGGTTCAGTACCGCCTGCAGCTATGCAAAACCACTGAGGAGGAAAATTCCCTGAAGAGTTGTATAACTAGTACTATTCACATGCTGAACTTGTCCCAGAAACGAAGGACAGGATGAGAGAACTGGGCTTGCTTAGCCTTGAGAAGAGAAGGCTCCAGGGAGAGCTTAGAGCAGTCTTCCAATACCACAAGGGGGATGAAAAGAAACCTGGGGAACGGCTTTTCATAAGGGTTTGTAGGGAAAGGACAACGGGGAATGGCTTTAACCTGACAAAGGAGAGATTGAGATGAGATTTTAGGAAGAAGTTCTTCCCTGTGAGGGTGTTGAGGCCTAGCTCAGGCTGTCTAGAGAAGCTGTGGCTGCCCCATGCCTGGCAGTGTTCCAGGCCAGGTTGGACGGAGCTTGGAGCAACATGTTCTAGTGGAAGGTGTCCCTGCCTGTGGCAGGGTTTTGGAACTGGATGACCTTTCAGGTCTCTTCCAACCCAAACCACTCTGTTTTCTTTTATTCTAAGAAATCACAATTCAGTGCTGGCTGATGCGCAGTGTTATTTCTTGGGATGCAGACTGAACACCAATTAGGCTTGCGTACATGTCAAGCCAGTCAAAGGAACACAGTTCATTTCTCTGCTCCAAGGAATTAAACGCATCTTTATGTTCTTCACATTAGCTGACACTTCAAGTCTAGGATGCAAGAGAGATATGCAGTACCAAAGCCACTATTCCTCATTTCCTTTTTATCCAGGTATTAAGAAGAAAGAAAAGCGTGCAGTGAGAATATCCAGTGATACTGTTTGACTATATGATGTATATACGTAATGATATTAGTTTATAGAGACTGTAAAATATGGTACTTCAACCATGAAAACAGCTGATACAGTCATGTGATTAACTACAATAATCGTAGTAGTAAGTAACTACAATGACCTAGCAGCATACAATCATGGTAAATATTACTAGCATAAAGTTATGGTTATTGTGTTAATGATAACTCAACCTGCTAAGTTGAGCAAGAGCACTCTATTGGTCTTTTGCATCCCCTTTCAGAGTATTAGAGTCCCTATAGGATCATACTGCCTCACATGACAATGGGAAAGGAGCTCATCTTGGCAGCTGCTTATGCTCACTCTCCAGATTACTCTTCGCTGCTAAGGTTCTGCTGGCCCCACCATGCATTCTGTCTAGCCCCCTAAAACCTCCTGTATTGCCTTAGCTTCTCAAGATAAATCTCATTGTTACTGAAGGGTCCGTTCAAAATCTGATCCAAATATGCTGTTCACTTACTCTTGATTCTAGCTGTCTTCCTGGAAAGCCAGATTTCTGCTAGATAGATATGTTCATTTATAATAAACAATGATTAGCTTGTCATAAGAAATGGTAACTACCCCTGGGGGGATTGACATTTTAGCTGCAGATCCAGCTTGGATGAACCGTCACCCTATTCCTTAATATACTTCCTGCTGTCAGAGTCACTACAGATTTCAAACATATTTCTAGTTCATGCACTTAATTTGACTTGTGGAAATCAGAAGCACTAGGGAAGGAATGAAATGACAAAGAAGTTGATTTTTCGTGTAGTCTGTTCGTGACATCACTCAGTGAGTGTGGGATAAACTCAGCGCAGTGGTACTTTTTTCTGTTCTTTCCAACCAATGACTAAGGATCCCAGCTTGCCAGTATTTCACCAACATACAACCCACTGAAAAGAATCTTTTGTGACAGCACAGAAATGACTTTAAAAGCAGCAATTCAGTTGACATACTTAAAACCTTCCGTCATCTTTCTGGTTTAGGTCCATAATAGACATTATTAATTGCATGGTCACATGAGTAAAGACCAAGCAGATAAGGGTATAAATACAGCCTCTGATACTAAATTTTGTATGGTTGGACTTTGGGAAAAAAATGAGATTGTTGATTGTTGTCATCCTTTTTTTTTTTTTTTTTTTTTTGAGATAGAGCAATGCTTACCCTGCTCAGGAAAGCTGGAGCATGAAAAAGGTCATTTTGATATTTTTAAAAATTATTTGTTGACTTCATTTTACAGATTTCAAGTGAAGACTCCAAGTGCTTTTTTAAAATTTTGCTCATATTAGCTTTCCATCTTATTATGTGATTCCCCTGAAACAATTTCAAATCTGAAAAATTTCATTTTATTCACCTATGAATCATCAAACATCACATTTTGATTAATGTAAAGCATTAGAAAATGCCACCAACATTAAAGTAATTATAACAATGACCTGATCCTTTCTTATAAAAATTATTTTTGATGCAATGCCGTCTTTCTGCAAGAGAAGAATACATTTGTCAAAAATAAATCTGTATTTGGGTGTTACATATGTACTTGGCAGAAATAGCTAATTATTATATGTTGTAGCATCGCTATGAGTAGGAACCAGCCTGACAAGTACTGTGCTACTTCATGTAATCTTTGATCTTCACCGCTATCCTAGAACATAGTAGCACCTGAGTGATTGGGTTTGTTCCGTACTTTCCTGTAGTCTAGATCCTTTTGCAACAAGTTCATGACACAGAGGATCAACCCACCATTTTCTGAAGATGGAGGACTTGAAAGCATGTGCAGGACATGTGTGTTACCCTGATTTGTGTTGCCTCCGCTATTCTCATCTACGTGGGAAATAAAGGTGAAGTCTGTAGACAAGTTAAGTTGGAAATCACTTAGAGGGGTCTGCCTGTGACTTGAGAGGGAGAGTGAGCCATACAGACTGTACACAGCCTAGTGGTGTGTGTCGTTCCGCCTGCAGTGGTTGTGGTTTCTATGCTGGATCTTCTTTTTGCTGTTCAGCCTTGCAACTAGAATTTGATAAAATGCTTCCTTTGCCTCAAGTGTAGAGACATAATTTGTCTTGAGCATCTCTCCCACGAAATGTTTGTGTGACTTGCATCAACTAGGTGTAAAAATCATAAGACAAATGTCCTAAATGAACATTTTTTTTAAGAACTGATTTAGAGAACCAGGTGGTTTTCAAGTTACTGGTTCCATCCTTGCAGGTTGTCATCCTAAACCTTACTGACAGTGGAGAAAGGAAGCAAAAATATTGGCTTTGTTAAAAAATATTTAGGATTTTCTTGCCCAAACCATCAGCCCTATGAAATCAGAAAGTCATGAGAGCAGCAATTAATTTTTTGCTTTATTGGTGTACAATCTGTTCTATACTTAATGGAAAAAAATTACAAGTAATGAAAAGAGCATCTACTTCATTTCTATTCTGCAGAACCACACTATTGATACTAGAAAATACCAAGTGCTTTGCACCAACAAAAATATTTGTTTTTTAAAAAAAACCATCTAATTTTTGTTTAAAAGTTCTTTTCAAGCTTATTCATGTAGAATGTTTTGCTGTTCTTTGCCTGGGTTTATATTAAGTTACATTATTGTTTTGATGTACTCAGACAAAGCTTCATTCCATTTGGCACTTTAAGTAAAATTTAGCCATGTGTAAAGGAATCGCTTCTGCAGAGCAATAATTTTGAAGCTGATAGATACTACAGCCTTTGCTCTTCCTTTACAAAAGTCAAATGCATTCAGAATGTAGCGGATGTGAAATGGTTTTAAGGAATTTTTCAGGTGCTTGTGAAGTTATTGAGCAGGCAAGAGTCAGCAGCTGTAAAATAACCTGGTTAGAAGGGGATATGACTGAGAAGAAGAATGTTCCTGACAATCTGGGGGCCTGAGGACCAGAATCCTTACAACATGCAGATGGCCTCTTTGACACACACCTGGGCGCTGAGAAGTAGGGCATCTGAGACTGCATCAATGACAAAAGAAACTAAGAAAGTTTACCTGTATTTGTGGTCAGAAAGAGTCTGAGATATTTCAATTGATCTGAATAAATAAAGCAAATCTATGAGCAACCTGATCTAGTTGAAGATGCCCCTGCTCAATGCAGAAGGGTTGGAGTAGATGACATGTACAGGGCAGTTCCAAGCCAAACCATTCTATGATTCTATAATAAAGAGGTAGCTTGCAGTAATCCTCTTTTCTGTTGATTTGTATGGGACAGATTGAATCGGTTTTTTTTTAATCATGTATCACCATAACCTCCAAAATATCTGGGAAAACACTTATGGAAAGAACATCAATATCTGCAAATCACTGAAATGCATGAAGTCTGAGGAGTGATGAGGGTTGATTGTGCAGAAATAGTTTTCCTTGTCATCCCTTCAAACCAGGAGTTTTAAAGAAAGTCCTAATGACTGTGGGAGCTGAGGTATTACAACACTTCTCTCCCTGATCTGGTTCAGTCAGGCTTATATTTAGTTCTCTATTAAATCTTACATTTTGAAGGTACAATAATAAAAAAACACATTCTGGTCAGTCATATAAATCTTAATAGCACACCGTTAATTCTTAGTGGGTATAGCAAATTTCAGCCATCTGTTCTACTCTGAGACATCCATTCTACTCACAGGGTTAATGATGTTTCTCTTTAGTGTGAGTCAGCTTTAGCCCAAGTGCAGATTTCAGGGGATAAATACAGAGTTTCCCATGAAGGTTTATTTTCACTAGGTCTTTCTGCACTCTGCCGCCCTCAGCGTCAAGGAAGTACTTCCTCACGTGGAGGTGAAACTTCTTGTGTTTTAGTTTATGGCCATTGCTCCTCGGTGTCCTGTGAGATATGTCCATGCACCTGGCTGTACTTACTGGGGAGTTGTTAGGAGGGGTAATTTGGGTGTCTTTGTAAAAAAGCAAATATGAACAGTGATGCTTATACTGCAGAATACGAAGCACTGCATATGATGACTGATTTGTTCAGTCATCCAGTTCGACATGTTACTGACAATGTGTTCTCTCTCTCCTGCAGTATGGGATAAAGAAGAAGGAAGAAAAGGAAGCAGAGGCCCAGGCTGCACTGGAAGCTAACGCTGAAGGGAGTCTGACGCGCCCAAAGAAGGCTATCCCTCCTGGCTGCGGGGATGAGGAGGAAGAAGAAGAAAGCATTTTAGACACAGTCATCAAATACCTACCAGGGCCCCTGCAAGATATGTTCAAGAAGTAATAGATGCAGACTGTTATATGGGCATAAACAATACTGCAAAAACTTTTTCTTTTGCCCAATGGGGATTTACAAACTTGCTGTCTATCATGCAGCCCCAACTCTGACATTTACTGCTCACTGGTATTCCTTTGCTTCCCATTCCCTTCTGACTTCTTGCCCTTTGCTCATCCCTTTTTTTTTTTTGGATATAGTCACATCCAGTAGACGCCTCTGAATGGATGTAAAAATTAAAAAGCTGCAGATTACACAACTTTTATGACAAGCCATAGTACTATGTATGTTAAGGCAACTGTATATTAAGTAGATAAAACGTACAACCGTATGTGCATTTCCATCCAAAGCAGGAAGAAGTGTTCACAAGGTGTGAACAGTGGCTTAATTTTTTTTCATTGTTTTTGATAACAATTACTAGCCATTATTTCTTGTTACTTGGCTCAATGTAGCCAATTGGTTTTAAGCACGTCTGCCCTTGGAAGAGATATCACAGTTCTCCCAGAGGCAGAGCTTTCCTGTTTTACTTCAATCACTGGCATAAATAAGAGATCATTTGAAAAGTAAATCAGGCATGACTTACGCAGATGACATCACTCAGAACTGCGAAAGAAGTGAGCCATCTGCTCTCAGAGGCTGGTGGGTTAGATGCCTCAGAATCTAAGCAAGAGTATTGTTAATCCAGGAATTAGCCATACACTTGACTTGAAAAGTCAGATTTGGTCAGACATTTGCCACAGAGAGCCGAAACCACAGGAGAGTTCACTTTGCTCTTGCAGAGGACCTCCCCTACCCCTTTGAAGCCAGTGACCAAGTACATAGGTCGCTCTGATTAAGTAACCCTCCTTCTGCCCAGTGCCATACTCAACTGTCCCATTCCCAGCAGCGCTTGCAGGATGGACACTTGAATTTCAGTGTATTGTATCTGTGTTCAGTCCACCCTTTCATGAAGGATGTGGGAGAGTGTGGTGGCCTGAATATTAGCCATACATTGCTCTAGAGACCCAGAAATCCTGGGTATGCTTGCTATGAGTCATGTTAAATTGCTGCACTGCCTTGGGTCAGTCATTTATTTTCCTGTCCCACGCAGCTGCTCCAGATGTGTAATGTAGGTTTCAGTCTCTACCTACTATAAAGGCATAAAGCGAGGCTTTCTCTCCAGTGCTGGGCAGAAGCTAATTAATAGTGTCACAGTGTGTGATCCCCCTTGATTCCAGTAGGGTGGGAGGAAATCGCTCTCTCACGACTATCATTGCTGCCTTTCCCAGTCACAAACACAGAGGGCTTCCCAGTACAGGTCTGTACATATTGAGTAACTGCACAAGATAAGCCTAATTTTACTGCAGGTGTTGGTTTGCTGGTGTATACACAGAACTACATACACAGACAGTCTGATTTTGAACACAAACCCTAAAGGTCAGGTGTCTGGCTTGTCATATGAAAGTGATCCTGGATTTCTTGTGTTTGTCTAGATCTCTGTAGTTGCTGCTGTGAGAGCACCATGCCATCTTAGTTTGACAGTCCTGTAGGAGAATCATGGTTTAGTCTAAAAAAAGCCACCATTGTTCATCCTTGTCTTAGGAACAGAAAATTTTTTTAAGTGTATGGAAGACATGTGGCAGCAAAAAGGAAAGCAATTCCTGACACTTCATTATATACCTAAACTAATAATTTTACTTCAATGGAATTTCCTGGATGCACTTTTTCAGCGGAAAAGAGTTGAGGCAAAATTCTCAGTACTTCCCTGAACAAAAAATTTTTAAAGATATTTACCATCTGTTCAGGTAAGCAGAACAAATGTGCACCATGCTTAAAGTAGTGAGCTTGTGAACTCCGTGCCTTTTCGCAGTATCTCTCATGAAAAGGAAAATATATTATGAAAGAGAAGAAATGTATTTATTTTACCCTCCCTACCCAATTCTTATCCAGGCCCGTGATTCTTGACAAGAAACTTCAACTGTAATTTTCTACCAAATCCAAGGTAAAGGCTGAGGAATTCTGATTGATCTACAAATCAGAACCAGCTGATGAAGACACAATTTATTTCTGGCTGTTTCTACAAACAAGTTGTGTTCATTTAAGTACCAGCTGCCAAAGGCCTCCCAGACGAAAAAGAAGGCAGGTTTTACTCCTTCAGATAAAGTCAGTAGTTTTTTTTCCTAACTTTCATTTAAAGCAAGGTGAATGTCTCACCCTCTTCAAGTCTCTAACAACCCAGAGCACTCTTTATCTCTGAATCCATGCTTGGGTGTACCATATCTGTGTTGTGCAATTTACCATTTCTAGGGAGACTGCCCTACTCACCCCATGAAAATTCAGCAAATACTAATTTAAATCTATTTAAGCCAACCTGACAATTGGAAACTCACCATTTGTCCCAAAGTCAGCAGCTGGTTTTGATGCTCTCCACAGAGAGAACTAAATCCAACACCCCTGAAAGCAAAAAGGCAGAGGATGGCTCTTTGCTCTGGCCACTCATTGGCATGAAATCTAGATCACACTGAGACACAGAGAGACATCAACCTTTTATAAGTGCTCTCTCTAATCTCTGTGTCCTACATCCTTTGCATAAGTAGAACCAGCAGAATGTGTGCATGCTAAAAGGAACGCATCTACTTATATCTTCAAGTAGCCTTGTTCTGGAGAACTCCGCAAACAAATAAGTAGGATGAACCCATTTCGCTTTGGTTTGGCCTGTCTCTACCACTTGCTTGTTGATCTTTCCTTAGCCCCTATCATAGACTCAGTTCTTTCAACCAAATACTCTTCTTTACATTGAATCAGATTTTTCTGCCTGTTGTTCTACTTACAGAATGGTTCTGCCAACCGCTTGTTTATCTTCACACTCTCCGACAGCTGGATGTGCATCTGTGTGCACGTATGCGTGGAAGAGGGGGAAAGGGGAGAAAAAAGGGAAGGGAAGGGTGATATCATGTTTCTAAGTGTCTCAGCAGCTCTGCCTTTGAATGAATGGTCTAAGTGTTTGTAAGCAGGTAAAGCTGTCCCTCGGCATGTAGTATTAGAAATACTCCTTCAGTGATCTGAAGTTCTGAGATGTATGAACATCTGGTCCAAACTCTGAAGAGCGCCATAAAAACTCTGTAATGAGCTTGTCGGACCTCATGCCGGGGTCAGAGAGCAAGAGAGAAACGGAAGCTGGTTTATTAAATGCTTGATGAGTCTTTTCTGTTGTGAGAGCTTCCCAGACAACTCATGTCATCACTCCTGTACCTCAGCTGTCCACACCAGCGGTTCCTCCATAGAGAGCAGAGAGAGCAGTCAGGCCTGAGTTGGTAGTTTCTATTTTAATTGTCCTTTTTTTCAATAAAGAAATGTGACAGGATATATACTGCAGGTACTGGGCAGGTTTTGCTTGTGTTTGGCTCACATAACTTTTGGCGCCTTTTATGAGTTGCTTACCTCTCCTCAAATCACTCCACTCTCCCTGAAGTGCCTCAGCCATGCTGAACAAACTGGAGAGCAGGCACTCTCCTTTCCATTCTACCCATCCATTTCCCTTCCCACTCTGAACTGGCAATATGGAACACGGAAAACTTTGGCTCATGTATGAACGTGAGAAGCATTATCTCACACCCTTTCCCCCTCAGCACTCAAGCAGGTGTTGAAGTAATTAAATGAGACCAAAGGCAAGCATGGTTCATTGTTTGGATTCTGAATATCTCTTTGTATTTCCATGTCATTGCTTTATTTGCATCACTGGTCTGTTAAATCTCAGGTAAAAGAGATCTTTCGGTTTTTTTTTAACAAATATTATTTACACAGAAATGTTGGTGGCTAAACACTGCGGCCATTTCCTTCAGAGTTCCAAGACCTTACTTGTTAGAGGGAAAACAAAAGAGCCTCCACATTTGGAGGGTAAAAGATCGAGTTTACCCTTGGACTTGCAAGCTTACATTTATATTTAGAGAAAGCCATACGAAATCAGACTGCAATATTATCAGTGATAATCTTGTGTTTAAAATAAATAAAACCAAATAGAAGATGGTGTCCTAAACCACTTTGGAGTTCCTCTATATTTCTGGTACTGTACTTTGGCTTAGGTTCCTCCCAGCCCCTGTCCTCTGTCAAGAAAGACCATAGAGATGCTGCTGAATATACTTTTTGGCAAGCTTACTATGCTAAAACAAGAATTGCTAGAAGTTAGCTGCTGTGACTTCAGCGTAATAGGTTATGTATCTGAAAGTTGTCTGTAACTGTTCTGAATATGTTGTCAAGATAACTGTTACTTCATGCACTAAGTAAAAGATTTTATTACGGTCATTAAAAAATTGCTTGTTTTCTCACACACACAGAGAGCAAGATTCAACTTAGCCATGCATTTTCTGGGAGAAATGCTCCCCAGCTTCCTTTCAGATGCATGCAGTCTATTCCAAGCAACCAGAAGATAATTTAGAGACTTTGTGAATGTGAACTTCATTTATTACATGCCTGCTACCTTTTTATGCATGATGTAGGTAAATAATATGACGTTCATTCAAAATGGAATCAAAGCCAATAAAAATATTGCTGATTTCATGCCTTTCTTGGATTCTTTCTTGTGAAATTCTGCCAGGCTACGCTTGAAAATCAAAGTATGAATGCTATATGAATGGTAAAAGAATAGAGAAATATGTTCATTATTTGATGAAGCTTGACATCTAAAGGTGATTATTAAATTTTAAGTAAGATTTGCTATGAGTTAATGTTGCTTAGGAGGAGAACAACAACACTTTTGAAAGAAACACAGGTATCTAACTATGGTTTAGTGAGAATATGTCTGGATCTTAAAACAAAAAGTGTAAAAAGTTAATTTACAATGTTATCAAATATATCTTTGGATCCAGATTTTGTGATGCATACAAAACTCTTTGGGTGGTAAGCTGTGCAGAGCTAAGCCTCATTTTAATTGTTTAGGGTTAAATCAGTAGTTGCTCTGTCCAGAAACATGCTGGAAAAAGAAAGAGAAATAACCTTACAATTTATAGGAAATTTAGATAGTGTGTTTCCTGAGAAATTTTTTTTTTAGGACCATTGCATGGGGATGTATTGGGGTTTTTACTGACAGAAGCAGACACAGGACAGTCACAGAGAAATCAGCAAGCACATCACAGAGAAATCACCAAGCACATCATGAATGGTTCTGGTAAAAAATCATGGTAAAAAAATGGTTCTGCTAAAACAATCACTCAAGTTACAGACGTGTTTTAGCAATCTAATTCTCATAAACAAACCACCTGCTGTTATTTGTTTCCCCACATGAAGTGATCTAAGCCTCTTTAAAGCTGACTGTGGAGTGGCTCTTACTCGCTTAATGTTATTGTTTGTTCCGCAGAGACTTCAACTTTTTTCATCTCAGAACTCATTCAATTCCTTTCTACCCTCATTTTCTTTCTCAAATGCTGATACAAGACAATCATGATTCACTTGAGGTATTCAGACAATGGTACATGAGTGTTAAATTAACTCTCAGCCGAAATGGAATGTCAAGCATCTCACCATGAACTTTTCTCCTAAGTCAGGAAATTCTGTGAACGAAGAGAATTTTACTCCCTTGTGATTATTGTTTTCTCTCCAGACCAAGGATCCACCAGGAGAAGAGATGGAGAGAAAATTGTTAGATTATTCAAAAAAAGAAAGATTAAAACTTATATGTTAACATATTTACAAGTAATGGCAAAGATTAATGAAGAACAAAAATTTTGCTAGTCTTCTCCCTGCCTCTCTCCTATTTAGTCACTCTGAGTGGGGGGGGGTTGGAAAGTTTGTAGTCGTCAGAGAAAGCAATGCTTAGGGCTGCACAAATGTGCATTTCATTGACAGTGATATCCAAGAGGACTATGGCTGGCTCACTCTCAGTGAGGCAGGTGACTTGAAGTCTCCAATTAATACCAGTATCAAAAAGGGTTCCTTATGGAAGCAAGCTGGGCTACATCTGTGGTCTCAGATATGGTACCAACTGCTGTCAGGGAAAAAGCACAGGCCTGCCATTGAAGGCTTGATTCCTAGAAGAACTCCTGTGCCAGAACACTACTGTCTGTTCCAGAAACCAGAAAGTCTTGAGAGAGCACTGCACGGAAAGTGACTTACAGTGCTAAAAAACACATGTCCACTGATGACTGTAAAAGTCTTCCTAAACCCCATCTGTCCTTGCGGGTAAAAACGCTGGATTGCTTATATCCAAAGAGAGTACCCAGAATTCATGAAAAAATAAAAACATAAGCTGTGAGAAAGGACACAAACGCAAACTTTTAATGATGTGGAACCTGTTGGGAAGGAAAATAGCGCCTCAGGAACCATTTTGGACCTCTGGAGAGAAAAGGCTGGAGTAAACAGTCATTCATCTGTCTACAGTCTACAAGTCCTTCTTCAGAGTCAGTCTTGAGAGTACAACAGTTTGCTGAGCAGTGGAGGACTTGCAATCATTACGGAAAGTGTTCTGTGAGTCTGGGAATCCCAGGGCTTCGCTGTGGGCTTATCAGAAATGCTGACCAGAGCTGAAATATGGTACATTAATTTCTTATGTCAACTAAACTGTGCCAGAGAACCTGTTTCTCTTCCTTGCCAAAACAGAAGGCCCATTCTCTGCTCTGCCTACTAACACGTTTTTCCTGAAGCCCAGACCTCTAGATTCCAGGTATTTCTCTTTTTCAAATGTTTGTTCTTTTTACATGGAAAGGGAAAGGATGAGGCAATTCCAGGTGAAAATATTTTTGACCAGGTCCATCCTTGCATTAAATAGCTTTTATATATTCACTGCCACATTGTTTCATTCCTTCTTTGCCGTTCTGCTGATATAGCTCTCTGACCCCGTATTGGTTTAAGCCTCTATAACTCACGTGGTTTCGCTCACTCACTCCCCCTCTTTCTTCCCCCCAGGTCCCGGAGGGATGGGAAGGAGTTTCGAAAGAATGCAACTCAAGGTGTTTACTTGTGTTTACAGGTGTTCCTCCTGCAAAAGGTGGAGATAAGAACAGTTTAGTAACTGAGATATGACACAAACCCTCCCTGGCAACCCATGAGACACAGAATGTCCTTGGTCAGATCGAAAACGTTACCAAGGAGTAACTAAAAACACTGGCCTAAAATCAAAAACACAACGCTGCACCAGCTACCAAGAAGCAGAAGAATGACTGCTGCGGCTGATACCATGACAGATTCTTACCCTCACAGTGGCCAGTTCATAAGATCAGAAGCTTCTTTTTTCCTTTGTCGTCTCTGTCACCCACCTCAGATAGGTTGAGACGCTTCTCACAGGCAGAGGTAAAGCTGGTAATGAATGAGTTTCAGGTAGTGAAACAGACATCTCTGGTCAGCCTTCCTTGGTAGTTTTCAAAGCTGATATCCAAATCTGCTCTGAGAGATCATCCCAGAATATACACATTGCACCAGAGGTTTACCGAAATTCACTGAAACACTGAAGGTCAGTGGCAGCAAACAGGATCTTCATACTTTGCTTCCTGCTTCCATACCTCCTTTCTTACCACGATTCCACACCTTTTTCAATGTTTTGCATAATGTATCCTGACTCTTCGGTTAGCAGCACTTAGTGAGAAACTGTGATCTTATCCAACTTCTGGGGATCGGAGGGGCAGGATGGGAGTTTTTAAATCCGTGCTCACAGATATGACACATGAGCGCTCAATGAGCTTTACGTACCCGGCAAAAATGCCACAGTATTCCTTTTGCCCAGTTATGCTTCTTTCTCTGGAGTGGTAAGCTTAAGAAACATACTACTCAGCCATGTTAGCTCCAGTTCTTTCCCAAAAGTAGTGCTGCATCCAGGATCATGCAGCATTTTTATATGTAGTCACCACAGAATGTTCAGATAAGAATAGCAGCAACATCAGTAAGCCTCAATTTAGAGATAAAATAACTTTCCCCAATATGTTGCTGTTTGGCTGAGAACATCTGATTCTATTACTCCCTTGCTCTCTGCAGGCATTTAACACCACTCTATTTCATTAACTGGTAGAGACTTAAGGTTATGTCTTCACCTATTGCCTTGCTATTGTCAGTAGACTTTGGCAGGTGACAGTGAAGATACACTTCATGCTCCTATGAGAAAGATGCTGTAACCTAGGGAGGAAAAAAACCTTGCTCTTGCCTTCAAGAGAAGTAATTATAACTAAGCTTTCCATGCTACTGGTACAGTGTTATAAAAATGTAACGAAAAATGACAGACCAGTAAGAAATATACCAATAGTAATAAGCCTGGAGTTAACATCATGCTACTGGGACATTGTTATAAAAATGTGATGAAAAATGACAGACCAGTAAGAAATACACCAATAGTAATAAGCCTGGAGCTAACATAATTGCAAAATGTATGCACAGCAGCTCCCTTGCAAGCGGGAGCTACCATGCCAGATGTCTACATTAGCAGAACAGAAAAACATGTGTGATAAGCCGTATTCTCAAAAGCTTCCCATCCTCACTGACTCTGTGTTTACGGAGAAGCCTATTCTTGCAGGACCATGAGCCCCATGAAACCGTAGACTATCCTTGTGCCAAATAGAAGTTGCAATCCAAGCAATGTTTGCGGTTAAATATTTGCTATCCTATGGCAATAGGTTCATGGGGCAGAATGTTTTATATGACTGCGACTAGACAAGGAAAGGGAGGACCAGAAAGCACTGGAATTCTTCTACCTTTTACAGATTGACTACTAAGAACAAATTACTTTCCGAGGACAAATTGCCAGTGAACATACTCCAACTGTGCCATGTCAATAAGCATCTGGAAGAATTTGTGTGGAAGTTTAAAGTAGAAGATGAATGGCTTTGCTACACCATTGACATTTGACTCCACACAGTAGGGCTTCCTTCCATAGTTCCCTTTAAGACTCCCATTGTGCTCAGGCTTGCCATGAAAATATCTTTTTACGAAGATCACACACTATTATATGTCTCTCTGAATCACCACGTACACAGAGCATATCTGATGCTGAGACTTCAGCACAAAGACCTGTGGAAGCAGGGAAACCAAACCTCATTATTTGTAGTAGTGTCTTCCAAGGGAGTATGAAATGGGATAAAGCAGAAGATGAAGACAAACAAGAACAGTTACTTCTGTCCTAAAAGACCTGCACATTTTTGTGAACACATCCTCTGAATCTAAGAAGTGAAAAATCAAGCCCCAGCTAGCCTGACATCTCACCAAAGACCAGCGCTATCAATCTGATTGGTAATTGCATATGAACTTTCTCTGAAATTCATGCTTAACAGTAAAGAACAGGCTGCTTTTTAAAAATATTAAATGAAAAAGTGTAAAAATGGAAACAATAACCATGTTTTTAACCTCTGCCTTACATCTCTCCCACATACAAAGGCCATAGTAAAAAGCCATTTTCTGCTCACAGCAAATGAGGGTAACGCACGACAACGAAACTATATCCACTTTGCTTTAAAACAACTCATAACTGAAATAGCCACTAATGAACACTGATTTTACCTGGAACAATCACAAGGTTCTAGTGAGGCTACAAATTTTGAGATAGGCATTACCTGGAATTGTGACATTACAGCTTATCAAGACCTAAAAAAATAATTTTTTCCGAAGCTAGGCTAAAATTAAGTTCAAGTGAAACAAAAAGAAAAGAAAAGCAACACAGACCCCAAATAAGGTCTCATTACAATCATAAGAACAGCTTTGTAGATGAGAACCTGAAGGCAAGCATGGTTTTGTCACTGTCAAATAACTGCAGGAAACTAACAATTACAGCTGATGTGAGCAATGGAGGAACTAATCCCACAGCAATAAACAGCCTTCAAAGTCTGTTTCTCTTCTGGACGACAAAACTGCCTGACTGCTGGAAAACTTATAGGAGACTGCAAATGAGAGCAATTGTCAGTCTGACCTATTAAAATTACCCAGCAAGTACACAGGGAATATATAGTTCCTGGAAAAAACACAGCTAGTGGATGTGCCAAGAGTTAAACACACACGGATACACACCAGGCACAATATCCCAGCCCACAAAAACCTCAATAAAGTAACATCACAAACACTGTGTTCTTGGCTTGAAAAAGTCTATCACAGCAGCAAACTTGAGATAATTGCTTATTTTTCTGCTAATAATTTCTTGGCTTTGAGACCTGCCTGGCAAAACGCATGATCAGAATAAGTGAAAGATTTGGCATTTACTGTCTCATCCATTTCTCAGAATGAGAAAAGGCGTAAAAGAGGAGAGATGCTCTCTTCTTCATGCCCAGGGAAAGAACTGGTTTACTTCAATGTAGTGTAGTGGATCTCAGGGGAGATATGATGGAATGTCAGTGTCTTGCAGGGAAATAAGTGGACTGGGAGCAAAACCATCAACCTAGAATTTAGGATAGTGTCCCTCTGCCTCTTCTTTTTGTCACCTTTCATCTGGAAGCTAGAAATTTCAAATATTTTGCACAAGTACGAGATTCCACTGTGCTTTCAGATGTCTGAGACCATAACAGTCTCCTAGAATATAAAACATGGTAGAGATGAATATTTACATTGAAGAAGCAAATTGCCAAGGGACTTGATATCAAATTAGAAATGAAACTAATCAAAAAAAATAGAAATAGAGTGTTTAAATCCTATGGAATGGATTAATTTTTAGATTCTTCTTGCAGGAAGAAAACCAAACATTTCAGAATCCTGCCAGGGATAGAGTGATGCATTTCCGACATAACATGAAATTAACACTGTTGATTAATATAAAACAGTGATTGGATAAAGCTTTATAATAAATGTGACAGTGATTTAACAAGATTTAATGGTGAGGAGCAATTAGTCATTTATTGCATACAGGACAGGATCAGATAAGATCAGAGAGAGCATCCCACTGAATCATGAGGCTCAGGAAGGACTCCCTTGCATTTTTAAGTTACTCACACGGCAATTTACGTGCTGCTGGGTCCACACTTAGTCCCAGACTTGATCAACTGTATATGTCTAAAAAATCATATATGCGCAACTAATCCTTCAGATCAATTAGCTGAGATTTCAAAATTTATCATGCTATTTATTTGATACTAAAAATCTCTTGCAGCAAGGATGTCTCAGCCTCAAGAAGTAACTTTGAGGGTTCTTCCTACTCAAGAGAAATCATGATGTCTAGACTACCACCATGCAGGAGAGCTCAAAAAGGCTCTGGGATGTCCAGTATGGAGTAAGATAATTGACTTCTAGTCATAATAACCCTGGACTATTTTCTTGTTGTCTGTCTCTCTTTCCACTTCAAGATGGATGCAGCCATCCTGACCAGATGCATCCTTTATCGTCGCCAGTGGTAGTTATCAGTTGAGCAGGGTTACAGAATATAAAGGTCTGTTAGTCTTGCTGAGAGCACATGGCCACCAACCAAATGAATGTTCCTTTGCAGGATCTAACAGAAAGAGGTTGTTTATATTTTTGAGACTTAAATATGAATTTGTATCAATTATAAATGCAAAATATATGAGGGTGTCCATCTTTGAGAGCTAGCAAAATATTCAAGAGCATGCTTCCAGATGCAGAGACATGTTCTCTCATCTTTACGTTGCATGTAGTAACACAGTATCCTCTTACTAATCCATTTCTATATCATTTTTGTCTTATATATTAATTTCAAGGGCGTGAAATAATTTCCAAATTCATACATGGTACTAAGGTAAAATTATATAAAACTGAAAACATATCCAAAATGTATAATCCTTGTATAAGTTCACTTCTACAGCTTTCCTAAAGTTGACCTAAGGTATTAATATATTTCATGGAGGAGATTAGTAGAATACATTTTAACGTGCCTCTTTCCGAGCATTAAATGAATTAAAAACAGGAAAAATTTTTCAGGAGTAAAGAATACTGTTACTGTCTTCTGCTGGTAAGTGCGCGCTGTAAGCTTCTAATTAATGAAAGAATAAGAGTTCTTCATTGCTTTTCAGACCTTCTTTTCAGCAAGAAATTTCGGTGGAGGTTCAGTATACTTATCTTTCATGCCTTATCCTGGCTGCACTTCTCTGAGCTGTCAGAACCAGCACTTAGAGCAGATGACTGGTCATCACATCTCCTGCCTCAGCATCTATTGCACTGCTGCCTTCAAGCCCACCATTTGCAGTTTTTTACTACAACTGCAGTTTCTGTCATCAGCTGGTTTTACACTCCTCCAGTCCTGGTATGCTGGGGGTTTAATGTTGCTTTGGCATCACTGTGGGCCAAGTAGTGGAGACTAACCAAATATGTCTCAAACTACCTGTGCTCGGTTCTTATCTTGCAAGAGAAGGAAGTGAAAAGTTGTAAAGCAAACAAATACAGAACGCTGCTGAAGTCAGAGCAGCACTGTGTCCAACTTCGCTATATCTGAGAAATCTCTCTCAAGAGCCAAAGAATCACCACACTCAAAGCATGGGAAAAGTAAGTCAGGCTGAGGCATTTGCCCTTTAGAAAGACAAAGGTTTCTGCAATGGCAGTCCCATAAAAAGGTAGCATCAGTCCTGAAAAAACTAAAGATTTAAAATGGAGTTAAAACGTGGAAGTTAAAGTTTCAGCACAGATGAGAGCATTTTCTGCAGGTCCAGAGATATCTTTGGATAGGCATTTTTTTTAATAGAATTTCTCAAAAAAATGGTTAATAAGACAACATTTAGTTGTATAAAGGCTGAAAATAACTTCATATCGTCTAGCAAAGACTTTTGTTTTATCTTTCTTTTTTAATTAAATATGTCACAGTGATGTATTTGCGTTATTAAATCATCTTGAAATTGCAAGAATATTTTAAAACCAATATATTTTTAGGACGAGTCATTTTTAATCAATCATCTGAATTTGCCTGCCAGGAGAAAGCAGAATGCAGGAGGCTCAGCAGGGATTGCATTCTCCCAGGGAAGGGATGGAGGCCAATGTGTTTTTCTGCAGTGTGCACTACATTAAAGGGGAGACCTTGTAAATAGTTTTCCAGTACCTAAAGAGGCCTAAAAAAAATCTGTACAGTGACTTTTGAGATGGGCCTGCAGGGACAGGACAAGGGGAATGGCTTTAAAGTGACAGAGGAGAGATTGAGATGAAACAATAGGCATGTGTTCTTCTGTGTGACGGTGGTGAAGCCCTGGCACACGCTGCCCAGAAAAGCAAGAAATATTCTTATGCAATGCTTTGTGTTTTGCCAAGCCTGAATTACCCAAAAACATCTGCTGTGTAAAAAAATAAATAAACCCAAACAAACAAACGGCAGCCTATAAGATGTTAGCTTTCTCTTCTCCTTCAACTGGCTTTTAGAAGGCTGTGGAAAGTCAAAGTAAGACCTGATTATCTGCAGGATCCCAGAAACTGTTTTCTAAACTCTTCTGTGGCACTTACATGCGTAGTCATCGTTTCGAAAGATGGGTATTCTCTCTTCAAAACTCATTCTGATGAAATAAAATGGGGACTGCACCCTTTCAAAAAATCAGTTGCAGAACTGTTGACTACATGCATTATTAGGTGGTTTAAACCACAGGATTCTTGATTGAAGTCAGCAAATTAAACTCCAGTGCAGTTCCTTTCACCTTGGCAGATATGTTACAGAAATGGTATAATCTTTGGAATCCTCAGAATTTGTTAAAAATGCTGACTTTAGCATAAGAGAATCTTCTGGATTTTAGAGAAAATAGAGGAAAGTTTATCAGAGGCAGTAAGAATTCTTTCACAATATTTCTCACTCCTTTTTGAGCTGTCTGACAAGACAAAAGAATATGAAAAGCGGATGTTCTTGCCACAGTGGTTCAATAACAGCATCAAAGTGTTCTTGAAATTTTGGTAAATATTTCACCTTTATTCTGGTATATAATTCATGACTTTCGAGTGTTTCCTGTGCCCTGGCAAAAAGAAATTTGCCAGTCAGAATTGTATTTTTCCATAAATTGGTGCAAAATTAACTTCCCTTTGGAAATTGACAAGGAAAAAAAGATCAAAAAATTTCATAAGACATTATAAAAAAAACCTCTGTATTTAATTCTTTTCTGTTGAGAAGAAAATTCTCTTCCTCCAGGCACCACTATTCACAAGGCCAGTTAAATGCAAAGACCAGAACAGAAATGGCCCTGACAACATCTCCTAAGTCAAGTGATCCAAAGGCCAGAGCCTACATTGTTCCATGTGGAAGGAGACAATGATAATGTTCTGAAAGAAAGACAAAGAATTTCTTAGTTTTTGTGATGTTTTCTAGCTTTTCTGATATGAAGGCAACTGATGCAGTACAGAATCAAAGAATCATACAATCATACAATCATTGAATAATTTGGTTTGGAAAGGACGTTAAGATCATTTAGTTCCAACCTTCCTGTCATGGGCAGGGACACCTCCCACTAGACCAGGTTGCTTGAGGCCCTGTCTAACGTGGACGTGCATTTCTCATCACACTTTATAGGGGTCAGCGTGCTCTAAGAAGTTCACTTTCACCGTTTTGGTTCTGCTCACTTCCAGAAAATACAACACTAGTTGCGGATCTGTGATCAGTGATGAACGTATGGCTTTGATAAGCTATCTACTGAACAGTCAGCTGGGTAGGGGGAGTGGTCTGTTTGATTGGTTTGGTTTTTAGAAAACAGTCAGAATAGCTACAGATGATTCACTGCTCCTTGTAGAGAGAGATGTAAGTTACTCCCATGGGTTTCTGACCTGTGCCTCCTGTTATTCAGTTGATTAAATGTGACCAGGAATATGGACAATAAGTGCACTTAGAGTATGTACAGATGACACAGAACTGAAAGGGGCAATCAGGAGGGCTGAAACAGAGTTTGAATAATCTTTACACACTGGAAACGTAGCCTGAGTTCAAGAAGCTGAAATGACACAGAGGCAAGTTTTACGCTTTGAGGAGAAAAAAAAATGTGTCATTACAAAAAATTGTAGCCACATGACTAAAATAGTGTTAGAGGTTTTGAGGGTGAGATTTTCTGCCTGCCTAAGACAAATACACATTTTACTTCAAACAACTCAAGTGGCTGAAGCTTTCTTTGGCCTTGTTCAGCCTGGAGAGGAGAAGGCTCCAGGGAGAGTTTAGAGCAGCACCCATTTTCTAAAGGGGCCAACAAGAGTGCTGGAGTGGGGCTTTTGACAAGGGCCTATTAGACAAGACAAGGGGGAATGGCTTTAACCTGACAGAGAGGAGATTGAGATGAGGTCTTAGGAAGAAGTTCTTCCCTCTGAGGGTGCTGAGAGCCTGGCACAGGTTTCCCAGAGAAGCTGTGGCTGCTCCATCCCTGGAAGTGTTCTAAGCCAGTTTGATCTGAGCTTGGAGCAACCTGGTCTAGTGGAAGGCGTCCCTACCATGGCAAGAGTTTTGAACTGGATGAACTTTAAGATGCCTTCCAACCCAAAATACTCTGTGATTCTTGACCAATTTCCACTATGGATGGACGATCTAGCATGTGCCACACCAGGTATGGCAATTAGAATAAAAGGTAATTTTTGAACTAGCAAGAATATGCCATACACTTGACTTTTGCATGAGGCAAAGTGCTTTTTCGAACATGCCAGGTTGTACACCAAGATCTCTCCACCCTAGACCCCTAGTATCACCACTCACCCACTGTGATATCCACATATTTTTGTAGCTTTTACATATATATGTATTACCAGTGATCTCAGTGACTTAAGATAGGTGACCAACTCTCCTCCAGAAGGCATGAGAAATTTCACCTCCTGTCAGCACATTCTGAGTCTGAAATCCAGCACTTAAAAGCAGCCTATAAGAAATATGGGGAAAGACTTTTTAGCAGGTCCCCTTGTGACAGGAACGGAGGGGGGGTGGTTTTAAACTAAAACTGGTGAGATTCAGGCTAGCTTCAGGCAGAAATTTTGGACAAAGTGGCTGGTAAAATACTGACACATTTTGCCCAGAGAGGTATGTGCCATCCCTGGGGACATTCATGTCCCAGCTCTATGGGATTTTGAGCAGCTTGGTCTAGTGTAATGCTTCCTCACCCACGGCAGTGGATTGGACTAGGCTTTTGAAGGTCCCTTCCAATCCAAACTATTCTATGATTCTGTGATGCTCAGATATTATGAAAACCTTGCCTGATCAATTACAGTGACATTGCAGCAGGTGGTTCTGCCTCTGTCCTCCAACTGATGTGTGTCTGTTCTTACACCAAGGCTCAGACATCCTTACTTGCAGAGGTAGCTTTGGCAAAATAGTGGAAGAAAGAAAAGCACTATCATTATTACTATAAGTAATCAAAGTTTTAAGCCCTAGGTATCACTCAGGGCATACCCAGATCTTCTGAATCCTTCTGCCATGTTCTTTCAGGATGCAAATTTGCCAGCAGATGAAACAAGATACTTGGCAGAATAAATCAAAATCGTGAATAGTTGTCAATTTACCTCGTCTCATCTTACAATACCATATTAAGTAGTTTGTAGCTTGTAATTTAAATAGTTCCTGGTTTGCAGATACTTTTCCATCTTTTTTTTTCTCAGAGAAAGGAGGAAAAGTGATTTTCTTAGCATCTGTAACTTAAGCTGCCATCAATGGCAAGTCACGATGCTCTCAGAAGATCCCACTCTTTATATGTAGCTATACGTTCAATACATAAAAAGAAGGTTTACAGAGTGAGGAAGCAAGGATGGGTAGCCTGGGAAGAATAAGGAGAAACAGAGCAGCATGTTTATGGTCCTTCCAGCCGTGAATATTCTATATGATACTCTATGATCTGTCAGGACAGAGGGCAACAGAAGCAGCTCTGGTAGAAGAGGAGGTTTCTGCGTGCCACCCAGAAGAGCGCAGCTCTACGGGCTGAGGAGAAAGGACGCAGTGAGGTCTTCTTCCTTTTACTTCTCACTCATATTTTTAACTTTTCTTTGTGCTGAGGAAAGCGCTTCAAAGGCTTTTCACATCAAGGTCGTGTTTTCAAGAGAAAAGAGCAGGAACCTTAAGATTGTGGCCTCCATGGCGTTTTTGTGCTCCCAGAGCAGTCGACTTTTAGCTATGCTGACTTTAGCTATCTTGAAGCTGGAATGATTTCTACTAGAAGTATGATCAGAATAATGTGGAAAAATGACTTCTCCGTTTACCTGTTATATTAAAGATAGTCATGAGTTTGCATGCAGGCATAGCTAAGAATTAGCTCAACGCTGATAACAAAAATTTAATGCTGTTATAAAACAATGCTTAAGAAAAAAAATCCAAAGAGTTGCAATCAAATGAGGGCAGTTTACATTCAAATGCAAATTATAGGTTGCATATAGCAAGCCACTTTCCATTCTTGACCTATTGTGTTCCATTCTTCACACCACTAAGCCCCCTGCCGAGTATTCATAAGTCCACTTTATTTCCTTTCTAACGTAATAATAGGTTTACACAGAAGAAACCCTCTCGTACTATGAAGGCAGGCCACAAACTAGTAAGTATTCCACAAGTCCTAGCTCTAATTCAGCAGCGGTCAGATGATTCAGGAGGCATAGAGAAAGCTGACAGTGGTCGCATATGTACTTTCGAAGTCACCACCAGCTCACAGAATATAGCTTTCACTCATGGATTAATGGAAAATTTTTTTGCAAGCAGCTTGTCCCCAGTTTCATTCCTCCTTGTGTCCAGTTCTGAGCTCCCTTCACAAGAAAGACAAGGAGCTACTGGAGAGGGGCCAGCAGAGGCCACAGGGATAATCAGGGTTTTGGAGCCTCGCTCTTATGACGGGAAACTGGGAGCTGGGCCTCTTTATCCTAGAGAAGACAAGATTGAGAAGGGATGTTATTAATGCATAAAAATACCTCAAAGCAGAGAACAAGGGGATGTGCCAGACTCTTTTCAGAGGTGTCTAGTTACAGGGTGAGGAGGAATGGCCATAAATTAAAGCACAGTAAATTCTACCTCAAAAATTATAATCGGAGGAAGAACTTCTTTATGTCTGCGGTGTCAGAGCACCGGAAAAGGCTGCCCGGGGGGGGTTCTGGAATCTCCCTCTCTGGATACGTTCTTGTGTGACCTACTTCAGGTGGCTCTGCTTTGGCAGGGCAGGTTGAAGTAGATGATCTCCAAAGATGCCCTCCAAACAATGATTATGTGATTCTCAGACACTAGAGTTAGAACCACATGCAGAGCATGTTATTTTTGCAGTCTTTCCACACTTCTGTGTGCACGTCTGAAAGAAAACAGATGCCTGACTGGTTGACGAGAAAACCTCCAGATATCTGAACAGACCTTATCCTCTTGCCTTCCACCCTCTCTAACAGTACAGGATTGGCAGACATATATATTTTATATGGGCTGACTTCTCAGCTCCCTATCTAACATTGGATCTGAAATCATGGCTTTCACAAACACCCACATCGCCAGTCTACAGAATAAAATCTTTGACAGCTGCCTTTCTTCAACTGGTTATCAATGTGTATGGCCTCCTGGTTTGTGTCTACAGGGCCACTTCCCCATAGTACTTCACAGATACCTACCACCCCTGATAAAGAGCCAAATCTTTATAATGCTTGCACCCTCATCGAAGTATTTAGGCATAGTGAGCCAAACACGAGGGATCTGCTCCACTGCAGGCTGGGTCTTGGACTGTTCAGCAGCACTGAGAGTGTGAGGGCAAGCGTGAAGGAGGTGAAGTGAGAGTAAGATTGTGCAGGGCTCGTTCTGGGTCTCAGTAAGAAAAACATGAGAAAAAATGTCTTAATGAAATAGCTGGTTAAGCAAGAAAGAATAAAAAGAACAATGGAGATAGCAAGTAAATCTTTCTTCACTTCAGAGGCTGGAAAACCCTTTGGTTGTGTAGCATCAGAAAGGACCCTGGATGGATTTTCCATGGCATTCTGTGCTGATTCAATATTTACCGAGAGATTCCTCCATTCCGGTCACAGGAAAACACATCTATTCACCATTTATAACATCAATCAGGACTTTCTTAACACCATGCAGATAAGTACTGTATTCTCTCTTCCTTCCAGTTTTTCCACTCTACGCTTTGTATGTCACATTTGGTTCTTAAGCTTCTTCAGCAAGAAAAGTTTCCTTTGCAAGCTAATGATATGCCAAAATAGAATCACTGCCTTTGACATGGGGTCTTACCCTTCTGTAAGATTTCTACTAGGCAAGACCACTGAAAGCCTAATTTCACGACTACCCATCAGTAATTTCATATAATGAGTTCAAACCTGGCTAGCTAACTGGCCACTAGAGGAGGTCTGGGTTTGTTTTGTGCATTTGAAATGCTTTTCAGCTGCACTTGAGGTACGTGGCAAGAAAAGATATGCTGCATGGAGAAAGCCTTCTATACGCACTCCTGACCAAGGAGGGAAATATTGCTCTGAAGGTATTTTATGCAACCACAGTATTAATTTTGACTGTGATGAGCTTGTACCCTTTTTTCATTTTTTGTTTTTAGTCTCTAGAAATTAACTATAGCACAAAAAGAAATTGCTTGGATTTTATTTGGTGGCAAACGAGTCAATGTTTTATGAATTATCTTGTAAATATAAGAGCCTTACGGGTGTTTAAATAAAAGAGCATTAAAAGTTTTATTTTTATCATTATTTTCAAAAGAAGATTATTTCTTGCCCTGGAGGCTCTTGCTCTCAAAAGTTATTGTTGCACCAGGAATTATATTGAACATAGCAAATAAACAAACACAAACAAATCCCCAAAATTAACAAAGCAAAACACAGAACAAGCCTAATACCATAGATAAAAAAAGAAATTAAAAAAGTAGATTTTTTTTGATCTGCTTTCTGGTGACAGCACCATACGTATGTCTTAAACTTGCATATGTCTTCTTCAATTTCCCCACTCCAACCTTACATACCTGAGCAACGTACAGTTGGATAACGGCTGAGAATCTCACAAAAGTTGCTAGAAGATTTTGGATCTCATTTCTTCCATAAGCTACTAGATCATGGAGTCATAGAATCACACAGTGGTCGGGGTTGTAAGGAAGAGAATTGAAGTTCATCTTGTTCCAACCCCTGCCACAGGAAGGACCATCTTCCACTTGACCAGGTGGCTCCTCAACGCCCTGTCCAACCTGGCCTTGAGCCCTAATGTCTAATATAAATCTGTCAGTTTAAAGCCATTCCCTTTATCTTGTCCCTTCAGGCCCTTGTCAAAAGTACCTCTCCAGGTTTCTTGTAGCCCCTTTATGCTCTAAGGGCTCCCTGGAGCCGTCTCCACTGTGAAGAAGCCCATCTCTCTCAGACTGTCACTAGAGCACAGGTGCTCCAGCTCTCACAGCATCTCCATGGCCTTCTCTGGATTCGCTCCAACAAGTGCAGGTCCTCTTATGTTGTTGCCCGGGAGCTGGATAGAGTACTGCATGGGGTTCCTCCCCAGAGTGCAGCAGAGAGGGAGAATCACCTCCCTCGACCTGCTGCTCAAGCTCTGGGGATACAGCCCAGCACACAGTGGGATTCTGGATTCTCTGCTATCTCTCCCTCCTCACGGCTGCTCCCAGTTCAGTCGCTGCTAGAGTCACATTGAGCATTCAGCAGACAAAATAAAGATTGCCACAGAAATTCTACTGCTTATGGAATATGAAATAAAAAGTACTGTAAAAAACTCAGGGATCAAGCTTGAGAGGGTCTGAGAAAAGATTACTACCGTTAACAAACAAACCAGATCCTGCTTTTTTGTAATATATATTTACATGCAAAATAACCCCCACAAAACTGTGAATCCACAGAGAACAGCTGAAATTTCACTGAAAGAAGCAAAAAAGTGAAATAGGCAGTCTGCCTGAAATGTTTTCTTTCTCCAGCCAAATATTAGCTTGAGAAAAAAATATTTTACAGAGGTAGATAAAGCTAAATATACTGAGATAACTAATGACTGAAGAAGAAGGCAGGGAACACTCAAGGCTATACAATGCAACAAAGGGTGTCTGCTTGCAACAGATAAACAGAAAACAGAAGGATCGATTGTTAGACATAGGTTCCATTAAAAAGTCAAAATCAACGTTTCTAGATGAGTCGGACCAGTGCCAGAGAACAGAACATTAAACATAGTGTGAAGGAATAAAGAATTAATGGCACCAGAAGCCAGACACCGGCAATACCGAGTGGGATAAATTAAGGAGTTTTTCTTTTAAATCTTTTGAGACAGATGATGCCTCTCTGGACTCTGCAAACTTCAAGTGCCTGTGAGTACACATGGAAGAGCAAGAACTTTTATGTTACAGGCATCTTTTCCCTGGAGAGAATGACTAGTGTACAATAGCTGTACCAAAGTAGCTATGTTTACACAACAGTTTCTCAAGCCTATCACAGACCAAGAAGGCAGGAACATTGACGTCTACTGCCCATCTCACAGCCCTGAGGAGCAATCCTATGTCAGTACTTGCAGGTGGACAAAAAAATCAGGTATGATTAGATCAGAGTTGGTTGTTGCCACCTCTGGTCATAAGCATATCATGTGCATATAGATAAGAGTTAGCTACTGTCAAAACTCTGATCAGAAGTCAGTGCATCAACAGATTCATTGTTTGGTTTAGATGTGCCAGAATTGCCGTACTGAAAAGACTGAAATTCAAGGACAGAGAGGAGGTGAGCTCTGATGGTAATACAGTCTAGTTCGTACGAAGTATGAGAGAAGTCGAACGGCTCTACTGTTTACAGTGAATCATAACAAATGTGACTGAGTTTTCTGCAAATGAATTAGAACTGAAAGTGAAGCAGTTAAAAGGTTATGTAAAGGAAGGAGATGATTGCACAGCTGAGTAATACAGATATCCAGTTGTTCCCATGAGGATTAGAAAAAACATATTATCACTAGGGTGATAAATTGGACCGTATCTCCTAAAACACAAGGGGCATTGTGATACTCAAGACAGAACTAAATTCCTGTAAAAAAAAAAATGATATATGAATATATGATGTATATGTAAACCAAAAACATTTAGAGCAGCACTGGAGCTTACAGCTGTGTATTTGCAATTTTGGGTAAAATGCAATTAAATTGTGAATATGCAATAATCCATTTATCGCTACACAGAGAAAGAAATCTGGGACTCTGAGGCCCAAACACAAAAATGATTTGATATAAAAAGAATATCTTGCCCTTTGTTAATAAACGTTCAGCAGTTCACCTGTGCTGTTTTGGAGACCAGCAAATGATTTTAAGTCCAGCATTTGTCATGTGGTGTTCTCTACTTTCAATTTTGACCTTTTCTCAGCTTCATTTCTTAATTAAGAGAGACATGAGAAAGCTACAGGCATATATTCAGATGTTGCGGGAAAGGAGAGTGAGGAAGAGTTGAGAGGCAGCAGACATGAAGGGAGGAGCCCAACAAACATTACAGAGGAGACAGAAAATGAGATTCAGAGAAGCCAATTGTGGCCACTTGTAACTGTGTTATAGCAGAAGAGACTGAAATAAGCACCTGCAGTATTGTAACATTTGCATCTTCATTGCTTAAAACCAAAAAGTAAGACCAGAAAAGACAGACCTGGTGTGAATAATCATTTTATTGCATTCTTTAGGTTGGAAAAGACTTTTAAGATAACTGAGTGCAGTGGCAAACAATAAGTTGCAAAGCATATTTTTAAACAATAGTAAGTGTGAAAGACAACTATTTTGAAAAGTACTTCCAAAGATAGCTGTGGAAGCAGGCACCACGTGCCACCCACTCCTGATTTGTGCAACCCAGGCAGAGATAATTGCTGCAGATGTAAGGAAGAAGAAGCCTGTGTGCTACTGAACATTTTGCATGGCCTAGGAATGACATCTTCGTCACAGCAACATTGCTTTAACTTCTTGCTGGGATTTCTTTTACCTCAGGAAAAGCAATTTATTCACACTAACTCCTGCCACATTTTCAGTCTGCTGGGACAATCAAAAAAAGATAAGCCCAAGTGAGTTGGTACTCATATGCTCACAAAATTCTGGAACTATTCTCTCAAAAGGCACCCTTAAATTTCACGCCCAAGCAGAAAACCTACTACATGGGGCCCTCTTTATTTTTTCAATAGCTAATAATGGGTACATATTAAGCATGAAATAAAAGTCAGTAAAATATTCACTGATATAATATTTAGTAGTAATGGACTCATCATCACAAATTAGAGAGCAGTGGGGAGATTCATATCTGAAGAATTTCTGCTGTCAGCTTAGCTTCCAAAGTTTCCTGTTAAGAGGAGAGTGGAGAGTGGATAAGCTACAGAAACCATCATCTCCCAGGAAAAGATCCAAAGGCATTTTGGTCATAAGCATTGGATTTTAGAGAACTCCTGTGTAAGTTTCAATGCTCATTTTTTACCCAACTCCTCCTATAGTTCTCAATGAAATTGCAGACAGTGATCCTGGGAATAATATGTGAATAACATGTACATCAGCGTCGAAACTGAAGAAACCTCCCAATCTCTTCCTTCTCCTTGAAATGAGAAACATCAGATGGGGGTGTCGCCAAGGACATTCATAGTCACAGTGGATGAACTGACTCTATCTAAGCACAGTCTTCCTTTCCATGTAGCACATATCCATTGGGGAAAGGGTCACAAAGAACTCTTTCTACACTCCAGGCTGTGATCCATGGTGCTTTCAGTGTAAGAGGTTGGATCCATAAGGACTGAAAGTGCTAATGCTTCAACATCTTCATATATGGGTGTTAAGGGAGGAATAAGTGGAGAACAAACACGGACTGCATCATCACCAGGAAAAGAGGCAATGGCTTTAACCTGAAAGAGGGGAGATTGAGATAAAATTTTAGGAAGAAGTTCTTGCATGTGAGGTTGGTGAGGCCCTCACACAGGTTGCCCAGAGAAGCTGTGGCTGCCCCATCCCTGGCAGCGTTCAAGGCCAGGCTGGACGGAACATGGAGAAACTTAGTCTAGTGGAAGGTGTCCTTGCCCGTCGCAGGGAAATGTAACTGGATGAGCTTAAGGCCCATGCTAACCCAAACTATTCTGTGATTCTATGATTCAAACAGTTCCATTTAAATAGTGCCGCATATTGAAAACCATTTCCATCAGTTCAGGTTACTTAGTTTCTGTCCTCCACACACTCCCCTATATTCGTGCTCTTCAGTAAGGTTGACAGTTTTCTCTGAAGAGTGCCTGATTAGTGGTTCATTCAGGACAACCTAGTGTTCAGTAGAAGTTATTTGTGCATACTGGTGAGGAGGATATGGTACAAAGCATGACCACAGAGAGATCATCTTGCACCCTTTCATCTTCCCTTTCAACTTCCACCCTTCAGATAGAGGCCGTAGTTATTTATCCCAGAATACCAGATTCCTTTCAGATGGCCTTTTCTGATCTACCACAACAGCCATCTCTGACTCAGAGGGCAAAGATTTAGACAAGACAGATAGAGAAGGAAGAAAAAAAAATTACACAGAGAAATATTACATATCTTTTTCACTGCCCAGGGTGGGAACCTTCAGTTAACAGATTTGCTGCTGCTTTTGGGTGCATTTTTCGATGGAAACTCCTTGGCAGTTCCTTTTGTCAGGCAGCAGAACCCTGCCCTGTGCCTATGGTGAGGAGTAGAGCAGAATCTAATTTTGACAGTGCAGGATCCCCCTGTGTACAGTCGACTGATGTGATTGACACTTGCAGTTCCAAAATGTTGCATTTCAAGAAAGAGACCAATTGGAAGACAAATTTTAGCTGTTTTATTCATATATTCAGAGGACAGAAGTAATGCATGTGCTTGTGCTACATTTGATCCAGATCAGGAACTGGGCAGGTGTAAGTTTTAGTCCCTTCACAGCAGGTCGGAAAACAATGTCACAGACCTACTACTCCAGGGAAAGCCGTCCATGCAAACCAATACTGTGGAGCCACATCCATTTGTTTTCAACATGACAGAGTTTCTCCCAGGCTAGCTGCGTGAAGTTTTCTGTCTCCATCCAGGAAGTAGGGCATAAACCGTCCAGTTAACTGGACCTTTCCATGCACACACAATAAGCGCAATTAATGTACTGGCTATAGCTGTTTCCACCCACAATTAACCCTGAGAATTTGCATCACCATCAAAGTAGCCAGTTTCACTGCTGAGAGATAAGCAGACCAATAGATCCTTACTGAAGAGAGTAGGAAAAGAAAAGAAGACTAGAACTGATATTTGGTCTTGGGATCTAGAGACAAGACAACTTGACCCTGCCCGGAAGAAAGGTTGTGAATTCCCATTAAAGCTCATTTGGACTGTAGGCAAAAGAAGGCACCTTAGAGCACAGCCACTAAGGAGGTTTGATCCCTTCTCTGCAGGTGAAGCCTGAAGTAATCCTGATGAACCGTCTGCTAATCCTGAGCTGCCATGAGCTGGCTGCATGATTCTGCTTTCTCTTTGGCCTCTACAGACTTTTTGAAACTGGTTTCACATGCTCTACTCCTGTAGTCCTTGGAATACAAAGTATCCTACTCGGAAAAACAAGTGCCTCATGGGAACTGACAAATAGCTTTCTGTAATCCCACAGGGTACAGCAGGCACAAATATACTCCACTGAGTTCTGCAGGGCATATTACAGCTTCATAACCTGATTATGTAAAATGTTGAAAAAGCAATCTAAGGACATCGTTAGGTATGTTTTCCCCTGGCCAATATAATTATGTACAAATGTTGAAAAAGCAATCTAAGGACTTCGTTAGGTATGTTTTCACCTGGCCTATTTACTCTCCAAAGCAAGAAGTTTCTCTGAGGAACTTGTGAAGGACATTTACCTCAATTAAAATATTTTATTTTAATGAGGACTTTTATTGTCCTTCAGAAATGCTGTCACCTATCAACATCGTCGAGGACTTTAACAGTCAATTGTTTGTAATGTAAATATACACAATACCTAGATAGTTTACTTCTAAGCAACCACATTTTGAGAGCTATCTGATGACAGAAAAGGCGATTTATAATGAAATGGTGGAGAAGGAAGGCATTTACTTTGTGGTATAATGCTGAGATTTTTGTGTAGATTTTCCCCATATGTCCTTTAGTTCAATATCCCAAGAAGCCCTTTGATAAAGATCCTTGTTAATGAGGGCAAGGAAAAAAAACAAGTGAGAGCGGTTTCCTACTGCACTCTAAATTGCAAGAAATTGCTCATTAAAAGATCTAGTTAAGGAGCTTAACTAATTAGTGCCACCATTTACGGAACTCAGCAAGGCTGGACAGAGAGTCGAAGCTATGCAGTGGGGGCGGCACTAAATAGGCCAAAATTTCTCAACACTATCTTTCCCATTCTCTTAAAGGCAGAAAATATATTTGTCTAAAATATTTTTTTAAAGGAAAATGTGAAAAATTTTAAAAAGAGGTATAACAAACAGAAAAATAAAAAAATCTAATCCATTTTTTACAGCAAATTGACTTTTGTCCCTCTACAGCATGCTCATTGCCTTAAGGAACCTGTAATTTGTCAGATGGTTTTCCATTACAGGCAGAATGAGGTCTGTGACAGTGTTTGGATTGTTTTGATTGACAGTCTCAGTTATAATGAGAATATTGGAAAGGGAGGCTTATGTTATTCTGTCCTGCAGAGGTCCAATACATCAGGAAATTTACATGAATTTATACAAGCCTATAGGAACTGGTGTGCTCTTGCTGGTTTTTGGAAATCCTGAAATTGCTATGCAAGCCACACAAAAAAAAAAATCTCAGTGTACTTTAAGACTTTTTGTAAGCAGGTATCACTGATATTCCCAAATCTCATTTAATGTAAATATAAATTCTTCTGTTCTATTTTTAATGACACCAATAATAAAATAGAGTAAGAATGCTTCTTTGTAATATGAAGATTCGGTCAGAACAGAAATTAAGAAATGCTCACTGTAAGAAACATTCAGCCAGAAATAGCATGGGGTTTATAGCATGTTTTTTTAGGACCAAAATTTCCTTTCTCATTTACATGAAGAAAGTCAGACATATAACCAGAAGCTGCACTGCTCTTTCCTTGTTTCAGTCCCTCCTTCAGAAGGCCACCTTTGAATATGAGCAAGTATGGGACATCTGGCCTATCAGGAAAGATTATCCGTGTGATGAATTGCATGGACCACATGACACGTCTGTCAGCTCCTAGCACTGATGTTTTTGGTACCTCCCTGGTCTGCTCCTGTCCCCTTTTGAGTGAACATCCATCCCTGAAGTCCCTCACAAGTGGACAGCCACCTCTCTTTTCCTTTGATACACGCATCAATTTAGCCGTCTCCCCGATAGGATCCCACAGTCTGTAAGATATTTGAATCAGAAATAGTGTCTATGAGGCACTTCTCAAAAGAAAGGACATAGGGCTGGCTCCCTGACAAAAGCTTCCACGTGCAAAAGGAACAAAAATAACAACCATATGAACAAAGCATGCTGTCAGTGATGAAGCATAAAGCAGCACAGAAAAAGGGATATGTTAACTAAACTGAGGACCAAGATTTCTGTTTTTATCTTTATTGCCCATGTGAAAATACAGAAGTTTTTATATATATGCAAGCCTTTTACAAGAACAGATAGATTCTTTTAACGTTTCAGTGCAGCTTTTCTCTATGGTGACATATCTGACATGGAAGTTTAATGCAAGTTTTAAAAGGAATTTTGACCTCTGTCTGACCACACTAAAACTTTCAGAATAAACAAAACTCTTCAACAGTCTGCAAGGTCAGGATCTTAATAAAACCTCTAGTGAGATTCAGCCGCTTTCAGAACTCTAAAAAGTCCTCTTTTCTCACCAACTCCACTGAAGAATCAGCAGTGCCTCCCGCTGAAGACATCATGAAAGTCTTTTTGCTTTTGCTTTCTAGAGTCCGGCGACTTCTGTGGTCTTAATGCCTCATCAAGAAGGGTCAGTCCTTCTGATTGCAATGGTACATTTCTGAAAACGTATCACCTATTTTACTTTCTTAGTACCGTTAAAAAAAAAAAACTAAACCCAAAAAACAAACCCACACTTTTTTTTTTACTGGTGTTTAAAAGCACCAAGCTACCATAACGTGCTAAAAAAAAAAAAACAAGTTACCGTAAAAAGACTTCTTTATTAAAAGTCACTTTCTGGAAGCTTACTATAAGCATAACTCTCAAGTCAGGCTTTAAAAGAAAAAAATTCTGGTATTTTTTTCAGCCTCCAGTAAGCTTACCAAAGAATAGGAAATTTGGAGAGAAAAGGGCCATCTGTGTGAGTACTCCTGCATGGAGTTCATCTTCTTGGGGTTTTCTATGAGGCAGCTACTTTAGCACATAGCATTTGTGAACTTTTCTAAATCTGAACTGTAGTGTCTAACTTGAGTCTTCACGTCTAACTCAATGTTTCTGTCATTCTTTTTGAGTTCAGCTGGCTTCCATTTCCAAATAAAGTTAGTATTTTACAGATCATAAAAAATAGGCTCATGAGCATGCAGTACATCGGATTGTTAGTAAGCAATGGTGTCCCTCAGGGATGAGTTTTAGGACCGGTCACATTCAACATTTTTGTCGGTGACACGCACAGTGGGATTGAGTGCGCCCTCAGCAAATTTGCCTATGACACCAAGCTGTGTGGTTCGGTTGATACGTTGGAGGGAAGGAATGCCATCCAGAAGGACCTTGACACGCTTGTGAGGTGGGCTGATGCCAACCTGATAAAGTTTAACCATGACAAGTGCAAGGTCCTACAGCTGGGTGGGGGCAATGCCAGGCACAGCTACAGGTTGGGCAGAGAAGAGATTCAGAGCAGCCCTGTGGAGAAGGACTTGGGGGTGTTGGTAGATGATAAAATGAACATGGGCCGGCATTGTGCACTTCCAGCCCAGAAAATCAACCGCATCCAGGACTGCATCAAAAGGGGCACGACCAGCAGTACGAGGGAGGTGATCCTGCCCCTCTATGCTCTTGTGAGTTCTCACTTGGAGTACTGTGTGCATTTCTGGTGTCCTCAACATAAAAAGGACATGGAAGTTTTGGAACAAGTCCAGACAATGGCTACGAGGATGATCAGGGGACTGGAGTACCTCCCGTATGAAGACAGGCTGAGAAAGTTGGGGCTGTTCAACCTGGACAAGAGAAGGAAGGCTCTGTGAAGATAGCAGCCTTCCAGTATCTGAAGGGGACATATAGGGATGCTGGGGAGGGACTCTTCATTAGGGACTGTAGTGAGAGGACAAGGGGTAACGGGTTCAAACTTAAACAGGGGAAGTTTAGATTGGATATGAGGAAGAAATTTTTTAGTGTAAGGGTCGTCAGGCACTGGAATCTGTTGCCCAGAGAAGTTGTGAATGCTCCGTCACTGGCGGTGTTCAAGGCCTGGTTTTACATAGCCTTGGGTGGCATGGTTCAGTGGAAGGTGTCCCTGCCCACGGAAGAGGGGTTGGAATTAGATGATATTAAGGTCCTTTGCAACCGTAACTAGTCTATGAGTCTATGATTCTATATCAACTTGCCAGCCCACGTTTTAAATTGTATTAGTGACCAAAAAGGGGTTAAAGTAGCAACTCCAGGTGAGAGTGCATCCTCCAAGAGGGCACTGTGTGTAGTGCTGAACTATAGCTAGGACTTGCTCTTTTATTCTTGCTTCGTGAAGTACTGGCAGAGGTTGCCCAAAGAGGTGGTTAATGCTCTATCCCTGGCAGTGTTCAATGACAGAATGGATGGGGCTTGAAGCAACCTTGTCTACTGTGAGGTGTCTCTGTCTATGGCAGGTGATTGGCAGTAAAAGATCCTAAGGTCATTACTAACCGCAACAATGCCATGATTCTAAGATTTTATTGTGTTTATACAGCAGTTAGCTGAGTGTCTGTCGTGCCTGGTGCTGCTGAAATGAAAGAAATGAGACAAAAGCCCTGTCTTCCCAGACAACTGCAGAAAGCAGTATCAGAGAGGAATTAACCCTGACTGCCTTTTGAAAGAAACTGACTTGTAGATGGGCCTCTGGAATAGAAATTGTGAGCTATAATGTGAATGTCACCAGGACACCACATAGAAGTCAAGCTCGCATGCAAGGTCTCCAAACAATTGTAATGTGTTTTCAGCTATTTTAGTTCAAAGTAGCAAATCAATAACCGTCTGTGAAAAGCCCTGATGAAAAAGGAGATGAACTGTGACATCTGATCAGTTTATGGCCCAGAATGGCAAATTCTTCATTATTCCAGAAAAAAAAGTATGACAACTGATTCTGTGGTTCACTATTACGTGCAAGTTAATATTCATTATAAAGGCAACATTAAAGCAAGGAAAATGTCATGATGCCAAGAAACCCAAATTGCTCCAAGTCATGCAACAAACTTTGTTTTGTTAAAAGAGACAGTGCCAAGGACAATGTGGAGAAAGAAAATGCCCATGTAATGGTCGCTATGTCAAAGTCTCTGTGAGGAAAAAAATCCTCATGCAAAACAACAGCATATGAAAAGATCACAACAAATTTGAAGTGGGTCTTACTTCAATAAGACCTATACTTTGTGATGGTAACTACAATTGGAAATTTTGCAGAAATATCAATATTTGATAACACCAGAAGAGCCAAAGCATAAGTAACCAGCATAAGACTTCCACAGTAGATGAAAGGCATTCGGTATATTTCCATTTCAGGGAACTACTAAGCAGAAGCAATTTTTATCTTAAGATAGAATTATACAGCCTTGACTTTAATTCCCAAACTATATCTGCAGGAGTAATTATCTAAGATAATCTTTTTCATAATAAATGACTCTTAGCCTCTTTCACATAAGAGGAGTAATGGGATTTTATTTATTTATTATTTCCCTCTATCCATAATAAGAGTAATATAATAATTATATATATAATATAATAAGAGGAGAGGCTATGTTTACAGAGAAAGCTCTTTTAATGTCTCCCAGCAGAAGATTCTAACAGTCAGTCTAGCTCTCACGAAATGTCCTCTTTTTCACTTCTGACCCATCCTTTCTACTCTTTCTGTGTCTAACTTCACTTACAGTGAGAAATATCAAGACATATCAGAAAGATATTTAAGCTGTCAATGAACATGCTGACTGAGGAGACGGAGCTTCGACAGTGCTGAAGGTTGTTCTAAGACATGACCCATTTCCTCCACAGCTTCCAGTACTGATGCAAGAGCCAAGAGCTGAGGCTTTCTTCTCTGTTACACAAGAAGTCCAGCTAGGAGATCACAGAGGATCCCTCCTACTTTATCATTTTTGAACTTCATCACAGAGCTGTAAAAATCAGGGCTGTAGCGCAGAGCTGGAGCTGGCTGAATTGAGTACCATCAAAGAAAACAAGCAGAATTATGTGAGATCTAAGATTGCTTTTTCTAAACCAGAGGCATATAATGAATGGGATGTCTTGTACATTCAGTGTGTCTCCCTACAGATCTAGCAGTAAAAAGAACATATTGATCTTGCAAGAGGGAGAAACAAAATAAATTGTACTTTGATATATTTCCTTCCACTTTAGCCTTTGAAAACAAAACAAACAAAACAAAAAAAGGAAATAATATCCCAGAGACAGAATGACCTACTGGTTTTACCTTTTGAAAAGAATCGTAGTTGCATCTTGACAATTAATTTGGACCATAAGCCGCTTTCTGCTCATATTAATGCACATCATACTTTTGTTCTTTGCAGAACTTAGTGTATGTTTATGTTTAGGTATACATTTAAAGAACTAGTGAGGGAAACAAAACTGAAAGAAAGGAGACCATACCGTCTCTATATGCCCATTAAAATAAGAAATATTGTTTGGAACCTTGAAAAGGTAGAGTCAGAAAAAACATTTCTCTTCACTGTTTTAGCAGCACCTAAGGAAGCTTAAATTGGAGATGGGATAACCCACCACATATTCATTATTGCAGTGAGGCAGAAAGTACCTTCTAGAAAGTTTATACTTGGTTACAGTGTCTCTAAAAAATCTCAAGGCTAATTAATCAGAAATTGTATGTAAATGCTTAAGGAATGGCTGATGTAACTGAGATCGTACTGAAGAAACAGCTCTTTGGTTGACAGCTATGATCCTTTTTTGTGTGTTTGCTCAGGTATTAAATTTACTCTGAAGTTCTGTGACCTTAACAGAAAGGGATTATTTTCGCATCCTTCTCAGAAATCCAATTGTGCCTTCTCTATTCAAGGATCAGCTTTTGCACACTGTGTCCCCAAGTACAATGAGATAGTACTTTTCATTACTTCAAATGGATCGTAGACTCATAGAATATTTTCGGTTGGAAAGGATCTCAATGTCACATAGTTCCAAGCCCCCTTCCATGGGCTGGGACGCCTCATCTTCCTTCTAAATGCTACCTTAGAGACTCAGAACACAAACAAAGGGAGGACAACCAAACCTACCTGTAGTGGTCTCACTAAACAAATCCCTGATGAAGGATCATAGAATCATTTGGGTAGGAAAAGACCACTAAGATATTTGAGTCCAGCCATTAACCCAGCACTGCTGAGTCCACCACTAAGCCGTGTCACTAAGCACCAAAACTGTGACTGAATAAACCGTGAAGATTCTTATCTTGTGTCTATATGTGTGCGTAAGTATGCAGTACTAACTCCATAGCATGAATGTTATTACATACTGGCCCATATCCAGGGATTTCAAAAAAGAAATTCCTACATGATGAGAGTAGAAGTAGCGGTGGTCTTTATTTGCTTTGAATGAGCATAAGTATTTCCAGCAGCCACAAAATAGAACTTAACCGAGGTAAACTGCACAGCAGTGGTGCTCGAAGTCTAAACCAGAGGAAACTTGATCAAAAACTTCCCAAAAGTCCCAAAAAGTAAGCGCAAATTGTGTAAGCTGCAAATTCCACTGCATCTCTCCTGCTCTTTCACTCCAGCTGCTCAATCTGAACTGTGATCTGCAGGGATCAGATAATAAAAAGTTGTTACTGTCCATCTGTTGTATGCCCTGTTTCTCGAGAACTTAGGCTTCTGAGGCTCTACTTGCAGGTAAGGACTCTTCTTTCCACTTCTGGACAGGGTTGCAGGCTTCCCCTCATCAGACATGCATGCCACAGCCTGGATAGATGAGGTTTTGCATGCTGGTGATGATGGACAAGTTGGCTAAAAAAGGCCTCCTGCAGTATCTGTCAAAGCCTGCAAGTGAGGAGGAGGAAAACCCATAAAAACACAGCACAGACCAATTTATTTAGAGCACACATCCCTGTTACAATGGTTTTCTCCGTCATTCTGATGTTGCCTCATGTTCACCTCTAATTTTTCTTCATCTTTTTTAGATAATTCTCATATTCTCTGCCTTTATTTCTGGTGAATGAACCAAAAAAGCATATATAGTATGAGAAAGATAACTGTCAGCCTCAGAGTGGTGACAAGGACATAATAGCCTGTGGCTTTCTCCTCTGTACTACAACTAATACAGGAAGTCATTGACTCTACATTTCTACAAAAGAAATATACATTTATGAAACTTCAGGCCTATTTTACAGTCCAAAAAGGAAATATTTGTTCCAGGACCTGTGAGAGTTTAATGCACACCTCTCCCAGAAAAAAAATTACTGGATTCTTCATTCTAAGCAGTCGAGAAAACACCAGGAATTAGTAGAAATAGCAGGAGAAGTGGCCAGGAGCGAGACACACTTAAAATGTTAAAAATCTCATCGGGTTTAAGTTATGGCACCCAAAACATCACTAATGAGTCTGTGAATTTATGGTAAATGTACAAGTGGATTATGAGCTGTTTATAGCTTCGCAAATCCTTCACATGCCTCATGGAACTAATTTGCAAGTCATATAACCATGGATAAACAATGAGATTGAAGCAAAATTCATAATCTGTTTTGAGAAATTATCCTGTTAATCTAGGGCAATGTGTTTCTATTAAGGGATGACATCTGGATATTCTGTTGCAGCCATTACAGAGATCTCTAATTCTTCAAGGAAAAAGTTACAGGGGAACCGAAATGATTGACAGTCCATGAGCTTTGTACATGAACTGGAAATTATGTTTCTGTTAGAATATTTAAGATATGGCTAGATGGCATAAAAAAGCTTCTCACTAGGACTCACACAGTTCTGTTTTGATTTAGGAAGCAGTGAAATGACATCCGTACAACAATTTTCTACCTCCCATAATATCAAAAATATCAAAAAAACACCACACATCCTTTCAGTTCGCTGGTGTAACTGCAAACAGTTGGACACTCTTTCAGAGTGAGCAGTCCAGCTTCAATTAGCAAACTTCGCTGGAGAATCTTTGAGTTCACATGCTGTTCACCCGTCTCTGCTCAGAAACTGTCTTCAATTTATTAAGAAATATCCCAGTGTCCTGCAGAAGAAGAACGTATTTAGTAGATTATTAACTGAATTTCTAGTTTTAAAACGTACGCCACGCAATGTCTTCTCTGGACTTCAGCTCTACGTGGACACAACGCAAAGCAGTGTTAGACTTCCTCCTTCAAATGAACCTCAAGCCCCCTTTCAGACTTAGAGCAGAAAGAATGAAGCAAAATGTAACAACACTTTTTTGTTTGTTTGTTTGGTTTTTAATTGAGCTTATTTTAAACATTTTTCTGAACTGAAAAATAACAATAGAGATTATTTTCTTTATCTCCGCCTAGGAACTTTGCAGCACCAGAGGCTTAATAACAAGAAATGATAGAAGAGGAACTGCTCATGGCCACCCACTAATAATTTGGCAATGTGGGCAAGAAAGGACATGAGAAATAATACCAGATTCTTGAATCAGAGACATGGAAAAAAGAAGAAAATTTATTCATTCTCTCCCCAAATAATATTTTTAGGAAAAGGAGGAAGTACTTTCGGATATGTTAAATATTGTCACATCATCAGAGTGTTTCATAGCCATATTAACGCTATGGCTTTACTATTTAAAAAAGTTGGAAAAAAAATTAAAAAAGCTCATTTAATATAAAAACCATGACTAATATCATGCCACTTAAATTGAAAGTTTGCTCTGAAAAAGGCTGACCTTATCAAAGCACCTTAACAAAGTACTAAACTCCGTCCTTTTTAAGGAAATTTCATGAGAATTCGATTTTTTTTGTAAATATTTTATTCTGATGAAATGGAGTTTTTGAAAAAAAAACACATTCAGGTAGTGAAATTGCAATTAACTGCATAAACAACACATTCCTGGGGGCCTCCTTCATCATTATCTGCTTAAAAGATGAATTCATATTTTATAAAATAAGTGTGGCAGCAGCAGAAGCTCCTTCATGAGTCACATTTTTACAGACTGAAATTGCTTTACAAGTTAAACAACAGCGGTACCCTGGATTTACATAACTTGAACAATTACAACTTTGTGGCTATGGCAGCTACAATTAAGGAACTACATTTCAAAAAGAAAATGCATTGTTAAAATTGAAACATCAGATTTACAGCAGTTATATTGCTCACACCTGTAGTCTTAGCTTGTCAGTAATTCCCTTTTCTGTCTTCCCACCACAAAATTATATTTGATATATGTGCTACTCAGCACAGATAACAGGGACACACTATTTAACTGATGCTCTGAAAATATAGGCTCTGTTTGTAACTGCCTATTTACTATTTCTGATGCATCTCTAACTTCCGCACTTTGCAAGAGCAGGCAGGAAGTCCATATGAGAAACACAGACTACGTGCAGCCACCTTAGAGAAGAACGGACAAAGGGACGCAGCATTGTCAGAGAGACAAGGGCACAGACAAGGGAGAAGTGTGACAAGGCTCCTAGTCAAGGGGTGAATATCATAAATGTGGAAAAAAAAGACCTTTGTCATGGTTGTTTACCATCCTTTCCAATGAGAATGAATTCTGCATGTCAAGCATAGAAGAGAGGCACACCGAGGAACAGTGCATGCAAATCCTCCAATACACAATTAAGAAATGTTAAAGAGATTTTTCTTTAATGATTTCCTTTATCGTTACCTCTCTTCTCAGGGACAGTCCCGGAAGAGTGCTGGAACACAGAAAAGCCCATGAGATGCAATTAATGCCTCAAAACTTTGAGCACACGTCTTCAGAGTCCCAGCTCTGGGAAGACTCACTCATATGCATGATATTATGTAGAATGAGTAGTTGGAGGCTATCGGGCATCAAATTTGTCTTAATTTGATGAAGCCCAATGAGAATCTACCCCTGTATCCCCTTTCCCTCTCAAGAAACGCCCCTGAAATTCTATGGATTTGCAGAAGTAGGAGCCATTTCTTTCCTCACTGTGCTGCCACAGGAATCTACAGAGATGTGTTTCAGAAAAGGGAGACTCCAACTTCAGAGAGCAATTAATGCAGACCAGAACACTGCAGTTTGCCTGCAGATCAGCGCCTTTTTATCTTGTCTTGCAGAGCCATGAAAAGGAGGAAAATTTACAATGGTTCTTGAAAAACAGCACAAAATTTTGGATAATCTATCTTCGATTCATATTATTACACACCACTATGAACACGCTGCTTCTCATAGAAATGGGGTACCCGCACAGCTCCATTTCTTCGCAATGCCGAGCATTTCATGAAGAGTTACAACGAACAGTTACAGTGTCTGAGCAACTGGACACTGTGAAGCCTTTTAAAATACGAGACTATTCTGTCCTGAAATGGAGTCAACACGGAAAAATTCAGTCATTTTTCTCCCTTTTGTCATTCAGCAATGAACCATCACTTTTTTTTTTTTTTTTTTTTAGGTTCACATAATGGTTTGGGTTGGAAGGGACCTTAAACCTCACCCAGTTCCAGCCGGCTGACACAAGCAGGGACACTGTCCACTAGACCAGGTTACTCCAAGTGCCTGGCCTTGAACACTGCCAGGGATGGGGCAGTCACAGCTGCTCTGAGCCAGCTGTGCCAGGGCTATCTTAACCTTCACAGGGAAGAACTTCTTTCTAATAACTTATCTAAACTTCCCTTCTTTCAGCTTAAAGCCATTTTTCTTGGTCCTATAGATTTACGCGCTTCCAAAATGTTTCTCTCCAGATTTCTTGTAGACCCCTTTTAGGTACTGAAAGACTAAGCATAGATAAAAAACTCAAATGATTGCACATTTCACCAAAAGCAAAATCTGTCATGAACCATGAAGTACTACAAAAATTATAATTAGAATCATAGAATGGTTTGTGTTAGAAGGGACCTTAAAGCTCATCCAGTTCAAATTCTGCTTCCATAAGCAGGGATACCTTCCACTAGACCACATCGCTCCAAGCTCCTCCTAACCTGGCCTTAGAAAAAAACCAACCTTCCCACAAAAAAAAAAAAAAAAAAAAAAAATCAGCATCTGAAGCGTCAGAAGCACAAATTAAAACCAAGTAATTAATTCTACTGTAACAGATCACTGTCGCTGCCACTAACTGTAATGCACAAAACAGCAATTTTTTTGTTGCAATGCAGAGAACGGACAACTGGTGTGCTTTTATTTTGCGTGTAAACTTTCCATTTTTGTTTATTTTGTGATGATATTATTTTGATTTTCAGCTGGGGAACATTTTGCTGATGCAAGTGAAGTATGTGGAAAGCATTTGATGAATGCATAATTTAATTACAGCTCAGTTTCACTGGGGTGAGGTGTGGAAAATAATGGATGTATGTGTCCGCATTTTGGCAGTAAAGGGTCTTCAGGTGTGTCCTCTGTGAGAAGCCCCCAGAGCAAAACCTGTGCTGGACACAGATGCTTCCAGGCAGTTGCAGATGGCTCCAAGAGACCCAAAACAAGAGGCAACCAAGCCCCTCAGACAAGCTTAAGGCATCTCAGAGAAAATGTATTTAAGAAAGGGCACAATGCTCTGAAAAGTGAGTCAAAAAAAATAAAGCAAAAATAAAGGCAAGAAATAATCCTGCAAACGGAAACGTCAGAAAAAGAGGATTAGTGGATTGTGATCCAGGCACTGGAGCAAAGATTCCCCTGGAGCTCATGGAGAAGACCATGCTGGAACAGATACCCACACTGCAGACCATGGAGACACACTTGGAAAAGCCTCTTTCTCCACAAATTATAGAGAGAGAATAAACTAGACTGCAGCTGCATGGAAATACTGGAGTTAAAGACAAAACAGATTGCTTGCGGCCTTTAAATAGGAACTCTTTCTTGCTGTGGACTAATTTTGCCTTACAGGCAAGACATGATGGACCCAGTTATGGCACTTCTATTTCTGTGTTCCCAGAGCTTGACTTCTGTTTCCTTCAGTGACTCAGGGCCAACCAAACCAGCAGAACAGAACCTTGAAGAATGAGGTGTATCATTTTCCAGGATCCATAAAAAAATCAGTATTTGTTTCTTTCTCTTTCTCAAGTTTCTTATTGTTAGGGGCATATTCTGTAACTGCAGTTGATTTAAATGGAAGCCTAGAGCCTCAGGGAGAAAACATAGTGAGGAGGGAGGAGAGTGGTGCCTTAGCCACTCTGAAAAAGTGTAAAATCATGGATTTCTTCTTCATCGATTTACTGCCAAAATTCTTCGTAAATATTTTTTTGCTACACACCAAAAAGACTGTATAAAATCCTGCTGTTAAAAAAGCGTGGAAAGCACTAGCAGAATATGGACAAGAATTAAGGTATACAATGCCAATGTTAAAAACACCCATCACTAGGATTGTGAGGTGATTATTACACCAACGGGTGTAGCTGTGAGACTAGGTTGCTCTTAAGCACTTCACTGTCATTTAAGATTAACTCAGCTCTGTTCTGTCAGCAAGCATATGAAGGGAGGTGAGGAATGTTTCTACCATCATTTTGATTAATGCATTCCTTTGTAGCCTTCTCAGTTACAACAGAGAACTAAAGCAGATATTTCAATCTACTTTCTTAGCCCAAGAATCCTTTCTAATTATCAATGCATTGAAGAGATTTGGGAAATGAACACTGCAAAGGGATTTTTTGAAATACAGGTTTAAGGTCAGCTGAAATACAGCTGAGACAGCGCCATGGATATCATGTTCCACCCATCCAGTTCTGCAGCTGTATTTCAGGTGACCTTGAACTTGTGATTTATGAGTCTAGCTCCAGGCTGAAGAGTGAAGATTTCACAAAGAAATTAATTTGCGGTAATTATTTCCTAAAACCTCTTCAGTGAAGTCTTTTATTTGCTATTGTAGTGTTCCTTACTGAAAACAAATGGCAGGTAAATCATTGAAAGCTGGGTTCTAACTCTGCAGCTCTACCGTGTTCTTTTCTGATAGAGTTTTTTTTCTTCTTAGCAGCAGCCCAAAGGCAGTAAGAGGTGGGGTGAAGGTGGGAAATCACTATTTCCCGCTCTTTTTAGTGTAGACTATTCCTAAAAGTGCCTCCTGGAGATAAAAGATCCCTTCTTGCTTTTACCAAGAGCTGTAAACTGGTAACGTTCTGTTGGAAGTTCCAGACCTCTGAATTGGCTACGTTTCTCTAGGGAGGAAATACAAGAAGCTGTTTTCTGGCCAACTCATGCTGTCATAGCTCTGTAAAAGCAGAATGACAGAGGTATTTCTTCAGTGACCACCTATTTAGAGGCTTTCAGATGCTAATGCCACTGAATATGCAAAGAGACCTCTGAAACAATTTTCTTACTTGCACAGCACTAAAGTGAAGTTTCAAGGAATTACCTGGAAGAAGCCAGAACATTCTTTCAGAAGACAGAATACTTCTTTCAGAGGAATGCTCTGCTGACATCAACGTAGGAGGGAAAGATTATTAATTACATGAAGATTACAAGCAATTGTTTCCCCCAAGGTAGAATAAAGGGGATATAAAACTTACCAGTAGTATTACTTATGCAAATCACAATACACACAGATTACAATATTTGGGAGCTTGCACTTCATCTTCTTAGATGTAACCATCAGATAAAACAACGGCAATTTACTCCATAGAAAAGAAAAAATACCCGGTGCAGGGAACATCTGTTCATTCCTTTGTATGATTAAGGGATGATGTTTCCCCTTCCTGAATCTGCAGAGGTCCCAAAAGCTTTGCTTTTTTTCTTTCAGCATGGAGGGCTGAGAAGTTTTGTGCATTAATGTTTCATAGTGACTGCCTTGCAGCAGCAAGCAGGAGAGAGGACAAGCAGAGTGAATGAGTTGTCCTGTCCTGTCACTGGACCCCAGACTTCGTTGTGCAACTCATGTCAAAAAAGATAAAAGAACACGGCAGCAATAACAGAGACAGAGGCAAATCTATGCAGTTAGTTTTATCAGCCTGCTAGTAAGACACACATGTGCAAGGTCAGCCCTGTTCTTTAGTGAGTGGTGAGAGCCCATCAACATCTCTGGTGAGATTTGAAAACAAAGAACTTCTTAATTTCTCGTGTCAGTCCCTCTCTATATCACCTTAAAGCCACTACCCCGTGTTTTGTCCCTAGAGGTGACTGTCAAAAGCCCCTCTCCAGGTTTCTTTTTGGCCCTTTTCTGGTATTAGAAGACTGTTACAAAGTCTCTTCAGGACTCCAGCGCCATCAGTTCTGATCACCCCTCATTACCTGACCATTTTCCTGTCCAGAAAAGTTCCCTTCTTGATGATCTCAGCAATTCATAGCTAAGCCTGACTGGAGATCCCCAAATCAAGTCTTTCTGCTGCATGTCTTGGGAAGATTTACAAGGAAGGAGACTAGAGTCTTAGGTGGCCAGCACAGGCCTCTGTAATGAGCTACACGTGAAAATGAAGGAACCCTCAGTCAAAGCACTAGGTTCCAGGGATCTATTTTTTATTACAAAGTCTACTTTGGTCTTCAGAGTAAGCACTGACCATGTACTTTTCAATTTACTATATGTCTATAAAAAGGCTGTTGCAGCATTTTAGCAACCTGGCATGAAGTTCCAGAGACACATACACTATTGCAGTGGCCTGTTCCTACCTGGTTTATCTTTCAGTCAGTATCTCACACCATCTGTTTGGCCAAAAAACACCATCTCAGTGATAAGAAATAAGAGGCGAGCTCAGCATCACTTCAGAAGGTACGGCTTCTCAGCCCATTCTATCACATGGGCTGATTGGAGCAACAGGCACTCAGGATATAGTCTTAAGAGGTCTGACCTGCACTTGCTATATAATCACTGCTGAGGACTCAGGGATATGGAACTGTATAGAAACAGAGGCGGAGCAGCATGGATTTCTTCTGAGGATCACTTATGCAGGGGAGCACTAGGGAAGAAGTGAAGAGAAGTGAAGGGAGGGGGAAGGGGAAAGGGAAGGGGACGGCGAAGGGGAAGAGGAAGAGGAAGAGGAAGAGGGAGAATCACAAAATCTTAAGGATTGCTAAGAAAAGTAGATTCTTTGGACTGAAATCCAAAAAACAAAAAAAACTTAATAATTATTTTGTGGGTGGAAAACGTGCAGTAATGTTGTCCCTCAGGTTTAAGTTAGCACCCTAATCAGAGAACTTGTGAAAGCACTAAACAGTGAAACTTCCAATCTTGCTGATAATTTTCAGGTAGTCAAATGCCGCAGTTAATGACGAGGCAGTCCAGAGGACCTCTCTAAACTGATTGAGTCAGCAAAGGAATGGCTGATAAACACTATCATAAATAAATACAAGACAGTGTGTCTGGAGAAAAAAAGATATATTAGCCATGGCAGTGTGACGCTGAAGAACTGGCAGTTATGGCTCAAAACATCTCTGAGTCACTGTAGACAGTCATGTAGGCTACCATCTTTGGTGCAGCATGCAGCAGCATTGAATTAATTTAAAGCAGAAGAATGATAAGCAATATCAGACAAGGATGGAGAACACGATGGGGGAATCAGTCTTCACGATAACAAGGTGTAAAATCAGGGCAAACGTACCTTACAGCCACTGTGTGCAGTTCTGTTGTATACCTCCCAAAGTGGGTGGTGATGTAGATCGGACAGATAAAAGCAATACGGCGGTGGACTTTTAAAGAAGGTGGAATAAAATACAAGGACTTTTCAGCCTGGAAAGGGGAAATCTGTGAAGAATATGTGGGAATTAATTAAATCATGAAAGTGTAGCAGAAGGTAAATGCACAACTGTTCTGCAGTCTTAGAGCAAGGGGGCACTCAATCAAATCATATAAAATTGGTTTAAAGCAACAAAAAAAATCAGTAGGGAATACATTTAATAGAATCCACTGTCATAGGAGGAAGGGGAGGCAGACCATGTCAAAAGTTGTCAAAAAAGGCCTATAAACATGTAGATTAACTTCAACCTCCCAGCTCCATGAGAAGCAAAGTTGCCATGATATCCCTAAATCCCGAACTAAGATTTCTTCCTCTCAAGGCTCACAGACGTCCTCTCTAACACTATCCAGCAGGAGAGAGCAAACAGGTAACAACACTGAAATGAGAGTGGAGAGGCTCCCCGTGGTAGATATAGGATTTTCTGGAGATAAACAGTAAAGCAATATGTATCCTATTCCTGCCAGTTCTCCTGACTTTCTGGAAACCTGCAGGTGGCCTAACTCATAACACGGTAGGATGCAGAGAAGATGAAAAGTCTAGAGTTAAAACTAGTTGCAAAAAAAAAAAAAAAGACAGGTTCAATCTCCCTGATGCTAGCTACATAAAAGAAAAACTAATTTTTAAAAATTTTTACTAAAAGACCATAATACAACGCCAGCTCAGAGATGAATTTTGTATGGAAAAAAGAACAAGCAGACAGAAAAAGTGTACAAGCACCTGCCAGACCAACAGGAGAGAAAGTTTTCTTGAGTTGTTTTTTTGGGATTTGTCCCAGAAATTGAGATCTTCTGTCTTAGGAGGTATTTTGACCCAAGAAAATGAGGTTAGGAGTTGATAAATTATGTTTGAAGACCAGTTAGGTGATGGAAGCGAAAGGAATAATTGCATCTCCTGAGCCCCCTGTAAAAAAGTTGAAACTGGATAAAAACATGGGACCAAGCACTCACTGCAGCTGAGACCTAAACAGAGAAGCAGAGTTGTTATTCTGGATGAGGGTAGATCTGTAACGCTCAGAAAAGTAATGCTGTAAAGCTCCGTAGCTGGAACACAGGGTCATGATGAAGTAGATAATGATCCACCTACACTAGAGGAGAGACCAAGGTCAGGTCAGCCCGTTATCTGTACCATTACCTCTTCTTTGAAGAAAAAGATATGTTATTGTCTTAAGTGACTTCATTCTGAGAAAAAGAGAGTCTGATCTGATGCCCACAACTGCCTTCAAGCTGGCTGCTGCCCTGGGAGTCAAGCTAAATAAATAAGCAGGCAATTTCCTAGCCTTCTATAGTCCTCAGATACTTATCAGCTATTGCTCTGTCATATGGGTACCACCAAGTCATAGTGAAAAACCCAAGGGCAATCAAAAGAGACTTCAGGTCCTTGCTGAGTTTACAGAAGGGATTGGAAGTGCAGGCAGTACTCTTTTCTACGCTCTCAAGTGGTAGGGAATGACTTCAAAAAAAACAGGCCGACCCAATTTATCAATGCCTGGCTCTGAGACTGGTGACACCAGCAGAATCTGGGGTCTTGATCACGGGTCATCTACAGAATGCCAAGCTTGCTGTGACTGACAGGATTCCCATTTCTTAATGGGAGAAAAATATCTTTGCTCAGAAGTTAGTAGAGCTGATTGGAAGATCTTTAGACTAGCTTCAAAGGGAAAAAGGGATAAAAATCAGGCTTACTAGTGATAAGCTATGGGATGTCATGACAATGAGGGACAATGTGCTACTGAGGGCTTTCACTCTGCTCCACAATGTACTAAGTACACTGGAGAACTTTTGAAATGCTTGAGCACTATGGGCGGCAGTACGAGGAATTTACAAGAGGAACTAGAAGATACGTCATCACTGGTATAAATGAGATGTGATGTGAAGAGTCCTGTGACTTGAATACTGTGAGGGGCAGCTATGGGTTCTTCAGTAGAGAAGGGGATGGACTGGACAGCACTTGCAGTTAAGGATTTCATCAAAAGCCTCTGAAAAACAAAGTAGAAAAAACAAATAAATTGGGAATTATTGCGAGAGTCCACTGGAGATTACCCAGGGGTGATGGTCACACTCTATGGTTATTCTAGAAAAAATTAAGGGAAGTCTCTAGATTATTTACCCCTGCTCTTATGGGCAACTTCAAGTTCCCAGATGCTACCTGGAACTAACATGTAACAGACACAAAATGGTGGAGGAATTTCCTGAATAACATTGAAGATAGCATTTTCATTCAGGAACTAAGGGAGTTGAATAGGAAATATGCCCTCCTAAATCTGGTGTTTGTAAATAGAGATGGTGGTGTGGGTGATGGAGAGACTGGTGGCTGCGGGCCACAGTGATCATTAAATGATTGAGTTTAAAGTCTTTGCTGGTATGTGAAAAACTGTCAGCAGAGCTGCTACCGGGATTTTGGAAGAGCAGATTTTGGTCTGCTCAGGAAACTAGCTAGTGAGGTCCCCTGGGAATTTGCTTTCAAGGGTATTGCTTGTCACTTTTTAACAGCTATCCTTTAAGACACAAGAGCAGGAAATTCCCATGTGTTAAAAGTCAAGCAGGTCAAAAGGGTAGCTTCACTGAACAGCGGTCTCTTTCTGGATCTTAGAAGAGAGTTCTAACTTTTCTTTCTGGAACTTAGAAGCAAAAAAAAGCGACTTTGGGAGATTTTTGGAAAGAAACTCAGGTTACACAAGGGGACTACCAAGATGTTGTAGAGAGAAAATTAATCGTGCTGTCATCCAAAAACTTGCTGAGGGTGCAGTCAGTCCCACTGTCTGTGTCATTAACAAAGACATTGAACCGTACCGGTCCCAGTAGAGACACCTGAGGGACACCACTTGTTCCTGATCTCCATTTGGAAAAGGGAGAGTTTTTCAGAAGAGATGGCAGAGAGGTTTAAAACTCCTAAGTGACACTTTTTTATATTTTCCTAAAAGTAACAGCTTTCAAACCATGGAATACGTGTGTGCATCTGTCCACCAGCAGGAGAGCAGATGAGCTCATGGTGGAAACCCATTTGCCAGGACAGCAAATTCTTGGCAACAGAAGAAACATGTAATGGAATTTTGCAATCTGTGACTTCCAGACTGACAAGACAGGCAGGAGAGAGTGTTTGTAGATGGCTCCGTTGACTCTCTTCTGCATAGTCAGTCAAGGGAGGAATGCCAGGGAAAGAGGTAAACAACTAGACGATTCCCACATGAGTGGCATTAAGATGGAGTTAAAGGGCAGAGTACATGTTAATAAATTAAATTGCATGGATAGTGTAAGCTCCCAAAAATGAGCATCAGGAACACAGGGAAGTTAGTGTTGCCCTTCATATATCTTAATATGTGCAAATGCAGTTAAAGCATTCAAGGAGCCTTAACTCTGCCTTACAGTCACGCTAAGAGGGAGAAAAGGGAAAAAAAGCATTAATTAAAATATGCCTTCAATTTCACTTTCTAAATCCAAGATATTGACTGCATTTATCATAAACCTATGGACTTTTCAGCTGCAGCAAGCAGGTACGAACAGCTTCAGGCTTCTTTGCTGCTAAATTACAGACTTGACCCTTTCCCTACTTTTGGGCACAGCTTACAAGAGCTGCAAATTTTATGCAGGGAAATAACTCTTCTTCCTAGTGCTTATCCTAATAATTGATCATGGGCATTCAGCATGAAGACACATGCATTTCTAGACTTAGTGACAATACTTTTAAGTCAGATGATTTTCAACAAGCACAGGAAATTACAGAGAAGCAGTTACTGGTGTCCCTGGAGAGAATGAAAAGTACAGTATTGGAGGCAAGGAAACAGCTTGGGAATAAGAAAATTCTATAATGAAGGCAGGACCACAGTCAGCATTCTGCAGCTTTGTAGCACAGGCTATTGTTTAAGATTTCCTAGAGTCAAATAACTGAAAGTCTGAAATGAAGGCCCAGAGTCAGCTTAGCAAGCTGTTAATGACCAAGTTGTTATTTTGAGGGGCAGTGAGTTGTGATATCCACCTGAATCAGTGGAGAGACAGAGCTACAGATTTTTTATTAAACTGATCAAAACTATGAAAAATGGCCAGCAGAAGAAGCCATATGAAGAAAACAAACAAACTTTTGGTGCTAAGTGTGGGATACACATCTTGATAAGTGCTGCGAGTGCATGAGTTACTTTACAGATTGCAAGTGTTTTGGTTCATAATCTGACAGCTAACAAGTCTTCCCCACATCTCTTCTTATGAAGAAGCATCAATCTTTTAGTACAGAGAAGTTGTAACAATAGAGATTATCTCATCACAGAATCATAGAATGGCTACGGAAAGGACCTTAAACTCGTCCAGTTCCAACCCCCTGCCAGGGGCACGGATACCTTCCACTAAACCAGGTTGCTTCAAACTCTGTCCAGCCTGGCCTTGAACACTACCAGGCATGGGGCAGCCACAGCTTCTCTGGGCAACCTGTGCCAGGGCTTTATCACCAACACAGGGAAGAACTTCTTCCTTAAATCTATCCTATATCTCCCCTCTTGCAAGATATTTCACATATGTAGAGCAGATTCAAGGACAGAATGAAGACCACAAATGGATTCTCCTAATCAACCCTCCAGTGAGATTACGTATGGAAAGTGGGAGGCTGTCAGGGGTTCAGCAGCAGCAGTCATTTTTCTCCTTCTTAGTAGTTGGTGCAGCGCTGTGTTTTTGATTTTGAGCCTGGGAGCAGCGCTGATAACACCAGTTTTTTCAGTTACTGCTTGATAATGTTTTGGTCTGACCAAAGACTTTCTGAGTCTCATGCTCTGCCAGGGAGGAGGGGATGACGGGAGGAAGCAGAGACAGGACACCTGACCTGAACTAGCTACAGGGGTATTCCTTACCACAGGATATCATACCAAGTATATAAACTGGAGAGTTACCTGTAAGGGCTAGATAATGGCTTGGGTCGGGCTGGGTATCGGTCGGCGGGTGGTTAGCGGTTGTAGTTGCTTCCCTTGTTATTTCCCTTATCATTATTACATTATTAAAGAACACCTCTAACCAGGATATTGTGGCAGTTAACTTAAGAGAAGGCAGTTGTAACTAAGAACAGCTTTTCAGACAGAGAGGAGAAAGTTTTGTGAGCCTGTTTATTGGGGAGGGTTCAGAGCGCAACATTTCAGGTGGGTTACGAGATGCAGCCAATCCTGGTGCTGCTAAAAGCAGAGTATTGTACTTCTAAGCAACCAGTCAGTGACATTGAGTTGGAAAGACTTTGTTTATTACTCTTGCCCCTTCTTACCACTTATATCAAGTAAAAATGAACCTTGATAATGCTTCTGTTGATCCCAAGAAGATGTGATTTAGCTGAAAAGGTGCCTCAAGAAATGCCACACTTTGGAAATCCATGGTTTTGTGTGCATTAATCCTTTTACTTTTTCCTCCAGAATCCTCAGGCCATCTTGGCACCGCTGCTCAGGTTATGACTGATGTTTATTTGTTCTTTCTCTATCCGCCTTGTTTTTTAGCGGGTCTTCTTTCAGTCGTTCTGTGTATTTCTACCAGTTTGGTGGAACTACTGTTTTAGTCCTAGTGCAGATTTGCACACCAGACGGTTCCCATTGCTTCCTGCCTGTCCTCAGCTGGCTACACCCTGTCCAAGCTTCATAACCACTGAGGTTTTCTGCTATGTTTTCATTGCAAAATCTGCAGTACTGCAGCATCACAGTCTTGTAAATTAAGCTACTTAAGTACTCATTTGACCAGTTTCAGAAATGGTTCCAGTTTAGAGGAGCAGACATAAAATCAGGAAGAACAGCTGCCACTCTGAAGGTCCACCCCTGGAAAACTGCAGCTAATCGGCCCTTCAGTTGAATACTCACAGAGTCTTCATTCCTTAAAGAGCACGGGGAGGGAATTCTGAATTTATTTAGTCACAGGATATATCATCTTCAAAGCTATTCACCAATGCTGAGAAGCATTGCTGCGATAAAGGTATTAGTCTTAGCACTGAGATTCCATCAGGAAATGGTCTGGAAAGAGGGTTTATAGAGTGTAGAGGTAATATATCCATGTTAAGTAACATAGTAAACAAAAATAACAAATATTTTCTGAATTTTCTGAAGTCTAAACTGCCTTTTAATACAGTGGGTCACTTTGCACTCAACAGGAGACCAAATCACAGAGAATCACAGCATTACTCGTGCCAGGCATGGATGAAAGTAAACGTCTTCAGCAGCCTACAGAAGGGTAAAAGGAAGAGAGGATTAAGAAGTGTGCTTTACTTTAGAGAAAAATGTGATGTATATGGCTATTGCCTTCAGGTGGACAACAGATCTGCAGCCACATCTTCCACATTTTTCCATTCTAAAAGAAATTCAAGTCTTCACAACTTCTGTTGCCATCTTGCAGTAATTCCTTTTCACTGCTGCCTGACAAGCCATCAAATAAAAAACGGATGGCTCTCGGCTCTTCAGCGCTGCTAATACGGTGTCTGTGCTCCTTAGTCCCAAACCTTGTGAGTTATCATAGAATCACAGTATGAGCCAGGTTGGAAAAGACTTTTAAGGCCATCAAGTCCAACATTTACCCCAGCAATGCCAAGGCCACCAACAAACCATGTCACTAAGGGTCTATGACCCATGTATATACATTTTGTGAGCACTTCCATAGACGTTTTGTGAACACTTCCAGGGACACTGATGCCACTACTGCCCTGGGCAACCTGTTCTGACACGTGACCACCCTTTCAAGGAAGAAATTGTTCCTAATATCCAGCCTAAACCTCCTCTGCTGTAACTTGAGGCTAATTCCTCTTGTCTTATTCCAGTACCTGAAGAGGCCCTACAAGGACGCTGGAAAGCTACTCTTCATCATGGACGGTAGTGATAGGACAAGTGGCAATGGGTTCAAACCAAAATAAGGGAAGTTCACGTTGTATCTATGGAAGAAGTTCTTCACTGTGAGAGTGGTGAGACACCAGAACATCTTGCCCAAAGAAGTGGTAAATGCTCCATCCCTGGCAGTGTTGAAGGCCAGGTTGGACGGAGCCTTGGGTGACATGGCCTAGGGCGAGGCGTCCTTGCCCATAGCGGGGGGGTTGGAACTAGATATACCAACCCAAACCATTTTGTTATTCTAGGAATACTTTTGCGTTGGGAGAAGAGACCATCCACCTCCTTGGCTCCATTCTCCTCTCAGGCAGCTCTAGACACCAGTAAGGTTCCACCGAGCCTTCTCTTCTTCAAACTAAACACTTCAGTTCCCTCAGCTGCTGCTCATCAAGCTTGTGCCTCAAGACCTAGACCAGCTCCAGCACCTCAATATCTGTCTTGTAGTGACAGACCCAGAACTGAAGACAGGATTCACAGTGTGGCCTCGCCAGTGCGCAGTACAGTGGGATGCTCACTTGCCTGCTCCTGCTGGCCACACTATTGCTGATACAGCCCAGGATGCCTTTGGCCTTCTTGGATGCCTGGGCACAAGCTGGCTCATGTTCAACTCTGTTTATCAGCACCCCCAGGTCCTTTTCAGCCAAACAGCTTTCCAAACTGTCCTGGGTTCAGCTATAACATTTTTCTCCTTCTTAATAGCTGGTGCAGTCTTGTGCTTTTGCTTTAGGCTGAGAAAAATACTAATAACAAACCAACATTTGTAGCTTTTTATATGCTTACTTCGATGCCCTACCACAGCGGGTCATGCTTAGCGTATAAAGTGGGAAAAGTCACCCGGAAGTGACTGATTGTTGCCTGGGTCAGTCTGGGTGTCGGTCAGTTTATGGTGAGCAATTTTGCATCACTTGTGTTTACTTTTTTCCTTCCTTTCTTAGATTAATATTCTCTCCCCTTGTTATTTCCTGTACAATCATTATTATTGGTGGAGTTAGTAATAATTTCATATTATACTTTAGTTACGTGACTCTTCTTATCTCAACCGGTGGGGTTTACACTCTTGAGTTTTTCCTCCGCAAGCGGTTGGAGTTGGGGTGGAATGAAGGAGGGGAGGGAGCCAGTGACTGTGTGGTCTGAGTTACCAGCTAGGTTTAAATCACAACACAAACAAAAGAGATTGATGAACCAGCAAATCGCACAGCCTAAGTCTGAAACAGAAGGAAGACTATACCTATATCTTCTCTTCTGTCTCTCTCAGTAGTTCTTTTCTGGGAACCCACCTTTGGTCAGTGTTGGAAATCCTCTTAGTACACCTTCCAAGATTGAAGAAAGTGAGTACCAGAGCATACAGGTGATTCTACAGCTTAAATTTCATATTCAGGCACAGATGGATTAATAAAAGCGGGAAAAGTATATAAGAAATTTACACAGAATTTCATTGGGATGGCAACTAAACACACATTAAGTAAATCACATGGTCCTGGAATCAGGTGAATTATTCCCTGAAATGAATGAAACTATATAAGTCCATGTTGCTGTATCATTACCCATTTTGACTGGCAGCTCTCAGGAGTGTAGTATTTTGGCTCACAGTTGCCCAATTAGCGATAAATACCACCTTTATATGAGATATCACCTGCCCTTGTTATGCAAAAGAAGCAGCTATAAAGGCGTTATTGAATCTAGCTTCAGGGTTCTGAAATTATTCATGATAGAGTGCCCAGTTCCTCTTGTAGATGACTCAAGTCGGAGTCATAATTAGGTGTTTGATACAGCACTGTGGGTATAATCTTGTCAAGCAGAGTATCACTTGGAAAAGAGAACGGATCAGAGATACAGGGATTCTGCTTCCTAATTTTCATCAAAAAGAACTTTGAAATGCAAAGCAACTATGACTAGAAATAGAACATTAATTTTAGGTAATGTGAGAGTAGATTAATAACTTAGACAATGTCATTTATCTGAGAGTCTGTCTATGAAAACCAGGAATAATACGAAATCAGCAATCAGCTCTCATTAGGACTTTGTCCCTTGCTGTGAGAAAATATTTTTGCTTTTTTTGTCCATAAAAGCTGATAATTTTTTAATAGTGGCCCAAGTAAAAATAACAGAATCCAAACTCTTATTTTTCTTTCTTAAGAAATGTTAAGGGGAAAATACCACATAAAGTATAATGGTGCTGAGTGACAGGTAGTGGGCGCACACTGAAATACAAGACATTTCATTTAAATACAAGAAAAAGGAATTGATTTTAAGAGCGATCAAGGTGTGCAATAAGCTGCTCAGAAAGGTTGTGGAATCTCAAACTTTGCAGAGAGTCAGACTACAAATGGAAATAATCCGAATTATCCTGATCTAGCTGATCCTCCCCATCTCCTTGTCATGGGTTCAGCAGTAGCAGTCAATTATCTCCATCTTGGTAGCTGGTGCCGAGCTGTGTTTTGACTTTCGGCCTGGGAAAGGCAATGATAACACCAGTCGTCTCAGTTAATGCTTAGTGATGTTTTGGTCTGACCAAGGACTTTCTGAGTCTCATGCTCTGCCAGGGAGGAGGGGAAGCTGGGAGGAAGCAGAGACAGGACACCTGACCCAAACGAGACAAAGAGGTTAATCCATGTCACAGCAGGTCGTGCCAAAGATGTAAAAAACGGAGGGCAGAGACCCGGGGGGGGGCGCACAGCAGGATCAGGCTGGGTATCGGTGGTGAACGATTGTATTTTTTCCTTGTGTTTTCTCTTTTATGATTATTGGTGTTATCAGTAGTGATTTCTGCTACACCTTAGTTACTAAACTGTTCTCATCTCAACCTGTGGGAGATGCCTTCTTTCGATACTCCTTCCCATCCCTCCGGGAGTGGGGGGAAGAAAGGAGGGGGGGTGTGAGTGAGAGAGCGACTGTGGGAGTTATAGAGGCTTAAACCACGGCACTCCCTGCTTGGAGTAGGGAGGGTGCCCTAGAAAATTGCAAGAAGTGCTTGCCAATATCAGCAGCTCCACGTCTCTCTTATTCAAAGAGATCTTCAGCACCTAATGCTCTTATTAACTTCAGGGGTTAGTAGAGATTCAAAAATTTTTACTTCAAACCCACTGGTAAGAGACCTAAAGGTGCCCTTCCAAAGTCATCCATCAAGTGCATCTGTGTACAAACGTGCCCAGCCTCCTCTGCTTTTACTCCATAAAAGCCATCTACCGATCCAAAGCTGTTCAGCTCTCTTGCAAGAGCACCTAAGAAATTGTTCAGCTGCACTAGACTGAGACTCCTAACTCCCACAGTAATGCTGGTACTTCTCTTTAAATCAGAACACTAGCGTGACAACTAGCATGACTAGACTGTGAAAGACGCATCTTTGTCTGACGGCATATAAATTCATCTGCTTCTCATGCAGGCTTCTTATTATACAACATCCTGAAAAAATGAGCATTATAGAATCATAGAGTCATAGAATAGTTAGGGTTGGAAAGGACCTTAAGATCATGCAGTTCCAAACCCCTTGCCACGGGCAGGGGTACCTCCCATTAAACAATGTCACCCAAGGCTATGTCCAACCAGGCCTAGATTATCGCCAGCGATGGAGCATTCATAATTTCCCTGAGCAGCCCATTCCAGAGCCGCACCGCCCTCACAGTAAAATTCTTCCTCATACCTAATCTAAACTTCCCCTAAATTTCAGCCCCTTACCCCTTATCCTATCACTACAGTCCCTCATGAAGAGGCCGTCCCCAGCATCCTTAGAGGCCCCCTTCAGATACTGGAAGGTTGCTAGGAGGTCTCCACGCAGCCTTCTCTTCTCCAGGATGAACAGCCACAACTTTCTCAGACTATCTTCATACGGGAGGTGCTCCAGTCTCCTCATCTTCCTCGTAGCCCGCGTCTGGACCTGTTCCCACAGTTCGTTCTTCTCTTTACGTTGAGGACACCAGTACTGCAAGCAATGCTCCAAGTGAGGTCTCACAAGAGCAGAGTAGAGGGAAAGGATCACCTCCCTCGACGTCCTGGTCACGCTCCTTTTGATGCAGCCCAGGATATGGTTGGCTTTCTTGGCTGCAAGCGCACACTGCTTGCTTATGTTCTTTTTTTCATTGACCAACACCCCCATGTACTTCTCTGCAGGACTTCTCTGAATCTCTTTTCTGCCCAATCTGTAGCTGTGCCTGGAATTATTCCCACCCAGGTGTAGGACCTTGCACTTGTCATGGTTAAACTCCATCAGGTTGGCGTCAGCCCACCTCACAACCGTGTCAAGGTCCCTCTGGATGGCATACCTTCCCTGCAAAGTATCAACCGAACTGTTAGGCCCTTGTCCTTGCTCTGTGGCAGAAGGCAATTTCTTCATTTTTCTTTTCTGCTCAGCTCCAAGATATTCTTCACGTCTTACCAAGGGGCAAGAGGTGTTCTGCCTTTGAAATACACAGTTTACCACTATCTAAGTGCTGTTGTGATTGCGAATAGAAACTTCAAGCTTGAAAGGACTGCTTAGCTGGACCTGAGGAGCACAGTCACAACTAAGACAAAATAGAAAGCCTGGATACACATCCTCCACAATGCAGCTAGTTCTGGGCTGATGTCTGACAGGAAGTCCAAAGACATTTCCTTGCAAGAGAACTGTTCAACAAGGAGCTCATCAAGGCAAATAGGACTGGATATATGGCATATAACACTCAGTATTGCCAAACTTATTCCTGCAGTTAGAACAGGCTGCCTGAGATGAAGATAGATACCATCTTCCAAAAACCGTTGGTAGAGCAAGAGCTGTCAAAATGGGGCTGTTCCAAAACTAGATTCTTATGGTTGTGAGAAAATGCAGAGCCACTGCTTTTGTGAAAATCTGTATAATATCAAGTCTGAAAATGAGGTTATTACATGTGCATATTTGCAAAAAAGCATGCAGCTACTACAACACTAGAAAAAGCTGACGAAAGCCAACAGAAGGAGTCATTTGATTTCCCTGTCAGACATTCCATTTTTCCTAGCATTTACGTATTTGCTGGGAGATATATCCATTGATTTGATAATCAATTGGACCCTGTGAAGAAAAACAGCATGATTTTATTTTTCTCTGGGGCTCAGTATTATTGGGCACTTAAGAATTTGAGATTAGATGTGCTTCATAAAACTACGTTGAAAAATGCATTTAGGTGCTCAATCTCCTTTCCCAGGCCAAGGACATAGGAAAATGACAATATTTTCTGTCTTATTTCCCTGTTCCTGCAATAGATAAGAGGATGAAATTATATGGAAACTTGAGAAAATAAATAATTTTGCAGACCTTTTTATTATCAGCATACAAGTATTATTCAATTGCATATCTCGCATAGTGTATATCACAGCTTTCGAGAGTCATCCAGCAGTAAAGCTGAATGATCCGCTCTCTCATGCTTGTGCACAATCATCTTAAACATGTCAGTACCACCTGAAAGATTGCACATGCAGATCAAGCACATAAGAAGCCTGCATTAGCCATTTGTTAAATGTCTTCCTAGACATGTTTTTCAAAGCATGTCTTGAAAGAAAAACTGGGTACCAGTAAGATTTTACTTTCCTGACACAGTAAATCACTGGCAACCAAAATATCCACCATAGAGAGTGGCTCAGAAGATACTAAGATGTAAATAAAGAGTATTTTCAGGGTTCTTAAGCAGGTAATATAAGAATGAAAGCAGACCACTTAAGGAATGTAAGATAATAAACAGTGAGCAATTGCTTGTTGTTTCAGGAAGCTCAGTAAGCGGAGAAATATCCCTTCAAAGGAGGCAAGGTTTTGCTCAGGTTTCACAATTCAAGGTTCAAATAGTACAAAGTGGGGACTGGCTTTTTCTGTATGAAAGAATGCTTAAAGAGAGGAGGGCTATGCTCCCCTCCAGAGATCTTGGTGTGCCAGGAATTACATAATTGTGATAAAAATCTCTAAGGATATATACTTCTTATGTTTTTCAAAACTGGGCATAACTTCAAGAAATTGGAAATAAGCCACTTCTTTTGAAAAACATAACGGAAGTGCCTCTATTAACAACTGTACCACTAAAAGGTTCTTTGCTACAACAAAGGAATTTTCAAATTGAACAGCAACTGAGATACGCTTCCACGAATTCTGGCCATGGGTCAAAGAGCTCGCGTGCTGGAAACAGATGTAAGAGATCTGGGCTCTACTCCAATTCAACCACTTATCTACCTTCTGCAGTCTTTCCCTCTCCATTTCTCCTCATGCTTCTTCCTATCCCGTCTTAATTTGAATGTGAAACTTCCCAGGAGGCGGGAAATGTGCTAAATAAGTGCATGTCTAACACAATGGGGGCATCCCATTTTGAACCGGGGCTACTGAAGTAACGCTGTGCTTAACATATAGATGTGGATGGAAATGGATATAAATATAGATATGCATACGCATACTGATCTGGATATAGATATTCATTTGCATATGGATATGGATATGGATACAGATACGGATATGGATATAGATATGGATAAGCTTTCAAGCAGAAAATGTCCAAGAACAGAAATTGTGGTTCAAAGTGCAATATCAAGGGTGAATCTTCAAGTTATACTTTTGTAACTTTCCATTTTAATCATTATGCTTCAAAGACTCGGCTAGCCAAAACAGCCAATTGTTTTTAAAATGTCACCGAAGAATTATTTTAAATAAAAGTGCCTGCCAAACACTCAAAATTGTTTTACTAGGAACTCAAAAGCATTAATTTGATATTAAAGTAACCATTAAAAATATTTCCTCAGAGACAAAATTAACATTTTTACCCAAGCAATAAAAAGCAGACTTTGCAGTAGCCGTATTAGAGCTCATACTTCTCATCAACGATGACGAGTGTACAAGGAAGACACCAAGTGCTTTTAACTGCCAACGGAAGCTGGCTCAGACATTTCTAGAAAGATGGAGTCTTTTGAAGCTACAATAATTTTTTTCTGGACTTTTTATTGAATGCATGACCTCAAGTGTCAGCTGGAGGCAAGTGGAAAGATCTGTCAAACTGTCTTCAGCTGTGCCTTCCAAGGGAAAGAAGCCGTTGAAGGGCTCTATTTCTCATTTTCCTGTTCCCAAACCAGAGCAGAATTATGCTCTGAAAATTCACACCGAAGGTCATGCTGTATCTGCTGTTCTGGAAGACAACCCAGTTTCATGGTCTGTCCTGACTCTGCTGGAGACTGAGGTTGTCCCTGAACAAGGCATAGAATGAAGATGAAGCTGGCTCCTGAAACTCCCCATCGCAGAGGAGAATTAAGAGACTTTTCCAGTTTGCTTCACTCTAGTATTGCCTAATTGGCAACCCAATGAGACAGACTGTACAAAGCATAAGTGGGAAAACATTAATTCGTCAAATTTAGTGATGTCCATACCAGCAAGAATCATGACAAATGGCATTTTGGAGTGCTTGTTGGCATTTTAAAAGTTAATTCATGAATCAACATGAAAACATTTGCTGCAACTGTCATTTAATAGAAAAACCACTGGGTAGATTGCTAGGCATGATGACATCTCTGGAGAGCTGCATTTACACTGGATATGCTCAGTAAAGTGCATGTTATCTAGGTGTCAACTAGATACTTACTGTCGAAATACTTTTAATAATTACCCAGGGAATTTGGCCAGGGGAGAAAAGGACATTAAAAAATACACTTCACATCATTGCTCAATGTGTTTCTAACTGTATTTTTTCTTCCAACGAAAAGTCCAATTGATGATGGTAGAAAGCCAGTTGCTGAATAGAACTATATTCTGACTGTTCCCGTTCAATTACAGATAAAGTGCAGGTCCCCAAATCAACACATTTAAGGATTTCTGAATGCTGTCCAAGGAGCCATTTGGGTCAGAAATATTTCTTTGTCTTAGCTCAGCTCTCTACCTAAAACTTTGGCGTAAATGTTTCCTCATGTCATTTACAGTGTTTCCCCATGCCAATTATCAATGCCATTCAATTAAAAAAAATGTTGCAAGAAAAAGGCCAAAACCTGCCCGCATTTCCACCAACATAATTACAGCTGTGCAAGAGGCTGCAGTCTCACTGCACCTCAACATGGAGAGCCAGTCTCAAGGCTCACAGAACAAATGAAGTCAAACAGGGCTTTTGGTCAGCTGGCTGCTGCCTCCAATGAGAACTGAGCTCCATATATATTTCTTTGAGCCAGGGGCACTGTATTTGGATGTCATTTCTTCCAGAGACCTCCACATCTCAATCAATTTCAACTTTGTAAGGCAAAACTGTAGAAATCGAGGTGAGGAAGAAGAGATATTGAAAAATAGCCAGATAGAAATAGCAGGTACATCAGGATATTTTATTTTCTTTTTAAGAAATAGGATTAAAAAAAACTCTATATTAAAAGGAATAATTTATAGCAGAGGAAAAGCTAGACTATATCTCTCTACCTCCTTCGATTTCTAGTCTAGAAAGAATGAGAGAATGCATTTCTAAATTACCACCCCAGAAATGGTTTAGAACCAGATGCTGTGTTCTGAAGAGTCTCTGGCAACGTCTCCACTCAGGAAATGCAGAGAACGCAATAGAGGTTTTCTTCTGGACAATTTAGTAGTGACTACATTGTCAGAAATGAAATTAATTAAAAATAAACCTCCTGGAAGCACGGACTTGGAGAAACATGCACCAGTGTTACCAGACATGCAGAAAGATACTGTTTTGTTAAAGAAAAAGAGTAATAGTGTAGTGAGAGAAGTCCAGGTAAGTAAAACTATTTGAAATGACAGAAGAGAAGAAGGTGTTATAATATTTCTAGGGCTAAAACCACAGTAAAGACATTACAGAATACCAGAGATCTAGGACATCAGGGAGCTGCAGACTGTGGGTAACAGAGTGATAGAGCATATACCAAATTAACTTGTGATAAAGCAGTGGTAATTTTATATACTGAGGAAGACTTTCATATGAATAACAGGCTTACAGTTACGAGTTGCAAGGCTTTGCCGTTTTGAACATGAATCCAAAATCTGTAGCAATTTGAGACAAGAAGGTATTCAGAAGCCAGAGAAAAGAGTCTGTGGGATTTGTTTGCTGCAATAGGCATTGCAGAATAAGGCTACACCACCACAAGATGCAGGAACTGGCAGTTCCATCTCCCTACAAGTGTGTCTGGCCAAAGAAGAGCAGAAACTGCAGAGAGGTAGTGCTATATCAGAAGACAAAAGGACTCTGAGGCTGTAGGCAAATTTTATCTATTTATGTTGAAAACCAACCCACCAGCCAATAAGCAGAAGTGTGCAAAAAACGATGGTGAAAGAGGACTCTTCAATAAGATGTAAGCAGATAAGACCGTAAGGCTCACAGTAATGGTTTTGCTGTAGCTAGGGAATTGAATTGACTGGATGAATAAAGAGCAACTTGGACAAGAGGGTTGGAAAAATAATGCTATGAAATTAAAGTGTCTCTTATCAATTTGGTAATTTTTTTCGGGGGACTGCTGGAGAAAATTTTTTCCAGGGAGAGAGCGACCCTCACCACAGGCGTAGTTGTTATACAGAAGGAAGTGTCTGAGTAAAAAGTGTTAAATTGAAGATGGCTCTGGTCTGGGGCAGATTAGGCAGCTCATACTGACAACAGCATGGTAGTGGCCTTAAGCAGTGTGATTGGACCTTGAGACCAGTGGCATATAATCATTTGGCACTCCATTCTCAGTAAGAGATACTAAGTTTTGTGTAGAATTTGCAAGACCTATGGACTGAAGCTTGTCAGGTTTGCCCTTTCTGAGCTTTACTTGGCCTGCCTGTAGATTTGTTGCTTCTCTTAGCTGTGACAGCAATTCCTCCAAATGACATGATCTGTTCGACTTTTGCTTCTGTTTGTGTGGTGCAACCATAGTTTTATATAGGCATCAATGATAAGCAGTTACTCTTTGTGAAAGGAGTATACTATACAGTATTAATGTGATGACAAATTGTAGACAAACACAGAGCTGATATGATAGCGGAGGCCCTGAGAAGCTGAAGCGCAGGATGCCTCACGGAGTATCACAGCTGCGAATAGCTTGCCCGTGGCAAGCTAAAGGAAAGAACTGGAGCTGTACAAAATGGGTTTAGGGGTAACAAAGAGAACAAAAACATTGAAATGGCATCAGGTATCGTATACTTGGATGTAACATGGAGCTGTAGACCAGTGGAGAAGAATTAAAGCACCTCAGCAAACATATCAAAGTTATCTCAACAGCATCCTAGAGGATCCTAGAGGATTCTGGAGGAGCAAAGGAGAGATCATCCAATTGAACACCACAATATTCCTGACAAAGGAATGCAGATGCTGACAACTCGTAATAGCAGCCCATACTATCACCACCAGTGTGAAACCACTACAACACATGGGAGCAGTGAAAGCATGAGTACAGCACCAAAGGAAAGGGTGAAAGGTATGAGTGTTATCATTTCATAGTATTCTGGAGGTGCTTCTATGCCTTCATTTTTCTAACAACTAGAGCTGGAGTGCTACTGAAGAGTATATTAAAATTTCAGTTAAACCAGCAGTAAACTCCTGGCTGTACTTAATCTTTTATATGCTTCCTGCTTGTTCATGGTGTTACGGCTGACAACAGGACGTTCAGAAGGTCTGTTCTTCTTGCCCATGGATGATGCATTATATGAAGCTCTGCTCCATTAACCGTTGGTTCAGCAGTGAGGAAATACAGGAGTATTCTCTTTTTAGTTTCCAAGTAGTCCCACTGCTATCAATGCAGCAGCAATTGTAGCGACCTGAGTTGATCTTCTACCCAGAAAAGCAACATAGATTTAGACATTTTTAAACATTTTATGGTTTTTTTTAGAGGTACTTTCCAAAGAACAACAACATTTTGGGGGGAAAAGAAGTAGAGCTTTGCAATTCCAAAGGCTGTGTCCAGTTGTGTTTTTGAATATCTCCAGAGAGGAGACTCCAACACGTCTCTGTGCAACTTGTTCCAGTGCTTGACCACCCTCACAGTAAAGTTTTCTCATATGTTTGAGATTCCAGGGACTCTTCTTTTCTATTGCTCTTATGGCTGAAAGTCTGAAGCAAGATATCTCCCTCCACTTGCTGTTTCACTTTATTCTTCTTGGATTCAAGCAGTAAGGGGATTTTGAAGGGTAAAGGCTGAGATGCCCTCTAGATCCAAACATGCTCATGAAGTTAAAGAATTGATTGCAGTGGAAATTCTTCCTGAATCCTTTAGAACTTCATGCCCCATAAAGAATCCATAAAGAATTCATGATCCACGATCTTTCCCATCAAATCTTGTTTCAACAAATTATGTCCATATTTGGTTGTAGATAGTGTCTCATAAAAAGAAAAAACCTACAAAACAAAATCCCCCAACATTAAAAACAGTTTTTTTTTCTTGTCTTGGGAAGTAGGTGGGAATACTGCAGGCAGGGTTTTTTTGCACATATTTTGTGGTGAGTAACATTATCAAAACTTAAGGTTTTACAGGCCATTCCCAGTTCACAGGGAGCTCAGTGTTTTATTGTGTCAGTGTTAATGTCCAAATTTCTTCTTGACTCCACATCATAATGAACATGATGAATGGTTCGTCTCGTCCATAGATCAAATACAGACTGAACAGTAAACATAAATAAGAAAAAGGGTTCCTGAGATGCGTAACTGGAGCAATGGTGTACACAATGTAAGACACAATCTCCAGTAATGCAGTCTCCAGTAAGTTTTCAGCTGGAGCCAAGTATGGAGCACCTCACCTTTTGAGAAATATGTACAAATTAGGCCAAACGCAAAGACTGAGCGCAGGTGTGCATAAGTGTAATGTTCAAGAAAGACTTTTAGGGAACTATATTAACATTTTCTGTCACATAAAAGGCTGTTGTAAACAGGCAGAGAATAGCATTTCTTACATATAAAGTGGCTAGAACAGGAAGCAGTGGAATTAAATATATGGAAGGAACATGTGTGTTAGACACTAATGAAAGCTAGGCAGTGTGCTGCAGAGAGTATAGTGATCTTCACCCTTGGAGGCTTACAAAAGACAGGGCTGGGAAAGCGATATGCCAGGAGTGTTATGGTATGGTTAGTCCTTAACAGAATTTAAAGATGGACTACATATCCCTTCGACAGCAGTGCTGTGTCTGATTCTGCACTTTCTATGCCGGCTTCACCAAACATTAAATAGAGTTTATCTTTAATGAAAGAATTAAATGTGTTTGGCTTCATTAAGTCTGCTTAAACACTTAGAATTAAGGAAACAAATCTGGGCTGAACCAGGCCCTAGAAATAATTTAATCAAGTAACGAATTAGCACATACAATTTCTATAAAAGAAGGAAACAATTTAATCAAGAAAAGAATTAGCACATACAATCTCTGTAAAAGAAGGTAAAGCTCGTACGTTGTAAGGTAATGGATTATTTTAAAGAATCTAGTTTGTTTTTCTTTTCTTCCTTTTAATCTTTGTTATTTTGTTGGGTTTTTTTCTCTCCCGAGAATCAATGTTCCCAGAAGCAAAGCAGACTTTACAGCCAAACATGACATTTCTACAGCCTGTTTTATGACTTTTGTAACTGTGAAAATGCACATCATTTTTCCCAAGGGCTGTTTAAAATTGAAGTGGGAAACAGTCTCAGTGATCCTGGAGGTTTTTAGTACAGATAAGCGGCAGAAAGCAAGGGAAAGATGGATAAATACGCATAATTCTTATATGATAACGAAGATTTTTCATACCTCACTATGACATTAATGCCTCAATATGGACTGCACTCCTAAGTATAATCATATTTCTGGTACCCATATAAACTTCACCTATGATATGATTCCCTCAAACACAGAATAATATGGAAAAATGCAGAATATTCTGAGTGTCTGACAAAATGTTTACCCCAAGCCACAGAGACACTCAATGAGGAGAGAAGGGATAACAAGGACAGTTCCCTGGCAGTCAGATAGGGATCTTGGCTGCATGTTCATTTTTCATGTCTCCCCACTAAACATGTTTATGAAAACTTAATTACACTAACCACTGCTGTCACCAAAAATATTGCTACTTCGTGGGGCAATTTTGCAAAATGGGACTAAGATGAGGAATAATGACACTGTTTTTCATAGGCTCCCCAGAGGTGTCACCAAAAATCCTATGCTTCTGCTTGCCTGACAATTTCTTACCAATTCTACCAGGGGCTATTGTTCTGACAGGATCAGTAAGACCTTGACCCTTTGAGAGGTGCCTGAGCTCAAGATGAAAATGGCCAAGCAAAACATGTTACTTTCAACCCACAACCTTATAATAAACATATTAATAGTAATATTTTCAACCTTGAATAAAGCATGTAGAGCTACAAAGTTAACATGACATTTTTTTCTTACATAAAATATTCTCTGGAAGTAGTTGGGGAAAAAGCACAAGATTTAGGTAGGCAATTAAGGAACATTGAACAGTATTATTAGAATAAAACTTTTATTCCAACAAGTCCCTAGTGTATTTAAATGCCCTCCTGAGAATGTAGTACAATTGTGAAAGATTATTTGATGTGATTATAAATTTTATTACTATAGTGTGCCACACACTTTCTATTAACAGAATCCTTAGTAAATAGAGCTTAGATCATAAAGCAGGGCATCCAGTTGTCACTTTGCCTGTAGTCAGCATGTCCCTGTTATATGGAACACAGGCAAAAATAGGTCTCATGAAAAGCTGAATCTGAAAGATTAAGAAAATTATGAACGGGGGAGACCGTTCAAGTGCAATGGCATTACCTCATAAAGCTCCATGATTCTTTAGATAGAAAAATTCTCACCCTTCAACGGAGAAATCTCATGAAACTTTAAGATTTCACAAAGGATTCAGGCAAGACATCTGCATTTTGAGCAGCTGCATTTCTTCTCCAGAGCATCATTTTGAGGAGACAAACGTTGCATTTTTCATTCTTCAAAATAATAACCATGGCAGTGAAGAACTTTTTATCAGCCAAATAGCTCTCCTCAAAATGAGAAGAACCAGCTAAAAGCATGGCTGTTCAGCATTCAAGCTTATTTCTCAAGCTTGCTCCACCCTTGTGCCTGGTCTGCGCTAGAGCTTCATCATAGCTTCTTGCTCATAACCTGTCGCCATCTGCCTCGCTTTTCTTTTCCCTGCACCTTCTCTGTTGACATGAGGACTTCTGAGGAGGATAGAAGTTTGACATTCCCTACTAAAGGTGGCTTGAAACTCAGAAATAAATAAGGCTGATTTTACCTTGGTGGGAAGTAGTTTGGAAGAAAAGGACCTGGAGATCCTGGTAAGTTGAACACGAACCATTTGTCCTTGCCATAAAGAAGGCCAACGACCTCCTGCTCTGGACTAGGACGACTCTTGCCAGCAAGTGAATGGAGAGCATCCTTCCCCTCTGATGTGCTGCGTCCAGCTCTGTGGTCCCCATAACAAGGGGATACAGACACACTGGAGAGAATCCAGCAAATGGCCACTAATATGATTAAGCGATTGGAGCATTTCCCATGTGAGAAAAGATTGACAGACGTGTGAGTTTTCAGTCTATAGAACAGAATGATCTGGGGGTTTCTCAGGGTATATACAGACCTGACAGGAGGCCGAGAATAAGATACAGCCTGGGTTTTCCTAATGACGTGCAATACGATTGGTTAGATTTCTTCTTAGAGTTTATAACCTTTTTTGCTAAAATTTCCCACATGACATGCAATCCAGACACCCATCAGAATGGAGTTGCGCCTTCCCTGCTTGCCCCTCCTAAAGTCCCTCTTAGGTTTTAAGACAGCCAATGACTGCATTTAATGACAATTAATTTAATGACTATTTAAAGACTTCAGCTCATGACTCAACCAAACGTAGCATCTCTGCAGTACACAGACTTTGAAGGAAGGCTGATCCAATCACAGTCATCAAGAACTTCTCCGAATGAATGAGAATTGCATATTTAAAGTGGATTTGTTGCAGTAAAAAAGGCCTTGTTAACATAAGGTTTTGCTAGGTTGGATAGGTCTTGGAGCAGCCTGGTATAGTGGAAGGCACCACTGCCCTCGGAAGGCAGTTGGAACAGGATGAGCTTCCAACTCAAAAAATTCTGTGATCCTACGAAGCACAGGTATAAATCCCCTCTACTCTGGATGCAAGCAAAATGAACTACAAGGGAAGATGTAGACAACAGCTGCATCACTCATAGGAAAATGTACTCTAGGCTACAGCTCTTACATGTATGACACATGATGATAAAAGAAGAGTCGCTCTTGGCTTTTGTTTTCCGCTTCATGAAAATGGCTTAAAGTTTTCCCGCTTTCCAGGCGTTGGGAACTTCACCTGACCGCCATGATGTTTCAAACATGATGGACAGTGGCTTAGCAACTGCATTACTCACATCCTTCAGGACCTGCGAATGGATATCATCAGGTCTCATGGACTTGTATACATTCAGGTTCTCAAGATGGTCTCGGACCATATTGCCCCCACACTGGGCCCGAGGTCTACTTTCTCAAAGTTTCTGCTTCTGCCTTCTAAGTCTTGGGTGGTGTGGTCAGAGCATTTGCCAGTGAAGACTGAGGTAACGAAGTTATTAAGAACCTCAGCCTTCTCCATATCTAGGGTAGCCAGCTCTCCTGAAAGCTTCCGGAGAGGGCCCATATTGTCCCTTATCTGTCTTTTAGTCAAAATGTACCTGTAGAATCCCTTCCTGTTTAACATCCCTAGCCAAGTTTAATTCTAAGTGGGCCTTAGTTTTCCTAACCACATCCCTTGCTTCCCGGAAAATATCTCTGTATTCTTTCCAGGCTACCTGTACTTGCTTCCACTTTTTATGAGCTTCTTTTTTCTCTCTAATTTCCCTCAGCAGCACCTTCCCCATCCAAAGAGTTCTACTGGCTCCCTTGTTACACTTCCTTCTAGACAGGATACAACACTGAGAAGAGATAAAGCGCTCCTGAGCGTGCAGCAGTGGATCCCTGAATATCAGCCATAGTCCTGGGACCCCCTGCCTCTATGCTATATCCCATGGAACCTTCCAGAGCAGGTTCCTGAAGAGGCCAAAATCTGTTCTTTTGAAGTCCAGGGCAGTGAGCTTGCTCCACACTCCTCTCAGGCCAGAGGATCTCAAACTCCACCGTCCCATGATTGCTACAACCAAGGCTGCTATGGAGCATCACGTTTCCAACCAGCCTTTCCCTATTGGTGAGCACGAGGTCAAGCATGGCACCTCTCATTCTTGGCTTATCCATCACTTGCAGGAGAAATTTGTCTTCCACACAATTGAGGAACATCCTGGATTACTTTTGCCAAACCGTTCCATAGTTCCAACAGATATCAGGATTGTTGAAGTCCTCCATGAGAACAAAGACCTGCAAGTATGAGGCTGTTCCTATATGTCTCTACCGTGCTTCATCCACAAAGTCCTGCTGACCAGGCAGTCTGTAACAGATCCCCAAAATAATGTCTCCCATCGCTGTTCTTGTTTTGACCCTTGCCCACCAACTCTCTATAGCGTGCTCACCTGTCCCTAGACAAAGTTTCGTACTCTCCCGCCTATCTCTAACATTAATAGCAACTCCCACTCCCCTTCTGACAGACCTCTCTTTCCTAAAGGGCCTTTAACATTCCATTACAATACACCAGTCATGGGAGAAATCCCACCGTGTTTCTGTGATGCCTATTATATCATATCCCTATAGACATGCACACATCTCTTAATTTCTCTTTTTTATTCCGCAGACTACGATTTTTTGTATAGGGGCTTCTGAGCCCAGCACGAAATGATGCCGGCTCACTGGCTGGAGCAGCTGGAATATCTCTACACTGCTCTGAGCATTTATTATAGGTGCTGGCAACTGACTGCGTGTGCTCTGATGGAATGATGCCCCCCTCCCCCACCACGTCTAGTTTAAAGCTGCCAGTCTGGCAAACCTCTTACCAAAACCTCTCTTCCCCTCATTATCAGACCAGCTCCACCAGCTTCCAGTAGACCTAGCCTACTAAATTGAGTCTCAGTTTCTGTTTTCACTCCCCTGACATTTATAGATAAATACGCTCCTCCCAGTGTTGTACTATATTTCCATATGAGGCCGGTCAGCTCATTCAACATTTTTGTGCAGTCTTTTTTAGAAGTGTCAATGAGAGCACGTTCAATTTTATGGCGTTCTTTCACTGTAGCTTCTTCATGAGTGGTATCAGGCAAGACATTATAAAGCAAAACCAGCATAGCATGAAATGTAGCATAACAGGAAACATCCTTGTGAGTGTGCCGAGACAATGGTCCAGGCTGCGTCATCCCTGGCTGTGCTCAAGGCCAAGCTGGATGGGGATTAGAGGAACCTGGCTAAGTGGAAAGTGTCCCTGCCAAGGCAGGGGCTTGGAACTGAAAGAGCGTTAATGCCCCTTCCGACCCAAGCCACTCAGTGTTTCTACAATTCTGTAGGCAATTACCAATTGATATAATTTGCAGCCCAGGTACACCTTTGCTCTTGCTGCAAAAGATGACGTCTTTGAATTTGTGTAGCTGAGCAGGTCTAGCCTCTCAGACAATAAGAAGAGATGCGTTTGTCTAGCTGCTGCTGATCGGCGGCAGTCTATAGACAGTACCTCTTTAAAACTTGGTGTTGATATGGTGCAGGAAAGTAAGGGTGTTATCTACTCTTAAACATAACACTCAGTGGGAGAACTTGCTCTATTTCAGCATTTTGGTTTGCTAAAATTGCCCTTTCTCTGCAGTATATGAAAGACCTTTTGAAGCAATGAAAAATTTTTTTCCACTGCATAATTATCAGTAAAAGCCAGTTCAGTTCTCCATCAATGTCTCAGAGAGTTATTAATGAAAAATACAACATGATCTCAAGCTGTTTAGCAAAATTCAACAATATGTCTTCATAGTCCCAACTTTTTGGAATCTGATGTTATGAAAAAGAATTTCAGCGAAACAGGCGCTTTAGTGATCAACCCTGAAAAGAGAGTCTCGTAAATGTCTGTTCTTCAAGAAGCTGTGATTGTGTTTGTGTTTTCTGGGTCTAAAATCATAAGTTAGAGGAAGGTGGCAAAAAGAAGGGCTTATTTCCGATCCAGCTGATTCACTCTGCACAACAGCAGAGTGAAAGAATGTCATTCGTCTTCTAGATGGGAGAAGACTTCATTAGCTTCAGCATGCATTAATAAGAGCCATGTGAAAAGCCTCATTGCCACTGGTTCTATTAATCTGATCTGCTTATTCTTCCTGTCCACTGAAGAGTTTCCATGCAGGAGAAAGACCTTAAAAAAGTCTTTTTTGCACCAAACTGAAATGTTAAGAAAGAAAAGACAGATCAAATACAACAACTTTAATATTCTTTTAACCTATATAGAACTCCTGATACAGTATTTTAACTCTTTAAAGTCTTCAAGCTAGGAACATACTAGAAACTAGCCTCAACTTGAGACCAAATCAGACTTCACATATAATCTTCAGGAGTAATGGTTATGCTTTTATTTTACACATTGCAAATAATAGAACTATTTAGAACTCTTTCATCACCTCTTTGTGCCTGAGATCCTTTCATAGGCTCCCAGCTTTGAGAGGTACTACCGTTCTCCCTAGCTCAGCACCAATTTGTATCCAGTTTTTCTTCAATCCTCTAACATTTCTTGAGAGCAAAGCCAAGTGGGACAAACAAGAGAAAGAAGGAGACTCCCAGAATTCTGGGTCACTGAATGTGATAGTGTCAATGATGCATATGGCTTATTTCTCTTCCGGCAAATTAAGAAAAGATGCAGTAGCTGGGACTGGACACCACAAAAACAGAAGCAAGTTTCCTGCTTGCTACTTTGACGGGAAGTAACTCCTTAGGGGGGTTTTATTAGTGGTGCAGTGTCTTCATCCACGCATAAAGCTTTCAGGTCTTAATGAACAGGCTATATATACTGCATTTCATCCGACGAAAATTGAAGGCTAGAAGTGTCTCTCATCTCATCTTTTGCTCTCCAAATAGCGCAAGCTTAACATTTCTCTTCTTCAGATCTCAGGAGGCAGCAGGAGGGAATTACTGAGACCATGGAGATTAAGTGCTTCTATGTTCTAAGAAATATACCAACATAATAGAAGTTGAACAAATCCCTTGCAGAGGAGGACACAGAAAAAGATAAAATAAAAGCACCATTACTTTTGACCTTTCCAGGTAATTCCATATAATCCTTCTCTTCTATGGAGATATTCCTCCTTGCACATCAGTATCTCCAGTACAGAAACTGGAATTCTTTCCTTTCAAAAGAGAAAACGCGTTTGTGCCTGAATAAGAGCCTAACATAACAGCAGCTTTACATTAAGTTTTGCCTTATGTAACAGCAGAGCTGCTTCAGTGCTCCCGTCAATAAACACATTCTTTAGATCAAGAAAAGTAAGATGGTATTCCCTTTGAGGTTTTGTGCAATGATCTTTAATACTTAGCAATAAAGAATCGTCTTGTCTGTGCACCTGAACAGAAAAAACTCTGGATCCAAAGACGTTAGAATTGAAGCTCATTACATTATTTCTATGTAGTTCAGTCTTCCCCCTTCCACAAACACACAACTCTTCTTTATTCCCCATACTTATTTTTGCCTATGCACTTCTTATGACACTGCTAGTTACGCTTTTATGTTCCGCCACTTTTCAGGGCAGGATTTGATTTCAATCCACTGTGTTGTTTCCTGTTATTTATACCTTTTAAAAAAATTAATTGTGCTGGGCCTCACCAGATAGGAAGGAGCCTTTCTATGCACCTACCATGGCTGAACTGTCCTTTTGGAGTTTTTATTTCATACATTTTAACCAGTAGTTCATTAAAAATAGATAGAGGGTCCAAGTTCTGAGCTTCCCAGAGAGCTCCTGCAATGCAGACGGGAAGAACCCGTTCAAAGTTGAGAAAAAGCAGGGTAGCACAGCAATTCTTGCATGAGAGCCTTTACTGTGATTGTCTTTCACAGACGAATTTTCGGAATCAGGGATTCTCTCTTTTGTTGGTCCTTGGCAATCTGTCATATAAAACGTCAACATATCAAATTGCTTTTGACCTAGCTGGGAGCTGGCATCAGTGACTGTCCATTTTGTTCCCACATTCGTAGTCATGGAATCACAGACTCTTTTCGTTTGGAAGGGATCTTAAAGCTCTTACAGTTCCAGCCATCTGCGAAGGCTCCAAGCCATGTTCAAATGGGTCTTGAACACTCCCAGGGATGGTGTAGCCACAGCTTCTCTGGACAACCTATGCCAAAGTCTCACCACCCTCACGGGAAAGAACTTCTTCCTAAGATATCATCTAAATTTCTCCAGTGTCATTTTTAGGTATTCCCACTTCTCCTATCCCTACAGGCCCTTGTCAACTGCCCCTCTCCAACATTAGGTATTGTAAAATTTTGCATGAGATTCATCTTGGGAGGGCCATAAATGCATATAATACGTGATGCACAAAAGCAGGAATAAAGAAGCTGCCTTGCCTGGCTCCAGAGATGGAGGAAAGCACTGGGAGCAGCTCATGCACAGAGGTAACACACACTACCCATAAGGTTTTAGAGCACACTTTTGTTACACCCTTGACTGCATTGAAAAAACATAGTGCAGCTGGAATAGCTTGACTAGTTTTCATTAGAATAACACAAATTGAAAGAGTGAATGCTCTAGAGGTTCTTGCTTTCTTTCTATGATCTCTCTGACTATTTTGTCTAAATCCACTTCAAACATAATGCGGATTGTAAGAACTCTTGTTTTCTGGCCCACTTGGATTCTCTGTGGCTGTTCATGCCGTCAGTGAAGATTCACAACCCTGCCTAGTCCACATTAAGTTTTTTATACCAGGTGCTCAGTGTGCATGAGAGAGAAGCCTACCACATTTGACTGACTGGGGCTGGCTCAAATCAAGTTGGATTCAGTAAGACTGAGGATGTACATCTCATCTTCGTCCTCAAAAGCCTATTGCAATTTCACCCCAAACCATGAATTTGAAAGGCTTCTCAGAAAATACAGTTAGGAGAAGCTTCAGCATGAGAAACACAGGCAGCCTGAGCTAAAGGCAGCAGGTGAGTTGAGAGAGCAGTATACATGGGAAAACACAGGGGTCGAATCTTTAAACTCTGTCATTATAGCACACTGGCATGGACCTTCTTTAATAAGAAACCAGATTGCAGAGGAGAACCAAAGAAGAGCTTTGTGACTGCCTGCTCTGGAAGACTTTGAGGAAAGCAGTAACATGACATTCAGGTCAGGACCCTAGGAGTAGCTAAAAATGATCCTGAAGAAACAGCATGATAGACTGGACTTCTGATTTAAATTGCCTTAAAAAAGGGACACAAAAATAGTAGGGAAATTTTAAGAAACAAGACATCAACAAGTGGAAGTTTTTAATGCCTAAGTGGAAAAAGAGGAATACATACAATTTTAATCTGCTCTACATCTTCTCTGAGGGTTTTTGAAGTACAGAAAAAGCACACTAACCTGCAGAACTCAATAGTGAAAAGCGTCGTAGACTGCATCCTCTACATAGTCAGTGGAAAATGCTGCAATTAACAAATGACCTCGTAGCAGATTATTTACTATTTGCAGCATGCGTTGCTTCGTAGTCCCTGCAATCCTTTGTGGTCAAGACGAAGCATTTCTTACAGAACAACCAGATTTCATTAAAAGTTGCTTTTTCTTCAAATCTAAAACCAAGTGGCGATAAAAGAGAAGGAAGAGATGTAAGCAAAACACAAGCAGTGGGGATTTCAAATCAGCGTGTTTGTGCAGGTAATGATTCCACCCTATTTCTCCAAACTCTAATCGTCCATCTCAAATACTTAAAAGTAATGCTCAACTAGCAAAAATTAAATCAGCATGAATTCCCTCTCTTTTAAATTTTTTTTTGACAAGAACTAACTTCTGTTGGTGGATGGAATATGAGAAGCGTTTCTTAAGTTTGAAAAGAAAAAGAAAAAATTCCACAGTTAGTTTGCTGCTTTGTCCAGTGGTGTGTCTGGCATGGGAGCAGGCTCACACAGCTTACCATAAATACCACAAAGCATTTCAGATACTATTCACGTGTCAGCTCAGAGACTCAGGAGAAACCGCCATATTATTCATTCAGAAAGCGTTTCATTTACTGCAAATTCAGGAGGTGTCTCAAATCACAATTTTTAAGTGAAAAAATTTAGAAATAATAATAAAACATTAAGTAGCTGATGGCGAAGAGCAGCTTTCAGTCTTAAAGCATTAGATAAGCCAAATCATATTTTGCACTCTTTAGCTGATGAGAAATTCATACTTCGTGCTCCATGTATGAACACTTACTATATCTAAGCAGATGATGTGCACGTGGGTACAACTCCACAGAAAAGGCAGAATAAACTGAAAGCCGGTCATGTGAAGGGAGAACAGCATGATGCTCCTCCCATAGGACCACGATGAGGGACATAGGATGATGAGGGAATGAGTAGCCTTGCATTAAAATAGCCTCAGTGGAAGGACCCGGTAGATTCCAACAGAGGAGCACCAGAAAACAAGCTGACCAAACATCCTTGAAGGGATCTGCCTGTGTCACAATATGTGCCTCAGCAATTACGAGGTGACAGCTTGTCCTATACCCATACTTGATGTTGCATTGTACCAGAGGAAAGAAAAAAAAGCTATTAAACTGCAGAGGTTCAGGGTCAGACTGCCTGCTGTTGTATATCAGTGAGAAGTTTTCATTCATCTTCCCTTTAGTCTAATCCACCCAGAAGAGAGAAGCACATTCAAGAGCAACTTCATCTTTTTAAACATCCTCTATTCACTGCCATTTATGCTGCCCTCTCTTTTCATCTAAGTACCGCATTTTGTTGTGGTCACATAAAACCAGCTGCAGTTTACAGGCATGTTTTCTTCTCAGCTGGCCATCAGTAAGAGCAGCATGGAGCTCTGAAGCTTTGTGGAGAGCCTGCAATTATTGAATGCTGCTTATACAGGCTGCTACTTGAGGCATGACTTCCCTTCTAGAAATAAGAAACAGCATATAAAACAGCAGTTAACATCAAACAGGTCCAGACAACTGCCTACTCTGAGAGTCATATCTTCAAGCTGAGTCTCTTAAAATATGTACATTCACTCAGTAGTCACTATGGGCTTAGGTGCAGTAAACAGGACAAAGAGAAAGACGAGTCAAATATCAGAAATGGCATTTCTTTTGGTCAGATTTATAAAAGCCTCAGGACACTCTGAGCCCACCGAAGGCTCTCAGCTGGGTTGCTGGATAAAAGGAAGGAAAAAGGAAGGCCCTCTGGGAGTCCTATCAGGGCTCATGTTAGCTGCTGATGTTAAAAAAGTTTATTAGTCCTGCTATCCCCAGGACAGATGGCTGAGTTAGCATGTTATTGACTCCAGCAGCTGAGAATGAACAGCCAATGCTGGGAGTCTTAGGTAGCAGGAAAAAAACTTCTCCGACGTGCCCTCCCACTGGTGAGACTTCTCCCATGGGTACAAAGGGTCCTGCTTTTATACCCTTAGAGAAACAACCAGCTTTACACCAGATCTCTATTTGTTTACTCATAGGACAGAGTAGTTTCTCATGATCTCACCATTTTCCACTCTGAGAATATTACCAACTGTCCCAGGGCAGGCAATTATGAAGGTCATAGGACTGTATATGTATGTTTTCATGCGTCTTCTCCTATGTTTATGTTCATCGTGGCAAATAATAAAGATGAAAATAACTGTATATGCTATACAGAATACACTGTGACAAACAGCATCCTTTGTTAAGTCTCTTATTCCTGAGAGGGAGTCAGCTCTCAGCCGGGTTCCCATTTTTTACATGACATCCTCTGGACTTGCTCCAACAGCTCCTCGTCCTTTTTAGGTTGAGGACATCAGAACTGTGCACAGTACTCCAAGTTTTGTCACATGAGCGCAGACAGAGGGGCCAGATCACTTCTCTCAGCCTGCTGGTCACGCTCCTTTTGACGCAGCCCAGGATGCGATTGGCTTTCTGGGCTGCGAGTGAACAATGAAGCTGGTTCATGTTCAGTTTCTCATTGACCAACACCCCTATATCCTCCTCAGGGCTGCCCTGAATCACTTCTCCACCCAATCTGTAGATGAGCCTGGTATTGCCTATACTCAGGTGGAGGACGTTGCACTTCACTTTGTTGAACATCATGGGGTTAGCATTAGCTACTTCCCAAGCGTGTCAAGGTACCTCTGGATCGCATTCCTTCCTTTCAGATTATCAACCAAACCACACAGCTTGATGCCTTCAGCAAACTTGCTGACATTGCATCTATCCCACTCTCCGTGTTACTGAAAAAGATGTTGAATATGATCACTTCAACAACAGCCACTGAATGGCACCACTCATTAGCAGTGTCCATTTGGACGCTGAGCCATTCACCACCACTCTGCATGTGGCCATCCAGCCACAAAGAATGGGGATTTAGAAAGGAGTGCATACATCTGCTTAAACAGTTTTTCTTACTTCGCAGTAAGCATGCATGGGCGCGCCAATGTGCTGCTCACATCCTCATAAACATATTTGAACTAATGTTTTCCCAGGGCAGATATAAATATTTGTAGAGAGCTGTGTGGAGCTCCTTGAACATGGCAAAATTAATTCTGGCAAAATTAGAAATCTTGAAACAGTGTGTTTCTTAACTTGGTCTTTCTGAAAAGCAGTGGGAAATCAATGGGAAAGATTTATGGCTTTCTCGTAATTTTTTTTCTCTGGCAATGTTTGAAAAGAAATATTACTTGCACATTACTGCAGCAAATGTAACATAACATGGACTTAACTTCAAGTGGAATAATAAAAAGGAGCAGCTGTTAGGACCAAGGCAGGGACAAAAGGATAGCCCTAAATGGTTGTGGAGCTGGGACCACATATGACATGAGAACAGAACAGGAGCCACAGGATGGGAGTGGCATGGTTCTTGCCTAATCTGCCTCCTGCCAGGCATGGCATGAGGGAAGGAAGCACGAAGCTATAAGTATCCTCCTTTTCTACAGCTATTACTCTTTCTCAGCAGCTAAGAGCCAGCAAAGTTCAGCCCTGCCTCTGCCATCTACACATCTGTCAAAAGAAAACAGGGGTCTTCATGTAAAACATCACTGATTCTCTTCAAATACTTTTAATACACGGTAATACATCGACAGAGTAGACAGCTTTCAAGAGAGTTTATTTGGTGACCAGCTGCCATGTTTTGGGCATGCAGCGGGTTTTAACACAGCAGACCGCGGATTTGGCTGTCTGCTGGAACAGAACACTGAAGCGACTCATACAAAGCGACCTTCAGCATTCTTGTTAGCAGCAGAGCACCAAGGTACACAGAGCTTTGACTGCTGGATGTGTTTAATTTTTTTTTAATTAGTTAATACTGCGCAGAAAATATAATATAGGGAAACCAGATAATTCTGGAAAGGACTTGCATCACTTAAGATATGAAAAGCAACCTTCTCTATGCCCTCTGGTTCCAAAACTTAATCGTTCCTACCATGATAGTTTCAAATAACACGATTTTCTGCCAAGAATATAAAATAAGTACTTAGTTTCAGCTTCTTTTATAAATGGAGTCCCCTGCAAGACCAACGAGCAAAAGGAAGTGTACCTTTACTGCATTCCTCTTTTTTAAATGCAAAAGGGCCCCTGTGCTGCAACTTCTCATCATGTCCCTCTGGTTTTCTTAAATTGTATTTGTAAAGTGGCTTGCAGTCCAAAATAGCTTTTGTTATTATATTATGATGATGGGAAAGCCAAATTAAAAATCTCCCTCCTATTTTATCATTTTGCTGAACAGCTTCCTGGCATTATGTAAGTTCATCTTGCTCACAGATTAAAAAATGTTTAACGCTCATTTTTCTGCTTTAGTTATGGTGGTTCACGGAGCATAACTCATATATGAACTCCCAATACTGGTTTCAAGAAAGACTTAAGCCCTCTATGTGGGAAGTGAATTTGTTGGTAATTTTAAGGTTTAGGTAAATAACCACAATACTCCAAGTGAGGTCTCACAAGAGCACAGCAGATGGGTAGGGTCAGCTCCCGCGACCTGCTGGTCACGCTCCTTTTGATGCAGCCCAGGATACAGTTGGCTTTCTGGGCTACGATCGTACACTGTTGGCTCATGTTCATTTTTTAATCGACCAACACCCCCAAGTAATTCTCCACAGGGCTGCTCTGACTCTCTTCTCTGCCCAACCTGTAGCTGTGCCTGAGATTGCTCCCACCCAGCTGTAGGACCTTGCACTTGTCATGGTTAAACTTCATAGGTTGGCATCAGCCCACCTCACAAGCTTGTCAAGTTCACTCTGGATGGCATTCATTCCCTCCAGTATATCAACCGAACCACACAGCTTGGTGTAATCGGAAAACTTGCTGAGGGCGCACTCAATCTCACTGTCCTTGTCACCGACAAGGATGTTGAACAAAACAGGTCAATTGAAACCCAAACCCTTAAAGTGTTCCCACCTGTAAACCTAGCATTAATTCTAATATGAAACTCTAAGAGTAGCACCTAATCCCTAAAAAACCTAACAATAAAACCAGATGCTAAAACTAAAATTAACATTAATCCTAAAGATAATCCTGACAATAAAACCTTAACCATAACTCAGGAAAGTTAATCCTAAACCGATCCTTACCTAACCTCAAACTTAACACTAATCCTAACAACACAATCCTAAACATAACCCCAAACCCTAACTCTAAACCTACTTCAAGCCCTAAACCTATCTCTAAAGCTAACCCAAATCTTAACCCTACCCATAACCCTGAAAACATTTTTCTATTCCTAACTCTAGCATTAAAACTAAACCTAGCACTAACCCTAAACACTAATGCTAATTCTTACCTTCAATCCTAACTAACACCATCCCTAACTTTGACCCTAACCCTAAACCTAACATATTAACACAAACCCTAACTTTAAACTTAAGCATAATCTTAACCCTAATGCTGAGGATAAAACTGTCCTTTCAATCTCATATTAAAAATGTTGACAGAAGGCTGAATTTCTCCATCATCTTTCCTGCTTTCCCATGTGTAGTTCAGGAAAGTCTTGTCTACATGAATCCAAAGCACAATTGGAAAAGTTCTTCATCTTGCCATACGTGCTGCTGCGAGGAGGAAGACAAAAGCAGTAAAACCAGAATTCCAAAAGGCTTCTTTCCAATTTTATGAGCTTATCTCAACCTAGTGCAGCTATTTAGAAACCCCCACATTTCCTCATGGCTCATTATGGCTCGAAAGGGGTGTGTCTTTGTATTGCACCTCCAGGAGACTTCCAAGCAATGCATAAGACCGAAATGTGTTTAGTAGTCTATTCAGAGCCAATCTAGCAGAAAAAGGAAGGCGGTTGCATCTTCTAGCTCACTTGCAAGTCTTGATAGGTCTTCCTGTGGAATAATTAAGAGATTTGGGATAATTGGGAATTAAATCTATATTCAAAATGCAGCATTGTCCACACATAAGAGAGAAACGGGCTTTCAAGGCCTCTCGGGCTAAGATGCAGCCGTACCTGGTATGCCAGGAATGTGCACTCCACAGCGGTTCCCGTAACAGGCGGAGGATAGAGCGAGGTGGAGATCTTGCGGTTATGTTCTGTCCTAACTTCAGCAGATATCACGGGAACTAGGTGGTACAAGAAACTGATAAGCTGCATACTTGCTACCCTGAGCCAGCGGCCTGTCATCTTTTTGACAAAATACCATCCTAGTGTGAACTTTGCTTCATTATAATACTAAAATACACACCCCTCTCCAGTGCGACCCCCCTCCGAAATAAGACCACCTCTCTCTGATCATGCTCTCTGAATTTTTAGTCTCATATACCTTTAAATCGAGGCGAGAGAAATTTTCGCCAATGGTAATAAAGGTATGTATGACTAGAGTCACTCAAGCTCCACCTTAAAGGTAAAAATAATATAAAATAGCCCAAGAGAAAGGGCGATTTCGGGGAAGATACCATCGTGGACGAGTCACGGAAGATAACACCAACCGACTCCTGGGACCGGTCGACGGGCTGGACCTCTCTTCCCCCCCCATAGGGACGCCTGTGGGTAAGACTCGCACTGTATTCAGTGCATTCCTAGGAAAACCTTAGAATCTCTATAGAGTTATTTTTATTGTCATTTGTATCTTTTAGAGCTAAGCTGTGTTAACTTTATCAAGTGCTTGTATTCATGTAACCATTATATGCACGCGCTTTTGCAGACTGTATTTATCACCGGCAATCCATAAGAACCTGTAACTGTTGCACCAATAAATTTAGTCAATAAGTCGTACTGTTTCGATATCTAATTGTTGCTATCGGTAAATCCAGACCATTAGAGTTTCGATATAAGCGGACGCGGTCGGATTGGCTCCCAGGCCATTAGAGGTCCGATATAAGCGGACGCGGTCGGATTGGCTCCCAGACCATTAGAGGTTCGATATAAGCGGACGCGGTCGGACTGATAGCAACGTATCTGAAAGTAAAACAAGGGGTTTGTTTTCCCCCCCCCACACTCTTTAACGCAACACTTCCTAACACGAATATGAATTGACATTGTAGAAGAATCACTAAGCAAATACTTCAAGTCAGGCCACAGTGCTTACATTGTCAGTGGCAGGTTATCTTCCCTGACTGCAGAGGTGAGGTAAGGAGAGGGAGAGCAGTGACATCTTCCTACACTGTTATAAATTTCAGAAAATCGTTCTCCCAAACTTTACTAAGCACCAAGGTCTCCATAAGGGACAGCACTCCCTTGGTTGATAATAATGCAGCTGCCAAAAAAAAATACCCTAAAACATTGACACTTGTGTCTCTCTGTTCTTTGCAATGCACTTCAATGCAGAGAATACACGAGGTTTTTAGCTTGGTCAAAGGCACGATGAGAAAAAAGTCACGTGAGAAGAACCTGTTAATAGACTGATAAGAATGATTCCCTTTTATATGTCTTTTGCTACAAAGTAGCGCACAGAGCAGCACTGACAAAGCACAGTTAAAGTACTGTAAGAACAACAAAGGCCAACGGAAATTCTTCTCCACAGTGGTAGTGACAGCTTGTTAAGATATCATCAAAATTTCCCACAAAGGTTCTCAAATTTGTCTCTGGAGAAAATCCTATTTTGGCATCAATTTATCTGGTTAGGTCGTCCTTCAACAAAACTACAGGAAAATGCTGCCATGCGTTACTTCATGATTTCCAGTATAAAATTGAGTGGGTTACATTTATCTCATATCAAGTCCCACTAGGCCGTATGGGTGCTGTTTTTGCATAATTTTCTTGTCACATCTCGTAGCATCACAACCACAGGTGCTGTAGCATGAAGCAATGTCACACCACTTTTGATGCTGCTCCTAATAAATCCAGCTGCTATCTAGGCAGCACACAAAGTAACCATTCCACTTCTGTGGACATTATCTGAGAGGTGTATCATTTTGTCTCAATAATTTCACAGGCTTCCCACGTACCACTAATGGAGACTGGATGGAGCAGCTCTAAGGAGAAAGGATGTGGGGCAGATGAATGATGAGAAGCTCCCCATAACCCACACTGCAAGTGTGAACTTGAGCCCAGAACCCCTCATGTACTGGGCTGCATCCCCAAACCACAAGTGGAGTGACGGGATTTTCCCCCTCTGGTGCACGCTGAGGAGACACCCCCCCCCCCATGAAGTCCTGCATTCCAGCTCTGGGTCAACAACTCAAAATGTACATGGAGCTTTAGGAGGCCACAAAGATGCTGTGAGGGCTGGAGAAGCTCTGCTGTGGAGACAGGCTGATGGAGCTGGGCTTTTCAGTCTGGAGAAGACAATGCTCTGGGATACCTCAAAGAAAATTCCAGTGCCGAAAGAGGATGACAAGAAAGTTTTTGACAAGGGTCTGAAGGAACAGGACAATGGGAAATGGCGTTAACAGGATAGAGGGGCGATTGAGATAAGATCTTAGGCAGAAGACCCCTGTGAGGGTGATGAGGTGTGGCACAGGTTGCCAAGAGAAGCTATTGCTGCCTCACCTATGGCATTTTTCAAAGTCAGGTTGGATAGGGCATGGAGCAACCTGGTCTAGAGGAAGGAGTCCCATGGCAGGGGGTTTTAACTGGATGAGCTTTAAGGCCTCTTCCAACCCTCACCAGTCTGGCATTCTATGATTTAGGAGCTAAGAGTAAAAATTTAATCCTCATGGTTTGGTCATCTTTTCACTGAAGAAACCATTTCAAGATGCAGCCTCCTCACAATTGCAGCACCAGTCTCTGTTGCTTCTTTCTCTACGCAGACTCTGCCATCTACCCTCTTTCTCATCCCAAAGCTCTGGTGAAAAACAGCAGCTATAGCTAGGTGGGAGGATGCAGCAATCCTTAGAACAGTAGCAGGAAATAGAGACCATGTAAGACCAACCACTGTCCTACATGTGCAAGGTAATAAGAGGAAAGATCTGAGAGTAAGAGAGCACAGCTTGGAGCACTGGGACAGTCTAGCCACAGGAGTGAAAGGAAAAAAGACGCGACAGGTCAGGATACTCCAGCTAGACACCTGCGTTCATGAAAAAGACAGGAAAAGACATAAGGAGGTTGCTGCAGCCTACCATCTTGCTTGAGATTGACACTTCATGCTGTCCTCTGCTAAAAAGATAGCAGAAGCACAAACTATACAAAAACTAATATTTCTGTAAGTGTGTATACTACAGCTAACATCCCCTTTTATTAAATAATACAACTGTACAATTCTTGTCCCTCCAGCCATCCTGCCCTATAGTTCATGTTCACCTATGTCTCTTCAAACTTTGGAGATTTTGTTCCACAGTCTTCAAGCTGGGCTCTAACCCCTAATCAATAGTACTTGCCAAAACTACTTCCCCTGAAAAAGTCCATGCAGAGGTTCAACTAAGCAGGGAAGAGATACAGATGATCAATAAGGAGGTGCAGAAAGGAGAATTGCTCTCTGCTAGAGCTGCAGAAGTCTGAGCGCATGCAATCTCTTTATGCAGACAAAGCAATAACTTAGGCAAAGCGACCTCTCTCCTCTCTGGCTTGCTTGTCCTAACACTAGCTATCCCAGTCTTTTTATCTATACTGGGATTTTACCAGTTCTTCTAGGGAGTTTCAGTAAAATTAGTAAATTAGTAAAAAAGATCCTGGGTGCATCAGATTGTAACAGTGCAGATGCAGTGAGCACATGCTAAAAACTGAACTGAGTGCACCCATCATTCCTGTAAACTGCAGATTCCAGAGGTCCTTCCCGCTTTAAAACTAGCATTTAATTATAGCCTCCAAGGGAGAGGCTCAGGCCTCTGCTACATGCAACTTCCCACCAGAACTACTTACTTTACAAAACAGTTTAATGCCAGATGCTTGTTTCCCTTGACTTTTTTGAGAGCAGGGAGAGAAGCCTGCTCACCTCTGAATAGCAAAGCAAATCAACTCAGCTCTACTAAAAAAGCCATCCCAATCTTCATTCTGCTTGGTCCTCAGAGGTCTCTGCGTCAGACATTCACAGGAGAAAGAGTTTAATCAAATTCTTACGCAAAGATCAATAGTGAGTATGTCTTTGAACACTTTACCATGCTCCCTAAGCATCAGAGGGACACTCTGCAACCACGACTTAAGTAAAAAAACTAAGCCACAAAAAAGTTTCACTAGTGATTTCACCTCTGCTGCAGCATAAACAAAAGCTTTTTCTATTATTGTCATGTCTGAACACAGCCGGCTCCATGCCAAAACAGAGAATACAACACAATAAAAGCACTTATTTTATTCTCATCCCAATCACATATTACTTCCCAGAAGAAATGGATTGGCTTGAACTGAGGGTGAATTCATTCCATCTTGAAATATTATTGCCCAGAAAAATACTGTTAAGAGGTTAAATTGGAAACACCATTATAAATCTGTTCTTAGCAGCAAGGATGACTCATGCCCTATACCAAATCAGCTTAGTTCAAATTTGAAGTCTTCTTCAGAGATCCTAACTTCAATCACAAGTCAAGCAGCAGTGATTTCAGGCAGTCTATCTCTTATTGCAGTGAAAATAATAATTTTGATTCACACATATAGTTACTACAATGCAGTCTCACAGATGGTTAGTATATCATTGTGTTTTATAAAGGTTACATAGTAACCATTCATCATAACACGCATGAATATTTTTTAAAATGTCTAAGAAAATATTTTGACCAGCATTTAAACAAAATGTCCTTCTAGAAGACTGAAAAATGGTCACTTGTCTTAGTTTATATAAAATTTATACAAAGTTATAGATATATAGCTTTTTATATAAATAAAAAATTAGTACAATTTATAGAAAGTTTATATAGATTTTTATATAAATCTATATTAAAAGTTGTGGCTGCCCCATCCCTGGCAGTGTTCAAGGCCAGGGTGGACAGAGCTTGGAGCAACCTGGTCTAATGAAAGGTGTCCCCGCCCATGGCCAGGGGTGTAACTGGATGAGCTTTAAGGTCCCTTCCAACCCGAAGTATTCTGGTAGTCTATGACTCTGTTTAACTATAGTTTGGTTCACCTGACCTAAGCCATGCTCTAATTCCGTCACAATCATTCATAGTTCCTCTCATGGAGATTATTTTTAGAGACAAAAATCATGTGGTCAGTTTTCAGACACCTGCCTTAGCACAGTAAAGTTCCATTCTCGCCGTCCCTGTTTATCACTGCCCACAAGTGTGGGTGGAGACACATACATAGACTTACAGATTGGTGGGGACCTTAAAGCAACAGGAAGCAATAAGGTTGCTCCAAGCCTCTTGGCCTTGAGCTTTGTCAGGAATGCGGCAGCCACAGCTCCTCTGGGCAAAATATGCCAGTGCCTCACCACCCTCACAGAGAAGAACTTCTGCCTAATATCTCATCTCAATCTCCCCTCTGCCAGGTTAAACACATTCCTTCTTGTCCGGTCCCTACAGACCTTTCCCAGATTTCTTGTAGCCCCTTCAGGCACTGGAGCTGCTGTTAGTTCCCCTGAAGCTTTCTCTTCTCCAGGATGACTCAAACAAATTGTAGCAATGATATCTGACACTGACGGGACTGCAGGAGCAGGTGCTTTGCTTCACCCATCACGGCAGTGGAAGGTACCTGATTTAACTGGGGACAAGAAAGAGCTCTCTGAGAATCAAATAATCTATTTCTGACAAGACACTATATGTATATGGCAGTAATGGTTCACTTAGGCTGCATTTGGGAGCAATGGCATATATGCTTTCAGGGTTGAGAGAAGTGGAAAGAAGTATCTGGGCTGTTCTCAAACATATAAATATTTTTCAGTAGTTATACATATGGAGACAGCTGTAGTGGGACGATGCAGAAATATAACACTAATGAACATGTCAATGAGCTATATTAATCGATTTTTAAATAATATGTTATTTCTAATGCCGCACTTTTACCTACAATTAAATATTATTCAAAATGCAAAAATGTAGCAAACTAAAAAGAGCATCTGAAGCTCTGAAAGTATAAAACATTAACAAGGCTGTCACAAAGTGATGTTCTGCGCTGCTACTAGAAGTTCACATGTCCACATTTCTCATAAATTAACACCCTGAAATTCCAAGTGTCTTGTTTCATACTAAATTTGGAGCTGCCTTTTCTGGAGGACAGTGGAAAGGAAGCCAAGGTGAGCTGCTTGCGCATGTTGGCTGCTGTTATTTAATCTGTCTGCCTTGAAGACAGAGGAAAACAAATACACAAAGAGGAAAGCCAAGGTACTACAGAAAATACAGCTCCCATGACTTACCACCAAGTGTCCAACTTTGAAAACCCCCATGTGTTAGTGGTGGGCACAATCAGCACATGTTCAAAGTCTCAGGATCTGCATATGATTGCTGTCTCACATGCACTTCCAAAGATAAATTAACTACAGACTTAGCTGCGTTGCTTACAAGGCCTCTGTGTTGCTAGCAGAAGCAAGCCCTCCGTACTGTTATGTGGGAAATGCAGAACAGGTATTACGCAGAAGGTGTCTAATCACATGGCTGCAAACCTAAGCCCATATCAATATGATCTACAGCAAGGTACGTCATCTACAGCTTAGGTACCATTAAGAAAAAGAGAGGAACCTGGAGGTGGAGAGAAAGACAGCGAAGCCAATCAGTCCAAATTAGTTTGTCACTCTCCCAGTCTAGTATTCCAGGGAATACACTCTACCGCATACTATGTAATCAGAAATTATTATTTTAGGGCAAGGGTAGGAAAAAAAGGAAGAGTGAGGAAAAAAAAAGAAAATCCTGGTTTTGTTCTGCTGAAAGATCACAGTTGTAACCACAAATTCTGTAACCCTGGGGATTTAGTAGTTTCCCTAGTTCTATGATGATTTAACCACAGGACGTCACTGTCCATGTAAGGAAAAAGGTACCCCACTCAACTAAGATATTTAATCAGTCTCTTAAAATATTTTGGTAAGGAGGAAACTGCACTGTATCATGGGAATCAAAAGATGCAGGAAGTACCTGTCTTGCTTTTGAAACAACTGAGAACATGCCAAGACAGGGAGGAAGCAGGCATCTTCTAAGGCTTTCAACCTCACCTAGAGACTATGTCTTCTGGTCAAATCTAGTATGTTCTTGATATTCTCTCCCATCTTGCAATCCCTCCCTTATCATATTGCTTTTCAGAAGAACCAGTTTTTAATTCATCTCTATGGAATCCTGTTCTTCATGGAAGCTCAGGGACCTGCAAAAAGAAAATAATGAACAATGATTAGAGAGACAACACAGAACTATGGTGGCAAGGTTCATATTAACATTTCCTGTCTTCTAATTTGTCACCTCCTCCCCTTACTCCCCCACCAGGATTTTTGCTCTTAAAACACAGGCTTTGAGGGACGGAGGAAGATTGAAATAATTTGAGAAGCACTTCGTACATGAAAAGCCTCTGTTTAAACAACAAATATAGTAGTAATAGTAATAATGCAGGCGCAGAAGGCAAGTTTGATTGTATTTCTGAGGATTACAGTTTTTTCCCACCAATAAAAAAAGGCATTACAAGCTTTAGCTAAAAAGAAAGCACCATAACCGCTTTGGTCCCAGATTCTAAGCACAACACTAACTAAACTACAAGGAAGCCAGAGTGGCATGGGGAATAGTTATGCATAGAGAAGATGCTGTCTAATGTACTGTACATTTGGGATATTCAGGGATCCATGATAAAAAAAGCCTCCTAGCACATTAAAAGGAAGGAGAGGTTCTAGGTCCATATGAGTCGTGAAATAAATGAAACATGATACACCTTTTTTCAGACGACAAAGTAAAATAGCAAAAAAGGAGAAGCAATAGTGTCTCTAGCAGGAGCTAACAGACAGCATGTCAGTCCCCTGCCTGCTAACCAGTCAACATCTCCATTTTTTCCCTTCATTACAGGAAGCAACATGTGAGATATGCGTGTAGTTGAGGCATGTCAACATGTCCTCTTACACTGCACAAAAAGGAAAATTGTGCAATTCCGTACACTTTCATCCTGGCAGGTATCTATACATCTCCACTACACACTGGTCCGGTGAAGTGCAACCGCCCCTTCCTGGTCCTTGCTTCACACCAGAGAAATTTTAGGAAAATTAAACCAAAAGCAGCAAAAGTTATCTGTGCTTGACTGCTAGGAAAGGAAGTTACATAAATCCCTCATCTGAAGAGTCTAAAGAAAATCAGCAGATACTACTGGACTGACAAGGTATTATGGCTTATGGTTCAGAGCTACGTCTGGACCATCCATTCAGATTGCCATAATACTGATCAACTGTCAACAGATAGCCTGCCCCCCCCCCCCCCCCCCCCCGAGGGCTGAAGATTAAATTTTCTACTTGTTCTTTTTAGCAAGTCACAGCCAGAGGTGATGTGAGACACTACAAGGGGTTAGTTTCTTCAACTCCCATTCTGGTTTCAAGCCCACGTCTGTCCTGGGCTACTACTCTCCTTCAGAAATACACATAACTCACACTCCAGTCTCCAGTTACAGAGAGCTGCTGAATGAAGGGGATATCAAAAAATGTTTGTTTCTGGGTTACTGATTAGTTTCCTACATCTGTGATTGCAAAAATTAGTCTTCATATTAGAAGCAGATATTCACACTTTCCTGCCTTTCTGTCCCTTGGGTACGTAAATTCAGGCTCAAGGGCAGATCCCTCCTTCTCTATGCATTGGTAAAGATTCCAATGTGACTGCCGGCTGATTGACGGTGCATCCACACCTGACTCAAGTTAAAGCTCACCAGCGGCATTTCTTTTGGTTCCAGGCTGTTCTCGGGCAGGCAAATTAAATAACGAGTCTGCCAAGCCAAAGCCTCACAGGTATTTGTAAAAAAATGAATGAGAGGACTCTATTCTGCACCTTTAATAAAAACTTAGTGCCCAGTCGAAAAATGTTAGCCAACAAGCACACACGAGTAGAGAGGCACCCAGAGAAATAATATGAACCAAGTTGTTCATCATGTCCCACCTTCTCTCCGCTCCGAGGCTCCGTGGGGATGAAAGGAAGTAAAAGAACTGCAGGTCCAAAACTTGTTCCCACAAGCCAGATGGGTACAGGAGACAATGTAATAAGCTGGTAGAAGACACGTAAACGCTTACAGGCTTGTATTGATCATTCGTGTGGGATGCATGGCCTCACTGGGAACAATCATAAATCTCTGGCACTTTTAAAGGCAGAAACACAGTATTAGGGATCGAAACCTCAAAGACTCCAATACAAAGACCATAGCAGTCAACTAGACGTTTTCTAATGACTTCTTGACACTCTGAAATTTGAAAGAACAGACCATTTTGAAGACAGTTTGGCTAACAGATTTAGCTTTGGCTAACTAAGATATATATAGTTAAATACAAACAGCTAACCCAGTAATGACTTGAGAGTTACTGCTTGAATTTGTATCAGCTGGAAGTTACACGCTCTGATACATTCTGTGACGTGTAGGTGGACTTAAGTGATGAAGCTTCTTCCTGGTATTGGAAACAAACCTGTAATTATTTAATCCGAGAATTCTTACTCTTATTGTCATAGTTGTGAACATTTTTGCATAAATTTCAGCAGTATGAAGGGATTTAGCATACAAATGGCGGTGTTAACAGCAGTGAACTAAGTCACGTGGAGAGTATGTCAGTCACAAAGCTTGAAGGAAAGGGAAAGAAGATATTTATTTCTGCAGTCAGCCTTTTAAATTTCAAGTTCCCTTGATCTTTTCCATTTTAAATAATTGTTTTGACTCCAAAAGTCATTCTCAGTGAGGAACACATGAATTTTCAAGCACTCATTGCAAAACAGGTGAAATTATTAAGTAATTTGAAAATAAGTTATTGGGAGAATTAGATCTGTGCTGCTGCTTTTCAGACTGCCTTTTCAATCGAACAAGCTAGCCTAGAGACCTGTGTTTCGTATCATTACTATTCAAAGGATTTCAAATCAGATGAATCTATCAGAAATTAGAGTGGGCTCCCTATATTAAAAACATCAGTCAGGTGTTAAATTTTAGTGCTTAATTACATTGTATAATCATTTCAGGAGGTCTAACTGATGCAATATAAAGTCACAGAAATGGTGAAATGCCAGGAATAACGCATTAACTTAGATTAATTAATTATATTAATAACATAAAATTAGATTAATTAATTCATAACATTAATTAGAGCAGGTTCTAATCTCTGAATACCAAACAGTTGTAAACCAGCATTTGGTGAAGGGCTTTCCACAGGTCATGCAGTTATTTGCATCACATATTTTTTTTCAACAGATACATATGCAAGTTCCTCAAAATCCTACCAGTTCATCTGCTTTAAGCCAACATATTTGATGCTTTTCTGATTTACTCTTGTTTGCTTTTCCACAGATTTATTTATATACCACGTCTCAGGTCTTCACACTGGCCGTTCAACAGATCCCTCAGTCCCTACTAACAACAAGATAATTTGGCAACATAAGTCCAGCAGTAGGTAAAGTGAAAGCAAATACCTACTTTCTTCTTATTCCCAAATATGCAGCTTTTCTAGAGGGTTTTCTACACCACTTTTTCTCTTTATTTAATCTTGACTTCATAAATACGCAAGTATTCATTTTATATAGTCAAGAGAACAGGTGTACCCTTGTATCAGCGCTTTATAAAGATTCAAAAATACAGTTGGTCATTGTACATGGCTATTTTCCCATTTCCAGGCTGTTTTCCACAACTCTCAGAGTACCATTGCCCCCGTTATAAACAACTGCAAACGTCAGGAGTCATATACAAAGAAACTTCCTGATGCAGTACTGTAATTATACCGCAGTGATCAAGGTGTAGTCTAAAACTATTTAGGACAATGCGATAATTATGTTATGGAAAGACTCAGAGTGACAGTTGAGTTCTTGTTATAAAACTATCCAGAGGCAAATGCAAAACATCTTCCTTGAAAAACACCCACAGGCTTCAGGAGTAGCAATCAGATGCCACCTCTTTTGAAAACTAAAAGTAATTGCAACTGCAGAGCCATCAATCCATGGCAGTAACAGACTGCGGAATTTCATAGTTCTTTCACTGCTTGTGATGTGACCTGGTTTGCCAAACAGGACCTAGAGGGTGGCTTAGGGCAACACCTCCGCTGAAATTTAGGAAAGAGAGCAAAGATGCGGCCTTGTGCTTGTCAGACTCCTGCAGTGGCCACGTTCACTCCTGCTTTCAAGGCCCTTTTTTGTGCTAACAAACCTCACTGCAAATAGAGCATTTCAATTCTTACATTATAAATCCTAGTGCGTCTGCCTCTGTATTTGTCTGAATAATACCGGGGGGGGGGCAGTAGGGTGAGCAAACGAGAGATTCTGGCAGAGGCAAACCTAGGCAGAAAGCTGAATGTACAGACCACTGTAGACAGGCCAAAATATCCCAGACCATGGTTCAAATTCTCCTAATGGGCTCTGAATTTGGCCTTAAAACTGAGATCCTGAAGTGTGGCAAAGAAAATCCTACCAATAATGGTGCAATTCATTCATTTTCACACTTCTTATTTTGTACAAGTATCTCGGAATCAAGCCGTTTTCTGTGGGTATTTGTAACCCTGTATCAGATTTTCATCAAAGTACATATATGAAGGAGCTCACAGCACACCATTAAGGTATTGAAAGCATCTGCTAGACTGCCCCTACCTCTTCTGCCAGTTCCTAGGTGACCAATCATTTCTAACCAGAGCATGTAGTGGCATCTTTATCCTTGCTGACCCATTTTTAGTCTGCTCTCTGTGTAAACCTCTCTCCTCTGTCTATTCAGATCTCTAGACCTTAAAGGAGCAGGAGTATGCTTTCCTTTAACATCACTATAGCGCATAACATCTTACAGAAATTACCAGGAATAAATCGATATTTAGTTAGCAGATAAAAAAATAGCAATGTTAGCTGAAAAGCCTGGACCACTTTGTTTGCTGTTCCATGCTAGGACAGGTACAACAAATTCCACATCAAGGTTAAAGAACTCCTCTGCACAGCAGTGATCAAGGTCCCAATCTTCACCAGTTGGTCCATTTCACAAGACTGGCAAAATCAAGTAGCTTATAAGTAGCTGAATCTTCAGCTTCTGCTTTCAGCAATATCCAGCTTATTCTGTCATGGTGCCTTCCCTAAATTTCATGAAGCACAAGAGTCCCAAATGATGGAGCAGAAACACAAAGTGAATTCAGACCATTTTAAACTGTTGAAGCGCTTCCTTAAAAGAAGCTCTAAACAGCCACAGTTTGGACCTGTCGTCTCACTCTGCCAAAAAAACTAGACAGCTTTAGGATTAAGCAGGTCATGTGAAGGAAAGACCAAAGTCCCATTAGTAATCCAAACCATCACCTTCTTTTTAATTCTGAATTGAAAACTAGGCAAAACATATGATCAATTACTATGTAAGTTTCTTGTAGCTGTGGGACTTTCTATCAACAAAATAAAATAATCCTAATTAACATGGCTTACTGGCCCATTTGGCATTAGGCAATATATACAATTCTCCCGTTGTACTTCCGGCATACTATGACTCATTTACATCCCGCTAAACATAGGACACACTAGAACTAGAAATACTGGAAATAAAATGGAAATTTCAGTTTCTCAACCGCTGTCCTGACGAGGCTTCGGCTCAAATGCATTCAAGCTGCACCAGGAAGACACAGAAGATAGAGGGAGCAGATGGGTTTGGTCCAGAGCCTTGGGTGGCATGGTTTAGGGGGAGATGTCTTTGCTCTTTGCCGGGGGTTGGAATTAGATGACCTTAAGGTGCTTTCCAGCCCTAACTATTATATGAGTCTATGATACTATTTGACATGAGCTGTTACCTAAGTCTAATACTACGGCTAGATCCAGCTGCACAAAGGCTCTGTCAGGGATTTAGAGAGCGAGAAGGTCTATTCTGAATCCCGTGACTCACCAGGAGGGTCTCCCTTGTCCTTTTGTCTTCCGTCTTTCTACCAATCCTCTTTAGCTCCATTTTAACTCAATTTGCCTTTGTATGCTCCATCCATGCAGTATGTCAGAGTGAATCTTGCCATCAAATTCTATAAAGCTATGCCTGTATAAATAATATTAAAACTGTCTTCATAATACTTTTGATAGCCACTCTTTGAGCAATCCTAAATTACTCATTTCATGATATAAAGTCAATACGGAGGCCTATTTTTTCTGATATCATATTTCTTAACAAAGGATTCAGTTTTCTGCTGCCCATAACTCAAATATCTAGGATGCTGTCCTATAGTGAGCAAGACCTACCATCCAAATGTTCATGTTTCTAAATGGCTCCAATCACTTATTTCCCACATATTCCTGTATGTCATGGCAAAGCAACTTTCTCTGATCCACAGTAAAGGTGGCTCTGACATAAAGATGGGTAGGTTGTATGCGTTTACCATAATTCATAGTTCTAGGCGGGTTAGCTCAGGTGTTTCTGTAGGAGACTTCTCTCCACACATCAATACCCAGTTACTAAAGGACGTCTTGAACACTTGGCAAGAAACAAAATTCTTCATTAACAGCGGCTGGATATTCACTTGAAAATAGGATATACAATAGCATGGCACTTGGATTCTGCTTGTGAGCATTTCCCCAGAATCACTGCTATGAAAACCCAAACTGCTGGAAGGCTTCTGAAGACAGAGCTGGCTGCTACAAACAGCTCTGTAATGATAGAGAGCTAGATTTTCTCTGCTTCATCTTAATTCATAATTTCATGACACCGAGTTACAAGACATTAAATACCTAAAATTACAATTTCAAAATGCATCCAGAAATAGGAAGGGGAGGAGCCCACAATTAGCGTAGTCCTTATTGCAGTCTCATAAACAGCATAGCAATTAAGTCGCAAAGTACTGTAATTTACATAAACAAACAAAAACAGGGGTGGGTGTAGAAATGTTTGCTTCAGAAACAAATGCCACAAACAGCCCTAATATATGACCACCCAACAAGATACAGCATGGATAACACACCTTAGTGATTCAGGCTGGTGCCTGCTCAGAATCAACTTCCTTTCAGATGGCTCTGTATTTGAGATGGAGAGGCTGGAAAATGGTGGACTCTTTCGATTAGAGGTTACCATTCTAGGCGCAACAGCTAAAATACGCCAAGAGCTATGAGAAAAACCTCTTCCGCACCAGTGTCTGGCTCCAGTAAGTGTATCAAAGAATACAGAGTGAGAGAGCTGGGGCTGATCAAGAGAAGGCTCATGAGAGACCTTCAAGCAGCTTCAAGGGCCCACAAGATAAAAGGGCTGAGAAGAAATCTGGAGGATTATTGACTAGGGCCTGTAGGGACAGGACAAGGGGAATGGCTTTAAACTGAGAGAGGGGAGACTGAAATGAGATCTCAGGAAGAAGTTCTTCCCCGTGAGGGCGGTGAAGCCCTGGGACATGTAGCCGGGAGAAGTTGTGGCTGCCCCATTCGTGGCTGTTTTCAAGGCCAGGTTCTACTGTTCTTGGATCAATCTGGTGGAGGGGAAGGTGTCCCTGCGCACGGCAAGGGGTTGGAATTGGATGGTCTTAAAGATCCTTCCAACCCAAACCACTCTGATTCTATGAAGATGCAAATGGAAAAAACACATCTACATTTGAAGTGACCCTGTGATCCACACCCGTGAAACTTCAGGAGGAATGTTGAAGACCCCAGAATTTACACATTTTGCTGGATATGATTATTGCAATGATAGGATGTTCACAGGAGTCCTACAAATACCAGTCCTCCCCCCTACTTACCACCATGGTAAGAAGTGTTTGAGCCTCATAAGAGAGAAACCTAAACCTCTCTCTTAAAATCACTTTGAGGAATATCACCGTATAAATTCATTGGGAAAATCTACTCTCTGTCCTCGTAGCTCATCAACTGCTCATTTAGACAGCCCAGGACACTCTTCAAGGCCAAATTTTCTCACAGCTTTTGGGCTGACCTTTCAAATTTGAATAATGCAGCAGTCAGTCCTGGCCCCAGTGGCTGAAGCTTTCCTATGAGGTAGCCTTTCAGGAGCTTGGGAGAATATGCCAGACCTCCAGACAGCTTTCCAGCTAGCTGCGCTATAGTTTGAGGCTTTGGGCTTTCCAGTTTACTTCAGGGAGATCGTTGAAAATGAGACAATTACATCAGTAATGTTTTTTATGTTGCAAGAGAAATGTGTCATTTCCCCCTTACATAAGAGTCAAAAAATATGTGAAAATGTCACAATGAAAACTTGCCATTAGAAACAAATCTCTGTGTTAACCAGCTCATCCCTGAAATTCATCAGCATTCTGGTACTTTCTAGGCCACTCCAGAAAAATCAGGCATAGCTCATCTTTCCCATCTGTGCATGCAAGTGACAAAAGCCAAGGCTGGACAGATAAATTATAAAGTGGTTCTTTCTCTTCTATGCTCAAACTCCTCCCATTAAAGCTTTAGCAGATCTCATAAAGAGTACAAAATCATCAACCACATGGAAGATTTTACAACTGAAAAAGCGTGAGTATTGGCATTCAAGAATAGTGACAGGATTTACAAGAATCAAATTCCCCGATGATTTCACAGGTTCAAAATCGGAAAAAAATTCCGTAAAAGGCATATATGCCATTTACAAAATGTTTTCCAGCTCTTTCCGTCATAGACCAGTAAATACCTTACATGAAAAGTAATATACATTCAAAGTATCTAAACACTGGCCCCATGTCAGGCTTGCAAGAAGGGTCAAAACAATCAGGGCAAATGTTTTAGTTATTTCTAAATCCTGTATAATCTATCAACTGTTTTCAATAGCACATACTGTAAACTGGAAAATGCATGAAAAAGATGTGCCTGACCACTTCCATATTACGTTGGTGTCACCCGTTTGATACCAGAATTGTCCACAACTGCCCATCTGAGCAGAGAACAAAATACCGTGGTACTGAAGAGCAATATCACTTTTCACAACCAGAAATCAGTCCAGCTGCTTCAGACTAGGATAAAAAAGATTCTGCATGTCAAATTACAGACAGTCCTTTAAAGTAATATCAAGCCATTTTCCAAGACATAATTTCAGTGCCTTCTCTGTGGTTGATTCTGCTGGTTCACTTTACGGAGAGCTTGGGGGTGTACACGCAGTGCTTCTAGAATTTCTGCTTCTATCCACAGCCAGAAATATCTATGAATCATGCATGCTAAGAGCCATTATTTTGCTAAATCCAGAGTTTCAAATTAGGAAACACATTGTTGGATTTGAGAGATTTGGATTAAATCAACACATCTACAACTTTCTTTTTTGCTGCCTCAAAATTTGACAAGAGTCTTCAGAATATAGACACTGAGGATTCACAGTCCTGAGGCTGCCAAGTTAACAAAAATTCTCTTCTAATGTATTTGATACATACACTGTGCCTTAATATTATAAGGAAAGACCAATGAGGAACAAAGTCACCAGGCAAAGCTGCTTTTTTTTTCTCCTCTCCTGTGCACTTTCTGGTAAGAGGAAAATAAAAGTAACTGTGAGATTTCATCAGAAAGATCGGCGAGTGGTGAGCTGTTACATTTCTTATTGCTTCTGTTACTGGTATTTTTTCTTTCCCCTTTTAGTTTTATATGTTCTCCCGTTATTACTTCCATTATCATTATTAGTAGTAATAGTATATTGTGCTTTAGTTCTTAAACAGTTCTTCTCTCAACCAGTGGTTTCATAGTCTTCCAATTCACCTCCCCTTCCTGTCCTGGGGTAGGGGGGAAAAGGAAGTGTGAGCAAATGGCTGCGAGGCGCTGAGTTACTAGATGGTCTTAAATCACGACATCAGAAAGTTACACAAATTCCCTGGCGAAGTCTTTGTAAAACCCCTTATGCCTTTTTTTGTATGTAGTACATGATGCCAGGTTTGATGGGGCTTTGAGCCACCTGGTATTGTGGAAGGTGTTTCTGCCCGTGGCAGAGGATTGGAATTGGATGAGCTTTGTGGACCCTTCCAACCCAAACCATTCTATGATGCTATGAAATCTGACCAGAAGTTCACAGCTCTATTCTCTCAGCACATATCTAATAGGTAAAATAAGATATTTTAAAGAATAAAATAGATAAGAACTTATACTTTGGGGTTAGGAAAGACTGTTTTCTAGCAGAGATCTTTGTCCTTTGGTAAGTTGCAAAGGAGTTAAGTCAGGAGAGAGAGTTTACTGGTAAGGTAGGAATTGCTTCACCTGTGCAAGCTGAGCCAAGTCTACATGTTCAAAGAGGGACCACATAACGTAACACTTCTTTCACAGCTTCCTGTCTCACAGCAACCTGCTCACTTGAGTGGGCCTATTATCCTCATCCTCAATTAATGGTAGTGGAAAGCTTTCACAAAGCTTCCTAAAGATGATGCTTCACTGTGGGGCGAAAAGTAGTTAAGGAGGAAGTTCAAATCCACTCAGCAAGAGGCAGTCAGCAGCAAAAATCTGCACAAAGGGCCATGAACCTTACCTGTGCATCTTACCCCAACTCCCAGGGTAGTTTCAACATCTTTGAAATTCTGCTTTGGGAATCACCTCTGGGTTAGTGCGATAGAAAATATAGAGTCCTGATGAGGCTGGAAACTCTCTAGGGAAAAGGAACTTCTATAAGGAAAGCAGATAAATGGAAATAAACAGGGGAAAAAAATAAAATCCAAATCATTGTCAGAGATGATGGTCAGCTAGAAAGTCCTCAGTTGCTGCTGAAGAAATCGCTGCAAATCTCAAGGAAGACCAATGGCAAATTATTTTGCTATTGCATCAGCTAGCCAAAAGAAAAGTACTAAAGTGCTAGTTCCTTGGGATAAGTCAGCTAAAAAACAGTGGCTGAAATGAACAGCGGATCCCAGAAAAGATATAGTCGTGGCAGCCCGCAGTAAAAGCTCCACATCCATTTCGAACAAGGATGCCTATAATGACTTTTGAAGAAAACAGGAGTTTCATAATTTTCTGTGTCGCAAAAATATTTGTAACTTAAATTCCGTTCCAAATTCACTTCCTTTGAAACACGTGTGTGTACAGAGACTGGTGGTTTCTCTTTTCCTTTTTTCTATTTTCCATCTTTTCTTTATTTTTAGGGTTAACTTTATTTTTTTTGAGCTGTGAGAGAAAAAATAAAACGCAAGGAAAAGTCCCACAAGAGAAAAAAAAAGTTGCAAAACACCAGTTCTTCTGCAAGACTTAGAGTAATCTCAGCCCTTCCTCAAGCCCCTATAAAATGATCCCTCTCACTTTGCCTCTGGCATCATTTTAATCCCCTCTGCTGATGTCTGATGTTCCCTAAAAGCTGGGGACATCAGATGGATCTATCGATCATGAGTTAAAAACAAATAAAAGGAACTGACTTTTGAAATGGGTATTTCATCCGTGTCACTCCCCGCTACAGGATGTTGTAGGTTTCCATAAATTTAAAATGAAATCTGGACATATTCACCAAGAAAAATCAGTCCTGGGGAGATAACTTAGATCTGGCACCTGCAAAATCTCTGAGAAAGCTCAAGGAAGCAACATTGCTTGATTCATTCTTACACGTCTGTTATCATCAGAGAGTGGGGTACAGAATATGAAAGCAGTAGAATTGGTAGCTGGAGGAAGGAGGCGTTTACACGGTTAAATAACTCCAGTAACACTGATATCTTTCTTTGCAGCACGTTGCCTAGGCGGTGTGCAAACCTATCTAATTATAGACCATAATTATAAAGCCTAGCATGCTGCAATACTAGCAGCTGCCAAAATCAATAATGTGAAAAGGTGGAAATAATTAAAAACAATATAACTCTAATCCTACCAAGAATCTGGCACACCGTAATAAATAAATCAGAATAGACGTGTTCCAGTGGCTTCATCAACATCCTAAGCAAGCTATGGCGGTTTTTTTAAGGTTTTCAATTACTTCAATCAAGTAATGCCATTTTTTTCTCGCTCTTTCCTCTAAATAAAAAAAAATAAAAAAGTGCTGAATACAAGCTAACTTCAAAGTGCAAAGACACGCTGCATGTCATATGAGTAATTTCTGGCTGCCGTCTGACGCACATCTGTCCTCCCACTTGCTATGGACAACGTTTCCAATAAAGGTTTCAAAGTCTTCCCCTTGATTTGCTTCAGCTTCTGTCAGAGACAAGACTAAAGCAGAAATGGATGCTGTGAGCAACTGAGGTGTTCAGCAGTCTCTCCTTGCCTTTTATTTCCATTTTCAGGTGTCTTTTTTGCTGCCTTATGTTTCTAGTGATGAACCAATCATAGCATACAATATCGTAGAATTATAGAATCGACCAGGTTGGAAAAGATAGTCAAGATCACCAACTCTAGCCTATACCCCAGCACTGCCAAGGCCACCACTAAACAATCTTAGTAAGGGTCTTGTCTACAGAGTTTGTGAATATTTCCAGAGATGGTGATTTCACCACTGCCCTGGGCAGCCAGTTCCAATGCCTGAGCACCCTTTCGGGGAAGACTTTGTTCCTAATATACAGTCTAAAACTCCCCTCGCGCAGCGAGTATACTTAAGTATATTTCCTCTTCTCCTGTCGTTTGCTGGATGGGAGTTACAGAGATAGAGAAGGTGCCCCTGAGCCTTCTCCAGTCTAAACAATGCCAGTATCACTTCCCCATAACTTTTAAACGTATTATGTCAAAATTGTACTCTCTTTCCTTTCCCTCAGCAGAGAGCTATCAACAGCTCAGACACTTATCCCTCATTAATCCTCACTGTGACCAATATTTTTAGTCATTTCTCTATTGCGGAAACGGAGGTACGAACAAAAACTCTTCACCGCACTTCCCATATTCACAAACTTAGTGGATATTAATGCTCCAAATCAATCTGATGGTCAAAAGCAGAAAAGATTTCCTTAGATCATTCTGCTCTCTGAGTTTTCTTTGTCCCCAGGCTGAAAGAAGACAAGCTCAAAGGATAATCTGAGGATACCATCAGCTGTATTGCAAGATCGGAAAAGACAAATACTACTGCTAGCTACAGAAAAATATTTTATCAGCAAGTCTACAAATAGTGTGGTTTTTTTCAAAGGCTAGCAAAACTTTTCTTAAAGTACCCCAGGTATTTCTTTTCATTCGCTAGAGCTTGACTATTTATTCTGATACTCATTTTTTCAAGGCATACAACAGTAATAAATCATACGAAAATGAGAAAAAAAATAAAAATCAAAATGCATTGCTGCACCTTTACTGCACAGAATTATGTGAATAAGTTTCTTGTTCTCTAAATGCTAAAAATTTTAATTAAAAAAAAGAAAACAGACCACTTGCAGAAAACTCATTTTAGCATGAATTGCGTGGTAGAATCTGGCTCTCCTGGAGCAATTGTAATTCAATTTTTGACCGGACTTCTGGAAGCAGACTAAGCAAAGCAAAGTTATAAAGGACTAACACTGAAGAGCATAGCTGCGAAATGCGCAGTGACAATCTCTGCATTAATAAAGTCATCAAAAAAAGACTTGCGCTCTCAGAAAAGCTTAGTATCTAACCGATTTTCAGGACAATAAAATTCATCTAGATTAATAAAATTTATTCTGCATTAACTTAACAGACATCATAGCATATTCTGTAACGTTTCACAAAACAGACATTTTCTGAATATTTAATATGGGTGGTTTGTTTAGTTTTTCTATTATCCACCAAAATCATACTATTGCAGTTTTTCACGACAAGCATTGGTCTGCAAAATAAAGTAATGGAATTGCAGTGAGAAATAAAATAATTGATCGATGCTGACATTGTTTTCATAATGTATTTTGGGTAATTTTGCTTGCTGGACTGGTTCCTGGTATAAATCAAAGGTAACTGAAGGCAGGTTCTGCAGAGGAATTAAAGGTTATTCCTGTGTAACAACATTACCAGGATCAGAAGTCTTCAATGCTTTGCACTCTGAAAATGTGTTATTCAAAGCAGGCTGTGCGGGAGCAAGACGTGGTCTACCGCATTACTGCTTTACATGTATTTAAGTAAATACACTAATCTCCCAAGAGGCGGTGCAAGGATCATCATGAGAGCAATAAGGGATGAATTTGTGGCAGACAACAGAAAATTTTGATCTAAAAGCTAATCCAGTAGGTAAACTTTCTGTTTTGTAACAACTTTCTTCTTAACAAAGGTGTTTTAATAAAAGTTTTTATTAAATGCTAATAAATACAGCCTATTTTCTTAATAAAAATGTTTTATTTAATAAAAAGTTCATCCAAATGAAAAGGATCGTTTCTTAAAGACTGAAATGACTTAGAAATGCTTACGCCATTTGCTTTGTTTTTATTTAAAAAGAAATGTAACTGCTATAGGCTATCTGTGGAAATTCACATTTACTCCTACAGCTCAGTTAGGAAATTCTCAGTATTAGTAAACATTGGCAGGTCAGGGAATACAAAAGGAATAGTAATGCTAAAACTGTTTGCGTGGAAGCTATCAGTTTCAGCTGCGTATCTGTAAGAAATCTAATACTTTTCTTTTTTTTTATTCAACCCACAATACTACAGCGAGATTTGAATGTATGAAATTGACTAGAAACCAATATCAGAAAAGATGCTTTTGCCAGTGATAAATCAGAGTCACCAGGAGTGATTTACCTATCTACCTCCACAGAGAACAATTCTAACGACGGGTCACAGGGACAAAACTTGTAGGGAGTATCACTGTGTATAAAACCTCACAGGTTACTTCTGTTAGAGACTCTGACTGAGGCATGGTCACAATGACTGCTGGTGGCACCAAGATGCATGTTTACTCTGAACCCTGAGGTAGCCATATGTCAGCTGGCTTATCACAGCAGACTGCTGCCTAAAGCCTAGTTGTCTAGAAGACAAGAGAAAGGGAAGGAAGAAAAAACAGACAATTCCTACCACAATTTATTAAACTGGTGACTTTAAAAAAGTCCTGCTGTAAGTGGCCTTGGAGTAACTAGGAAGTCATAGAAGCACAGAATCATACAATCAGCTAGGTTGGAAAGGCTCTCAAGTTCAGGTCCAACTCTTCCCTGGCACTGAAAAGTCGACAAATAAACGATGCCACTGAGGGCCTATGTACACAGTTTGTGATCACTTCCAGGGACGGTGATTCCACTACAGCCCTGGGCAGCCTGTTCCGATGCCTGACAGCCCTTTCGGTGAAGAAATTTTCCCTAAAATCCAATCTAAACCTATCTCCTCGTGCAGCTTGGAGGCTACTTCCCCTTGTCCTGTTATTTGTTCCATGGGGGAAGAGACCATCCATCTCCTGGCTCCTTTCAGTTAATTTTAGAGAGCAATAAGGTCCCCCCTGAGCCTTCTATTCTCCAAATACCCCCAGTTCCGTTGCCCTTCTCCGGAGTCACTCCAGCACATCAATATCTCTCCTGCAGTGAGGGGCAAAGAACTGAACACAAAGACTCAAGGTGCACCCTGTCCAGTGCAGGCGGATGATTGCTGCCTACTTATGGTCAGCCTACTGGTGCCTTCCTTCCACCATGCACGTATTGGCTGTTTACACTCACACACTACATGAAGAGGTCAGAGAGGAAGTGGACAGAGAAGACCATGGAAGTGACTGGTGTCAGCCTGTTGGTTACTCAGGCTCTTCTTAATGGTCCACAAAAGGAGAAGCTGTGAAATAAACATATCCTAGGGCTGAAGCAGAATCTCTTCTCTTCCTTTCAGACAACACCGAAGTCTGTGTCTGATGCCTTACAGGTACTGTAGTGCTGTGTTGCCTGCTACATGTAATAGTACTGAAGAGCACCACCAGACCACCATGCAAAACATGAGACACATCTTCAGTGTTACAGGTGTTTGGGCCTCCTGAGCATTTCTCACAGTTCTTTCCAGAAGATTTGAGGCCTTAAAGGAAAAACGTGGGGTAATCATATGCCTTCACTCTAGTTTCAGAAAGCGGAAAAGCCTTTCAAAGGCACTGCAGGAAAGAGCCTTCTAAATGATCTGTGCTCTGGAAGAGAATCTGAAGGGCAAGAAGTATAAGAAATGGGGACTGCCATTTCAGGCCATTTGCTAAAGCTTGTACCGATATGACACCCCCACAGCATTCTGTTTCAGAGTTTGTGTAATGACACATAAAGGTAATTCACAGCCTTGGTGATGAGAACATGTACTCTATCCGACTGACCCATCAGATTATCCATCTGTGAATCTGCCTTTACAGGAGCTGCGCAGCAGACTTGACTTCCGTTGCTTTCAAACAGTGCTACTTCTTGGTTTAATCAAACCACTGCACTTCCTCAAACATTGATTTGTAATAAAAGTTGGGATGTGACCTAGAGATGTTGTACAAGCAGGAATCAGTCCAGGAACCTAACTTGCCCTGCCCTAATGGGCTAAAGTCCTAGGTCTGAAAGAGTGGCTGAATCAGGAAAAAGTCTGATATTCTCTTCTTGACATTGGTTCTTTTCCTGAGGAAAGTATCAGCAACTGTTTTGTGAGCAATGCAACCAGCCCCAAAAACTCCATTTAATCTTCCTGACTATATTGGTTTAACAGCATACTTAAAATGTCCCCAGCTAGCTTCCCAGGTGTCCTGGGTTCAGCAGTAGCAGTCATTTTTCTCCTTCTTAGCAGCCGGTGCTGCGCTGTGTTTTTGACTTTTGGCATGGGAAGAGCGCCGATGACACCGATGTTTTTAGTTGTTGTTCAGTAATGTTTAGTCTGACCAAGGGCTTCCTGAGTCTCATGCTCTGACAGGGAGGAGTGGAAGCCGGGAGGAAGCAGAGACAGGGCACCCACCCCAAAATGACCAAAGAGGTATTCCATGCCATAGCACGTCATGCCCAAGATGTAAAAGAGAGAGCAGAGACCCGGAAGGGTGGGGGGGGGGGGGGGGGGGGTGTGTGCACTGCGGGGTCGGGCTGTGCATAGGTGGTGAGCGATTTTATTCTTTCCTTATATTTGCTTGTCATTATTATTGGTGGTAGCAGTAGTGGTCTTGTGTTATACTTTAGTGACTAAACTGTTCTTTTCTCCACCTGTGGGAGTTGCATTCTTTCGATTCTTCTCCCCATCCCTCTGGAAGTTGGGGGGAAGACAGAGGGGGGAGTGAGTGAACAAAACTGCGTGAGTTATAAAGACTTAAACCAGGACAACTGCAGGCATCCAAACTGATATTTTCTAGGGCCAACAGTTAATTTATTCAGCTATTTCTGTGAAATCTCACACAATCCTGCATTTTTTCTATAAGGCAGTCAATTGTCAGCTGCAGCCTAAAAATATTTCAATGTGAAGGGACACATGAATATTTAATAGTTTGCATTTATTGTTTCTTACGGTACTGAAGATATTTGGAGAAGATCATCTTTCTTCAAATGTGAGATAGATGGGGGCAATGAACTATATAGTCATTTCCAAGCCAGCATCATAGCTCCTGCAGGCGGCTGATAGATAGAAGTCCACTGCTCTTTCTGTGTTGGCCTTCATGCGCGCTGCCAGGCAGGACAGCCTCCATCCAACAGAAGTGCCCTCCAGCTTGAAGAGGTGTTCCAGTAAAGAAAGACAGTGTCTCTGCCGCAGCAGCCAGGCGAGCTTCTTCCTCCTGCCAAGCAAGAGAAATTCCTAGGGCCAGAGGATTTTGCTGTACAGGCTAGAGCCTATGGGCTGGGTCAGACAGGGCCAGGGGGGAAAACGGACGGCAGACAAGACCGTTACACTTCCTTGGGGGAAAGAGAGCTGGTGGAGGTGCCAGAAGGGAAAGAGCCAAACTAGGACAACAGTGGGAAGGTGGCTGCTCAAGAGGGTGCTGGCCTGACAGCAGCAGGGAGGCCAAGCAAAGCTGGGAACCAGCAGGAAAAGGAGTATCAGCCTCTGAGCCTCCTCATTACCTCAGGTATCAATTCAGGCTGGGGGGTGAAGGGGTTGAGAGTACCCCTGAGGAGAAGGATTTGAAGTTACATGTTGATGAAAGATGTTGTATGACCCAGCAGTATGCACTTGCCGCCCAGAAGGCCAATTGCATCTTGGGCTGCATTCAAAGGAGGTCAGCAGGTCAAGGAAGCCCCTCTACCCTGCTCTGGTGAGTCTCCCCCCATAGCCCTGTGTCCAGCTCTGGAGTCCTCAGCACAGGAAAGACATGGACCTGTCGGAAAGGATCCCGAGAAAGGCCACAAAAATGATCAGAGGGATGAAGCACCTCTGCTATGACAAAAGGCTGAGACAGTTCGGGCTGTTCAGCCTGGAGAAGACTGCGGAGACATTATTGCAGCCTCTCAGTAATTAAAAGGTCCTATAAAAAAGATACGGAAAGACTTTTTAGCAGGGGCTATTGCAACAGGTTGAGGGGTGATGGTTTTAAACTAACAGAGGGAGATTCAGGCTGGATGTTACGAAAATATAATGAGAGTTGTAAAAGACTGACACAGTGTTTTACCACCCTCACAAGGAGGTGGTAGACGCACCATTCCTGGAGACATTCAATGCCAGGCTGGATGTGGTTCTGGGCAGCCTGATGCAGTCGAAGACGTTCCTGCTCATTGCAATGGGGTTGATCGAGATGACCTTTGAAGGTCCCAACCCAAACCATTCTGTGATTCTATAATTCTCACGCCTCAGTACCTCTTACTTCTCAATATCCTGGTCCTGACTCCAGACCCCGCCTCTTCAGTACAGCTCTCTGCTCCCAGCCAGCACCAACCCACTGCTGTAACTCGTGCTGGCAGACACATCCCTGGCTGCAAGCTGCTTTGATACCCTAACGCATACGCTGTTCCCAGGGCCTCACAAGGGAGGGAGGAGGTGAGGAACTCTGCCATTCCCTATTTTACTCGCACATCACTCTGTGCGGCCTCAAGCCTTGTCAGGTCTGTGCCCAGGTGCCTGGGACCAGGTAGGAAAGGAGTCTTTCTCCCCTGCAGTTTTGGTCCTGTTTCTTACCGGGCATTCTGTGGAAGGAAGTATGCTCCTCTGGCAACATAAGCAGCCCACGGCAGCTTTTCCATCTGACACCTCACAAATTCTTCAGCGCGGTTCTTGGGAAATGGCCTTCCAAGCATGCTCAAAGCCTTTCTGATCATTTTCTTTGCCAGCTCCATGCGTCCCAAACAATAGCAGACCTGCACGGGAAAAGGGAAACATCCCGATTTGGACTAGCTGCCCAAGAGACTGTAGGAGACTGTCAGTGCCCTGAGATGCCAGAGCTCTTCTATCCACTGCATCTGGGGAAGCATACAGCTCTATCACTCAGGAGATGCCTCCGGACCTCCCCTTTACCTCTCCTTTGAGGCTGAAGAATGTGGCATCTTCAAAGCAGCTTATCGCATTTGCTTTATTCTTCAGAGAGTTCCTCGGGATATCCGCTTCACTGAGCTTCCTGAGGGCCTTAGTGCAAACACATGGAGAGCAGGTGAGATTAGTGCAGAGCCCACGGCCACGCTTGTCATCCCGCATTACCTCTGGCATCTGTCTTAAGAGTGCTTGTTTCTTCCCCTGGTGATACCCTCACAAAGAGTCATGGTTTTGATTGTGGGCCTCAGAGCACAGGCATCAACGATCCTTCAGGCCTCCTCTCTGCTAAAGCCCCTCATGCTAAAGGCACAGCACTCTGTGTCTCTTCCCATAGCAGAGGCAAACCAAAAGAAAAATTGAGGCTCAGAGTTCAACATCTTCCTTCCGAGGCCCCACGAAGGCATGCCCTAATGCAACGCAAACATGTCCTGCCCAGAGCCAGGCAGGACACACTTCAAGCAGGGCAACTCACCATGTAGTAGTTGGAGACATGCAGATAGGCAGCTGCAGACTCCAGAAGATAGTAAAAGGCTCTGGCAGCATTACCCAGGCTTGCGTAGTGGTGAACCAAAGGCACAAGCACTGACTCCACGATGCCTCTGCAGTCGCATGAGAGCGCATTGTTGTCCTCACTGTCAGTCACACTACTCAGGGGACAGTTCCCAGGGGAAGACCAGAGCAAAGAACAGAAAGCTGTCATCTAGAATGGTCTTCTTTCCCACAGAGACAACATCAAAAGCCCTTTGTGCAAAGCAGAGCAGGAGGCTACAGAGAGGTACGACTCATACAAGTCTTTTGGGAGCAGGGAGTAAGGGAGAAGCTGGGCTTTCTGTCACCTCCCACAAGCAAGCCACCTGAGCACTTATGGCTTCTTTTTCTCAATAGATTTTGCGGTACTACTCCGTTGGAACTGGAAAGCAATGGCTGCTTCAGTGTAGCATTGTTTTGACACTGAGCCATGGGCTTCCTTAAGCACTCTCATCTACAGTCATCTCCTCTCAGCTCCCACCCCAGAGAAAGCCTCTTCCCTAAGCTATAGTAGCAACTGACAGCCAAAAACCAGCATTTCCTTTGCCTCCTCTGCTCACCTTGAACTCACAGGCTTAAAAAGATTCAAAACTTTGTCTGCTCACCCAAAATCGTCTTCAACAAAAGCCTTCTGTTGCTGCTGCTGATCCTGCTGAGTATCTGTAATACCTGGAAAGGAAACCAGGGTCACCTCCCACATGTATCCTGGGATAAGAGTTGCTCTCCCTCTCCCGGTAAGTGTGCAAGGATACTTGCAAGGTGCTAACACACTAATGAAAGTCTACAGTGGGCACCCTCTACTGCTGGGCTCGTTTCTAGCAGATCTACGCCTACCCGATCCCCAGAACCCATATACGGTCTCCCGGAGGGCCCAGATTACACAGTATGGTGCACAGCATACCTGCAGTGGCATAAACCCTCTCCCTCTTCAGCTGCTTTCCAGCCAGCACCAAGGCCTTCCAGGTGTGTGAGTCATCCCCATCATCAAGGTCCTTACAGCTCCCTTTGTCCTGAGTGTTGGTGACAGCGAAACGGTGGAAGGCAATAAAGTCCCCTTGGCCACAGCTCTGACATTTGTGTGCATGCCGCTCCAGGAAGGCTGCACACTTGTAGTGCAAGGTGAGCCTTTGTTTCTGGATCCACAGCTCATAGGCAGCTTGCCGCAGCAGTGACTTCTGGAACATCAGCACACCAAATTGACACCCCACACTCTGCTTGCTGGGGAGGGAGGTCCCCATACCTGCAAGGCAGAGGACGTTTTTATGAGCCCTAGCTGTACCCAGACAGGGAGACAAAGTCATACCGCAGTGCACATCCTAGATAGTAAAGCAGTGCTCCTGCATGCCATGCGCTGCAGCATGGGGAGAAAGGGCTGATGCTAGCACAGCCTTGGGGATGCAGTTTTCAACTGCACTGACCCGGGCAAGAATTTTTCAATCTTGCTGCCCCAGGCTGAAGTTTCTCCCCACTGTTGGCAAGGCAGCCTTCACCCTCATGAGCAGGAAACCTGCGTCACAGGGGAACCAAAGCCCAAGAAAAGCTTGCTGAAGGCCCTGAGCCATTCTGGAGAGCATATTTTATCTGGATGCTGCAGGTGGCTGGGAGAGGTTGTCAGGGATTTCACTCTTACTCCCATGCCTGCTCGACGAGCAGTGATTGGATTCAGTGGAGCAGAGGCATTTGGAACAGATGGTGGGAACTTCCCTAGAATGCAAACCTAGTGTGCTTTCAGACTGACTTCTAAAAGCTTTGACAAACCCATCCCCAACATCCATGCCGGCCCTCACAGGGAGGGAGTAACACCATGCCCTTAGTACCCCATCCAAAACATCTCTGGGATCTCCTTGTCCACCCCACTGCTATCACTTACCAGTCTCTGACTGTGGAAAGGAAGGTGGCACCTTGCTAGGATCTTGGGCATCTTCTGGTTGCTCAATGCTCTCTATCCATTTGAGTATGTTGTCACTCACTAGGCTGTCCAACAAGACAGTCATCTTGTGCCTGATTCTAGTGGGAAGAATGTATAACAGCAGCTGGGTAGTGAACACCGGCCCGATGACGGCTGCAAACTTCAAAACAGCCTGTTCCAATGGCTCGATCTCGTCCAGCTCAGCCAGCGCAATCTCTGTCAAAGAGCAGACACACATCTCAGTCTTGCCTATTCCCCACGATGATGCTGGCGGCAACTGCAAATATTTGACAAATGAACAGGATAGGCTTTGGCCATACACTGGGCAATTCTGGGCAATCGTAACCCAGGGTAGGTGTCTGCACAATGGCCCTGCTCCTACTCAATTTGCAATTCACAGGGCCTGCGAAAAACTGAGAAACTTAACACACACTCCCCCACTGGGATCAGGGCAGGGTCCAGCAAGTATATGCATCCCTCAGTGTACCCTACCAAGCCTAGACTAGGTTTTTGCCAGCAGCACAAGCAGGGAGCTGACAACTTTCTCCACCTCAGAGGTGAGCTCAGAGTTCCCCAGAACGGTTGTCTCAATTAGGCCACACCTTACTATTTTTTCTTTGAGTTTTGTTCTTGGGTTTCTTTGGACAAAGCAACTTAACAACAGGAAGGTTGTTTCAAGTGTGATGTTTCTTCAAGGTTCGTACAAATGCCTAGAGCTAGACAGGAGGGACACTCAACCGTCATTGACAGTTCTCCTAGCTACTGGGGAATTTCCGTGAAAATCCACAGGAAAAAGCAAAATAAACAAACAAGGGGGAAAATAACCAAGAAAAACCACAACAAAACAAAACCACTGTTAGCTGGGGAGCTCAAAAAGAAATTACAAGGTAGAAGCTAGGTTCAAAGGTGAGTCAGAGGCAAGGCAAATTTTTGTCCCAACAAAAGATTTGCTTCTGCGAGAAAAAGGGGTCATTTTAGTGTTGCACCAACAACTTTTCCTCTTCTACCTGCTGCTGGCAAGGAATCAGCAGGCTCAAGCAGCTCCACACACAGGAAGGAAAAATGACTGAAAAATGACACCACCCCAGGACTGTTGCTGGTTGGAGCGGAGCCAATTTCCCAGGACAGCCCCAAAGCTGAGAGGGTGACTGCAGCACAGCAATGCCCAGCTTTCTTCCAGCCCCTGCAGCACAGGCAAGAGCCAGCAGAGTGGCTCTCTGCCAGTCACCTTTCAAGTTAATCGGCAGCACAGTGTTGTCCAGGTTCACGCCTGGCTTTACGATGCATATCATGGCCTCAGAGCCTGTGCCAGGCCTTGAGCTTCTTGTGAGGGATGACTCCAGGACTGCAAAATCTAGGTGGAGCAAGACAGAAAGAATGAGGCAATTTGCAAAGTGACCTGCAGCCTGCAAATATTTCCGAGCTCACCTAAAATAGTCTAAGTCCCCCTTACACTGCACAGTGCAGGTGTACTGACCTGAAGGCGCTGAACATACCCTGTAAGCAGAGCAAAACGGTTTTCACTGCATGTTTCCTAGGACTGGCCCTAACCTCAAGCTGGAGTTTGTTCTCAGTTAAGCTAGCGTTTGGCCAACGTAAATTCCGTGCTCATGAGAATGTCTCAGGAACACAGGTGTTCAGAACCATTTCCCCAATGGTTTAGCCCCAAAACCTGATGCTCCTCCAAGCCACAGCTTGTGAGCCACTGCTTTGGCTGTCCTGAAAACAAGGCACACAGAACACTGTGTCTCTGCCAGGCCACGTTCTGCATGATCTGCTGCAAGATCTGACTCTGCCCTGATCCATGCGGCCACGAAAGGGGAAGTTTGTGCTGAAAAGAATGCAACACAGCAACTCAGTAGTCAGTGGCAAAGGTTCTTACTGCTCAGGTTCTCCCAGTTGTCCTGTTCTTTTTCACCCCATCTCTTGATGTGGAACAAGAGCATGTCATTGCAACGAAGGAAGTGCACCAGCTCCTCCAGGTAATATGGGATCCCCAAGCTTCTTTGGACCAGAAACCTGGGCGGGAGCAGATTCAGCAGTTATCAGCACAAGAAAAGTAGAATCATGGATTCATAGCATGGGTTGGTTTGGAAAGGACCTTAGATCAACTAGTTCCAACCCACTGGCATAGACAGTGACATCTCAGACTAGAGCATTTTGCCCAAGGCTCTATCCAAACTGGCCTTGAACACTCCCAGGGATGGAGCATTCACCATGTCTTTGGACATGTTCCACTTCCTCACCACCTGAAAAGGAAAAACATTTCAGGTGGGCAGCAAGCCGCTCAGGCATAGCAGGGGATCCAGCATCTTTGCCACAGCTAAACCTTATTTCTGAAAGGGATGTCTTCTTTCTGTCTTGTGGTTTTGGGCCTCCTGAACCTCCAGCCTTTGCTGAAGTCCCTGGGAAAAGACTTGCAGACAGTGCCCAAAGCACAGAGCAGCAAGCTGTCCCTTTCTTCTCTAGAGCCTAGGTGCTTTCTGGCAGCACGGCAGACCTCTGCTCCAGGGAATCTGCCACACAGCCTGGCCAATTAGACCAAGCCCTCTTCACACCCCAGATAGGCTTGGGCTTGTGAGCCTTCCTCACTTCCTCCTTGTGAAACAGGAAAAGGTTGGCAGCTCCTGCAATTGGTTTCCAGGGAGCTCCCCTGCTCCAACTTACCTCACTAAAGCCCTGGGGATGCTCACTACTCCAAGGTCCTGGCAGACCTTTTGCACCACAGCTGAGAGTTTCAGCTTCTCTAGATGACAGTAGGTGATTTTATCTGACATCTGGCTGTTTGCTGTCGCGTTGTGAAAGCTCTTGGTTCTTGCAAAGCCGGGACATAAGCTCACAACCATGGAGACAGGGATGCTCCAGAGCAGGGGTGCCATGATATTCCAGGAGGCATAGTCAATGAAATGGGCATTGTCGATGACAAATATGGCATTTCTATTAAGGGTCTGAAAAAAAAAATTTGTTCTGAGGGAATCCAGGGGATTTTCAAGTGTCTTACAGGGGAGGAGATTTAGCATCTGCCTCTTGAGAGGATGCTCTCAACTCACACCCCAACCAATTCCCTGCTTGGAAGCACCCCAGTTCCTAATTTCTTTTGAGACTTTCAGGTCACACATAACATCACCTGCCCTGCAGAAGGAGGGAGCTTGGTCAAGGAAATGCATAATTGTCTCTCCTCCAAGGAATGCTTTAAGTGAGGAATGTTACTAGTATGTTTGTGGGGCTATGGAGAAAACTTGCAGGTTTTCTCAGGCCCTAGAGAGCAATGACCAGGTCCTCCCACCCGCTCACACTGCTGTGCTGCAGAGCCCAGAGCAGCAGGGTTATTTTCCTCCTCTAACCCAGGAGGAGAAAAGGAGAAATATTCACCTTTTCTAGCACTTTTGCCCAAGTTGAGTGCAATTCCTCCTTCCTTTGCATTTCACGCATTTGGCGAATATTGCCTGAAACGGGAAACTAGACAGAAAAACAAAGTCATGGAGAAACATGCCTCCAAGGGTTGCTGCACCTACTCACCTAGCAATATGGCAGAGCAAACCCCCTCAGCCCTCTGCTTTGCCTCTGCATCTTCCCTCTCCCCAGCATGGGTGCAAGGGGCCACAGTGGGACTTCAGCTAGAGCCTAAAGCAGAGGCTCTGGCAGAGCTGCATCTTGGGGCTGGGCTGAAGAGCTGGTTCTCTGTTTCTCTTGCTGTTGTATCTTGGGCTGGCTGGAGCCAACCACTCACGCAGCAATGACCTCAGCACAAGGTCAGGCCCAGCCTCATCCCCGTGCTGCTTCCACGATGCTGAACAAGGCACCAGGCACTGCCAGATGCAGTACAGGGCATTAAGTCACCACATACAGGCAGCCTCCAGGGCCAGGAATAAGAAGCATGTGCCGTGACACCTGCGATCCCTCCCACTGAGCTAAGGCACTCCAGCAGCCTTAGTAGACTGCTGAAGACCCAGAAGGGCACAGGAGAAAGCCTTCTACAGGTTCGGAGAGGCCTCTCGCTCTCACCTTGACGAGGAAAATATCATTGAGAAGGCAGTACTTGCTCTCTTCAATTATCCCTTTGAGATTTGTCCGTAGCACGTACTCCCTGGCACTGCACGATTCACACTCCTGGAGGCCCAGCACCCTGGCCATCAGAATGCGCATGGCAGAGAAGGGCTGCCTCACGTTGACCTCTAGCAGTTCCATGCCAAATACCCTGCCATGCAAAAGCAAAAGGGACTGATATCCCCAACAGCCCAAGCCTTCTAAGACGAAAGAGCTGGAGTTGCCTTTAGGGGGAACTCTTCAGCCTCCTGCCTCAAAGTGGTACCCAGAGTTTCACTCTTTGTATGAGAAAGGGCACAAAGAGGCAGTTGCTGCCAAGCCACTGGGAGAGCCAGGTCCAGATCACTTCTGGTCTCTGCAACGCTCACCTATATCTCCCTACCTCCCTACTGCACAGGGAATTGGAGAGCTAATGATCATGGAGCAAGTGGAGTTTGCCTTTGGGCTCCAGCCCTTAGCAGTCTGCCTCTCAGGCCACAGAAAGGTTTTCTGGCCCAGTATTCCTTCTGGGAAACAGGCAAGGGACTAGGGCTTCTGTGACAGTCCCCCCTGCTATCTGTTGCACCTGGAATCCAATGAAAAGCACTGAGTTTCGGCTTTTTCCTTCTATTTGTGATGGAGGTAACACCACAGAGCAAGAAGCACCTCCAAAATCCCAAAGAGCCAGGGACAAGAACAGAGCACACAGGAGATAACTATAGAATGTCTCCATGATGCTTTTCAAGGAGGCTTCAGTCAAAGGCCAAGGCTCACTGGTCAAGGGGCTGGAGTGTTCCATGGCTGTCAGGGATGGGAAGAAGCAGTGTCCCAGAGCTAGAGTGCAAAACCCTGTACCTGCAGCCAGCACTCTGGCCTAACTGGGCCAAGTGATTAAGTAATTGGCTCTTCCCAGAGCCCCTCGTGCCCTCAAATGCCAGAATTTTTCTTTGTCCAGAACGCTTAAAGGCTTCCAAGCAGTTGACAAAGAGTTCAATCTCCTTCCGACCTGTGAAAAAACAATAAAATGAGCTGCTAGGGCATGCTAGAAAGCGAAGAGCCATCCCTTTTGCTGGCATCCTCTCCACTACCACATCTGGCAGCCTATGATACCCCTGTTGCCTTCCAAACCTCTTGTCCCAGTTTTCGCACCTCTTCTTTCCTCAGAGTGGTTACAGATGCCCTATACCACAGAGATTCAGACAGCCACATGCACATCACCTCAGGGATCCAGTACAAGGCCGGAAGGAGTGATTTCTGTTACTGTAGGCAGCTGTGTGCCAAACAGCCTTAGAACATCTCCTGGCTGTACAACTAGCCACAGAGCACATCTGTGGTGCTGCACAGCAATGTTTTCGTTCTTGCTGAAGAAGCTTGCACAGCACCTTGTCTTTTTTTATTTCTCATGCCACTCTGCCAGCAAGCAGGCTGCGGGTGCACAAGAATTTGGGATGGGGCACAGCCGCAACAGCAGACCCAACTGGCTTATTCCATTGTATATGATGCCATGATTAGCAAGAAAAGCTGGGGAAAAGGAGGAAGAAGGGGGCACATTAGGAGTTCCAGTGTTTGTCTTCCCAAATCCTTGATACACATATTGAAGCCCTGCTTTCCTGGGAATGCCTGGACACCTGCTTGCCAACAGGAAGCAGTGAAAGAATGCCTGACATTGCTCGTCATACCTGCACAGACTCTGCTTTACCTATTAAGCTGTCTGTATCCAGTGTGCTCATTTTTACCCTTTCAATTCTCTTCCCCATCCCTATGCGGGAAGTGAGCAGCTGGGTTGGGCTGAGTTGCCTACCGGGGTTAACCCATGACAGGGCCCAAAACATCCTGCAAGACACTGAGTGATTAAAAGCATCCATGTCTCCTGACTTTTCCATGTTTACACCCAGATACTGTGAAGAAAGGACCTTTGAGGAGTACAAGGGGGAGAACTCACCACCAAAACTCTCCATCAGTCTAGCAGAAGGAAATCTCTTTCCTGATCCCTAGGACAAGGACTGGTTTAGCCCCACGGCATGAGCAGCTCCATAGTTGAAAGGAACTTTACTATCAGGTCTGGAGCATGGCTGGTATCACCGAGTACTTCATTCTGCTTTCCACCCCAAAGATACCAGCTGAGTAGGCACTGAGACAGCCAGCACTTCTTTAGGGCCTCTGCAGGCAACATTATCACCAGCAAAAGCTTTTCTCTTCCCAATAAAAGTTACTGAGGGGAAGAAAGAAACTGGGGTTCAGAAGAGCAAGTCATACTCCACATACCCAGCAAGGAGGCGTTATCTGGCATCTTCATGGTGAGACCCATGCCAAATATGCTAGAAGCAGGGGAAAAAGAAAATACAAGTCAGTTAGCTGGTTAGAAGCCAGGGGACATCGAGAAGCAGCATGGCATGGAGAGGCTGGATGTGCTCCTCAGGTACCTGCTTTTCTTTTGAGCAGCGTGTTATCCCCTGCATACTCCCCCCACCAAGGTTCAAGCTGGCAGGCTGAGACAGCTCTAAGCACAAAGAAACCCAACAGCCACACCAGGACAAGAGAAACTATTGAGATATCATCAACAGAGGCTAAACCCAGAGAAATGTGGAAGAAGCAAGTGTGAGCTGCTGGTTAGCAGATAACTTTACTGCGATGGCCAAGAAAAACAAGAATCTTGGAAACATGGAATTGTGTCAAATAATGGGTTGGGATTCCAAGCACCTGGCACCTTTGGCTTAAGTCTTCCTATATTTTCAGACACAAAGATTCAAACCGTCATCCAAGAAGAAGGTCAAATCCTTGTCCAGAGGAAAAGCTCAGGTTTCAGGAGGAAGACGTGAGGAAGAAGGTCCTGATGGTCCACCTTTATCCATGGGAACAAGACTGGCCTAAAGCTTCCCACTCAAGGGCAGCTAAAGCAAAACCTTCTTGGGTCAGCACTACCAGGGCATGTGGTAGAGCAAGCACAGCATGGAAAGCACAATTGAAAGCCATCTGAACAGAGCCTGAAAGCAAGGTTGTGTCTACCGAAACAAAACCTAACTCATCCCTTTTGTTTCACTCCCACTCTCCCAGCAAGAGGAGCCAGCAGGGAAGAGAGATGAAAATCCTCCCACACCACGGGTTCCAACCGTCTCATCCACAGTGAACGGAGAGCGGCTTCTGCTCTCTCTGCAGAGGTCCTCTATGCTGGCCCAGCTGGACCCTTGATGGCACCACCCCCTCATCCAGACTACTCAGAGGACACTCACCTCTTGGTGGTGATCCCCACATATTGATAGACAGTGTGAGGATGTTTGAAGCCTTTCATCTTTCTCTCTGGCAGCTTCTTGAAGTAGTAAGTGGGCAGGCGAGAGTTGGCATAGGTCGTGGTATCACAGGTCACCAGCCCAGAGTACGTCATCATCATCCGGGCTGCCAAGTTCACCTTCTGGCCAATGACTGCCAGAGAGATGAAGAAAGAGCACACAGTGATGTACGTGTGCCACCAGCTCCACAGTGCCCTTCCATGCCAACAGCTGGCAAGTTACATCCGACACCCCCAGCCCTACAGTTCGTTAAGCAGATCCCAGGGTGACAACCAGCTATGGAGCCCAGTGTCCCACCCCAGACCAGGACTTGTGCTGCCTGGGCCATTCCTGGCTGGCTGCTGGGCAAGCACTCTCCCAGCCTCCCTTCCTCTTCCCAACAGCCCACGTCAGTTTCCCACACTGCACACATACGCTTGTACCTGTGTACTCGTGCCTCAGAGGGTGGCCAATGAGGCCACAGAACACCATCCCACTGGTAACAGACACAGACACTGTCCTGGGACACAGGGAAACAATATGGCTTCAGCAGCGCTACAGGTGCCTTCCTGCCCTCCCAGCTTCATCTCTTCCCGGATCTCCCCTCAGCACTAGCTTGGGCCACTGGCCATCCTGCCCTGTCCGCCTGGGGTTTGGGGATACACAGAGCTCAGGGTTTTAAAGGACCCAGGTGGCAAGGACAAGGAACATGGCTTACAGCACAGGCCAGAACTTTCGGACAATTCTCCTGAGACCACATTCCCTCAGCTGTGACCTGTGACCAGTGGGAAAAGAGGGAGGGAAAAAGGTGCCACAACGTCACTGCCTGTGATGACAGCAACGTGAGATCAGGTGTCTGGGCCCCATCACTCTTCACAGGCCAGTCACCCAGAAGAGGCTCTTTCTGGCACCAAGCTGCCTCTCACCTTCACCAGGGCTCATTCCAGCATGGTGGCTAGCAGGGCGTGCTTGCAGGCACTGTGCCTGGCTGCCCAGGGATAAGCTAAGGGGTTGCCTGGCACCTCTCAGGGCACTGTTTCCTTTCTGCCAAGGAAGGGAGGACAAGTGAAGGTAAGCTAGAAGCAACACTCTTCCTGTGCTTTACGCTGGCCCAGGCAGCATGCACTCTCTCAGCCCCACCACACTCTCACCCTATTTTTCCAATGATCTTGGAGCACGAGTTGAAGATCTGAAAAGCACTCTGCAAGGCATGAACGCTCTCTTCAGGCAGCTTTACTCCAGGGAGTCCAAACACACAGAGGAATGTGCAGCCCTGCCAAGGACAGGTGCAGCCCATCTTGCCACAGTTCCTAAGATGGGATCTTCCCCTCTCAGGCCGCGGGGAGACGATTCCACCCCACACTCACTTTGTCAAACAGGAAGACTTTGTTCACCTCGCCCTTGTGAGGACAGATGATATCCTGCATCATGGTGTTGACATTATTGAGGACACTGCGGAAAGATACTATGCCCTTTGTATCAAAATTCAGGTGGAGGAAGAGGACGGTGACTGGCCGTAGCTCACAGAGGAAGTCCGGCGGCACCCTCTCTTCAAGCTGGAAGACAAGAGCGTGACGGCTTCGCAAGCCTGCTCTCCCGGGGGCTGCCCACACCAAGTACAAAGGGAGAGCTGGTGTCCTGGCAATAGCAAATACTAGCGGAGGAAGAGGAGATCCTCCTCTTGGTGTAAATTGTCGGCAGGCAGCTCAGCCTTCAGCACGCACATACCAAATCAGAACAAAAATTAAATAAGTGAGAAGGGTTCTCCGGTACTACCCCATCCTGGAAGAGTTATGAACATGACTGGCGATACTTTGCAATGCTCTGGGGACTTTCAGTGGAATCTTCCCTTTATCCTGCCATCATGTCCACAGCACTTGCAGAGCCAAACCCACAGAGAAGACAGAAAGGCAGATATCTGCCCCACCACCCATCTCACTGAGGACAATTCATACAGTTGTGCAGCACCGTTACCCCTCGGCCCAGTTTCCCCACATTGTCATCTCAGGATGTATTTTCTTTGGTTTGTTTGGCCTCATGAAAAGTCCATCTCTGAATGCATCACTTCTCCTACCCTGCAAAAAAGCAGCCCCAGGAGCAATGGCCCAGCCATACCTTCCTGAGAACAGCTTCTGGTGTGTAACTAAGTATGTCCCACATATCAGTATCAGGGTTCAAGAAAAGAGCAGGCCTGACAGCATCTGCGGAAAGAAAACACACGTGGTTGCTGGGAGGGTGGGAGTACGAGCTGTTGGAAAGCGGGGGCTAGCACTGGCAACAAGGGAGATTGTCCTGCATTTGCTTGTTTTGCCACCTGCAGTATCCCCTGGAAGGATACGGCGGCAGCAGCAACCCCTCCAGTTGATGCACAAAAGGGCCAAAATCATGACTATTAACTGAAAGGGGAAAAGGGGGACGGTGGTTCACCCCTGACCCTTGCAGCAGTCATGTCCCATGTTTCCAAGTAAAACCAAAACAAAGTGAAGCTGGCGCTCACATTCGTTTCTCGTGAAGAAGAACTTCGGTGGAAGCTTGCCTAAAATATCTTGGCATTCCGATTGAGTCATCTGGTTCATGCTCATAACCTGAAGGGGAGTAGAGAAAAGCACTGACACTGGCCTCTTCCGGAGTCCCAGGGGACAAATTCTGTCCTCCATCGTCACTGCCCAGAAATGGGGAGAACAAGTCTACCTGGCTGAACAGGACAGCAGTGCTTCCTCAGAAACACTGCAGCTGAGCAGACATCTTCCGAGCATCCCCCAGCTGTCAACAGCTCCATAACCCACAGAGGACACTGGTGGTGGGGCCAAAATTCTTCCAGTGCCTCCTGACCCCTCAAAGCAATCAAGCCCAGCGCAGAGTTACTCTTAACATGGAAGGACAAGGGCATCAGCTGCTCTCCACTTGCACAGCTACAACTCTCTCCACATTCAGCTTTTCATCCGTCTGACACCTCGCTACTTCAGTTCCAGGTCCAGGTCCTCAGAATGGCTCTAGATGCTGTTCCATCCACCTACCTTCACAGCTGTTTTGCCCTCAATATGTCTGGTCCTGAGCCTGTGCTTCTCACACAGCTCCCAGCAGGAGACTGAGAGGACAATTTCATCTGCATTTGCAAGTTTTTCAGCCTCAGTGACCTCCTCCAGGGCCTTGCCAACGACACAGAGGTGCCGCCGCCTCTCATCTCCAAAACTCAGGAGGTGCATACTCCCTGCGGAGATCGCTGGGGAGAGAGAGAGGGAAAAGCAGAGCTCTACAACCCCCAGTATTTCAGCTGTTCAGAAGCCAGTCTGAACCCCAATGGGGAGATGGTCATTATGGAGTGGAAAGGCATCCCCCATCCTTCTCGAGGGGATACTGACACAGCTCCCTGAAATAGGTATCAAGAAACAGGCGAATCAAGTGGACAGTGACACTGTGTGGAAAGTGCTGGATGTCTTACCTGCCCCAGAAACCCAAAAAACCAAGCCCACCTGCTTTACATGGAGGCAGGTTGTAGCTGCCTGCTCATAAAAACTGCAGCCTGCAAAAGCCCTTCTTACGGCTTTAAGCAATGCAGCTCCCCTCCGCTATTTGTGAAAGGCAGGGGAGAATCCAGCAATGAAAAGGATGCAAAGCTGCCCCCCCCTGAAAAATGAAGGGTTAATTTCCTCCTGCAGGCATCTGGACGAAAGCCGATGCTCAAAGACCTCAGTATTCAACCTGACACCGGCTCTGCCTTTTTGAGCTTCATAGAATAATAGAATTATAAAATCACAGACCAGTGAGAGTTGGAAAGAACATTAGGATCACCTAGTTCCAATCCTTCTGCCATGAACAGGGACACCTTCCACTAAAACATGCCACCCAAGGCTCTGTCCAACCTGGCCTTGACCACCCCCAGGGATGGAGCATTCACAGCTTCCTTGGGAAACGCTTTAACCACCCTTACCACCCTCACAGTAAAGAACTTTTTCCTTATACCTAATCAGAACTTCCCCTGTTTAAGTTTGAACCCGTTACCCTTTGACTTATCACTACAGTTCCTGATGAAGAGTCCCTCCCCAGCATCCTTGTAGGCCCTGTTCAGATACTGGAAGGCTTCTATGAGGTCTCCGCATAGTCTTTTCTTCTCCAGGCTGAACAGCCCCAACTTTCTCAGCATGTCTTCATACAGGAGGTGCTCCAGTCCTCTGATCATCGTCGTGCCCTCCTCTGGACTTTCTCCAAAAGCTCCGTGTCATCCTTATGTTGAGGACACTAGAATCATATACAGTACTCCAAGTGAGGTCTCATGAGAGCAGAGTAGAGGGGCAGAATCACCTCCTTCGACCTGCTAGTCACGTTCCTTTTGATGCAGCCCAGGATACGGGTCATGTTAATTTAATCATCGAGCAACACTCCCAATTCCTTCTCCGCAGGGCTGCTCTGAATCTTTTATCTGCCAGCCTGTAGCTGTGCCTGGCATTGCTCTCACTCAGGTGTAGGACCTTGCACTTGTCATGGTTAAACTTCATCAGGTTGGCATCAGCACCTCACAAGCATTGCAAGGTCCCTCCGGATGGCATTCCTTCCCTCCAGCTTATCAACCAAACCACATAGCTTGGTGTCATCAGCAGACTTGCTGAGGGTACACTCAATCCCACTGTCTATGTCACCGACAAAGATGTTGAACAAGACCGGTCCCAACACTGATCCCTGTGGGACACCAATCATTACTAGTCTCCAGCTGGACATTTAGCCATTGACCACAACTCTGTGCGTGCGGCCATGCAGCCATTTCTTTATCCACCTAGTGGTCCACCTGTCAAGTTGATGTCTTTCCAACTCAGAGACAAGGATGTCATGCGGGACTGTGTCGAATGCTTTACACAAGTCCAGGTAGATGACATTAACTGCTCTGCCCCTGTCCATCAGTTCCGTAGCTCCATCAGAGAAGGCCACCAAATTGGTCTGGCAGGATTTCACTTCAGTGAAGCCATGCTGGCTGTCACCAAGCACCTTGTTGTTCTTCATGTGCCTTAGCATGCCTTCCAGGAGAATCCGCTCCAAGATTATGCCAGGAACAGACGTGAGACTGGCTGGTCTGTCATTCTCTAGGTCTTCCACTTTCCACTTCTTGAAAATGGGGGTTATATTCCCCTTTTTCCAGTCATCAGGAACTTCACCTGGCTGCCAAGATTTTTCAAATACGATGGACACTGGCTTCGCAACTTCGTTTGCCAGCTCTTTCAGAACCCACAGATGTATTGCGTCAGTTTCCATGGGCTTGTGCACATTCTGTTTCTTAAGATGATCTTGATCCTGGTCCTCTCCTACAGTGGGCCTAAGATCTTCATTCTCACTATCTCTGCATCTGCCTTCCAAGACTTGCATAGCGTGGTCAGAACATTTGCCAGTGACGTCCGAGGCAAAGACGTCATTAAGAGCCTCAGCCTTCTCCAAATCCAGGGTAGCCAGTTTTCCTAGTAGTTTCTGGAGAGGGCCCATGTTGCCCTAGTCTCTCTTTTTATTTGCTACATACCTGTAGAAGCTATTCCTGTTACCTTTCATATCCCTTGCCAGATTTAATTCTAACTGTGAACGCACATAATCCCAGTGGTCCTGGTCACCAACTACAGGTGATGCCTTAAAATGCTTGCAGGAGATACTCTCCTTTGACACTAGCCCCAGCAGTGATCCCCGCATTCCCTGCCAGTGTGAAGCACCCTGTCGCGTAGGAAAGTGCTGGAGATCTGCACTTGGGACAGCATTTGTACCTATCTTAAGATGGAATTTCTGACCCACACGCAGGTCACGCCTCCAGTACTTCTTCTGGATCTGCCAGCTACAGTGCACCACAAGGCTGATGGTCTTGGCCATCTCACTGGGACTTGTTCTCCACAGCACCAGCACAGCATCCCCTGGGGAAAGCAAGAGAAGGTCAAGGCTCTGCTGAGAACTCACTCTCCTTGACCTATGCTCCATGGCAGGGAGAGCAGGAACCAGATGATATGCTGAAAAAGATGGACTTGTGGGAAGGCATAGACCTGGATGACCTCTGGACTCACTGGGAGTCCTCATCTCGCAGCCTGGCAGCCTGACCTGTGATGTATCCAGGGCCCCCTTGTCCCTCACCAGCATTCCAACGAACACCTTTGGCTTCAGTAGGTCTCCTCTCAGTGCTGCCTCTGCCCCCACTCCCAGCACAGAGCCCTACAAGCTGAGGCAGAGGGAAGGGAACCACCACCCTTGCCCAAGCCAAACTGCAGGCCCAGGGTGGGAAGAGAAGCCTGGAGAAAGGGCACTGCAAAGGGGTATGAGAGTGGCCAGGAAGATGGCTCAAGGTGCTGCACAGAGCCTCTGGAGGAGGTCAGCAGAGCAAATGGCAGCTACAGTAGTCCTGTGCTGCAGATTCCTACCCATGGGCATCGTCATCATAAGTACATACCAGCAAACTTCAAGACGTCACCTCCAAGAGTCAGCATGTCTGTGGACAAAGGGAAGGAAAGGAAGTCATGTGGGCACCTTCTTCCATAAGCCACTGAGGAAGCCCCCGTGCTCAGAGCGGACCACCCAGGTGTTGGTATATTATGCGGCGCAGCTTAGGAATACACCATCTTGGCCTGTCTCCCAGGCTCTCAGGAGCTGCAGCCCTGGTACCTGCACACAAGGCACAGAGGCAGGGCCTCAAGCTGCCACCTCATTTCAGAATGGTGGAGACTGGAAGGGACCTCTGGGGTCTATCTGGTCCAAACCTGCTATCAAGCGGGACAGAGCCAGCCACCCAGGATGCTGGCTAGATAGCTTTGGAAGAGCCAAAGGAGGAAGATGTCACAAGCTCGCTGGGCAATCTGTCACCCCTCACAGCCAAAAAGTGTTCCCAACTTACAGAGGGAAACTCATGTGTTTCAATGCATGCTCGTGACATGGCCTCTGATCCTGACTATGGGCACCACTGGAAAAAGAGTGACTCTGTCCAATCTGCTCTCTCCCTTGAAGTTTTAGACACCTTACTATACCATTCCCTGGAGCCTTCTCTTCCCTAGGCTGAACAGGCACAGTTCTCCCAGCCTTTCAGCATAGGAGAGATGCCTTAGACACTTCATCTTCTTGCTTTTCTTTACAAATACTGCCAAAGAGGTGTCCGGAATGTGCTCATGATCAGCTCAGAAGGGTCAAGACATCCCTTGAGAAAATTGGCTTGGAAGGGTCTCTGTCTTCATCTCTCTTTCGCACACATGTCAGGGCCAGCATCTCCAGGTCACTTGTGTGCTGTCACTTACTTGATGCTCTCAGCCTGCTCTGGGCCCCCACGCACTATGGAGCTGGGTGTTCACATCAGAAGCACAAAGGTGGCTGCTGAGAAAGCAGGTGTCTCCTTGGCCACAGTGGGAAGCAGAAAGGACCTGCACTGGTCCTAACTCGCCTGAAGAGCTGGCTGCTCTCTGTTCCTCCAGGACATGGAAAGTCCCAGCCCTTCCAAGGAACCAGGACTAGGCTGCCCAGGATACCAGCCTCCCCCCTCCGTAAGCAGCCCTATGGCCTGCTGCCAGGCAGTCCTGCAGCATGGCTCTTACCCTCCAAAATGTCACACAGGTAGTGATTGAGGTCTTCTACCAACTCATCAGTGCCTCTCTCTAAACCACTCTTCCAGATATAGTCCTCTGACAAAGAAGTGAAACCTGTAACAGAGATGCCCAGAAATCAGTAAATGCCCTGGGGACCAAAGTACCTGTCAGCCAGTTCCACGTTGCCCAGCCAGGGGGCCCAGCCCAGCACCTTCCCATGCCCCAACTCAGTGTGGGTTGTGGCAGTGCTCGACCACCCATGATAGCCCATCCTCTTTGGGAATCCCACCCAGAATGCTGATCTCAGCATTCACCATGGCCACTCCCTATCAGCAGCAGGGACAGGGCTCCAAAGAGCGTGATGTGTCCCAGAATGACTCACGTCCCCCAGTGTCACGGTAGCTCCTCCCTGATCACCCTACCTGAAATATCCGCAAAGAGCAGCAGTCCATGGATTGTCTGAAAGCCAGTCCCGAGGTATTCCCTAGAAATAAGGCTGGGGAGAAAAGCTGCTTCTTTGTCCAGCTCTGAGCTGCAACATTTCCTCTCCCAGGGGGAAGGCACCATCTGCACCCTGTGGTGTCTGGGGTACATAGGGATCATCTGCTGTACCCAACTGGGAGAAGAAATATGACCCCATTGCTCCATGTGAGTTGCCTACATCTGGGTCAATTGTCCCTCTGCCCACAGGGTGGTCACAGTCACTGGCAGTAGGTCTTTGCTTCCCTGTCAGCTCTCCACACACATCACAATGAGCTGGCTAGTGACATTCGGTGTGGGTCACCACCTTTGGAACTGTTGCCCCATGGCCTAGGCTTTTTCCATGACGCTTGGCCACTGGCTGAATGTGGCCAGCACCACCCCATTGCTTGGGGACAGTGCCCAAGGGAGGCACACAGAGACCTGCTGCAGTACCTTGCACACATAGCTGTTTGTGAGCACTGCCCCTTCCCAGCAGCAGACTAGCTCTCCTCCATTTTCCCAGTAGTCTTGACCCCTTCTTGCTCCAGTGCTCCTTGCTGCTGCAGCAAAGGGAAGGGACAGTGCTCTCTGTTCTTGGAACAGGATGGGGAGAGAGACTTGAAACCCTTGCTGGGCTGTATCTGAAGAGCACCAGGCAGCATGCAGTCAGCTACCCAGAAGTCCAGCACAGACTTCAAACCTGTGGGCATGTTATCTGGCAATGAAGTAGTTAAGATTTTGTAAAGGACTATGTTACTGACAAACCCCAGTCAAGAAAAATCTCGTAACATCAATGAAGCTTTAAATGGGAGGAATTCTTTCATTACAGAGCAGGATGCACGGAGGATCTCTCCTCCCTATGTGCATGTCTAGGATCTAAATTTACAGATATTTATCCATGAGATTGTTACATATTCATACATTCCATTCTACATTCTTATTTTAATTGGTTATAACAAATATGTTTCGTATTCTAATGTCATGGTTTCAGCAGCAGCAGTCATTTTTCTGCCTCTTGGTAGCTGGTGCAGCGCTGTGTTTTTGATTTTGGGCCTGGGAACTGCGCTGATAACACCAGTGTTTTCAGTTACTGCTTGGTAATGTTTTGGTCTGACCAAGGACTTTCTGAGTTTCATGCTGTGCCAGGGAGGAGGGGAAGCCAGGAGGAAGCAGAGACAGGACACCTGACCCAAAATGACCAAAGAGGTTATTCCATACCACAGCACGTCATGCCCAGGATGTAAAGCAGAAAGCAGAGACCCGGAAGGGTGGGGGTGCACTGCGGGGTCGGGCTGGGTATGTGGTGGTGAGCAGTTGTATTCTCTTTCCTTGTATTTGCCTTGTCATTATTATTATTGGTGGTAGCAGTAGTGGTCTTGTGTTATACTACAGTGACTAAACTGTTCTTATCTCAACCTGTGGGAGTTGCATTCATTTTGAATCTCCTTTCCATCCCTCCATGAGCAGAGGGAAGAAAGAGGAGGAAGTGAGTGAGAGAGAGACTGCGTGAGTTAGAGAGGCTTAAACCACAACAGCTAATTACTACACATGCGCACAAGCTAGTTCTATAGCTCTAAATTGAGTCTGGGTATAACCTGAGTAGGGGGCTATTGAGTCAGAGGTCGTCATCTCCCCTTGCCGAAATTACCCTTCACCTACTTCGAGTTTTTTTCCTATTTTCTTGTCAAGCTAAACTAGTTACATAGTGTTTCTCCTTTATCCTGGAAGAATGCTGATTTGCTTATTGTGGGCATCCTTGAAGAGGGAACTAATATTGCAACATTCTAAACCACAAATCTTGTAGTTGCAGTTGATTCTGTTCCAGCTCCATGGTTACAACTATGTGCATGAAAGCTTGGGAATGTTGAGTTTACACTTGCAGGTAGCAAGAGAAAACGTTTCCTTACTGTCCTGGGTTCAGCAGTAGCAGTCATTTTTCTCCTCCTTAGTAGCTGGTGCAGTGCTGTGTTTTTGACTTTCGGGCTGGGAGCAGTGCTGATAACACCGATGTTTGCTGCTCAGTAATATTTAGTCTGACCAAGGACTTTCTGAGTCGCATGCTCTGTCAGAAAGGAGGGGAAGCCAGGAAGAAGCAGAGGCAGGACACCTGAGCCAAACTAACCAAAGAGGTATGCCATACCACAGCACGTCATGCCCACTATATAAACTGGGGGCAGTCACCCAGAAGGGCTAGATCACTGCTCAGTCAGACTGGGTGTAGGTCAGCGGGTGGTGAGTGGTTGTATTCTCTCCCCTTGTTGTTTCCCTTATCATTATTATTGGTGGTAGCAGCAGTGGTTTGTGTTATACCTTAGTTACTGGACTGTTCTTATCTCAGCCTGTGGGAGTTACATTCTTTCCATTCTCCTCCCCCATCCCTCCAGGAGTGGGGGGGAGAAGAAAGGGAGAGAGAGTGGCTGCATGGCTCTGAGTTACCGACTGGACTTAAACCACGAGACTTACAAGCTCACAGACCTTGAGGAGAGGTACAACACTGATATCTGAATCATCTTGGAAATAACAAGGGAAGAAAGTATGAAGGGGGAAGGAAAAACCCCGAATAAACACAAGTGCTGAACAATACAAATTGCTCACTGCCCAATGACCGATACCCAGACTGACCTGAGCAGCAATCTGGGCCTTCCGAGTGGTTCAGGTTGGACAGAGCCTTGGGTGGCATGGTTTAGCAGGAGGTGTCCCTGCCCACAGCAGGGGGGTTGGAACTAGATGATCTTAAGGTCCTTTCCAACCCTAACTACTCTATGATGCTATGATTCCCCCCCAGTTTATATACTGGGCATGACATGCTGTGGTATGGAATACCCATTTGGTCAGTTTGGGTCAGGTGTCCTGTCTCTGTTTCCTCCTGGCTTCCCCTCCGCCCTGGCAGAGCATGAGTCTGAGAAAGTCCTTGATCAGAGTAAACATTAGTTAGCAACAACTAAAAACACTGGTGTGTTATCAGCTCTTCCAGCATGTTCCACAGATGCATAATTTCAGAGGGTATACTACTTTTTTGCCCCCTCTCATACCCTAGATACTTATTGCAAGAAAGACTACAGCTACCCCATCTTTTGAACATCCAGACACAAGGATTCTCTCTCCTCCTTCCTTCTTTCTGTTAAAAAGAGCTGAGAACTTCAGGGACAGGTTTGCTCTTATGTTTTCAGGAGACTATTAACAACCTCTTTTGAAAGGTTTTAGGCACCCAATACACAAACAAACAAACCTACATAAAGCCCTAAATTCCCATGTTCAATGACTTATGAACAGCCTATCTGTTGCTCTCAGTCTGTTTTCCTTCCATCTCCTATTGCCTCTTTTTTAACAGAAACCAGACTTCCTGTTAGTTTCCATTTTGCTTGCAGTGACTAGCTGCATAGCTTGGCCAGCTTCAGCAATGTGCCGGGTGGAAGAACCCACCTCTAGCTGGCTTTCCATTGCTTTTCTCCTAGAAACTCACCAGTTTGGGTTATAATCTAAACTTTCTGAGTGGAGAGATGGAGCTAAGCATCACCCTCAGCCTTCCTGCGACTTTACAACCAGTTTTCAACACAGCCGTGTGCTCTAGCTCTGATCTGCCCAAATACCTGCAAATCTACCAAAACAGAAACAGGAGAGCTTGGTTTAAGGGTGCTGATGGAATTTTCGAGAGTAACTAAAAATGCCAGTGTGTTTTTAAAGGGTGTTCGACACGATCCAGGGCAGGAACTCCCACATGAAGATCATGAAGATCCATTGTCGGTGGTGGAAGTGGAGAACCTCCACTCCTCAGAGTGAGGGATGAGGGTTAACAGCATAAGGATGCCCCCCCCACCTTTGAGCTGATCAAAGAGAGGGCAACAGCCTTGTTTTAGTTTTACATTCTCTCCCCTTCTTATCTTCCTTATCGCAATTATTTGTAGTAGTAGTATTCCGTTGTACTTTATTAAACTGTTCTCATCGCAACCTGCAGGTTTCACATCATTCCCATTCTCCTCCCTTCGGGGGACAGAACGGCGGTGAGTGAGTGGCCCCGTGGTCCTTAGCTGCTGGCTGGGTTGAAACCATGACACATCTCCAGTGCAGACTTCCCTCCTGCCTCTCAAGGGGCTCCATGACATTGGCTCTACAACAAAGGCTCAAAATGTCAAAATTAACATTTATGAGGTAGAAGAAGGTAAATCCCATTGGTTGCAGGTTCTGCCCCTATGTTAACAGCTTTTTTTATCTCCCCATAAAATCTAGTCTTTAGGTGCCACTAGTTCATTTCCCCAGTTAATTCTTGAATCCTCATGAAAAATACTGTAGTATAGCTGGGATAACCCCAGGACAGGAGGAGAAGGTTTGCCTGTGCTACGTTTCCTGCATTGAGGGTCTGTCCTGCTACAGGTCTGATGCTGCCAGGCACAGGCAGGGGGAGGCAGGGTCAAGTGCCATACTCAGGCATGTTTCATAGGATTGACCAGGGAGAGTCATTCCTGCATGAGAGGCCTGGCTGGGACCTTGTTGAGAGCCACAGAATGGCTAGTGCATGCCCTTTGTACCTGGGGCGACCCTATTGGGATTGATTTTTGGGCATTTCTCTCTCCAACCTCAGCCAACACCAGCCAATGCTACTCATCTTCCCAGCTGGAACCCCACCAAGGTTGAGCTGGTTCAGTGCCAAAAGAACATCAGGACTCAAGAGCTGTTTAATGAAGAGGGGAGAAGGAGATGAACCCCAAGCAGCGGCTCTTACACAAAAAATAACCAACTTTGCAGCAATGCCTTGCACCATTTTCTGTTCTGCTCTGTCCCAGATCACCTAAATCAATCCAGTTTAGTCTCACTGCTTCTCAGGTTAAAAATTCCCCCCAAGACAAACTCTTCCAGCTTTCGGAGAGGGGAAATCTGGGAAATGACCCCTCCAGGACACATTCACACTGACCTAAGTGAGGTTAAAACCTTCTGCTGAAGCAATAAAGCACAGTCATATCACATGGTGCACTGATTGATTACTATTAAACCCACACAGACTTGGATACTTCCCTTCCTGCTTCTCCCAGATCACTTTGCAAGGATCTCAGTGGCACTCAACAACCAGACCATGCACATAAAACTGACAAATGATGTTCTTCATCAATATGGTGTCCTGGGTTCAGCAGTAGCAGTCATTTTCATCCTTAGTAGCCGGTGCAGTGCTGTGTTTTCGACTTTAGTCTGAGAACATTGCTGATAACAAACCGGTGTTTTTAGTTGTTGCTAAGACACCTCAGGCCATCAGGGCAGAGATGCAACATACAGAGTGGGCTCGTGATCAAGGGGTGGACTTAGCAATGGACACAATCGCCCAGGTTATTCACGAGTGTGGAACATGTGCTGCAATTAAGCAAGCTAAACAGTTAAAGCCTCTTTGGTATGGAGGACAGTGGCTGAAGTACAAATATGGGGAGGCCTGGCAGATTGATTATATCACACTCCCACCAACCCACCAAGGCAAGCGCCATGTGCTTACCACGGTGGAAGCCACCACCAGATGGCTGGAAATACACGCTGTGCCACACACCGCTGCCCGGGACATCATCCTGGGCCTTGAAAAACAGATTTTGTGGTGACACGGCACCCCAGAGAGAACTGAGTCAGACAATGGGACGCATTTCTGGAACAACTTTATAGACACTTGGGCCAAAGAGCATGGCATTGAGTGGGTATATCACATCCCCTACCATGCACCAGCCTCTGGGAAAACTGAACAGTACAATGGGCTATTAAAAACTACACTGAGAGCCAGTGGTACTTTCAGACATTGGGACATTTACTAAAAGCCACCTGGTTGGTCAACACCAGAGGATCTGCCCACAGGGTTGGTCCAGCCCAGTCAGAACTTTTACATACTGTAGGAGGGGACAACGTTCCTGTGGTGCACATAAAGAATTTGCTGGGGAAGATAGTTTGGGTTGTTCCTGCTTCAGGTAAAGGCAAGCGCACTTGTGGTATTGCTTTTGCTCAGGGACCTGGATATACTTGGTGGGTAATGCAGGAAGATGGTGAATTCCCATGTGTACCTCAAGGGGATTTGATTTTAGGAGAAAACAGCCAATGAACTCAATTGTATGCTGTTGCCTGGTATATAACACTTTTATAGCCCATCAGATGAGTGCCCATCTCCACCACTCTGGGCTTTGAAAAGAAGAAATGTCCTGTTATGATCATCAGTGGAGAACAAAGTCATGGGAAAAGCCAGCAGCAGCAGAACTGTCCTCACGTCACCATTGACTGACCCTGACTTCCCTCCGATCATCACCTCAAGAATGAACTTTGATGAAACTAGGTGAGCTCAGGGTAAGCAGGGAGAGGAAGAATAGTGAGGAATGAGCAAGCTGTTTTGGCTGCATGGTTCCGGGTTACAGGCTCAGCTTAAACCACAAAATATGGTTATTAAAGTGAAGGATGATAAAATGGCCTCATGCTCAAATTGGGATGGAGGAATGACCTAAACCAAAACTAAGTAATTTCCTTAAAAATCATAAACAAACTGGTGGAGTTGAAGGGGGAGAGGGCAAGGGGGAGACCCCAAAAGGTATGCAAATAGCTTGGATTTGATGCTAAAGGGGATCCTGCTGAGCCAAAAGACCCAATAATTTCTCCCTCTGAACATGGTTTCTCTGTGTTTTACTGGCTATTGGGAGGTAACAGCTCTATGGGGAAGCAATATTCACCCTTCCTGTGGGAAAAATGGAACTGGATCAATAACCAAGGTAAATGCAGCCTGCAAAACGCACAGGGAAGAGGCACGGCCAGTCATGCCGTGCTTGAAACTTCCCTGAAGCTGTATGTTCAGGTCAGCTCTTTCCTCTGCTTTGTCTTTCCCCCCAACCCAGGTTTCAAGCCCCTTCCCCAGTTACCCCCCAAAACCACCCCACACGCCGTCTCCCACTCAAACCTTCCCCTTCCACTGTTCCAGAGGTTCCCAAAACCTTTATTACACACACAACCCTTTCCACCGACTTCCACGTCCCCACACACTCAGGGAGAGACACACCCCCACACACACTGCAGCTCTGACCCTCTGCAGCCACCTACAGGGCTGTGATCAGCATTTTCGTTAGGGGAAACCCCTCTCCTTCGGAGCTAACGTAGACCTGCAGGCTTCTGGAAATCTAGGAGCAGCGTTTCTCTCAGGAAGCCCCCATCATCTCAACTCCTCTCTTGTCCGGGGCAGCCTTTCCGTTGTTTCCACCTTCTTTCAGCACCTCAGCCCTGAGGCAGCCCCTCAGACCGTTCCAGGGGTCGGAAATATCATCTCAGATTCAACTTTTCCTTTTTACATCTCGCTCAGGAGGCTCGTTGTCTTCACATTCCCCTCAAATTTTGCTATGACTGGAAATGAAATCACCTATAAGTGACCATAAAGCTGTCAGCGGGCATGGACCAGCACACTTCTGGCAACGAGACCGCCCTTCCTTTGGAGAGGCATCGCTCTCAATGCCTCGGAGCCCAAGGCTGGTATGAGCGTGGCTCTCTACCAGGATTCCTGAGCAGATGCAGAGGACAGGATGTGCCTGGGCTGGATACTGCACCGGGACTCCTACCCTCAGTCACTCATACGTGCTCCCACTGTGCCTGGCAAAGGAAGGTGGCTCTGTTAAGCTCCTCCAGGAGCTGAAACTGCAGCTTCGAGCACAGTGAGCACACAGCTTTTGCTCTTCATGTCACAGAATCATAGAATCCCAGACTGGTTTGTGTTGGACCTTAAAGCTCATCCAGCTCCAACCCCCTGCCATAGGCAGGGACACCTTCCACTAGACCAGGTTGCTCCAAGCCCCTTCCAACCTGGCCTTGAGCACTACCAGTGATGGGGCAGCCACAGCTTCTCTGCAAGAAAGGACCTCAGCTTGTGGCCAGGGGAAAAGCCATATCACCCAAAGCCTGGCTCAGCCGGTGACTTGTACAGGTGCTGCTGGGGCCAGCCAAGTGTCCAGTTGGAGTCTCACAGCCCTCGCACCTCAGCTCATCTGCAGCAGGGGCTTCAAGCTGCAAGTGGCTGGGGCTCCAGGCGAGGTTTAGTGCTCAAGGTGGTGGAGCTGGCCCCTTGCAGCAGGCTAAAGGTACCAAACAGCCTGCCTGTGCCCCTGACAGAGGCACAGTGCAGCCTAGGGACTGCGGGAGAGCACCTGTACAGGGCAGCACCAGAGCTCTTCCTGGAGCGGTGGCCAGGACCCCTGTGCAGGGCAGCCTCTGACATGCAGGGTTCCTCCTCCTGGTCAGAGTCTGCAGGGCTGCTGGGGAGGCCAGATTGGGGTAGGTAATCACCAGTCTGGAACTGGTGGAGCAAGAACTGTTGCCGGGGTCACTGCTGGAGCTGGAGCTGGCTGCAAAGCTGTCGTCGGGATGTGTTACTGTGTTAGGGTGCAGCAGCCTCCAGCCCTCCTCACTGCATCAGCACTCAATGATTCTGAGGACACCATTGACCAGCAGTGCTGTGTGTTCCCCAAGGACAGGCTGCAGCATCTGCACGAGTCTTCTGCTCTGGACCACAGATACTCAGGGCATGCAGGATGGTGGTCTCTGCAGCCTTTTCCTTCCACCACTGTGCCCCATGTATTGCCTGGAGCTGCTGGCACAGCCAAGGCAGCACAGGATTGAGATGTTCCTTTCTTTGGAATAGTTTTGCCCACACTGCAGGCAGGAGGCCACCCACAGCCTGTTGCTCTGCAGCCTCCTGCTCAGCTGTGGACAGTGTCCCCTGAAGAAAAGACAGCAGAGATGCCAGAGGCTAATGGGGGCTGGTTTTCGCCTGATGGCCAGGATCTCTTCCTTCCTGGCTGCTGGCATGTGGCAGCTTTCTGGCAGATACTGGCATGTACGTCAGGCAGTCACCTTCTTCAGTCGCAGAAAACGTTACGTTCTCTATGGGTCTCCTGCAGAGCAGGCACTCTGCTACCTGCTCTGCCAGCCACATGATGCAGCCTAGGCAGAATTGGTGGCCACAGGGTATCACCTTAGCAACACCACCTAGACCATCATGGCAGATGGGACATCTCCATATTATCTCTGTATTCATGGCAGTGTCCTGCAGCGGGTTGCAGGGAGCGAAGTGTGAGAACAACTGGAGCCCCATGGCTCCCTGCACGGCCCCTGGGGGACGCTGCCCCACACAGCTCACCTGCGCAAGCGCACCCTGTGGTGTCCGGCTACCCGAGCCAGGCAGGGCCAGGCAGACACTGGTGATGGCTGTGGTATGGGCACCGAGTGCTGCTGGCAGCAGCCCCAGAGCACCCACAGCAACAGGAGAAGCCTCACTGGACCCTCCAGACCTCGCAGTGTGCGCGGCAGGACTCCATGCACGAGCCAGGCTGGGCCTTGCCACACGTGATGTCATGACAGTGCACTGGGACCAGTACATTCCGCTTCAGCCGCCCTCCGCGGGGTCCTGTGGACCCCAAAGAGAAGGCCCCGGCCCCCAGGACTCTCCCAGCCCTGCAAGAGGCCGCCCGCCAGCAGCACCAGCAGCACTCCATTGACTCTGGAGTGAAGGAGATCAACAAATTCCTCTTTCACTGACACAGAGGCTGTGGGTGCTGCTGGGGTAGAATCAGAGGAAACCAACAACCCGAAGAACAACTGGAGTTTGTTTCATCAGGGTAGGGGGTAAAAAGACCTGTGTTTTAATGTAAAATTGAGTGTTCCTCTGGGGGGCAGGAGGAAAGGCAAGGTACAGCACACCAGGGATAGGAAGAGGAGGTAATATCAGTAGAACTGATGATACGAACACTAGTAATGGATCTTTCATGGACGTTTAAAATGAACGAAGAAACAACAAACCAAACCAAAAGCAACCACTCAGATACCACCTCCCCCCAAATCCCAGAAAAAAAACATGTACATGGTGTTCTTTCGGAAAGTGTTTTCAGACACATCCAGTCTGTTTTGGGGATGATCCTTTTGGTGAGGAGCAGGAAGCGATTACAAAAGGCAGTCCAAGAAGGAAGGAAAAAGTAAAACCTTTCAGACATCATAATTTTGTTTCTGATCGTTCTCTGAAGTCCCTAACACAGGATATTCCAAACACGGAGAAGGCTAGGGCATGCATACACTGGGAAAGCTGTAGTTTTGTGAGCTGTCTGTAGCAGACAGCAAGCACAGGAACTGAACAGGTTGGCACTGTTCAGAATGTGCTCTGGGCACTTGGCCCTGTGTTGGCTTGTATCGCTCGTAAGGGAGAGCTGATGCTTTCACATGGCCTTATGGTGGCTCTAGCAGATGTAGTTGCTCCTGTCACCCCAAAGTTACTTATTTCAGTGCTTCTCAAAAAAGTCATTAGAAATTACTCATTTTGAGGTGAACATGCAATATTGTTGGTAATCAGATGTTGAAACCTTACAGATATGCTGTATAAACCATTCCAAATTTCTTAGGCTTCTACTGCTTCTTGTGCTTCTATTTCTTCTGCTGCTTCTGTTTCTGCTTCTGCTTCTGCTGTTTCTTCTGCTGCTGCTTCTAATTCTACTGTGCTGCTGCTTTTAAAGCTGCTTTTCCTGTTTTTCTCCCACTTCTGCGACTTCTGCTTCTTTTACTTCTGCCCATTCTCCTTCTTCACCTCCTCCTTTTGCTCCTCCTCCCACAACCACCCCACATCCTGGAGCAGAAAGGGCCGGGATGCAAGACAACCCGAGAGCAAAGAGCCCTGCTGCCTTTCCCCTTCCCCATTTCCTTTTCCCTTCCCTTTCCCACTCCTCTCCCATTCTCTTGGGCAGTCCTACACAGGCATTGGACCGCTCCTTCACCCAGGAGTGGCCCCAGACCCAGACCTGCATTTCCCCTCCCCACATGCTCTCCTCATGACACCCCAGCAGTGGCATCCACAGTCTCCTGCAGGGCCAGGAGCTGAAATTCCCTCAGGAAGCCCCCTCACCACCAGTCCCAGCACTGGGTGCTCCCACAGCCTTCTGGAAACCTGGGAGGAGTGTTTCCCTCAAGAACGCACCTCACCCCAACTCCTCTCTCATCCTGAGACAGCCTTTCCTTTCTTCCCACCTTCTTTCTGCACCTCAGCCCTGGGGCAGCCCCTCAGACCATTCCAGGGGTCAGCAAAATCATCTCGGCTTCAACTTTTCCTTTTTACATCTCGCTTAGGAGGCTCATTGCCTTCACGTTCCCCTTGAGTTTTGCTCTAGCTGGAAACAAGACCACCCATAAGTGGCCATAAAGCTGTCAGCGGGCTTGGACCAGCATCCCTCTGGCAATGAGGCAGCCCTTTCTTTGGAGAGGCATCGCCCTTGATATTCCAGAGCCAGGGACTGATGTGAGCACAGCTGGTGGCAAGACATCGCCTGCACTGAACACACCCCACACGACAATTACATGTAGAGACAGTGCGTTGGATGGGTTCAAATGTGAACCGTGGATGTTTCTCAAGAGGCCATCACTGAAATTCTTTGACTATACTAAAAAAAAAAAACCCCACATCTCTTTCCTTCTTCAGCGTCTCCTATATCACTGGTGTTTGAAAGGCCATTTTTTCTCCCACCTTGGAATTTTAACATCACTGAGGGAGCCAAAATGGACCCGGAAGGAGGCATAGTGCTGACATTCATTCTTGTGCTTGCCTGCGGCTACACAAGGCTAACAGCTGCCAGCACTTCCCTTTGGCTTATTATTAAATTAATTAACATTAATTTCATGTTAATTTGGCATTGGCTTTAATAGGTTACTCACCAGCCCTTCAACAATCTGGGACTTCCATCCTGTTCATATATTGCATGCCACTGCAATTCAGAGGCAAGAGCATATGCATTTAAACACAAGAGATTATTAAAGAGAATAATGCTTAATGTTGTTTTTGTGTGAAAAGAGGCTTTACACAAACTACTCTGAAGATCTAGTTGACAGTGATAAATCTCTACTACTACAATTTATAGTGAACCAAGTGAGGATTGAATACTGGCTTAGCAAAGGGAAGGCCAACAGCAGTGCAAAGTAATTGATGTGAAAGTAGTGGTCTTGTGTTATACTTTAGTGACTAAACTGTTCTTTTCTCCACCTGTGGGAGTTGCATTCTTTCGATTCTTCTCCCCATCCCTCTGGAAGTTGGGGGGAAGACAGAGGGGGGAGTGAGTGAACAAAACTGCGTGAGTTATAAAGACTTAAACCAGGACAACTGCAGGCATCCAAACTGATATTTTCTAGGGCCAACAGTTAATTTATTCAGCTATTTCTGTGAAATCTCACACAATCCTGCATTTTTTCTATAAGGCAGTCAATTGTCAGCTGCAGCCTAAAAATATTTCAATGTGAAGGGACACATGAATATTTAATAGTTTGCATTTATTGTTTCTTACGGTACTGAAGATATTTGGAGAAGATCATCTTTCTTCAAATGTGAGATAGATGGGGGCAATGAACTATATAGTCATTTCCAAGCCAGCATCATAGCTCCTGCAGGCGGCTGATAGATAGAAGTCCACTGCTCTTTCTGTGTTGGCCTTCATGCGCGCTGCCAGGCAGGACAGCCTCCATCCAACAGAAGTGCCCTCCAGCTTGAAGAGGTGTTCCAGTAAAGAAAGACAGTGTCTCTGCCGCAGCAGCCAGGCGAGCTTCTTCCTCCTGCCAAGCAAGAGAAATTCCTAGGGCCAGAGGATTTTGCTGTACAGGCTAGAGCCTATGGGCTGGGTCAGACAGGGCCAGGGGGGAAAACGGACGGCAGACAAGACCGTTACACTTCCTTGGGGGAAAGAGAGCTGGTGGAGGTGCCAGAAGGGAAAGAGCCAAACTAGGACAACAGTGGGAAGGTGGCTGCTCAAGAGGGTGCTGGCCTGACAGCAGCAGGGAGGCCAAGCAAAGCTGGGAACCAGCAGGAAAAGGAGTATCAGCCTCTGAGCCTCCTCATTACCTCAGGTATCAATTCAGGCTGGGGGGTGAAGGGGTTGAGAGTACCCCTGAGGAGAAGGATTTGAAGTTACATGTTGATGAAAGATGTTGTATGACCCAGCAGTATGCACTTGCCGCCCAGAAGGCCAATTGCATCTTGGGCTGCATTCAAAGGAGGTCAGCAGGTCAAGGAAGCCCCTCTACCCTGCTCTGGTGAGTCTCCCCCCATAGCCCTGTGTCCAGCTCTGGAGTCCTCAGCACAGGAAAGACATGGACCTGTCGGAAAGGATCCCGAGAAAGGCCACAAAAATGATCAGAGGGATGAAGCACCTCTGCTATGACAAAAGGCTGAGACAGTTCGGGCTGTTCAGCCTGGAGAAGACTGCGGAGACATTATTGCAGCCTCTCAGTAATTAAAAGGTCCTATAAAAAAGATACGGAAAGACTTTTTAGCAGGGGCTATTGCAACAGGTTGAGGGGTGATGGTTTTAAACTAACAGAGGGAGATTCAGGCTGGATGTTACGAAAATATAATGAGAGTTGTAAAAGACTGACACAGTGTTTTACCACCCTCACAAGGAGGTGGTAGACGCACCATTCCTGGAGACATTCAATGCCAGGCTGGATGTGGTTCTGGGCAGCCTGATGCAGTCGAAGACGTTCCTGCTCATTGCAATGGGGTTGATCGAGATGACCTTTGAAGGTCCCAACCCAAACCATTCTGTGATTCTATAATTCTCACGCCTCAGTACCTCTTACTTCTCAATATCCTGGTCCTGACTCCAGACCCCGCCTCTTCAGTACAGCTCTCTGCTCCCAGCCAGCACCAACCCACTGCTGTAACTCGTGCTGGCAGACACATCCCTGGCTGCAAGCTGCTTTGATACCCTAACGCATACGCTGTTCCCAGGGCCTCACAAGGGAGGGAGGAGGTGAGGAACTCTGCCATTCCCTATTTTACTCGCACATCACTCTGTGCGGCCTCAAGCCTTGTCAGGTCTGTGCCCAGGTGCCTGGGACCAGGTAGGAAAGGAGTCTTTCTCCCCTGCAGTTTTGGTCCTGTTTCTTACCGGGCATTCTGTGGAAGGAAGTATGCTCCTCTGGCAACATAAGCAGCCCACGGCAGCTTTTCCATCTGACACCTCACAAATTCTTCAGCGCGGTTCTTGGGAAATGGCCTTCCAAGCATGCTCAAAGCCTTTCTGATCATTTTCTTTGCCAGCTCCATGCGTCCCAAACAATAGCAGACCTGCACAGGAAAAGGGAAACATCCCGATTTGGACTAGCTGCCCAAGAGACTGTAGGAGACTGTCAGTGCCCTGAGATGCCAGAGCTCTTCTATCCACTGCATCTGGGGAAGCATACAGCTCTATCACTCAGGAGATGCCTCCGGACCTCCCCTTTACCTCTCCTTTGAGGCTGAAGAATGTGGCATCTTCAAAGCAGCTTATCGCATTTGCTTTATTCTTCAGAGAGTTCCTCGGGATATCCGCTTCACTGAGCTTCCTGAGGGCCTTAGTGCAAACACATGGAGAGCAGGTGAGATTAGTGCAGAGCCCACGGCCACGCTTGTCATCCCGCATTACCTCTGGCATCTGTCTTAAGAGTGCTTGTTTCTTCCCCTGGTGATACCCTCACAAACAGTCATGGTTTTGATTGTGGGCCTCAGAGCACAGGCATCAACGATCCTTCAGGCCTCCTCTCTGCTAAAGCCCCTCATGCTAAAGGCACAGCACTCTGTGTCTCTTCCCATAGCAGAGGCAAACCAAAAGAAAAATTGAGGCTCAGAGTTCAACATCTTCCTTCCGAGGCCCCACGAAGGCATGCCCTAATGCAACGCAAACATGTCCTGCCCAGAGCCAGGCAGGACACACTTCAAGCAGGGCAACTCACCATGTAGTAGTTGGAGACATGCAGATAGGCAGCTGCAGACTCCAGAAGATAGTAAAAGGCTCTGGCAGCATTACCCAGGCTTGCGTAGTGGTGAACCAAAGGCACAAGCACTGACTCCACGATGCCTCTGCAGTCGCATGAGAGCGCATTGTTGTCCTCACTGTCAGTCACACTACTCAGGGGACAGTTCCCAGGGGAAGACCAGAGCAAAGAACAGAAAGCTGTCATCTAGAATGGTCTTCTTTCCCACAGAGACAACATCAAAAGCCCTTTGTGCAAAGCAGAGCAGGAGGCTACAGAGAGGTACGACTCATACAAGTCTTTTGGGAGCAGGGAGTAAGGGAGAAGCTGGGCTTTCTGTCACCTCCCACAAGCAAGCCACCTGAGCACTTATGGCTTCTTTTTCTCAATAGATTTTGCGGTACTACTCCGTTGGAACTGGAAAGCAATGGCTGCTTCAGTGTAGCATTGTTTTGACACTGAGCCATGGGCTTCCTTAAGCACTCTCATCTACAGTCATCTCCTCTCAGCTCCCACCCCAGAGAAAGCCTCTTCCCTAAGCTATAGTAGCAACTGACAGCCAAAAACCAGCATTTCCTTTGCCTCCTCTGCTCACCTTGAACTCACAGGCTTAAAAAGATTCAAAACTTTGTCTGCTCACCCAAAATCGTCTTCAACAAAAGCCTTCTGTTGCTGCTGCTGATCCTGCTGAGTATCTGTAATACCTGGAAAGGAAACCAGGGTCACCTCCCACATGTATCCTGGGATAAGAGTTGCTCTCCCTCTCCCGGTAAGTGTGCAAGGATACTTGCAAGGTGCTAACACACTAATGAAAGTCTACAGTGGGCACCCTCTACTGCTGGGCTCGTTTCTAGCAGATCTACGCCTACCCGATCCCCAGAACCCATATACGGTCTCCCGGAGGGCCCAGATTACACAGTATGGTGCACAGCATACCTGCAGTGGCATAAACCCTCTCCCTCTTCAGCTGCTTTCCAGCCAGCACCAAGGCCTTCCAGGTGTGTGAGTCATCCCCATCATCAAGGTCCTTACAGCTCCCTTTGTCCTGAGTGTTGGTGACAGCGAAACGGTGGAAGGCAATAAAGTCCCCTTGGCCACAGCTCTGACATTTGTGTGCATGCCGCTCCAGGAAGGCTGCACACTTGTAGTGCAAGGTGAGCCTTTGTTTCTGGATCCACAGCTCATAGGCAGCTTGCCGCAGCAGTGACTTCTGGAACATCAGCACACCAAATTGACACCCCACACTCTGCTTGCTGGGGAGGGAGGTCCCCATACCTGCAAGGCAGAGGACGTTTTTATGAGCCCTAGCTGTACCCAGACAGGGAGACAAAGTCATACCTCAGTGCACATCCTAGATAGTAAAGCAGTGCTCCTGCATGCCATGCGCTGCAGCATGGGGAGAAAGGGCTGATGCTAGCACAGCCTTGGGGATGCAGTTTTCAACTGCACTGACCCGGGCAAGAATTTTTCGATCTTGCTGCCCCAGGCTGAAGTTTCTCCCCACTGTTGGCAAGGCAGCCTTCACCCTCATGAGCAGGAAACCTGCGTCACAGGGGAACCAAAGCCCAAGAAAAGCTTGCTGAAGGCCCTGAGCCATTCTGGAGAGCATATTTTATCTGGATGCTGCAGGTGGCTGGGAGAGGTTGTCAGGGATTTCACTCTTACTCCCATGCCTGCTCGACGAGCAGTGATTGGATTCAGTGGAGCAGAGGCATTTGGAACAGATGGTGGGAACTTCCCTAGAATGCAAACCTAGTGTGCTTTCAGACTGACTTCTAAAAGCTTTGACAAACCCATCCCCAACATCCATGCCGGCCCTCACAGGGAGGGAGTAACACCATGCCCTTAGTACCCCATCCAAAACATCTCTGGGATCTCCTTGTCCACCCCACTGCTATCACTTACCAGTCTCTGACTGTGGAAAGGAAGGTGGCACCTTGCTAGGATCTTGGGCATCTTCTGGTTGCTCAATGCTCTCTATCCATTTGAGTATGTTGTCACTCACTAGGCTGTCCAACAAGACAGTCATCTTGTGCCTGATTCTAGTGGGAAGAATGTATAACAGCAGCTGGGTAGTGAACACCGGCCCGATGACGGCTGCAAACTTCAAAACAGCCTGTTCCAATGGCTCGATCTCGTCCAGCTCAGCCAGCGCAATCTCTGTCAAAGAGCAGACACACATCTCAGTCTTGCCTATTCCCCACGATGATGCTGGCGGCAACTGCAAATATTTGACAAATGAACAGGATAGGCTTTGGCCATACACTGGGCAATTCTGGGCAATCGTAACCCAGGGTAGGTGTCTGCACAATGGCCCTGCTCCTACTCAATTTGCAATTCACAGGGCCTGCGAAAAACTGAGAAACTTAACACACACTCCCCCACTGGGATCAGGGCAGGGTCCAGCAAGTATATGCATCCCTCAGTGTACCCTACCAAGCCTAGACTAGGTTTTTGCCAGCAGCACAAGCAGGGAGCTGACAACTTTCTCCACCTCAGAGGTGAGCTCAGAGTTCCCCAGAACGGTTGTCTCAATTAGGCCACACCTTACTATTTTTTCTTTGAGTTTTGTTCTTGGGTTTCTTTGGACAAAGCAACTTAACAACAGGAAGGTTGTTTCAAGTGTGATGTTTCTTCAAGGTTCATACAAATGCCTAGAGCTAGACAGGAGGGACACTCAACCGTCATTGACAGTTCTCCTAGCTACTGGGGAATTTCCGTGAAAATCCACAGGAAAAAGCAAAATAAACAAACAAGGGGGAAAATAACCAAGAAAAACCACAACAAAACAAAACCACTGTTAGCTGGGGAGCTCAAAAAGAAATTACAAGGTAGAAGCTAGGTTCAAAGGTGAGTCAGAGGCAAGGCAAATTTTTGTCCCAACAAAAGATTTGCTTCTGCGAGAAAAAGGGGTCATTTTAGTGTTGCACCAACAACTTTTCCTCTTCTACCTGCTGCTGGCAAGGAATCAGCAGGCTCAAGCAGCTCCACACACAGGAAGGAAAAATGACTGAAAAATGACACCACCCCAGGACTGTTGCTGGTTGGAGCGGAGCCAATTTCCCAGGACAGCCCCAAAGCTGAGAGGGTGACTGCAGCACAGCAATGCCCAGCTTTCTTCCAGCCCCTGCAGCACAGGCAAGAGCCAGCAGAGTGGCTCTCTGCCAGTCACCTTTCAAGTTAATCGGCAGCACAGTGTTGTCCAGGTTCACGCCTGGCTTTACGATGCATATCATGGCCTCAGAGCCTGTGCCAGGCCTTGAGCTTCTTGTGAGGGATGACTCCAGGACTGCAAAATCTAGGTGGAGCAAGACAGAAAGAATGAGGCAATTTGCAAAGTGACCTGCAGCCTGCAAATATTTCCGAGCTCACCTAAAATAGTCTAAGTCCCCCTTACACTGCACAGTGCAGGTGTACTGACCTGAAGGCGCTGAACATACCCTGTAAGCAGAGCAAAACGGTTTTCACTGCATGTTTCCTAGGACTGGCCCTAACCTCAAGCTGGAGTTTGTTCTCAGTTAAGCTAGCGTTTGGCCAACGTAAATTCCGTGCTCATGAGAATGTCTCAGGAACACAGGTGTTCAGAACCATTTCCCCAATGGTTTAGCCCCAAAACCTGATGCTCCTCCAAGCCACAGCTTGTGAGCCACTGCTTTGGCTGTCCTGAAAACAAGGCACACAGAACACTGTGTCTCTGCCAGGCCACGTTCTGCATGATCTGCTGCAAGATCTGACTCTGCCCTGATCCATGCGGCCACGAAAGGGGAAGTTTGTGCTGAAAAGAATGCAACACAGCAACTCAGTAGTCAGTGGCAAAGGTTCTTACTGCTCAGGTTCTCCCAGTTGTCCTGTTCTTTTTCACCCCATCTCTTGATGTGGAACAAGAGCATGTCATTGCAACGAAGGAAGTGCACCAGCTCCTCCAGGTAATATGGGATCCCCAAGCTTCTTTGGACCAGAAACCTGGGCGGGAGCAGATTCAGCAGTTATCAGCACAAGAAAAGTAGAATCATGGATTCATAGCATGGGTTGGTTTGGAAAGGACCTTAGATCAACTAGTTCCAACCCACTGGCATAGACAGTGACATCTCAGACTAGAGCATTTTGCCCAAGGCTCTATCCAAACTGGCCTTGAACACTCCCAGGGATGGAGCATTCACCATGTCTTTGGACATGTTCCACTTCCTCACCACCTGAAAAGGAAAAACATTTCAGGTGGGCAGCAAGCCGCTCAGGCATAGCAGGGGATCCAGCATCTTTGCCACAGCTAAACCTTATTTCTGAAAGGGATGTCTTCTTTCTGTCTTGTGGTTTTGGGCCTCCTGAACCTCCAGCCTTTGCTGAAGTCCCTGGGAAAAGACTTGCAGACAGTGCCCAAAGCACAGAGCAGCAAGCTGTCCCTTTCTTCTCTAGAGCCTAGGTGCTTTCTGGCAGCACGGCAGACCTCTGCTCCAGGGAATCTGCCACACAGCCTGGCCAATTAGACCAAGCCCTCTTCACACCCCAGATAGGCTTGGGCTTGTGAGCCTTCCTCACTTCCTCCTTGTGAAACAGGAAAAGGTTGGCAGCTCCTGCAATTGGTTTCCAGGGAGCTCCCCTGCTCCAACTTACCTCACTAAAGCCCTGGGGATGCTCACTACTCCAAGGTCCTGGCAGACCTTTTGCACCACAGCTGAGAGTTTCAGCTTCTCTAGATGACAGTAGGTGATTTTATCTGACATCTGGCTGTTTGCTGTCGCGTTGTGAAAGCTCTTGGTTCTTGCAAAGCCGGGACATAAGCTCACAACCATGGAGACAGGGATGCTCCAGAGCAGGGGTGCCATGATATTCCAGGAGGCATAGTCAATGAAATGGGCATTGTCGATGACAAATATGGCATTTCTATTAAGGGTCTGAAAAAAAAAATTTGTTCTGAGGGAATCCAGGGGATTTTCAAGTGTCTTACAGGGGAGGAGATTTAGCATCTGCCTCTTGAGAGGATGCTCTCAACTCACACCCCAACCAATTCCCTGCTTGGAAGCACCCCAGTTCCTAATTTCTTTTGAGACTTTCAGGTCACACATAACATCACCTGCCCTGCAGAAGGAGGGAGCTTGGTCAAGGAAATGCATAATTGTCTCTCCTCCAAGGAATGCTTTAAGTGAGGAATGTTACTAGTATGTTTGTGGGGCTATGGAGAAAACTTGCAGGTTTTCTCAGGCCCTAGAGAGCAATGACCAGGTCCTCCCACCCGCTCACACTGCTGTGCTGCAGAGCCCAGAGCAGCAGGGTTATTTTCCTCCTCTAACCCAGGAGGAGAAAAGGAGAAATATTCACCTTTTCTAGCACTTTTGCCCAAGTTGAGTGCAATTCCTCCTTCCTTTGCATTTCACGCATTTGGCGAATATTGCCTGAAACGGGAAACTAGACAGAAAAACAAAGTCATGGAGAAACATGCCTCCAAGGGTTGCTGCACCTACTCACCTAGCAATATGGCAGAGCAAACCCCCTCAGCCCTCTGCTTTGCCTCTGCATCTTCCCTCTCCCCAGCATGGGTGCAAGGGGCCACAGTGGGACTTCAGCTAGAGCCTAAAGCAGAGGCTCTGGCAGAGCTGCATCTTGGGGCTGGGCTGAAGAGCTGGTTCTCTGTTTCTCTTGCTGTTGTATCTTGGGCTGGCTGGAGCCAACCACTCACGCAGCAATGACCTCAGCACAAGGTCAGGCCCAGCCTCATCCCCGTGCTGCTTCCACGATGCTGAACAAGGCACCAGGCACTGCCAGATGCAGTACAGGGCATTAAGTCACCACATACAGGCAGCCTCCAGGGCCAGGAATAAGAAGCATGTGCCGTGACACCTGCGATCCCTCCCACTGAGCTAAGGCACTCCAGCAGCCTTAGTAGACTGCTGAAGACCCAGAAGGGCACAGGAGAAAGCCTTCTACAGGTTCGGAGAGGCCTCTCGCTCTCACCTTGACGAGGAAAATATCATTGAGAAGGCAGTACTTGCTCTCTTCAATTATCCCTTTGAGATTTGTCCGTAGCACGTACTCCCTGGCACTGCACGATTCACACTCCTGGAGGCCCAGCACCCTGGCCATCAGAATGCGCATGGCAGAGAAGGGCTGCCTCACGTTGACCTCTAGCAGTTCCATGCCAAATACCCTGCCATGCAAAAGCAAAAGGGACTGATATCCCCAACAGCCCAAGCCTTCTAAGACGAAAGAGCTGGAGTTGCCTTTAGGGGGAACTCTTCAGCCTCCTGCCTCAAAGTGGTACCCAGAGTTTCACTCTTTGTATGAGAAAGGGCACAAAGAGGCAGTTGCTGCCAAGCCACTGGGAGAGCCAGGTCCAGATCACTTCTGGTCTCTGCAACGCTCACCTATATCTCCCTACCTCCCTACTGCACAGGGAATTGGAGAGCTAATGATCATGGAGCAAGTGGAGTTTGCCTTTGGGCTCCAGCCCTTAGCAGTCTGCCTCTCAGGCCACAGAAAGGTTTTCTGGCCCAGTATTCCTTCTGGGAAACAGGCAAGGGACTAGGGCTTCTGTGACAGTCCCCCCTGCTATCTGTTGCACCTGGAATCCAATGAAAAGCACTGAGTTTCGGCTTTTTCCTTCTATTTGTGATGGAGGTAACACCACAGAGCAAGAAGCACCTCCAAAATCCCAAAGAGCCAGGGACAAGAACAGAGCACACAGGAGATAACTATAGAATGTCTCCATGATGCTTTTCAAGGAGGCTTCAGTCAAAGGCCAAGGCTCACTGGTCAAGGGGCTGGAGTGTTCCATGGCTGTCAGGGATGGGAAGAAGCAGTGTCCCAGAGCTAGAGTGCAAAACCCTGTACCTGCAGCCAGCACTCTGGCCTAACTGGGCCAAGTGATTAAGTAATTGGCTCTTCCCAGAGCCCCTCGTGCCCTCAAATGCCAGAATTTTTCTTTGTCCAGAACGCTTAAAGGCTTCCAAGCAGTTGACAAAGAGTTCAATCTCCTTCCGACCTGTGAAAAAACAATAAAATGAGCTGCTAGGGCATGCTAGAAAGCGAAGAGCCATCCCTTTTGCTGGCATCCTCTCCACTACCACATCTGGCAGCCTATGATACCCCTGTTGCCTTCCAAACCTCTTGTCCCAGTTTTCGCACCTCTTCTTTCCTCAGAGTGGTTACAGATGCCCTATACCACAGAGATTCAGACAGCCACATGCACATCACCTCAGGGATCCAGTACAAGGCCGGAAGGAGTGATTTCTGTTACTGTAGGCAGCTGTGTGCCAAACAGCCTTAGAACATCTCCTGGCTGTACAACTAGCCACAGAGCACATCTGTGGTGCTGCACAGCAATGTTTTCGTTCTTGCTGAAGAAGCTTGCACAGCACCTTGTCTTTTTTTATTTCTCATGCCACTCTGCCAGCAAGCAGGCTGCGGGTGCACAAGAATTTGGGATGGGGCACAGCCGCAACAGCAGACCCAACTGGCTTATTCCATTGTATATGATGCCATGATTAGCAAGAAAAGCTGGGGAAAAGGAGGAAGAAGGGGGCACATTAGGAGTTCCAGTGTTTGTCTTCCCAAATCCTTGATACACATATTGAAGCCCTGCTTTCCTGGGAATGCCTGGACACCTGCTTGCCAACAGGAAGCAGTGAAAGAATGCCTGACATTGCTCGTCATACCTGCACAGACTCTGCTTTACCTATTAAGCTGTCTGTATCCAGTGTGCTCATTTTTACCCTTTCAATTCTCTTCCCCATCCCTATGCGGGAAGTGAGCAGCTGGGTTGGGCTGAGTTGCCTACCGGGGTTAACCCATGACAGGGCCCAAAACATCCTGCAAGACACTGAGTGATTAAAAGCATCCATGTCTCCTGACTTTTCCATGTTTACACCCAGATACTGTGAAGAAAGGACCTTTGAGGAGTACAAGGGGGAGAACTCACCACCAAAACTCTCCATCAGTCTAGCAGAAGGAAATCTCTTTCCTGATCCCTAGGACAAGGACTGGTTTAGCCCCACGGCATGAGCAGCTCCATAGTTGAAAGGAACTTTACTATCAGGTCTGGAGCATGGCTGGTATCACCGAGTACTTCATTCTGCTTTCCACCCCAAAGATACCAGCTGAGTAGGCACTGAGACAGCCAGCACTTCTTTAGGGCCTCTGCAGGCAACATTATCACCAGCAAAAGCTTTTCTCTTCCCAATAAAAGTTACTGAGGGGAAGAAAGAAACTGGGGTTCAGAAGAGCAAGTCATACTCCACATACCCAGCAAGGAGGCGTTATCTGGCATCTTCATGGTGAGACCCATGCCAAATATGCTAGAAGCAGGGGAAAAAGAAAATACAAGTCAGTTAGCTGGTTAGAAGCCAGGGGACATCGAGAAGCAGCATGGCATGGAGAGGCTGGATGTGCTCCTCAGGTACCTGCTTTTCTTTTGAGCAGCGTGTTATCCCCTGCATACTCCCCCCACCAAGGTTCAAGCTGGCAGGCTGAGACAGCTCTAAGCACAAAGAAACCCAACAGCCACACCAGGACAAGAGAAACTATTGAGATTTCATCAACAGAGGCTAAACCCAGAGAAATGTGGAAGAAGCAAGTGTGAGCTGCTGGTTAGCAGATAACTTTACTGCGATGGCCAAGAAAAACAAGAATCTTGGAAACATGGAATTGTGTCAAATAATGGGTTGGGATTCCAAGCACCTGGCACCTTTGGCTTAAGTCTTCCTATATTTTCAGACACAGAGATTCAAACCGTCATCCAAGAAGGTGGTCAAATCCTTGTCCAGAGGAAAAGCTCAGGTTTCAGGAGGAAGACGTGAGGAAGAAGGTCCTGATGGTCCACCTTTATCCATGGGAACAAGACTGGCCTAAAGCTTCCCACTCAAGGGCAGCTAAAGCAAAACCTTCTTGGGTCAGCACTACCAGGGCATGTGGTAGAGCAAGCACAGCATGGAAAGCACAATTGAAAGCCATCTGAACAGAGCCTGAAAGCAAGGTTGTGTCTACCGAAACAAAACCTAACTCATCCCTTTTGTTTCACTCCCACTCTCCCAGCAAGAGGAGCCAGCAGGGAAGAGAGATGAAAATCCTCCCACACCACGGGTTCCAACCGTCTCATCCACAGTGAACGGAGAGCGGCTTCTGCTCTCTCTGCAGAGGTCCTCTATGCTGGCCCAGCTGGACCCTTGATGGCACCACCCCCTCATCCAGACTACTCAGAGGACACTCACCTCTTGGTGGTGATCCCCACATATTGATAGACAGTGTGAGGATGTTTGAAGCCTTTCATCTTTCTCTCTGGCAGCTTCTTGAAGTAGTAAGTGGGCAGGCGAGAGTTGGCATAGGTCGTGGTATCACAGGTCACCAGCCCAGAGTACGTCATCATCATCCGGGCTGCCAAGTTCACCTTCTGGCCAATGACTGCCAGAGAGATGAAGAAAGAGCACACAGTGATGTACGTGTGCCACCAGCTCCACAGTGCCCTTCCATGCCAACAGCTGGCAAGTTACATCCGACACCCCCAGCCCTACAGTTCGTTAAGCAGATCCCAGGGTGACAACCAGCTATGGAGCCCAGTGTCCCACCCCAGACCAGGACTTGTGCTGCCTGGGCCATTCCTGGCTGGCTGCTGGGCAAGCACTCTCCCAGCCTCCCTTCCTCTTCCCAACAGCCCACGTCAGTTTCCCACACTGCACACATACGCTTGTACCTGTGTACTCGTGCCTCAGAGGGTGGCCAATGAGGCCACAGAACACCATCCCACTGGTAACAGACACAGACACTGTCCTGGGACACAGGGAAACAATATGGCTTCAGCAGCGCTACAGGTGCCTTCCTGCCCTCCCAGCTTCATCTCTTCCCGGATCTCCCCTCAGCACTAGCTTGGGCCACTGGCCATCCTGCCCTGTCCGCCTGGGGTTTGGGGATACACAGAGCTCAGGGTTTTAAAGGACCCAGGTGGCAAGGACAAGGAACATGGCTTACAGCACAGGCCAGAACTTTCGGACAATTCTCCTGAGACCACATTCCCTCAGCTGTGACCTGTGACCAGTGGGAAAAGAGGGAGGGAAAAAGGTGCCACAACGTCACTGCCTGTGATGACAGCAACGTGAGATCAGGTGTCTGGGCCCCATCACTCTTCACGGGCCAGTCACCCAGAAGAGGCTCTTTCTGGCACCAAGCTGCCTCTCACCTTCACCAGGGCTCATTCCAGCATGGTGGCTAGCAGGGCGTGCTTGCAGGCACTGTGCCTGGCTGCCCAGGGATAAGCTAAGGGGTTGCCTGGCACCTCTCAGGGCACTGTTTCCTTTCTGCCAAGGAAGGGAGGACAAGTGAAGGTAAGCTAGAAGCAACACTCTTCCTGTGCTTTACGCTGGCCCAGGCAGCATGCACTCTCTCAGCCCCACCACACTCTCACCCTATTTTTCCAATGATCTTGGAGCACGAGTTGAAGATCTGAAAAGCACTCTGCAAGGCATGAACGCTCTCTTCAGGCAGCTTTACTCCAGGGAGTCCAAACACACAGAGGAATGTGCAGCCCTGCCAAGGACAGGTGCAGCCCATCTTGCCACAGTTCCTAAGATGGGATCTTCCCCTCTCAGGCCGCGGGGAGACGATTCCACCCCACACTCACTTTGTCAAACAGGAAGACTTTGTTCACCTCGCCCTTGTGAGGACAGATGATATCCTGCATCATGGTGTTGACATTATTGAGGACACTGCGGAAAGATACTATGCCCTTTGTATCAAAATTCAGGTGGAGGAAGAGGACGGTGACTGGCCGTAGCTCACAGAGGAAGTCCGGCGGCACCCTCTCTTCAAGCTGGAAGACAAGAGCGTGACGGCTTCGCAAGCCTGCTCTCCCGGGGGCTGCCCACACCAAGTACAAAGGGAGAGCTGGTGTCCTGGCAATAGCAAATACTAGCGGAGGAAGAGGAGATCCTCCTCTTGGTGTAAATTGTCGGCAGGCAGCTCAGCCTTCAGCACGCACATACCAAATCAGAACAAAAATTAAATAAGTGAGAAGGGTTCTCCGGTACTACCCCATCCTGGAAGAGTTATGAACATGACTGGCGATACTTTGCAATGCTCTGGGGACTTTCAGTGGAATCTTCCCTTTATCCTGCCATCATGTCCACAGCACTTGCAGAGCCAAACCCACAGAGAAGACAGAAAGGCAGATATCTGCCCCACCACCCATCTCACTGAGGACAATTCATACAGTTGTGCAGCACCGTTACCCCTCGGCCCAGTTTCCCCACATTGTCATCTCAGGATGTATTTTCTTTGGTTTGTTTGGCCTCATGAAAAGTCCATCTCTGAATGCATCACTTCTCCTACCCTGCAAAAAAGCAGCCCCAGGAGCAATGGCCCAGCCATACCTTCCTGAGAACAGCTTCTGGTGTGTAACTAAGTATGTCCCACATATCAGTATCAGGGTTCAAGAAAAGAGCAGGCCTGACAGCATCTGCGGAAAGAAAACACACGTGGTTGCTGGGAGGGTGGGAGTACGAGCTGTTGGAAAGCGGGGGCTAGCACTGGCAACAAGGGAGATTGTCCTGCATTTGCTTGTTTTGCCACCTGCAGTATCCCCTGGAAGGATACGGCGGCAGCAGCAACCCCTCCAGTTGATGCACAAAAGGGCCAAAATCATGACTATTAACTGAAAGGGGAAAAGGGGGACGGTGGTTCACCCCTGACCCTTGCAGCAGCCATGTCCCATGTTTCCAAGTAAAACCAAAACAAAGTGAAGCTGGCGCTCACATTCGTTTCTCGTGAAGAAGAACTTCGGTGGAAGCTTGCCTAAAATATCTTGGCATTCCGATTGAGTCATCTGGTTCATGCTCATAACCTGAAGGGGAGTAGAGAAAAGCACTGACACTGGCCTCTTCCGGAGTCCCAGGGGACAAATTCTGTCCTCCATCGTCACTGCCCAGAAATGGGGAGAACAAGTCTACCTGGCTGAACAGGACAGCAGTGCTTCCTCAGAAACACTGCAGCTGAGCAGACATCTTCCGAGCATCCCCCAGCTGTCAACAGCTCCATAACCCACAGAGGACACTGGTGGTGGGGCCAAAATTCTTCCAGTGCCTCCTGACCCCTCAAAGCAATCAAGCCCAGCGCAGAGTTACTCTTAACATGGAAGGACAAGGGCATCAGCTGCTCTCCACTTGCACAGCTACAACTCTCTCCACATTCAGCTTTTCATCCGTCTGACACCTCGCTACTTCAGTTCCAGGTCCAGGTCCTCAGAATGGCTCTAGATGCTGTTCCATCCACCTACCTTCACAGCTGTTTTGCCCTCAATATGTCTGGTCCTGAGCCTGTGCTTCTCACACAGCTCCCAGCAGGAGGCTGAGAGGACAATTTCATCTGCATTTGCAAGTTTTTCAGCCTCAGTGACCTCCTCCAGGGCCTTGCCAACGACACAGAGGTGCCGCCGCCTCTCATCTCCAAAACTCAGGAGGTGCATACTCCCTGCGGAGATCGCTGGGGAGAGAGAGAGGGAAAAGCAGAGCTCTACAACCCCCAGTATTTCAGCTGTTCAGAAGCCAGTCTGAACCCCAATGGGGAGATGGTCATTATGGAGTGGAAAGGCATCCCCCATCCTTCTCGAGGGGATACTGACACAGCTCCCTGAAATAGGTATCAAGAAACAGGCGAATCAAGTGGACAGTGACACTGTGTGGAAAGTGCTGGATGTCTTACCTGCCCCAGAAACCCAAAAAACCAAGCCCACCTGCTTTACATGGAGGCAGGTTGTAGCTGCCTGCTCATAAAAACTGCAGCCTGCAAAAGCCCTTCTTACGGCTTTAAGCAATGCAGCTCCCCTCCGCTATTTGTGAAAGGCAGGGGAGAATCCAGCAATGAAAAGGATGCAAAGCTGCCCCCCCCTGAAAAATGAAGGGTTAATTTCCTCCTGCAGGCATCTGGACGAAAGCCGATGCTCAAAGACCTCAGTATTCAACCTGACACCGGCTCTGCCTTTTTGAGCTTCATAGAATAATAGAATTATAAAATCACAGACCAGTGAGAGTTGGAAAGAACATTAGGATCACCTAGTTCCAATCCTTCTGCCATGAACAGGGACACCTTCCACTAAAACATGCCACCCAAGGCTCTGTCCAACCTGGCCTTGACCACCCCCAGGGATGGAGCATTCACAGCTTCCTTGGGAAACGCTTTAACCACCCTTACCATCCTCACAGTAAAGAACTTTTTCCTTATACCTAATCAGAACTTCCCCTGTTTAAGTTTGAACCCGTTACCCTTTGACTTATCACTACAGTTCCTGATGAAGAGTCCCTCCCCAGCATCCTTGTAGGCCCCGTTCAGATACTGGAAGGCTTCTATGAGGTCTCCGCATAGTCTTTTCTTCTCCAGGCTGAACAGCCCCAACTTTCTCAGCATGTCTTCATACAGGAGGTGCTCCAGTCCTCTGATCATCGTCGTGCCCTCCTCTGGACTTTCTCCAAAAGCTCCGTGTCATCCTTATGTTGAGGACACTAGAATCATATACAGTACTCCAAGTGAGGTCTCATGAGAGCAGAGTAGAGGGGCAGAATCACCTCCTTCGACCTGCTAGTCACGTTCCTTTTGATGCAGCCCAGGATACGGGTCATGTTAATTTAATCATCGAGCAACACTCCCAATTCCTTCTCCGCAGGGCTGCTCTGAATCTTTTATCTGCCAGCCTGTAGCTGTGCCTGGCATTGCTCTCACTCAGGTGTAGGACCTTGCACTTGTCATGGTTAAACTTCATCAGGTTGGCATCAGCACCTCACAAGCATTGCAAGGTCCCTCCGGATGGCATTCCTTCCCTCCAGCTTATCAACCAAACCACATAGCTTGGTGTCATCAGCAGACTTGCTGAGGGTACACTCAATCCCACTGTCTATGTCACCGACAAAGATGTTGAACAAGACCGGTCCCAACACTGATCCCTGTGGGACACCAATCATTACTAGTCTCCAGCTGGACATTTAGCCATTGACCACAACTCTGTGCGTGCGGCCATGCAGCCATTTCTTTATCCACCTAGTGGTCCACCTGTCAAGTTGATGTCTTTCCAACTCAGAGACAAGGATGTCATGCGGGACTGTGTCGAATGCTTTACACAAGTCCAGGTAGATGACATTAACTGCTCTGCCCCTGTCCATCAGTTCCGTAGCTCCATCAGAGAAGGCCACCAAATTGGTCTGGCAGGATTTCACTTCAGTGAAGCCATGCTGGCTGTCACCAAGCACCTTGTTGTTCTTCATGTGCCTTAGCATGCCTTCCAGGAGAATCCGCTCCAAGATTATGCCAGGAACAGACGTGAGACTGGCTGGTCTGTCATTCTCTAGGTCTTCCACTTTCCACTTCTTGAAAATGGGGGTTATATTCCCCTTTTTCCAGTCATCAGGAACTTCACCTGGCTGCCAAGATTTTTCAAATACGATGGACACTGGCTTCGCAACTTCGTTTGCCAGCTCTTTCAGAACCCACAGATGTATTGCGTCAGTTTCCATGGGCTTGTGCACATTCTGTTTCTTAAGATGATCTTGATCCTGGTCCTCTCCTACAGTGGGCCTAAGATCTTCATTCTCACTATCTCTGCATCTGCCTTCCAAGACTTGCATAGCGTGGTCAGAACATTTGCCAGTGACGTCCGAGGCAAAGACGTCATTAAGAGCCTCAGCCTTCTCCAAATCCAGGGTAGCCAGTTTTCCTAGTAGTTTCTGGAGAGGGCCCATGTTGCCCTAGTCTCTCTTTTTATTTGCTACATACCTGTAGAAGCTATTCCTGTTACCTTTCATATCCCTTGCCAGATTTAATTCTAACTGTGAACGCACATAATCCCAGTGGTCCTGGTCACCAACTACAGGTGATGCCTTAAAATGCTTGCAGGAGATACTCTCCTTTGACACTAGCCCCAGCAGTGATCCCCGCATTCCCTGCCAGTGTGAAGCACCCTGTCGCGTAGGAAAGTGCTGGAGATCTGCACTTGGGACAGCATTTGTACCTATCTTAAGATGGAATTTCTGACCCACACGCAGGTCACGCCTCCAGTACTTCTTCTGGATCTGCCAGCTACAGTGCACCACAAGGCTGATGGTCTTGGCCATCTCACTGGGACTTGTTCTCCACAGCACCAGCACAGCATCCCCTGGGGAAAGCAAGAGAAGGTCAAGGCTCTGCTGAGAACTCACTCTCCTTGACCTATGCTCCATGGCAGGGAGAGCAGGAACCAGATGATATGCTGAAAAAGATGGACTTGTGGGAAGGCATAGACCTGGATGACCTCTGGACTCACTGGGAGTCCTCATCTCGCAGCCTGGCAGCCTGACCTGTGATGTATCCAGGGCCCCCTTGTCCCTCACCAGCATTCCAACGAACACCTTTGGCTTCAGTAGGTCTCCTCTCAGTGCTGCCTCTGCCCCCACTCCCAGCACAGAGCCCTACAAGCTGAGGCAGAGGGAAGGGAACCACCACCCTTGCCCAAGCCAAACTGCAGGCCCAGGGTGGGAAGAGAAGCCTGGAGAAAGGGCACTGCAAAGGGGTATGAGAGTGGCCAGGAAGATGGCTCAAGGTGCTGCACAGAGCCTCTGGAGGAGGTCAGCAGAGCAAATGGCAGCTACAGTAGTCCTGTGCTGCAGATTCCTACCCATGGGCATCGTCATCATAAGTACATACCAGCAAACTTCAAGACGTCACCTCCAAGAGTCAGCATGTCTGTGGACAAAGGGAAGGAAAGGAAGTCATGTGGGCACCTTCTTCCATAAGCCACTGAGGAAGCCCCCGTGCTCAGAGCGGACCACCCAGGTGTTGGTATATTATGCGGCGCAGCTTAGGAATACACCATCTTGGCCTGTCTCCCAGGCTCTCAGGAGCTGCAGCCCTGGTACCTGCACACAAGGCACAGAGGCAGGGCCTCAAGCTGCCACCTCATTTCAGAATGGTGGAGACTGGAAGGGACCTCTGGGGTCTATCTGGTCCAAACCTGCTATCAAGCGGGACAGAGCCAGCCACCCAGGATGCTGGCTAGATAGCTTTGGAAGAGCCAAAGGAGGAAGATGTCACAAGCTCGCTGGGCAATCTGTCACCCCTCACAGCCAAAAAGTGTTCCCAACTTACAGAGGGAAACTCATGTGTTTCAATGCATGCTCGTGACATGGCCTCTGATCCTGACTATGGGCACCACTGGAAAAAGAGTGACTCTGTCCAATCTGCTCTCTCCCTTGAAGTTTTAGACACCTTACTATACCATTCCCTGGAGCCTTCTCTTCCCTAGGCTGAACAGGCACAGTTCTCCCAGCCTTTCAGCATAGGAGAGATGCCTTAGACACTTCATCTTCTTGCTTTTCTTTACAAATACTGCCAAAGAGGTGTCCGGAATGTGCTCATGATCAGCTCAGAAGGGTCAAGACATCCCTTGAGAAAATTGGCTTGGAAGGGTCTCTGTCTTCATCTCTCTTTCGCACACATGTCAGGGCCAGCATCTCCAGGTCACTTGTGTGCTGTCACTTACTTGATGCTCTCAGCCTGCTCTGGGCCCCCACGCACTATGGAGCTGGGTGTTCACATCAGAAGCACAAAGGTGGCTGCTGAGAAAGCAGGTGTCTCCTTGGCCACAGTGGGAAGCAGAAAGGACCTGCACTGGTCCTAACTCGCCTGAAGAGCTGGCTGCTCTCTGTTCCTCCAGGACATGGAAAGTCCCAGCCCTTCCAAGGAACCAGGACTAGGCTGCCCAGGATACCAGCCTCCCCCCTCCGTAAGCAGCCCTATGGCCTGCTGCCAGGCAGTCCTGCAGCATGGCTCTTACCCTCCAAAATGTCACACAGGTAGTGATTGAGGTCTTCTACCAACTCATCAGTGCCTCTCTCTAAACCACTCTTCCAGATATAGTCCTCTGACAAAGAAGTGAAACCTGTAACAGAGATGCCCAGAAATCAGTAAATGCCCTGGGGACCAAAGTACCTGTCAGCCAGTTCCACGTTGCCCAGCCAGGGGGCCCAGCCCAGCACCTTCCCATGCCCCAACTCAGTGTGGGTTGTGGCAGTGCTCGACCACCCATGATAGCCCATCCTCTTTGGGAATCCCACCCAGAATGCTGATCTCAGCATTCACCATGGCCACTCCCTATCAGCAGCAGGGACAGGGCTCCAAAGAGCGTGATGTGTCCCAGAATGACTCACGTCCCCCAGTGTCACGGTAGCTCCTCCCTGATCACCCTACCTGAAATATCCGCAAAGAGCAGCAGTCCATGGATTGTCTGAAAGCCAGTCCCGAGGTATTCCCTAGAAATAAGGCTGGGGAGAAAAGCTGCTTCTTTGTCCAGCTCTGAGCTGCAACATTTCCTCTCCCAGGGGGAAGGCACCATCTGCACCCTGTGGTGTCTGGGGTACATAGGGATCATCTGCTGTACCCAACTGGGAGAAGAAATATGACCCCATTGCTCCATGTGAGTTGCCTACATCTGGGTCAATTGTCCCTCTGCCCACAGGGTGGTCACAGTCACTGGCAGTAGGTCTTTGCTTCCCTGTCAGCTCTCCACACACATCACAATGAGCTGGCTAGTGACATTCGGTGTGGGTCACCACCTTTGGAACTGTTGCCCCATGGCCTAGGCTTTTTCCATGACGCTTGGCCACTGGCTGAATGTGGCCAGCACCACCCCATTGCTTGGGGACAGTGCCCAAGGGAGGCACACAGAGACCTGCTGCAGTACCTTGCACACATAGCTGTTTGTGAGCACTGCCCCTTCCCAGCAGCAGACTAGCTCTCCTCCATTTTCCCAGTAGTCTTGACCCCTTCTTGCTCCAGTGCTCCTTGCTGCTGCAGCAAAGGGAAGGGACAGTGCTCTCTGTTCTTGGAACAGGATGGGGAGAGAGACTTGAAACCCTTGCTGGGCTGTATCTGAAGAGCACCAGGCAGCATGCAGTCAGCTACCCAGAAGTCCAGCACAGACTTCAAACCTGTGGGCATGTTATCTGGCAATGAAGTAGTTAAGATTTTGTAAAGGACTATGTTACTGACAAACCCCAGTCAAGAAAAATCTCGTAACATCAATGAAGCTTTAAATGGGAGGAATTCTTTCATTACAGAGCAGGATGCACGGAGGATCTCTCCTCCCTATGTGCATGTCTAGGATCTAAATTTACAGATATTTATCCATGAGATTGTTACATATTCATACATTCCATTCTACATTCTTATTTTAATTGGTTATAACAAATATGTTTCGTATTCTAATGTCATGGTTTCAGCAGCAGCAGTCATTTTTCTGCCTCTTGGTAGCTGGTGCAGCGCTGTGTTTTTGATTTTGGGCCTGGGAACTGCGCTGATAACACCAGTGTTTTCAGTTACTGCTTGGTAATGTTTTGGTCTGACCAAGGACTTTCTGAGTTTCATGCTGTGCCAGGGAGGAGGGGAAGCCAGGAGGAAGCAGAGACAGGACACCTGACCCAAAATGACCAAAGAGGTTATTCCATACCACAGCACGTCATGCCCAGGATGTAAAGCAGAAAGCAGAGACCCGGAAGGGTGGGGGTGCACTGCGGGGTCGGGCTGGGTATGTGGTGGTGAGCAGTTGTATTCTCTTTCCTTGTATTTGCCTTGTCATTATTATTATTGGTGGTAGCAGTAGTGGTCTTGTGTTATACTACAGTGACTAAACTGTTCTTATCTCAACCTGTGGGAGTTGCATTCATTTTGAATCTCCTTTCCATCCCTCCATGAGCAGAGGGAAGAAAGAGGAGGAAGTGAGTGAGAGAGAGACTGCGTGAGTTAGAGAGGCTTAAACCACAACAGCTAATTACTACACATGCGCACAAGCTAGTTCTATAGCTCTAAATTGAGTCTGGGTATAACCTGAGTAGGGGGCTATTGAGTCAGAGGTCGTCATCTCCCCTTGCCGAAATTACCCTTCACCTACTTCGAGTTTTTTTCCTATTTTCTTGTCAAGCTAAACTAGTTACATAGTGTTTCTCCTTTATCCTGGAAGAATGCTGATTTGCTTATTGTGGGCATCCTTGAAGAGGGAACTAATATTGCAACATTCTAAACCACAAATCTTGTAGTTGCAGTTGATTCTGTTCCAGCTCCATGGTTACAACTATGTGCATGAAAGCTTGGGAATGTTGAGTTTACACTTGCAGGTAGCAAGAGAAAACGTTTCCTTACTGTCCTGGGTTCAGCAGTAGCAGTCATTTTTCTCCTCCTTAGTAGCTGGTGCAGTGCTGTGTTTTTGACTTTCGGGCTGGGAGCAGTGCTGATAACACCGATGTTTGCTGCTCAGTAATATTTAGTCTGACCAAGGACTTTCTGAGTCGCATGCTCTGTCAGAAAGGAGGGGAAGCCAGGAAGAAGCAGAGGCAGGACACCTGAGCCAAACTAACCAAAGAGGTATGCCATACCACAGCACGTCATGCCCACTATATAAACTGGGGGCAGTCACCCAGAAGGGCTAGATCACTGCTCAGTCAGACTGGGTGTAGGTCAGCGGGTGGTGAGTGGTTGTATTCTCTCCCCTTGTTGTTTCCCTTATCATTATTATTGGTGGTAGCAGCAGTGGTTTGTGTTATACCTTAGTTACTGGACTGTTCTTATCTCAGCCTGTGGGAGTTACATTCTTTCCATTCTCCTCCCCCATCCCTCCAGGAGTGGGGGGGAGAAGAAAGGGAGAGAGAGTGGCTGCATGGCTCTGAGTTACCGACTGGACTTAAACCACGAGACTTACAAGCTCACAGACCTTGAGGAGAGGTACAACACTGATATCTGAATCATCTTGGAAATAACAAGGGAAGAAAGTATGAAGGGGGAAGGAAAAACCCCGAATAAACACAAGTGCTGAACAATACAAATTGCTCACTGCCCAATGACCGATACCCAGACTGACCTGAGCAGCAATCTGGGCCTTCCGAGTGGTTCAGGTTGGACAGAGCCTTGGGTGGCATGGTTTAGCAGGAGGTGTCCCTGCCCACAGCAGGGGGGTTGGAACTAGATGATCTTAAGGTCCTTTCCAACCCTAACTACTCTATGATGCTATGATTCCCCCCCAGTTTATATACTGGGCATGACATGCTGTGGTATGGAATACCCATTTGGTCAGTTTGGGTCAGGTGTCCTGTCTCTGTTTCCTCCTGGCTTCCCCTCCGCCCTGGCAGAGCATGAGTCTGAGAAAGTCCTTGATCAGAGTAAACATTAGTTAGCAACAACTAAAAACACTGGTGTGTTATCAGCTCTTCCAGCATGTTCCACAGATGCATAATTTCAGAGGGTATACTACTTTTTTGCCCCCTCTCATACCCTAGATACTTATTGCAAGAAAGACTACAGCTACCCCATCTTTTGAACATCCAGACACAAGGATTCTCTCTCCTCCTTCCTTCTTTCTGTTAAAAAGAGCTGAGAACTTCAGGGACAGGTTTGCTCTTATGTTTTCAGGAGACTATTAACAACCTCTTTTGAAAGGTTTTAGGCACCCAATACACAAACAAACAAACCTACATAAAGCCCTAAATTCCCATGTTCAATGACTTATGAACAGCCTATCTGTTGCTCTCAGTCTGTTTTCCTTCCATCTCCTATTGCCTCTTTTTTAACAGAAACCAGACTTCCTGTTAGTTTCCATTTTGCTTGCAGTGACTAGCTGCATAGCTTGGCCAGCTTCAGCAATGTGCCGGGTGGAAGAACCCACCTCTAGCTGGCTTTCCATTGCTTTTCTCCTAGAAACTCACCAGTTTGGGTTATAATCTAAACTTTCTGAGTGGAGAGATGGAGCTAAGCATCACCCTCAGCCTTCCTGCGACTTTACAACCAGTTTTCAACACAGCCGTGTGCTCTAGCTCTGATCTGCCCAAATACCTGCAAATCTACCAAAACAGAAACAGGAGAGCTTGGTTTAAGGGTGCTGATGGAATTTTCGAGAGTAACTAAAAATGCCAGTGTGTTTTTAAAGGGTGTTCGACACGATCCAGGGCAGGAACTCCCACATGAAGATCATGAAGATCCATTGTCGGTGGTGGAAGTGGAGAACCTCCACTCCTCAGAGTGAGGGATGAGGGTTAACAGCATAAGGATGCCCCCCCCACCTTTGAGCTGATCAAAGAGAGGGCAACAGCCTTGTTTTAGTTTTACATTCTCTCCCCTTCTTATCTTCCTTATCGCAATTATTTGTAGTAGTAGTATTCCGTTGTACTTTATTAAACTGTTCTCATCGCAACCTGCAGGTTTCACATCATTCCCATTCTCCTCCCTTCGGGGGACAGAACGGCGGTGAGTGAGTGGCCCCGTGGTCCTTAGCTGCTGGCTGGGTTGAAACCATGACACATCTCCAGTGCAGACTTCCCTCCTGCCTCTCAAGGGGCTCCATGACATTGGCTCTACAACAAAGGCTCAAAATGTCAAAATTAACATTTATGAGGTAGAAGAAGGTAAATCCCATTGGTTGCAGGTTCTGCCCCTATGTTAACAGCTTTTTTTATCTCCCCATAAAATCTAGTCTTTAGGTGCCACTAGTTCATTTCCCCAGTTAATTCTTGAATCCTCATGAAAAATACTGTAGTATAGCTGGGATAACCCCAGGACAGGAGGAGAAGGTTTGCCTGTGCTACGTTTCCTGCATTGAGGGTCTGTCCTGCTACAGGTCTGATGCTGCCAGGCACAGGCAGGGGGAGGCAGGGTCAAGTGCCATACTCAGGCATGTTTCATAGGATTGACCAGGGAGAGTCATTCCTGCATGAGAGGCCTGGCTGGGACCTTGTTGAGAGCCACAGAATGGCTAGTGCATGCCCTTTGTACCTGGGGCGACCCTATTGGGATTGATTTTTGGGCATTTCTCTCTCCAACCTCAGCCAACACCAGCCAATGCTACTCATCTTCCCAGCTGGAACCCCACCAAGGTTGAGCTGGTTCAGTGCCAAAAGAACATCAGGACTCAAGAGCTGTTTAATGAAGAGGGGAGAAGGAGATGAACCCCAAGCAGCGGCTCTTACACAAAAAATAACCAACTTTGCAGCAATGCCTTGCACCATTTTCTGTTCTGCTCTGTCCCAGATCACCTAAATCAATCCAGTTTAGTCTCACTGCTTCTCAGGTTAAAAATTCCCCCCAAGACAAACTCTTCCAGCTTTCGGAGAGGGGAAATCTGGGAAATGACCCCTCCAGGACACATTCACACTGACCTAAGTGAGGTTAAAACCTTCTGCTGAAGCAATAAAGCACAGTCATATCACATGGTGCACTGATTGATTACTATTAAACCCACACAGACTTGGATACTTCCCTTCCTGCTTCTCCCAGATCACTTTGCAAGGATCTCAGTGGCACTCAACAACCAGACCATGCACATAAAACTGACAAATGATGTTCTTCATCAATATGGTGTCCTGGGTTCAGCAGTAGCAGTCATTTTCATCCTTAGTAGCCGGTGCAGTGCTGTGTTTTCGACTTTAGTCTGAGAACATTGCTGATAACAAACCGGTGTTTTTAGTTGTTGCTAAGACACCTCAGGCCATCAGGGCAGAGATGCAACATACAGAGTGGGCTCGTGATCAAGGGGTGGACTTAGCAATGGACACAATCGCCCAGGTTATTCACGAGTGTGGAACATGTGCTGCAATTAAGCAAGCTAAACAGTTAAAGCCTCTTTGGTATGGAGGACAGTGGCTGAAGTACAAATATGGGGAGGCCTGGCAGATTGATTATATCACACTCCCACCAACCCACCAAGGCAAGCGCCATGTGCTTACCACGGTGGAAGCCACCACCAGATGGCTGGAAATACACGCTGTGCCACACACCGCTGCCCGGGACATCATCCTGGGCCTTGAAAAACAGATTTTGTGGTGACACGGCACCCCAGAGAGAACTGAGTCAGACAATGGGACGCATTTCTGGAACAACTTTATAGACACTTGGGCCAAAGAGCATGGCATTGAGTGGGTATATCACATCCCCTACCATGCACCAGCCTCTGGGAAAACTGAACAGTACAATGGGCTATTAAAAACTACACTGAGAGCCAGTGGTACTTTCAGACATTGGGACATTTACTAAAAGCCACCTGGTTGGTCAACACCAGAGGATCTGCCCACAGGGTTGGTCCAGCCCAGTCAGAACTTTTACATACTGTAGAAGGGGACAACGTTCCTGTGGTGCACATAAAGAATTTGCTGGGGAAGATAGTTTGGGTTGTTCCTGCTTCAGGTAAAGGCAAGCGCACTTGTGGTATTGCTTTTGCTCAGGGACCTGGATATACTTGGTGGGTAATGCAGGAAGATGGTGAATTCCCATGTGTACCTCAAGGGGATTTGATTTTAGGAGAAAACAGCCAATGAACTCAATTGTATGCTGTTGCCTGGTATATAACACTTTTATAGCCCATCAGATGAGTGCCCATCTCCACCACTCTGGGCTTTGAAAAGAAGAAATGTCCTGTTATGATCATCAGTGGAGAACAAAGTCATGGGAAAAGCCAGCAGCAGCAGAACTGTCCTCACGTCACCATTGACTGACCCTGACTTCCCTCCGATCATCACCTCAAGAATGAACTTTGATGAAACTAGGTGAGCTCAGGGTAAGCAGGGAGAGGAAGAATAGTGAGGAATGAGCAAGCTGTTTTGGCTGCATGGTTCCGGGTTACAGGCTCAGCTTAAACCACAAAATATGGTTATTAAAGTGAAGGATGATAAAATGGCCTCATGCTCAAATTGGGATGGAGGAATGACCTAAACCAAAACTAAGTAATTTCCTTAAAAATCATAAACAAACTGGTGGAGTTGAAGGGGGAGAGGGCAAGGGGGAGACCCCAAAAGGTATGCAAATAGCTTGGATTTGATGCTAAAGGGGATCCTGCTGAGCCAAAAGACCCAATAATTTCTCCCTCTGAACATGGTTTCTCTGTGTTTTACTGGCTATTGGGAGGTAACAGCTCTATGGGGAAGCAATATTCACCCTTCCTGTGGGAAAAATGGAACTGGATCAATAACCAAGGTAAATGCAGCCTGCAAAACGCACAGGGAAGAGGCACGGCCAGTCATGCCGTGCTTGAAACTTCCCTGAAGCTGTATGTTCAGGTCAGCTCTTTCCTCTGCTTTGTCTTTCCCCCCAACCCAGGTTTCAAGCCCCTTCCCCAGTTACCCCCCAAAACCACCCCACACGCCGTCTCCCACTCAAACCTTCCCCTTCCACTGTTCCAGAGGTTCCCAAAACCTTTATTACACACACAACCCTTTCCACCGACTTCCACGTCCCCACACACTCAGGGAGAGACACACCCCCACACACACTGCAGCTCTGACCCTCTGCAGCCACCTACAGGGCTGTGATCAGCATTTTCGTTAGGGGAAACCCCTCTCCTTCGGAGCTAACGTAGACCTGCAGGCTTCTGGAAATCTAGGAGCAGCGTTTCTCTCAGGAAGCCCCCATCATCTCAACTCCTCTCTTGTCCGGGGCAGCCTTTCCGTTGTTTCCACCTTCTTTCAGCACCTCAGCCCTGAGGCAGCCCCTCAGACCGTTCCAGGGGTCGGAAATATCATCTCAGATTCAACTTTTCCTTTTTACATCTCGCTCAGGAGGCTCGTTGTCTTCACATTCCCCTCAAATTTTGCTATGACTGGAAATGAAATCACCTATAAGTGACCATAAAGCTGTCAGCGGGCATGGACCAGCACACTTCTGGCAACGAGACCGCCCTTCCTTTGGAGAGGCATCGCTCTCAATGCCTCGGAGCCCAAGGCTGGTATGAGCGTGGCTCTCTACCAGGATTCCTGAGCAGATGCAGAGGACAGGATGTGCCTGGGCTGGATACTGCACCGGGACTCCTACCCTCAGTCACTCATACGTGCTCCCACTGTGCCTGGCAAAGGAAGGTGGCTCTGTTAAGCTCCTCCAGGAGCTGAAACTGCAGCTTCGAGCACAGTGAGCACACAGCTTTTGCTCTTCATGTCACAGAATCATAGAATCCCAGACTGGTTTGTGTTGGACCTTAAAGCTCATCCAGCTCCAACCCCCTGCCATAGGCAGGGACACCTTCCACTAGACCAGGTTGCTCCAAGCCCCTTCCAACCTGGCCTTGAGCACTACCAGTGATGGGGCAGCCACAGCTTCTCTGCAAGAAAGGACCTCAGCTTGTGGCCAGGGGAAAAGCCATATCACCCAAAGCCTGGCTCAGCCGGTGACTTGTACAGGTGCTGCTGGGGCCAGCCAAGTGTCCAGTTGGAGTCTCACAGCCCTCGCACCTCAGCTCATCTGCAGCAGGGGCTTCAAGCTGCAAGTGGCTGGGGCTCCAGGCGAGGTTTAGTGCTCAAGGTGGTGGAGCTGGCCCCTTGCAGCAGGCTAAAGGTACCAAACAGCCTGCCTGTGCCCCTGACAGAGGCACAGTGCAGCCTAGGGACTGCGGGAGAGCACCTGTACAGGGCAGCACCAGAGCTCTTCCTGGAGCGGTGGCCAGGACCCCTGTGCAGGGCAGCCTCTGACATGCAGGGTTCCTCCTCCTGGTCAGAGTCTGCAGGGCTGCTGGGGAGGCCAGATTGGGGTAGGTAATCACCAGTCTGGAACTGGTGGAGCAAGAACTGTTGCCGGGGTCACTGCTGGAGCTGGAGCTGGCTGCAAAGCTGTCGTCGGGATGTGTTACTGTGTTAGGGTGCAGCAGCCTCCAGCCCTCCTCACTGCATCAGCACTCAATGATTCTGAGGACACCATTGACCAGCAGTGCTGTGTGTTCCCCAAGGACAGGCTGCAGCATCTGCACGAGTCTTCTGCTCTGGACCACAGATACTCAGGGCATGCAGGATGGTGGTCTCTGCAGCCTTTTCCTTCCACCACTGTGCCCCATGTATTGCCTGGAGCTGCTGGCACAGCCAAGGCAGCACAGGATTGAGATGTTCCTTTCTTTGGAATAGTTTTGCCCACACTGCAGGCAGGAGGCCACCCACAGCCTGTTGCTCTGCAGCCTCCTGCTCAGCTGTGGACAGTGTCCCCTGAAGAAAAGACAGCAGAGATGCCAGAGGCTAATGGGGGCTGGTTTTCGCCTGATGGCCAGGATCTCTTCCTTCCTGGCTGCTGGCATGTGGCAGCTTTCTGGCAGATACTGGCATGTACGTCAGGCAGTCACCTTCTTCAGTCGCAGAAAACGTTACGTTCTCTATGGGTCTCCTGCAGAGCAGGCACTCTGCTACCTGCTCTGCCAGCCACATGATGCAGCCTAGGCAGAATTGGTGGCCACAGGGTATCACCTTAGCAACACCACCTAGACCATCATGGCAGATGGGACATCTCCATATTATCTCTGTATTCATGGCAGTGTCCTGCAGCGGGTTGCAGGGAGCGAAGTGTGAGAACAACTGGAGCCCCATGGCTCCCTGCACGGCCCCTGGGGGACGCTGCCCCACACAGCTCACCTGCGCAAGCGCACCCTGTGGTGTCCGGCTACCCGAGCCAGGCAGGGCCAGGCAGACACTGGTGATGGCTGTGGTATGGGCACCGAGTGCTGCTGGCAGCAGCCCCAGAGCACCCACAGCAACAGGAGAAGCCTCACTGGACCCTCCAGACCTCGCAGTGTGCGCGGCAGGACTCCATGCACGAGCCAGGCTGGGCCTTGCCACACGTGATGTCATGACAGTGCACTGGGACCAGTACATTCCGCTTCAGCCGCCCTCCGCGGGGTCCTGTGGACCCCAAAGAGAAGGCCCCGGCCCCCAGGACTCTCCCAGCCCTGCAAGAGGCCGCCCGCCAGCAGCACCAGCAGCACTCCATTGACTCTGGAGTGAAGGAGATCAACAAATTCCTCTTTCACTGACACAGAGGCTGTGGGTGCTGCTGGGGTAGAATCAGAGGAAACCAACAACCCGAAGAACAACTGGAGTTTGTTTCATCAGGGTAGGGGGTAAAAAGACCTGTGTTTTAATGTAAAATTGAGTGTTCCTCTGGGGGGCAGGAGGAAAGGCAAGGTACAGCACACCAGGGATAGGAAGAGGAGGTAATATCAGTAGAACTGATGATACGAACACTAGTAATGGATCTTTCATGGACGTTTAAAATGAACGAAGAAACAACAAACCAAACCAAAAGCAACCACTCAGATACCACCTCCCCCCAAATCCCAGAAAAAAAACATGTACATGGTGTTCTTTCGGAAAGTGTTTTCAGACACATCCAGTCTGTTTTGGGGATGATCCTTTTGGTGAGGAGCAGGAAGCGATTACAAAAGGCAGTCCAAGAAGGAAGGAAAAAGTAAAACCTTTCAGACATCATAATTTTGTTTCTGATCGTTCTCTGAAGTCCCTAACACAGGATATTCCAAACACGGAGAAGGCTAGGGCATGCATACACTGGGAAAGCTGTAGTTTTGTGAGCTGTCTGTAGCAGACAGCAAGCACAGGAACTGAACAGGTTGGCACTGTTCAGAATGTGCTCTGGGCACTTGGCCCTGTGTTGGCTTGTATCGCTCGTAAGGGAGAGCTGATGCTTTCACATGGCCTTATGGTGGCTCTAGCAGATGTAGTTGCTCCTGTCACCCCAAAGTTACTTATTTCAGTGCTTCTCAAAAAAGTCATTAGAAATTACTCATTTTGAGGTGAACATGCAATATTGTTGGTAATCAGATGTTGAAACCTTACAGATATGCTGTATAAACCATTCCAAATTTCTTAGGCTTCTACTGCTTCTTGTGCTTCTATTTCTTCTGCTGCTTCTGTTTCTGCTTCTGCTTCTGCTGTTTCTTCTGCTGCTGCTTCTAATTCTACTGTGCTGCTGCTTTTAAAGCTGCTTTTCCTGTTTTTCTCCCACTTCTGCGACTTCTGCTTCTTTTACTTCTGCCCATTCTCCTTCTTCACCTCCTCCTTTTGCTCCTCCTCCCACAACCACCCCACATCCTGGAGCAGAAAGGGCCGGGATGCAAGACAACCCGAGAGCAAAGAGCCCTGCTGCCTTTCCCCTTCCCCATTTCCTTTTCCCTTCCCTTTCCCACTCCTCTCCCATTCTCTTGGGCAGTCCTACACAGGCATTGGACCGCTCCTTCACCCAGGAGTGGCCCCAGACCCAGACCTGCATTTCCCCTCCCCACATGCTCTCCTCATGACACCCCAGCAGTGGCATCCACAGTCTCCTGCAGGGCCAGGAGCTGAAATTCCCTCAGGAAGCCCCCTCACCACCAGTCCCAGCACTGGGTGCTCCCACAGCCTTCTGGAAACCTGGGAGGAGTGTTTCCCTCAAGAACGCACCTCACCCCAACTCCTCTCTCATCCTGAGACAGCCTTTCCTTTCTTCCCACCTTCTTTCTGCACCTCAGCCCTGGGGCAGCCCCTCAGACCATTCCAGGGGTCAGCAAAATCATCTCGGCTTCAACTTTTCCTTTTTACATCTCGCTTAGGAGGCTCATTGCCTTCACGTTCCCCTTGAGTTTTGCTCTAGCTGGAAACAAGACCACCCATAAGTGGCCATAAAGCTGTCAGCGGGCTTGGACCAGCATCCCTCTGGCAATGAGGCAGCCCTTTCTTTGGAGAGGCATCGCCCTTGATATTCCAGAGCCAGGGACTGATGTGAGCACAGCTGGTGGCAAGACATCGCCTGCACTGAACACACCCCACACGACAATTACATGTAGAGACAGTGCGTTGGATGGGTTCAAATGTGAACCGTGGATGTTTCTCAAGAGGCCATCACTGAAATTCTTTGACTATACTAAAAAAAAAAAACCCCACATCTCTTTCCTTCTTCAGCGTCTCCTATATCACTGGTGTTTGAAAGGCCATTTTTTCTCCCACCTTGGAATTTTAACATCACTGAGGGAGCCAAAATGGACCCGGAAGGAGGCATAGTGCTGACATTCATTCTTGTGCTTGCCTGCGGCTACACAAGGCTAACAGCTGCCAGCACTTCCCTTTGGCTTATTATTAAATTAATTAACATTAATTTCATGTTAATTTGGCATTGGCTTTAATAGGTTACTCACCAGCCCTTCAACAATCTGGGACTTCCATCCTGTTCATATATTGCATGCCACTGCAATTCAGAGGCAAGAGCATATGCATTTAAACACAAGAGATTATTAAAGAGAATAATGCTTAATGTTGTTTTTGTGTGAAAAGAGGCTTTACACAAACTACTCTGAAGATCTAGTTGACAGTGATAAATCTCTACTACTACAATTTATAGTGAACCAAGTGAGGATTGAATACTGGCTTAGCAAAGGGAAGGCCAACAGCAGTGCAAAGTAATTGATGTGAAAGTAGTGGTCTTGTGTTATACTTTAGTGACTAAACTGTTCTTTTCTCCACCTGTGGGAGTTGCATTCTTTCGATTCTTCTCCCCATCCCTCTGGAAGTTGGGGGGAAGACAGAGGGGGGAGTGAGTGAACAAAACTGCGTGAGTTATAAAGACTTAAACCAGGACAACTGCAGGCATCCAAACTGATATTTTCTAGGGCCAACAGTTAATTTATTCAGCTATTTCTGTGAAATCTCACACAATCCTGCATTTTTTCTATAAGGCAGTCAATTGTCAGCTGCAGCCTAAAAATATTTCAATGTGAAGGGACACATGAATATTTAATAGTTTGCATTTATTGTTTCTTACGGTACTGAAGATATTTGGAGAAGATCATCTTTCTTCAAATGTGAGATAGATGGGGGCAATGAACTATATAGTCATTTCCAAGCCAGCATCATAGCTCCTGCAGGCGGCTGATAGATAGAAGTCCACTGCTCTTTCTGTGTTGGCCTTCATGCGCGCTGCCAGGCAGGACAGCCTCCATCCAACAGAAGTGCCCTCCAGCTTGAAGAGGTGTTCCAGTAAAGAAAGACAGTGTCTCTGCCGCAGCAGCCAGGCGAGCTTCTTCCTCCTGCCAAGCAAGAGAAATTCCTAGGGCCAGAGGATTTTGCTGTACAGGCTAGAGCCTATGGGCTGGGTCAGACAGGGCCAGGGGGGAAAACGGACGGCAGACAAGACCGTTACACTTCCTTGGGGGAAAGAGAGCTGGTGGAGGTGCCAGAAGGGAAAGAGCCAAACTAGGACAACAGTGGGAAGGTGGCTGCTCAAGAGGGTGCTGGCCTGACAGCAGCAGGGAGGCCAAGCAAAGCTGGGAACCAGCAGGAAAAGGAGTATCAGCCTCTGAGCCTCCTCATTACCTCAGGTATCAATTCAGGCTGGGGGGTGAAGGGGTTGAGAGTACCCCTGAGGAGAAGGATTTGAAGTTACATGTTGATGAAAGATGTTGTATGACCCAGCAGTATGCACTTGCCGCCCAGAAGGCCAATTGCATCTTGGGCTGCATTCAAAGGAGGTCAGCAGGTCAAGGAAGCCCCTCTACCCTGCTCTGGTGAGTCTCCCCCCATAGCCCTGTGTCCAGCTCTGGAGTCCTCAGCACAGGAAAGACATGGACCTGTCGGAAAGGATCCCGAGAAAGGCCACAAAAATGATCAGAGGGATGAAGCACCTCTGCTATGACAAAAGGCTGAGACAGTTCGGGCTGTTCAGCCTGGAGAAGACTGCGGAGACATTATTGCAGCCTCTCAGTAATTAAAAGGTCCTATAAAAAAGATACGGAAAGACTTTTTAGCAGGGGCTATTGCAACAGGTTGAGGGGTGATGGTTTTAAACTAACAGAGGGAGATTCAGGCTGGATGTTACGAAAATATAATGAGAGTTGTAAAAGACTGACACAGTGTTTTACCACCCTCACAAGGAGGTGGTAGACGCACCATTCCTGGAGACATTCAATGCCAGGCTGGATGTGGTTCTGGGCAGCCTGATGCAGTCGAAGACGTTCCTGCTCATTGCAATGGGGTTGATCGAGATGACCTTTGAAGGTCCCAACCCAAACCATTCTGTGATTCTATAATTCTCACGCCTCAGTACCTCTTACTTCTCAATATCCTGGTCCTGACTCCAGACCCCGCCTCTTCAGTACAGCTCTCTGCTCCCAGCCAGCACCAACCCACTGCTGTAACTCGTGCTGGCAGACACATCCCTGGCTGCAAGCTGCTTTGATACCCTAACGCATACGCTGTTCCCAGGGCCTCACAAGGGAGGGAGGAGGTGAGGAACTCTGCCATTCCCTATTTTACTCGCACATCACTCTGTGCGGCCTCAAGCCTTGTCAGGTCTGTGCCCAGGTGCCTGGGACCAGGTAGGAAAGGAGTCTTTCTCCCCTGCAGTTTTGGTCCTGTTTCTTACCGGGCATTCTGTGGAAGGAAGTATGCTCCTCTGGCAACATAAGCAGCCCACGGCAGCTTTTCCATCTGACACCTCACAAATTCTTCAGCGCGGTTCTTGGGAAATGGCCTTCCAAGCATGCTCAAAGCCTTTCTGATCATTTTCTTTGCCAGCTCCATGCGTCCCAAACAATAGCAGACCTGCACAGGAAAAGGGAAACATCCCGATTTGGACTAGCTGCCCAAGAGACTGTAGGAGACTGTCAGTGCCCTGAGATGCCAGAGCTCTTCTATCCACTGCATCTGGGGAAGCATACAGCTCTATCACTCAGGAGATGCCTCCGGACCTCCCCTTTACCTCTCCTTTGAGGCTGAAGAATGTGGCATCTTCAAAGCAGCTTATCGCATTTGCTTTATTCTTCAGAGAGTTCCTCGGGATATCCGCTTCACTGAGCTTCCTGAGGGCCTTAGTGCAAACACATGGAGAGCAGGTGAGATTAGTGCAGAGCCCACGGCCACGCTTGTCATCCCGCATTACCTCTGGCATCTGTCTTAAGAGTGCTTGTTTCTTCCCCTGGTGATACCCTCACAAACAGTCATGGTTTTGATTGTGGGCCTCAGAGCACAGGCATCAACGATCCTTCAGGCCTCCTCTCTGCTAAAGCCCCTCATGCTAAAGGCACAGCACTCTGTGTCTCTTCCCATAGCAGAGGCAAACCAAAAGAAAAATTGAGGCTCAGAGTTCAACATCTTCCTTCCGAGGCCCCACGAAGGCATGCCCTAATGCAACGCAAACATGTCCTGCCCAGAGCCAGGCAGGACACACTTCAAGCAGGGCAACTCACCATGTAGTAGTTGGAGACATGCAGATAGGCAGCTGCAGACTCCAGAAGATAGTAAAAGGCTCTGGCAGCATTACCCAGGCTTGCGTAGTGGTGAACCAAAGGCACAAGCACTGACTCCACGATGCCTCTGCAGTCGCATGAGAGCGCATTGTTGTCCTCACTGTCAGTCACACTACTCAGGGGACAGTTCCCAGGGGAAGACCAGAGCAAAGAACAGAAAGCTGTCATCTAGAATGGTCTTCTTTCCCACAGAGACAACATCAAAAGCCCTTTGTGCAAAGCAGAGCAGGAGGCTACAGAGAGGTACGACTCATACAAGTCTTTTGGGAGCAGGGAGTAAGGGAGAAGCTGGGCTTTCTGTCACCTCCCACAAGCAAGCCACCTGAGCACTTATGGCTTCTTTTTCTCAATAGATTTTGCGGTACTACTCCGTTGGAACTGGAAAGCAATGGCTGCTTCAGTGTAGCATTGTTTTGACACTGAGCCATGGGCTTCCTTAAGCACTCTCATCTACAGTCATCTCCTCTCAGCTCCCACCCCAGAGAAAGCCTCTTCCCTAAGCTATAGTAGCAACTGACAGCCAAAAACCAGCATTTCCTTTGCCTCCTCTGCTCACCTTGAACTCACAGGCTTAAAAAGATTCAAAACTTTGTCTGCTCACCCAAAATCGTCTTCAACAAAAGCCTTCTGTTGCTGCTGCTGATCCTGCTGAGTATCTGTAATACCTGGAAAGGAAACCAGGGTCACCTCCCACATGTATCCTGGGATAAGAGTTGCTCTCCCTCTCCCGGTAAGTGTGCAAGGATACTTGCAAGGTGCTAACACACTAATGAAAGTCTACAGTGGGCACCCTCTACTGCTGGGCTCGTTTCTAGCAGATCTACGCCTACCCGATCCCCAGAACCCATATACGGTCTCCCGGAGGGCCCAGATTACACAGTATGGTGCACAGCATACCTGCAGTGGCATAAACCCTCTCCCTCTTCAGCTGCTTTCCAGCCAGCACCAAGGCCTTCCAGGTGTGTGAGTCATCCCCATCATCAAGGTCCTTACAGCTCCCTTTGTCCTGAGTGTTGGTGACAGCGAAACGGTGGAAGGCAATAAAGTCCCCTTGGCCACAGCTCTGACATTTGTGTGCATGCCGCTCCAGGAAGGCTGCACACTTGTAGTGCAAGGTGAGCCTTTGTTTCTGGATCCACAGCTCATAGGCAGCTTGCCGCAGCAGTGACTTCTGGAACATCAGCACACCAAATTGACACCCCACACTCTGCTTGCTGGGGAGGGAGGTCCCCATACCTGCAAGGCAGAGGACGTTTTTATGAGCCCTAGCTGTACCCAGACAGGGAGACAAAGTCATACCTCAGTGCACATCCTAGATAGTAAAGCAGTGCTCCTGCATGCCATGCGCTGCAGCATGGGGAGAAAGGGCTGATGCTAGCACAGCCTTGGGGATGCAGTTTTCAACTGCACTGACCCGGGCAAGAATTTTTCGATCTTGCTGCCCCAGGCTGAAGTTTCTCCCCACTGTTGGCAAGGCAGCCTTCACCCTCATGAGCAGGAAACCTGCGTCACAGGGGAACCAAAGCCCAAGAAAAGCTTGCTGAAGGCCCTGAGCCATTCTGGAGAGCATATTTTATCTGGATGCTGCAGGTGGCTGGGAGAGGTTGTCAGGGATTTCACTCTTACTCCCATGCCTGCTCGACGAGCAGTGATTGGATTCAGTGGAGCAGAGGCATTTGGAACAGATGGTGGGAACTTCCCTAGAATGCAAACCTAGTGTGCTTTCAGACTGACTTCTAAAAGCTTTGACAAACCCATCCCCAACATCCATGCCGGCCCTCACAGGGAGGGAGTAACACCATGCCCTTAGTACCCCATCCAAAACATCTCTGGGATCTCCTTGTCCACCCCACTGCTATCACTTACCAGTCTCTGACTGTGGAAAGGAAGGTGGCACCTTGCTAGGATCTTGGGCATCTTCTGGTTGCTCAATGCTCTCTATCCATTTGAGTATGTTGTCACTCACTAGGCTGTCCAACAAGACAGTCATCTTGTGCCTGATTCTAGTGGGAAGAATGTATAACAGCAGCTGGGTAGTGAACACCGGCCCGATGACGGCTGCAAACTTCAAAACAGCCTGTTCCAATGGCTCGATCTCGTCCAGCTCAGCCAGCGCAATCTCTGTCAAAGAGCAGACACACATCTCAGTCTTGCCTATTCCCCACGATGATGCTGGCGGCAACTGCAAATATTTGACAAATGAACAGGATAGGCTTTGGCCATACACTGGGCAATTCTGGGCAATCGTAACCCAGGGTAGGTGTCTGCACAATGGCCCTGCTCCTACTCAATTTGCAATTCACAGGGCCTGCGAAAAACTGAGAAACTTAACACACACTCCCCCACTGGGATCAGGGCAGGGTCCAGCAAGTATATGCATCCCTCAGTGTACCCTACCAAGCCTAGACTAGGTTTTTGCCAGCAGCACAAGCAGGGAGCTGACAACTTTCTCCACCTCAGAGGTGAGCTCAGAGTTCCCCAGAACGGTTGTCTCAATTAGGCCACACCTTACTATTTTTTCTTTGAGTTTTGTTCTTGGGTTTCTTTGGACAAAGCAACTTAACAACAGGAAGGTTGTTTCAAGTGTGATGTTTCTTCAAGGTTCATACAAATGCCTAGAGCTAGACAGGAGGGACACTCAACCGTCATTGACAGTTCTCCTAGCTACTGGGGAATTTCCGTGAAAATCCACAGGAAAAAGCAAAATAAACAAACAAGGGGGAAAATAACCAAGAAAAACCACAACAAAACAAAACCACTGTTAGCTGGGGAGCTCAAAAAGAAATTACAAGGTAGAAGCTAGGTTCAAAGGTGAGTCAGAGGCAAGGCAAATTTTTGTCCCAACAAAAGATTTGCTTCTGCGAGAAAAAGGGGTCATTTTAGTGTTGCACCAACAACTTTTCCTCTTCTACCTGCTGCTGGCAAGGAATCAGCAGGCTCAAGCAGCTCCACACACAGGAAGGAAAAATGACTGAAAAATGACACCACCCCAGGACTGTTGCTGGTTGGAGCGGAGCCAATTTCCCAGGACAGCCCCAAAGCTGAGAGGGTGACTGCAGCACAGCAATGCCCAGCTTTCTTCCAGCCCCTGCAGCACAGGCAAGAGCCAGCAGAGTGGCTCTCTGCCAGTCACCTTTCAAGTTAATCGGCAGCACAGTGTTGTCCAGGTTCACGCCTGGCTTTACGATGCATATCATGGCCTCAGAGCCTGTGCCAGGCCTTGAGCTTCTTGTGAGGGATGACTCCAGGACTGCAAAATCTAGGTGGAGCAAGACAGAAAGAATGAGGCAATTTGCAAAGTGACCTGCAGCCTGCAAATATTTCCGAGCTCACCTAAAATAGTCTAAGTCCCCCTTACACTGCACAGTGCAGGTGTACTGACCTGAAGGCGCTGAACATACCCTGTAAGCAGAGCAAAACGGTTTTCACTGCATGTTTCCTAGGACTGGCCCTAACCTCAAGCTGGAGTTTGTTCTCAGTTAAGCTAGCGTTTGGCCAACGTAAATTCCGTGCTCATGAGAATGTCTCAGGAACACAGGTGTTCAGAACCATTTCCCCAATGGTTTAGCCCCAAAACCTGATGCTCCTCCAAGCCACAGCTTGTGAGCCACTGCTTTGGCTGTCCTGAAAACAAGGCACACAGAACACTGTGTCTCTGCCAGGCCACGTTCTGCATGATCTGCTGCAAGATCTGACTCTGCCCTGATCCATGCGGCCACGAAAGGGGAAGTTTGTGCTGAAAAGAATGCAACACAGCAACTCAGTAGTCAGTGGCAAAGGTTCTTACTGCTCAGGTTCTCCCAGTTGTCCTGTTCTTTTTCACCCCATCTCTTGATGTGGAACAAGAGCATGTCATTGCAACGAAGGAAGTGCACCAGCTCCTCCAGGTAATATGGGATCCCCAAGCTTCTTTGGACCAGAAACCTGGGCGGGAGCAGATTCAGCAGTTATCAGCACAAGAAAAGTAGAATCATGGATTCATAGCATGGGTTGGTTTGGAAAGGACCTTAGATCAACTAGTTCCAACCCACTGGCATAGACAGTGACATCTCAGACTAGAGCATTTTGCCCAAGGCTCTATCCAAACTGGCCTTGAACACTCCCAGGGATGGAGCATTCACCATGTCTTTGGACATGTTCCACTTCCTCACCACCTGAAAAGGAAAAACATTTCAGGTGGGCAGCAAGCCGCTCAGGCATAGCAGGGGATCCAGCATCTTTGCCACAGCTAAACCTTATTTCTGAAAGGGATGTCTTCTTTCTGTCTTGTGGTTTTGGGCCTCCTGAACCTCCAGCCTTTGCTGAAGTCCCTGGGAAAAGACTTGCAGACAGTGCCCAAAGCACAGAGCAGCAAGCTGTCCCTTTCTTCTCTAGAGCCTAGGTGCTTTCTGGCAGCACGGCAGACCTCTGCTCCAGGGAATCTGCCACACAGCCTGGCCAATTAGACCAAGCCCTCTTCACACCCCAGATAGGCTTGGGCTTGTGAGCCTTCCTCACTTCCTCCTTGTGAAACAGGAAAAGGTTGGCAGCTCCTGCAATTGGTTTCCAGGGAGCTCCCCTGCTCCAACTTACCTCACTAAAGCCCTGGGGATGCTCACTACTCCAAGGTCCTGGCAGACCTTTTGCACCACAGCTGAGAGTTTCAGCTTCTCTAGATGACAGTAGGTGATTTTATCTGACATCTGGCTGTTTGCTGTCGCGTTGTGAAAGCTCTTGGTTCTTGCAAAGCCGGGACATAAGCTCACAACCATGGAGACAGGGATGCTCCAGAGCAGGGGTGCCATGATATTCCAGGAGGCATAGTCAATGAAATGGGCATTGTCGATGACAAATATGGCATTTCTATTAAGGGTCTGAAAAAAAAAATTTGTTCTGAGGGAATCCAGGGGATTTTCAAGTGTCTTACAGGGGAGGAGATTTAGCATCTGCCTCTTGAGAGGATGCTCTCAACTCACACCCCAACCAATTCCCTGCTTGGAAGCACCCCAGTTCCTAATTTCTTTTGAGACTTTCAGGTCACACATAACATCACCTGCCCTGCAGAAGGAGGGAGCTTGGTCAAGGAAATGCATAATTGTCTCTCCTCCAAGGAATGCTTTAAGTGAGGAATGTTACTAGTATGTTTGTGGGGCTATGGAGAAAACTTGCAGGTTTTCTCAGGCCCTAGAGAGCAATGACCAGGTCCTCCCACCCGCTCACACTGCTGTGCTGCAGAGCCCAGAGCAGCAGGGTTATTTTCCTCCTCTAACCCAGGAGGAGAAAAGGAGAAATATTCACCTTTTCTAGCACTTTTGCCCAAGTTGAGTGCAATTCCTCCTTCCTTTGCATTTCACGCATTTGGCGAATATTGCCTGAAACGGGAAACTAGACAGAAAAACAAAGTCATGGAGAAACATGCCTCCAAGGGTTGCTGCACCTACTCACCTAGCAATATGGCAGAGCAAACCCCCTCAGCCCTCTGCTTTGCCTCTGCATCTTCCCTCTCCCCAGCATGGGTGCAAGGGGCCACAGTGGGACTTCAGCTAGAGCCTAAAGCAGAGGCTCTGGCAGAGCTGCATCTTGGGGCTGGGCTGAAGAGCTGGTTCTCTGTTTCTCTTGCTGTTGTATCTTGGGCTGGCTGGAGCCAACCACTCACGCAGCAATGACCTCAGCACAAGGTCAGGCCCAGCCTCATCCCCGTGCTGCTTCCACGATGCTGAACAAGGCACCAGGCACTGCCAGATGCAGTACAGGGCATTAAGTCACCACATACAGGCAGCCTCCAGGGCCAGGAATAAGAAGCATGTGCCGTGACACCTGCGATCCCTCCCACTGAGCTAAGGCACTCCAGCAGCCTTAGTAGACTGCTGAAGACCCAGAAGGGCACAGGAGAAAGCCTTCTACAGGTTCGGAGAGGCCTCTCGCTCTCACCTTGACGAGGAAAATATCATTGAGAAGGCAGTACTTGCTCTCTTCAATTATCCCTTTGAGATTTGTCCGTAGCACGTACTCCCTGGCACTGCACGATTCACACTCCTGGAGGCCCAGCACCCTGGCCATCAGAATGCGCATGGCAGAGAAGGGCTGCCTCACGTTGACCTCTAGCAGTTCCATGCCAAATACCCTGCCATGCAAAAGCAAAAGGGACTGATATCCCCAACAGCCCAAGCCTTCTAAGACGAAAGAGCTGGAGTTGCCTTTAGGGGGAACTCTTCAGCCTCCTGCCTCAAAGTGGTACCCAGAGTTTCACTCTTTGTATGAGAAAGGGCACAAAGAGGCAGTTGCTGCCAAGCCACTGGGAGAGCCAGGTCCAGATCACTTCTGGTCTCTGCAACGCTCACCTATATCTCCCTACCTCCCTACTGCACAGGGAATTGGAGAGCTAATGATCATGGAGCAAGTGGAGTTTGCCTTTGGGCTCCAGCCCTTAGCAGTCTGCCTCTCAGGCCACAGAAAGGTTTTCTGGCCCAGTATTCCTTCTGGGAAACAGGCAAGGGACTAGGGCTTCTGTGACAGTCCCCCCTGCTATCTGTTGCACCTGGAATCCAATGAAAAGCACTGAGTTTCGGCTTTTTCCTTCTATTTGTGATGGAGGTAACACCACAGAGCAAGAAGCACCTCCAAAATCCCAAAGAGCCAGGGACAAGAACAGAGCACACAGGAGATAACTATAGAATGTCTCCATGATGCTTTTCAAGGAGGCTTCAGTCAAAGGCCAAGGCTCACTGGTCAAGGGGCTGGAGTGTTCCATGGCTGTCAGGGATGGGAAGAAGCAGTGTCCCAGAGCTAGAGTGCAAAACCCTGTACCTGCAGCCAGCACTCTGGCCTAACTGGGCCAAGTGATTAAGTAATTGGCTCTTCCCAGAGCCCCTCGTGCCCTCAAATGCCAGAATTTTTCTTTGTCCAGAACGCTTAAAGGCTTCCAAGCAGTTGACAAAGAGTTCAATCTCCTTCCGACCTGTGAAAAAACAATAAAATGAGCTGCTAGGGCATGCTAGAAAGCGAAGAGCCATCCCTTTTGCTGGCATCCTCTCCACTACCACATCTGGCAGCCTATGATACCCCTGTTGCCTTCCAAACCTCTTGTCCCAGTTTTCGCACCTCTTCTTTCCTCAGAGTGGTTACAGATGCCCTATACCACAGAGATTCAGACAGCCACATGCACATCACCTCAGGGATCCAGTACAAGGCCGGAAGGAGTGATTTCTGTTACTGTAGGCAGCTGTGTGCCAAACAGCCTTAGAACATCTCCTGGCTGTACAACTAGCCACAGAGCACATCTGTGGTGCTGCACAGCAATGTTTTCGTTCTTGCTGAAGAAGCTTGCACAGCACCTTGTCTTTTTTTATTTCTCATGCCACTCTGCCAGCAAGCAGGCTGCGGGTGCACAAGAATTTGGGATGGGGCACAGCCGCAACAGCAGACCCAACTGGCTTATTCCATTGTATATGATGCCATGATTAGCAAGAAAAGCTGGGGAAAAGGAGGAAGAAGGGGGCACATTAGGAGTTCCAGTGTTTGTCTTCCCAAATCCTTGATACACATATTGAAGCCCTGCTTTCCTGGGAATGCCTGGACACCTGCTTGCCAACAGGAAGCAGTGAAAGAATGCCTGACATTGCTCGTCATACCTGCACAGACTCTGCTTTACCTATTAAGCTGTCTGTATCCAGTGTGCTCATTTTTACCCTTTCAATTCTCTTCCCCATCCCTATGCGGGAAGTGAGCAGCTGGGTTGGGCTGAGTTGCCTACCGGGGTTAACCCATGACAGGGCCCAAAACATCCTGCAAGACACTGAGTGATTAAAAGCATCCATGTCTCCTGACTTTTCCATGTTTACACCCAGATACTGTGAAGAAAGGACCTTTGAGGAGTACAAGGGGGAGAACTCACCACCAAAACTCTCCATCAGTCTAGCAGAAGGAAATCTCTTTCCTGATCCCTAGGACAAGGACTGGTTTAGCCCCACGGCATGAGCAGCTCCATAGTTGAAAGGAACTTTACTATCAGGTCTGGAGCATGGCTGGTATCACCGAGTACTTCATTCTGCTTTCCACCCCAAAGATACCAGCTGAGTAGGCACTGAGACAGCCAGCACTTCTTTAGGGCCTCTGCAGGCAACATTATCACCAGCAAAAGCTTTTCTCTTCCCAATAAAAGTTACTGAGGGGAAGAAAGAAACTGGGGTTCAGAAGAGCAAGTCATACTCCACATACCCAGCAAGGAGGCGTTATCTGGCATCTTCATGGTGAGACCCATGCCAAATATGCTAGAAGCAGGGGAAAAAGAAAATACAAGTCAGTTAGCTGGTTAGAAGCCAGGGGACATCGAGAAGCAGCATGGCATGGAGAGGCTGGATGTGCTCCTCAGGTACCTGCTTTTCTTTTGAGCAGCGTGTTATCCCCTGCATACTCCCCCCACCAAGGTTCAAGCTGGCAGGCTGAGACAGCTCTAAGCACAAAGAAACCCAACAGCCACACCAGGACAAGAGAAACTATTGAGATTTCATCAACAGAGGCTAAACCCAGAGAAATGTGGAAGAAGCAAGTGTGAGCTGCTGGTTAGCAGATAACTTTACTGCGATGGCCAAGAAAAACAAGAATCTTGGAAACATGGAATTGTGTCAAATAATGGGTTGGGATTCCAAGCACCTGGCACCTTTGGCTTAAGTCTTCCTATATTTTCAGACACAGAGATTCAAACCGTCATCCAAGAAGGTGGTCAAATCCTTGTCCAGAGGAAAAGCTCAGGTTTCAGGAGGAAGACGTGAGGAAGAAGGTCCTGATGGTCCACCTTTATCCATGGGAACAAGACTGGCCTAAAGCTTCCCACTCAAGGGCAGCTAAAGCAAAACCTTCTTGGGTCAGCACTACCAGGGCATGTGGTAGAGCAAGCACAGCATGGAAAGCACAATTGAAAGCCATCTGAACAGAGCCTGAAAGCAAGGTTGTGTCTACCGAAACAAAACCTAACTCATCCCTTTTGTTTCACTCCCACTCTCCCAGCAAGAGGAGCCAGCAGGGAAGAGAGATGAAAATCCTCCCACACCACGGGTTCCAACCGTCTCATCCACAGTGAACGGAGAGCGGCTTCTGCTCTCTCTGCAGAGGTCCTCTATGCTGGCCCAGCTGGACCCTTGATGGCACCACCCCCTCATCCAGACTACTCAGAGGACACTCACCTCTTGGTGGTGATCCCCACATATTGATAGACAGTGTGAGGATGTTTGAAGCCTTTCATCTTTCTCTCTGGCAGCTTCTTGAAGTAGTAAGTGGGCAGGCGAGAGTTGGCATAGGTCGTGGTATCACAGGTCACCAGCCCAGAGTACGTCATCATCATCCGGGCTGCCAAGTTCACCTTCTGGCCAATGACTGCCAGAGAGATGAAGAAAGAGCACACAGTGATGTACGTGTGCCACCAGCTCCACAGTGCCCTTCCATGCCAACAGCTGGCAAGTTACATCCGACACCCCCAGCCCTACAGTTCGTTAAGCAGATCCCAGGGTGACAACCAGCTATGGAGCCCAGTGTCCCACCCCAGACCAGGACTTGTGCTGCCTGGGCCATTCCTGGCTGGCTGCTGGGCAAGCACTCTCCCAGCCTCCCTTCCTCTTCCCAACAGCCCACGTCAGTTTCCCACACTGCACACATACGCTTGTACCTGTGTACTCGTGCCTCAGAGGGTGGCCAATGAGGCCACAGAACACCATCCCACTGGTAACAGACACAGACACTGTCCTGGGACACAGGGAAACAATATGGCTTCAGCAGCGCTACAGGTGCCTTCCTGCCCTCCCAGCTTCATCTCTTCCCGGATCTCCCCTCAGCACTAGCTTGGGCCACTGGCCATCCTGCCCTGTCCGCCTGGGGTTTGGGGATACACAGAGCTCAGGGTTTTAAAGGACCCAGGTGGCAAGGACAAGGAACATGGCTTACAGCACAGGCCAGAACTTTCGGACAATTCTCCTGAGACCACATTCCCTCAGCTGTGACCTGTGACCAGTGGGAAAAGAGGGAGGGAAAAAGGTGCCACAACGTCACTGCCTGTGATGACAGCAACGTGAGATCAGGTGTCTGGGCCCCATCACTCTTCACGGGCCAGTCACCCAGAAGAGGCTCTTTCTGGCACCAAGCTGCCTCTCACCTTCACCAGGGCTCATTCCAGCATGGTGGCTAGCAGGGCGTGCTTGCAGGCACTGTGCCTGGCTGCCCAGGGATAAGCTAAGGGGTTGCCTGGCACCTCTCAGGGCACTGTTTCCTTTCTGCCAAGGAAGGGAGGACAAGTGAAGGTAAGCTAGAAGCAACACTCTTCCTGTGCTTTACGCTGGCCCAGGCAGCATGCACTCTCTCAGCCCCACCACACTCTCACCCTATTTTTCCAATGATCTTGGAGCACGAGTTGAAGATCTGAAAAGCACTCTGCAAGGCATGAACGCTCTCTTCAGGCAGCTTTACTCCAGGGAGTCCAAACACACAGAGGAATGTGCAGCCCTGCCAAGGACAGGTGCAGCCCATCTTGCCACAGTTCCTAAGATGGGATCTTCCCCTCTCAGGCCGCGGGGAGACGATTCCACCCCACACTCACTTTGTCAAACAGGAAGACTTTGTTCACCTCGCCCTTGTGAGGACAGATGATATCCTGCATCATGGTGTTGACATTATTGAGGACACTGCGGAAAGATACTATGCCCTTTGTATCAAAATTCAGGTGGAGGAAGAGGACGGTGACTGGCCGTAGCTCACAGAGGAAGTCCGGCGGCACCCTCTCTTCAAGCTGGAAGACAAGAGCGTGACGGCTTCGCAAGCCTGCTCTCCCGGGGGCTGCCCACACCAAGTACAAAGGGAGAGCTGGTGTCCTGGCAATAGCAAATACTAGCGGAGGAAGAGGAGATCCTCCTCTTGGTGTAAATTGTCGGCAGGCAGCTCAGCCTTCAGCACGCACATACCAAATCAGAACAAAAATTAAATAAGTGAGAAGGGTTCTCCGGTACTACCCCATCCTGGAAGAGTTATGAACATGACTGGCGATACTTTGCAATGCTCTGGGGACTTTCAGTGGAATCTTCCCTTTATCCTGCCATCATGTCCACAGCACTTGCAGAGCCAAACCCACAGAGAAGACAGAAAGGCAGATATCTGCCCCACCACCCATCTCACTGAGGACAATTCATACAGTTGTGCAGCACCGTTACCCCTCGGCCCAGTTTCCCCACATTGTCATCTCAGGATGTATTTTCTTTGGTTTGTTTGGCCTCATGAAAAGTCCATCTCTGAATGCATCACTTCTCCTACCCTGCAAAAAAGCAGCCCCAGGAGCAATGGCCCAGCCATACCTTCCTGAGAACAGCTTCTGGTGTGTAACTAAGTATGTCCCACATATCAGTATCAGGGTTCAAGAAAAGAGCAGGCCTGACAGCATCTGCGGAAAGAAAACACACGTGGTTGCTGGGAGGGTGGGAGTACGAGCTGTTGGAAAGCGGGGGCTAGCACTGGCAACAAGGGAGATTGTCCTGCATTTGCTTGTTTTGCCACCTGCAGTATCCCCTGGAAGGATACGGCGGCAGCAGCAACCCCTCCAGTTGATGCACAAAAGGGCCAAAATCATGACTATTAACTGAAAGGGGAAAAGGGGGACGGTGGTTCACCCCTGACCCTTGCAGCAGTCATGTCCCATGTTTCCAAGTAAAACCAAAACAAAGTGAAGCTGGCGCTCACATTCGTTTCTCGTGAAGAAGAACTTCGGTGGAAGCTTGCCTAAAATATCTTGGCTTTCCGATTGAGTCATCTGGTTCATGCTCATAACCTGAAGGGGAGTAGAGAAAAGCACTGACACTGGCCTCTTCCGGAGTCCCAGGGGACAAATTCTGTCCTCCATCGTCACTGCCCAGAAATGGGGAGAACAAGTCTACCTGGCTGAACAGGACAGCAGTGCTTCCTCAGAAACACTGCAGCTGAGCAGACATCTTCCGAGCATCCCCCAGCTGTCAACAGCTCCATAACCCACAGAGGACACTGGTGGTGGGGCCAAAATTCTTCCAGTGCCTCCTGACCCCTCAAAGCAATCAAGCCCAGCGCAGAGTTACTCTTAACATGGAAGGACAAGGGCATCAGCTGCTCTCCACTTGCACAGCTACAACTCTCTCCACATTCAGCTTTTCATCCGTCTGACACCTCCCTACTTCAGTTCCAGGTCCAGGTCCTCAGAATGGCTCTAGATGCTGTTCCATCCACCTACCTTCACAGCTGTTTTGCCCTCAATATGTCTGGTCCTGAGCCTGTGCTTCTCACACAGCTCCCAGCAGGAGGCTGAGAGGACAATTTCATCTGCATTTGCAAGTTTTTCAGCCTCAGTGACCTCCTCCAGGGCCTTGCCAACGACACAGAGGTGCCGCCGCCTCTCATCTCCAAAACTCAGGAGGTGCATACTCCCTGCGGAGATCGCTGGGGAGAGAGAGAGGGAAAAGCAGAGCTCTACAACCCCCAGTATTTCAGCTGTTCAGAAGCCAGTCTGAACCCCAATGGGGAGATGGTCATTATGGAGTGGAAAGGCATCCCCCATCCTTCTCGAGGGGATACTGACACAGCTCCCTGAAATAGGTATCAAGAAACAGGCGAATCAAGTGGACAGTGACACTGTGTGGAAAGTGCTGGATGTCTTACCTGCCCCAGAAACCCAAAAAACCAAGCCCACCTGCTTTACATGGAGGCAGGTTGTAGCTGCCTGCTCATAAAAACTGCAGCCTGCAAAAGCCCTTCTTACGGCTTTAAGCAATGCAGCTCCCCTCCGCTATTTGTGAAAGGCAGGGGAGAATCCAGCAATGAAAAGGATGCAAAGCTGCCCCCCCCTGAAAAATGAAGGGTTAATTTCCTCCTGCAGGCATCTGGACGAAAGCCGATGCTCAAAGACCTCAGTATTCAACCTGACACCGGCTCTGCCTTTTTGAGCTTCATAGAATAATAGAATTATAAAATCACAGACCAGTGAGAGTTGGAAAGAACATTAGGATCACCTAGTTCCAATCCTTCTGCCATGAACAGGGACACCTTCCACTAAAACATGCCACCCAAGGCTCTGTCCAACCTGGCCTTGACCACCCCCAGGGATGGAGCATTCACAGCTTCCTTGGGAAACGCTTTAACCACCCTTACCATCCTCACAGTAAAGAACTTTTTCCTTATACCTAATCAGAACTTCCCCTGTTTAAGTTTGAACCCGTTACCCTTTGACTTATCACTACAGTTCCTGATGAAGAGTCCCTCCCCAGCATCCTTGTAGGCCCCGTTCAGATACTGGAAGGCTTCTATGAGGTCTCCGCATAGTCTTTTCTTCTCCAGGCTGAACAGCCCCAACTTTCTCAGCATGTCTTCATACAGGAGGTGCTCCAGTCCTCTGATCATCGTCGTGCCCTCCTCTGGACTTTCTCCAAAAGCTCCGTGTCATCCTTATGTTGAGGACACTAGAATCATATACAGTACTCCAAGTGAGGTCTCATGAGAGCAGAGTAGAGGGGCAGAATCACCTCCTTCGACCTGCTAGTCACGTTCCTTTTGATGCAGCCCAGGATACGGGTCATGTTAATTTAATCATCGAGCAACACTCCCAATTCCTTCTCCGCAGGGCTGCTCTGAATCTTTTATCTGCCAGCCTGTAGCTGTGCCTGGCATTGCTCTCACTCAGGTGTAGGACCTTGCACTTGTCATGGTTAAACTTCATCAGGTTGGCATCAGCACCTCACAAGCATTGCAAGGTCCCTCCGGATGGCATTCCTTCCCTCCAGCTTATCAACCAAACCACATAGCTTGGTGTCATCAGCAGACTTGCTGAGGGTACACTCAATCCCACTGTCTATGTCACCGACAAAGATGTTGAACAAGACCGGTCCCAACACTGATCCCTGTGGGACACCAATCATTACTAGTCTCCAGCTGGACATTTAGCCATTGACCACAACTCTGTGCGTGCGGCCATGCAGCCATTTCTTTATCCACCTAGTGGTCCACCTGTCAAGTTGATGTCTTTCCAACTCAGAGACAAGGATGTCATGCGGGACTGTGTCGAATGCTTTACACAAGTCCAGGTAGATGACATTAACTGCTCTGCCCCTGTCCATCAGTTCCGTAGCTCCATCAGAGAAGGCCACCAAATTGGTCTGGCAGGATTTCACTTCAGTGAAGCCATGCTGGCTGTCACCAAGCACCTTGTTGTTCTTCATGTGCCTTAGCATGCCTTCCAGGAGAATCCGCTCCAAGATTATGCCAGGAACAGACGTGAGACTGGCTGGTCTGTCATTCTCTAGGTCTTCCACTTTCCACTTCTTGAAAATGGGGGTTATATTCCCCTTTTTCCAGTCATCAGGAACTTCACCTGGCTGCCAAGATTTTTCAAATACGATGGACACTGGCTTCGCAACTTCGTTTGCCAGCTCTTTCAGAACCCACAGATGTATTGCGTCAGTTTCCATGGGCTTGTGCACATTCTGTTTCTTAAGATGATCTTGATCCTGGTCCTCTCCTACAGTGGGCCTAAGATCTTCATTCTCACTATCTCTGCATCTGCCTTCCAAGACTTGCATAGCGTGGTCAGAACATTTGCCAGTGACGTCCGAGGCAAAGACGTCATTAAGAGCCTCAGCCTTCTCCAAATCCAGGGTAGCCAGTTTTCCTAGTAGTTTCTGGAGAGGGCCCATGTTGCCCTAGTCTCTCTTTTTATTTGCTACATACCTGTAGAAGCTATTCCTGTTACCTTTCATATCCCTTGCCAGATTTAATTCTAACTGTGAACGCACATAATCCCAGTGGTCCTGGTCACCAACTACAGGTGATGCCTTAAAATGCTTGCAGGAGATACTCTCCTTTGACACTAGCCCCAGCAGTGATCCCCGCATTCCCTGCCAGTGTGAAGCACCCTGTCGCGTAGGAAAGTGCTGGAGATCTGCACTTGGGACAGCATTTGTACCTATCTTAAGATGGAATTTCTGACCCACACGCATGTCACGCCTCCAGTACTTCTTCTGGATCTGCCAGCTACAGTGCACCACAAGGCTGATGGTCTTGGCCATCTCACTGGGACTTGTTCTCCACAGCACCAGCACAGCATCCCCTGGGGAAAGCAAGAGAAGGTCAAGGCTCTGCTGAGAACTCACTCTCCTTGACCTATGCTCCATGGCAGGGAGAGCAGGAACCAGATGATATGCTGAAAAAGATGGACTTGTGGGAAGGCATAGACCTGGATGACCTCTGGACTCACTGGGAGTCCTCATCTCGCAGCCTGGCAGCCTGACCTGTGATGTATCCAGGGCCCCCTTGTCCCTCACCAGCATTCCAACGAACACCTTTGGCTTCAGTAGGTCTCCTCTCAGTGCTGCCTCTGCCCCCACTCCCAGCACAGAGCCCTACAAGCTGAGGCAGAGGGAAGGGAACCACCACCCTTGCCCAAGCCAAACTGCAGGCCCAGGGTGGGAAGAGAAGCCTGGAGAAAGGGCACTGCAAAGGGGTATGAGAGTGGCCAGGAAGATGGCTCAAGGTGCTGCACAGAGCCTCTGGAGGAGGTCAGCAGAGCAAATGGCAGCTACAGTAGTCCTGTGCTGCAGATTCCTACCCATGGGCATCGTCATCATAAGTACATACCAGCAAACTTCAAGACGTCACCTCCAAGAGTCAGCATGTCTGTGGACAAAGGGAAGGAAAGGAAGTCATGTGGGCACCTTCTTCCATAAGCCACTGAGGAAGCCCCCGTGCTCAGAGCGGACCACCCAGGTGTTGGTATATTATGCGGCGCAGCTTAGGAATACACCATCTTGGCCTGTCTCCCAGGCTCTCAGGAGCTGCAGCCCTGGTACCTGCACACAAGGCACAGAGGCAGGGCCTCAAGCTGCCACCTCATTTCAGAATGGTGGAGACTGGAAGGGACCTCTGGGGTCTATCTGGTCCAAACCTGCTATCAAGCGGGACAGAGCCAGCCACCCAGGATGCTGGCTAGATAGCTTTGGAAGAGCCAAAGGAGGAAGATGTCACAAGCTCGCTGGGCAATCTGTCACCCCTCACAGCCAAAAAGTGTTCCCAACTTACAGAGGGAAACTCATGTGTTTCAATGCATGCTCGTGACATGGCCTCTGATCCTGACTATGGGCACCACTGGAAAAAGAGTGACTCTGTCCAATCTGCTCTCTCCCTTGAAGTTTTAGACACCTTACTATACCATTCCCTGGAGCCTTCTCTTCCCTAGGCTGAACAGGCACAGTTCTCCCAGCCTTTCAGCATAGGAGAGATGCCTTAGACACTTCATCTTCTTGCTTTTCTTTACAAATACTGCCAAAGAGGTGTCCGGAATGTGCTCATGATCAGCTCAGAAGGGTCAAGACATCCCTTGAGAAAATTGGCTTGGAAGGGTCTCTGTCTTCATCTCTCTTTCGCACACATGTCAGGGCCAGCATCTCCAGGTCACTTGTGTGCTGTCACTTACTTGATGCTCTCAGCCTGCTCTGGGCCCCCACGCACTATGGAGCTGGGTGTTCACATCAGAAGCACAAAGGTGGCTGCTGAGAAAGCAGGTGTCTCCTTGGCCACAGTGGGAAGCAGAAAGGACCTGCACTGGTCCTAACTCGCCTGAAGAGCTGGCTGCTCTCTGTTCCTCCAGGACATGGAAAGTCCCAGCCCTTCCAAGGAACCAGGACTAGGCTGCCCAGGATACCAGCCTCCCCCCTCCGTAAGCAGCCCTATGGCCTGCTGCCAGGCAGTCCTGCAGCATGGCTCTTACCCTCCAAAATGTCACACAGGTAGTGATTGAGGTCTTCTACCAACTCATCAGTGCCTCTCTCTAAACCACTCTTCCAGATATAGTCCTCTGACAAAGAAGTGAAACCTGTAACAGAGATGCCCAGAAATCAGTAAATGCCCTGGGGACCAAAGTACCTGTCAGCCAGTTCCACGTTGCCCAGCCAGGGGGCCCAGCCCAGCACCTTCCCATGCCCCAACTCAGTGTGGGTTGTGGCAGTGCTCGACCACCCATGATAGCCCATCCTCTTTGGGAATCCCACCCAGAATGCTGATCTCAGCATTCACCATGGCCACTCCCTATCAGCAGCAGGGACAGGGCTCCAAAGAGCGTGATGTGTCCCAGAATGACTCACGTCCCCCAGTGTCACGGTAGCTCCTCCCTGATCACCCTACCTGAAATATCCGCAAAGAGCAGCAGTCCATGGATTGTCTGAAAGCCAGTCCCGAGGTATTCCCTAGAAATAAGGCTGGGGAGAAAAGCTGCTTCTTTGTCCAGCTCTGAGCTGCAACATTTCCTCTCCCAGGGGGAAGGCACCATCTGCACCCTGTGGTGTCTGGGGTACATAGGGATCATCTGCTGTACCCAACTGGGAGAAGAAATATGACCCCATTGCTCCATGTGAGTTGCCTACATCTGGGTCAATTGTCCCTCTGCCCACAGGGTGGTCACAGTCACTGGCAGTAGGTCTTTGCTTCCCTGTCAGCTCTCCACACACATCACAATGAGCTGGCTAGTGACATTCGGTGTGGGTCACCACCTTTGGAACTGTTGCCCCATGGCCTAGGCTTTTTCCATGACGCTTGGCCACTGGCTGAATGTGGCCAGCACCACCCCATTGCTTGGGGACAGTGCCCAAGGGAGGCACACAGAGACCTGCTGCAGTACCTTGCACACATAGCTGTTTGTGAGCACTGCCCCTTCCCAGCAGCAGACTAGCTCTCCTCCATTTTCCCAGTAGTCTTGACCCCTTCTTGCTCCAGTGCTCCTTGCTGCTGCAGCAAAGGGAAGGGACAGTGCTCTCTGTTCTTGGAACAGGATGGGGAGAGAGACTTGAAACCCTTGCTGGGCTGTATCTGAAGAGCACCAGGCAGCATGCAGTCAGCTACCCAGAAGTCCAGCACAGACTTCAAACCTGTGGGCATGTTATCTGGCAATGAAGTAGTTAAGATTTTGTAAAGGACTATGTTACTGACAAACCCCAGTCAAGAAAAATCTCGTAACATCAATGAAGCTTTAAATGGGAGGAATTCTTTCATTACAGAGCAGGATGCACGGAGGATCTCTCCTCCCTATGTGCATGTCTAGGATCTAAATTTACAGATATTTATCCATGAGATTGTTACATATTCATACATTCCATTCTACATTCTTATTTTAATTGGTTATAACAAATATGTTTCGTATTCTAATGTCATGGTTTCAGCAGCAGCAGTCATTTTTCTGCCTCTTGGTAGCTGGTGCAGCGCTGTGTTTTTGATTTTGGGCCTGGGAACTGCGCTGATAACACCAGTGTTTTCAGTTACTGCTTGGTAATGTTTTGGTCTGACCAAGGACTTTCTGAGTTTCATGCTGTGCCAGGGAGGAGGGGAAGCCAGGAGGAAGCAGAGACAGGACACCTGACCCAAAATGACCAAAGAGGTTATTCCATACCACAGCACGTCATGCCCAGGATGTAAAGCAGAAAGCAGAGACCCGGAAGGGTGGGGGTGCACTGCGGGGTCGGGCTGGGTATGTGGTGGTGAGCAGTTGTATTCTCTTTCCTTGTATTTGCCTTGTCATTATTATTATTGGTGGTAGCAGTAGTGGTCTTGTGTTATACTACAGTGACTAAACTGTTCTTATCTCAACCTGTGGGAGTTGCATTCATTTTGAATCTCCTTTCCATCCCTCCATGAGCAGAGGGAAGAAAGAGGAGGAAGTGAGTGAGAGAGAGACTGCGTGAGTTAGAGAGGCTTAAACCACAACAGCTAATTACTACACATGCGCACAAGCTAGTTCTATAGCTCTAAATTGAGTCTGGGTATAACCTGAGTAGGGGGCTATTGAGTCAGAGGTCGTCATCTCCCCTTGCCGAAATTACCCTTCACCTACTTCGAGTTTTTTTCCTATTTTCTTGTCAAGCTAAACTAGTTACATAGTGTTTCTCCTTTATCCTGGAAGAATGCTGATTTGCTTATTGTGGGCATCCTTGAAGAGGGAACTAATATTGCAACATTCTAAACCACAAATCTTGTAGTTGCAGTTGATTCTGTTCCAGCTCCATGGTTACAACTATGTGCATGAAAGCTTGGGAATGTTGAGTTTACACTTGCAGGTAGCAAGAGAAAACGTTTCCTTACTGTCCTGGGTTCAGCAGTAGCAGTCATTTTTCTCCTCCTTAGTAGCTGGTGCAGTGCTGTGTTTTTGACTTTCGGGCTGGGAGCAGTGCTGATAACACCGATGTTTGCTGCTCAGTAATATTTAGTCTGACCAAGGACTTTCTGAGTCGCATGCTCTGTCAGAAAGGAGGGGAAGCCAGGAAGAAGCAGAGGCAGGACACCTGAGCCAAACTAACCAAAGAGGTATGCCATACCACAGCACGTCATGCCCACTATATAAACTGGGGGCAGTCACCCAGAAGGGCTAGATCACTGCTCAGTCAGACTGGGTGTAGGTCAGCGGGTGGTGAGTGGTTGTATTCTCTCCCCTTGTTGTTTCCCTTATCATTATTATTGGTGGTAGCAGCAGTGGTTTGTGTTATACCTTAGTTACTGGACTGTTCTTATCTCAGCCTGTGGGAGTTACATTCTTTCCATTCTCCTCCCCCATCCCTCCAGGAGTGGGGGGGAGAAGAAAGGGAGAGAGAGTGGCTGCATGGCTCTGAGTTACCGACTGGACTTAAACCACGAGACTTACAAGCTCACAGACCTTGAGGAGAGGTACAACACTGATATCTGAATCATCTTGGAAATAACAAGGGAAGAAAGTATGAAGGGGGAAGGAAAAACCCCGAATAAACACAAGTGCTGAACAATACAAATTGCTCACTGCCCAATGACCGATACCCAGACTGACCTGAGCAGCAATCTGGGCCTTCCGAGTGGTTCAGGTTGGACAGAGCCTTGGGTGGCATGGTTTAGCAGGAGGTGTCCCTGCCCACAGCAGGGGGGTTGGAACTAGATGATCTTAAGGTCCTTTCCAACCCTAACTACTCTATGATGCTATGATTCCCCCCCAGTTTATATACTGGGCATGACATGCTGTGGTATGGAATACCCATTTGGTCAGTTTGGGTCAGGTGTCCTGTCTCTGTTTCCTCCTGGCTTCCCCTCCGCCCTGGCAGAGCATGAGTCTGAGAAAGTCCTTGATCAGAGTAAACATTAGTTAGCAACAACTAAAAACACTGGTGTGTTATCAGCTCTTCCAGCATGTTCCACAGATGCATAATTTCAGAGGGTATACTACTTTTTTGCCCCCTCTCATACCCTAGATACTTATTGCAAGAAAGACTACAGCTACCCCATCTTTTGAACATCCAGACACAAGGATTCTCTCTCCTCCTTCCTTCTTTCTGTTAAAAAGAGCTGAGAACTTCAGGGACAGGTTTGCTCTTATGTTTTCAGGAGACTATTAACAACCTCTTTTGAAAGGTTTTAGGCACCCAATACACAAACAAACAAACCTACATAAAGCCCTAAATTCCCATGTTCAATGACTTATGAACAGCCTATCTGTTGCTCTCAGTCTGTTTTCCTTCCATCTCCTATTGCCTCTTTTTTAACAGAAACCAGACTTCCTGTTAGTTTCCATTTTGCTTGCAGTGACTAGCTGCATAGCTTGGCCAGCTTCAGCAATGTGCCGGGTGGAAGAACCCACCTCTAGCTGGCTTTCCATTGCTTTTCTCCTAGAAACTCACCAGTTTGGGTTATAATCTAAACTTTCTGAGTGGAGAGATGGAGCTAAGCATCACCCTCAGCCTTCCTGCGACTTTACAACCAGTTTTCAACACAGCCGTGTGCTCTAGCTCTGATCTGCCCAAATACCTGCAAATCTACCAAAACAGAAACAGGAGAGCTTGGTTTAAGGGTGCTGATGGAATTTTCGAGAGTAACTAAAAATGCCAGTGTGTTTTTAAAGGGTGTTCGACACGATCCAGGGCAGGAACTCCCACATGAAGATCATGAAGATCCATTGTCGGTGGTGGAAGTGGAGAACCTCCACTCCTCAGAGTGAGGGATGAGGGTTAACAGCATAAGGATGCCCCCCCCACCTTTGAGCTGATCAAAGAGAGGGCAACAGCCTTGTTTTAGTTTTACATTCTCTCCCCTTCTTATCTTCCTTATCGCAATTATTTGTAGTAGTAGTATTCCGTTGTACTTTATTAAACTGTTCTCATCGCAACCTGCAGGTTTCACATCATTCCCATTCTCCTCCCTTCGGGGGACAGAACGGCGGTGAGTGAGTGGCCCCGTGGTCCTTAGCTGCTGGCTGGGTTGAAACCATGACACATCTCCAGTGCAGACTTCCCTCCTGCCTCTCAAGGGGCTCCATGACATTGGCTCTACAACAAAGGCTCAAAATGTCAAAATTAACATTTATGAGGTAGAAGAAGGTAAATCCCATTGGTTGCAGGTTCTGCCCCTATGTTAACAGCTTTTTTTATCTCCCCATAAAATCTAGTCTTTAGGTGCCACTAGTTCATTTCCCCAGTTAATTCTTGAATCCTCATGAAAAATACTGTAGTATAGCTGGGATAACCCCAGGACAGGAGGAGAAGGTTTGCCTGTGCTACGTTTCCTGCATTGAGGGTCTGTCCTGCTACAGGTCTGATGCTGCCAGGCACAGGCAGGGGGAGGCAGGGTCAAGTGCCATACTCAGGCATGTTTCATAGGATTGACCAGGGAGAGTCATTCCTGCATGAGAGGCCTGGCTGGGACCTTGTTGAGAGCCACAGAATGGCTAGTGCATGCCCTTTGTACCTGGGGCGACCCTATTGGGATTGATTTTTGGGCATTTCTCTCTCCAACCTCAGCCAACACCAGCCAATGCTACTCATCTTCCCAGCTGGAACCCCACCAAGGTTGAGCTGGTTCAGTGCCAAAAGAACATCAGGACTCAAGAGCTGTTTAATGAAGAGGGGAGAAGGAGATGAACCCCAAGCAGCGGCTCTTACACAAAAAATAACCAACTTTGCAGCAATGCCTTGCACCATTTTCTGTTCTGCTCTGTCCCAGATCACCTAAATCAATCCAGTTTAGTCTCACTGCTTCTCAGGTTAAAAATTCCCCCCAAGACAAACTCTTCCAGCTTTCGGAGAGGGGAAATCTGGGAAATGACCCCTCCAGGACACATTCACACTGACCTAAGTGAGGTTAAAACCTTCTGCTGAAGCAATAAAGCACAGTCATATCACATGGTGCACTGATTGATTACTATTAAACCCACACAGACTTGGATACTTCCCTTCCTGCTTCTCCCAGATCACTTTGCAAGGATCTCAGTGGCACTCAACAACCAGACCATGCACATAAAACTGACAAATGATGTTCTTCATCAATATGGTGTCCTGGGTTCAGCAGTAGCAGTCATTTTCATCCTTAGTAGCCGGTGCAGTGCTGTGTTTTCGACTTTAGTCTGAGAACATTGCTGATAACAAACCGGTGTTTTTAGTTGTTGCTAAGACACCTCAGGCCATCAGGGCAGAGATGCAACATACAGAGTGGGCTCGTGATCAAGGGGTGGACTTAGCAATGGACACAATCGCCCAGGTTATTCACGAGTGTGGAACATGTGCTGCAATTAAGCAAGCTAAACAGTTAAAGCCTCTTTGGTATGGAGGACAGTGGCTGAAGTACAAATATGGGGAGGCCTGGCAGATTGATTATATCACACTCCCACCAACCCACCAAGGCAAGCGCCATGTGCTTACCACGGTGGAAGCCACCACCAGATGGCTGGAAATACACGCTGTGCCACACACCGCTGCCCGGGACATCATCCTGGGCCTTGAAAAACAGATTTTGTGGTGACACGGCACCCCAGAGAGAACTGAGTCAGACAATGGGACGCATTTCTGGAACAACTTTATAGACACTTGGGCCAAAGAGCATGGCATTGAGTGGGTATATCACATCCCCTACCATGCACCAGCCTCTGGGAAAACTGAACAGTACAATGGGCTATTAAAAACTACACTGAGAGCCAGTGGTACTTTCAGACATTGGGACATTTACTAAAAGCCACCTGGTTGGTCAACACCAGAGGATCTGCCCACAGGGTTGGTCCAGCCCAGTCAGAACTTTTACATACTGTAGAAGGGGACAACGTTCCTGTGGTGCACATAAAGAATTTGCTGGGGAAGATAGTTTGGGTTGTTCCTGCTTCAGGTAAAGGCAAGCGCACTTGTGGTATTGCTTTTGCTCAGGGACCTGGATATACTTGGTGGGTAATGCAGGAAGATGGTGAATTCCCATGTGTACCTCAAGGGGATTTGATTTTAGGAGAAAACAGCCAATGAACTCAATTGTATGCTGTTGCCTGGTATATAACACTTTTATAGCCCATCAGATGAGTGCCCATCTCCACCACTCTGGGCTTTGAAAAGAAGAAATGTCCTGTTATGATCATCAGTGGAGAACAAAGTCATGGGAAAAGCCAGCAGCAGCAGAACTGTCCTCACGTCACCATTGACTGACCCTGACTTCCCTCCGATCATCACCTCAAGAATGAACTTTGATGAAACTAGGTGAGCTCAGGGTAAGCAGGGAGAGGAAGAATAGTGAGGAATGAGCAAGCTGTTTTGGCTGCATGGTTCCGGGTTACAGGCTCAGCTTAAACCACAAAATATGGTTATTAAAGTGAAGGATGATAAAATGGCCTCATGCTCAAATTGGGATGGAGGAATGACCTAAACCAAAACTAAGTAATTTCCTTAAAAATCATAAACAAACTGGTGGAGTTGAAGGGGGAGAGGGCAAGGGGGAGACCCCAAAAGGTATGCAAATAGCTTGGATTTGATGCTAAAGGGGATCCTGCTGAGCCAAAAGACCCAATAATTTCTCCCTCTGAACATGGTTTCTCTGTGTTTTACTGGCTATTGGGAGGTAACAGCTCTATGGGGAAGCAATATTCACCCTTCCTGTGGGAAAAATGGAACTGGATCAATAACCAAGGTAAATGCAGCCTGCAAAACGCACAGGGAAGAGGCACGGCCAGTCATGCCGTGCTTGAAACTTCCCTGAAGCTGTATGTTCAGGTCAGCTCTTTCCTCTGCTTTGTCTTTCCCCCCAACCCAGGTTTCAAGCCCCTTCCCCAGTTACCCCCCAAAACCACCCCACACGCCGTCTCCCACTCAAACCTTCCCCTTCCACTGTTCCAGAGGTTCCCAAAACCTTTATTACACACACAACCCTTTCCACCGACTTCCACGTCCCCACACACTCAGGGAGAGACACACCCCCACACACACTGCAGCTCTGACCCTCTGCAGCCACCTACAGGGCTGTGATCAGCATTTTCGTTAGGGGAAACCCCTCTCCTTCGGAGCTAACGTAGACCTGCAGGCTTCTGGAAATCTAGGAGCAGCGTTTCTCTCAGGAAGCCCCCATCATCTCAACTCCTCTCTTGTCCGGGGCAGCCTTTCCGTTGTTTCCACCTTCTTTCAGCACCTCAGCCCTGAGGCAGCCCCTCAGACCGTTCCAGGGGTCGGAAATATCATCTCAGATTCAACTTTTCCTTTTTACATCTCGCTCAGGAGGCTCGTTGTCTTCACATTCCCCTCAAATTTTGCTATGACTGGAAATGAAATCACCTATAAGTGACCATAAAGCTGTCAGCGGGCATGGACCAGCACACTTCTGGCAACGAGACCGCCCTTCCTTTGGAGAGGCATCGCTCTCAATGCCTCGGAGCCCAAGGCTGGTATGAGCGTGGCTCTCTACCAGGATTCCTGAGCAGATGCAGAGGACAGGATGTGCCTGGGCTGGATACTGCACCGGGACTCCTACCCTCAGTCACTCATACGTGCTCCCACTGTGCCTGGCAAAGGAAGGTGGCTCTGTTAAGCTCCTCCAGGAGCTGAAACTGCAGCTTCGAGCACAGTGAGCACACAGCTTTTGCTCTTCATGTCACAGAATCATAGAATCCCAGACTGGTTTGTGTTGGACCTTAAAGCTCATCCAGCTCCAACCCCCTGCCATAGGCAGGGACACCTTCCACTAGACCAGGTTGCTCCAAGCCCCTTCCAACCTGGCCTTGAGCACTACCAGTGATGGGGCAGCCACAGCTTCTCTGCAAGAAAGGACCTCAGCTTGTGGCCAGGGGAAAAGCCATATCACCCAAAGCCTGGCTCAGCCGGTGACTTGTACAGGTGCTGCTGGGGCCAGCCAAGTGTCCAGTTGGAGTCTCACAGCCCTCGCACCTCAGCTCATCTGCAGCAGGGGCTTCAAGCTGCAAGTGGCTGGGGCTCCAGGCGAGGTTTAGTGCTCAAGGTGGTGGAGCTGGCCCCTTGCAGCAGGCTAAAGGTACCAAACAGCCTGCCTGTGCCCCTGACAGAGGCACAGTGCAGCCTAGGGACTGCGGGAGAGCACCTGTACAGGGCAGCACCAGAGCTCTTCCTGGAGCGGTGGCCAGGACCCCTGTGCAGGGCAGCCTCTGACATGCAGGGTTCCTCCTCCTGGTCAGAGTCTGCAGGGCTGCTGGGGAGGCCAGATTGGGGTAGGTAATCACCAGTCTGGAACTGGTGGAGCAAGAACTGTTGCCGGGGTCACTGCTGGAGCTGGAGCTGGCTGCAAAGCTGTCGTCGGGATGTGTTACTGTGTTAGGGTGCAGCAGCCTCCAGCCCTCCTCACTGCATCAGCACTCAATGATTCTGAGGACACCATTGACCAGCAGTGCTGTGTGTTCCCCAAGGACAGGCTGCAGCATCTGCACGAGTCTTCTGCTCTGGACCACAGATACTCAGGGCATGCAGGATGGTGGTCTCTGCAGCCTTTTCCTTCCACCACTGTGCCCCATGTATTGCCTGGAGCTGCTGGCACAGCCAAGGCAGCACAGGATTGAGATGTTCCTTTCTTTGGAATAGTTTTGCCCACACTGCAGGCAGGAGGCCACCCACAGCCTGTTGCTCTGCAGCCTCCTGCTCAGCTGTGGACAGTGTCCCCTGAAGAAAAGACAGCAGAGATGCCAGAGGCTAATGGGGGCTGGTTTTCGCCTGATGGCCAGGATCTCTTCCTTCCTGGCTGCTGGCATGTGGCAGCTTTCTGGCAGATACTGGCATGTACGTCAGGCAGTCACCTTCTTCAGTCGCAGAAAACGTTACGTTCTCTATGGGTCTCCTGCAGAGCAGGCACTCTGCTACCTGCTCTGCCAGCCACATGATGCAGCCTAGGCAGAATTGGTGGCCACAGGGTATCACCTTAGCAACACCACCTAGACCATCATGGCAGATGGGACATCTCCATATTATCTCTGTATTCATGGCAGTGTCCTGCAGCGGGTTGCAGGGAGCGAAGTGTGAGAACAACTGGAGCCCCATGGCTCCCTGCACGGCCCCTGGGGGACGCTGCCCCACACAGCTCACCTGCGCAAGCGCACCCTGTGGTGTCCGGCTACCCGAGCCAGGCAGGGCCAGGCAGACACTGGTGATGGCTGTGGTATGGGCACCGAGTGCTGCTGGCAGCAGCCCCAGAGCACCCACAGCAACAGGAGAAGCCTCACTGGACCCTCCAGACCTCGCAGTGTGCGCGGCAGGACTCCATGCACGAGCCAGGCTGGGCCTTGCCACACGTGATGTCATGACAGTGCACTGGGACCAGTACATTCCGCTTCAGCCGCCCTCCGCGGGGTCCTGTGGACCCCAAAGAGAAGGCCCCGGCCCCCAGGACTCTCCCAGCCCTGCAAGAGGCCGCCCGCCAGCAGCACCAGCAGCACTCCATTGACTCTGGAGTGAAGGAGATCAACAAATTCCTCTTTCACTGACACAGAGGCTGTGGGTGCTGCTGGGGTAGAATCAGAGGAAACCAACAACCCGAAGAACAACTGGAGTTTGTTTCATCAGGGTAGGGGGTAAAAAGACCTGTGTTTTAATGTAAAATTGAGTGTTCCTCTGGGGGGCAGGAGGAAAGGCAAGGTACAGCACACCAGGGATAGGAAGAGGAGGTAATATCAGTAGAACTGATGATACGAACACTAGTAATGGATCTTTCATGGACGTTTAAAATGAACGAAGAAACAACAAACCAAACCAAAAGCAACCACTCAGATACCACCTCCCCCCAAATCCCAGAAAAAAAACATGTACATGGTGTTCTTTCGGAAAGTGTTTTCAGACACATCCAGTCTGTTTTGGGGATGATCCTTTTGGTGAGGAGCAGGAAGCGATTACAAAAGGCAGTCCAAGAAGGAAGGAAAAAGTAAAACCTTTCAGACATCATAATTTTGTTTCTGATCGTTCTCTGAAGTCCCTAACACAGGATATTCCAAACACGGAGAAGGCTAGGGCATGCATACACTGGGAAAGCTGTAGTTTTGTGAGCTGTCTGTAGCAGACAGCAAGCACAGGAACTGAACAGGTTGGCACTGTTCAGAATGTGCTCTGGGCACTTGGCCCTGTGTTGGCTTGTATCGCTCGTAAGGGAGAGCTGATGCTTTCACATGGCCTTATGGTGGCTCTAGCAGATGTAGTTGCTCCTGTCACCCCAAAGTTACTTATTTCAGTGCTTCTCAAAAAAGTCATTAGAAATTACTCATTTTGAGGTGAACATGCAATATTGTTGGTAATCAGATGTTGAAACCTTACAGATATGCTGTATAAACCATTCCAAATTTCTTAGGCTTCTACTGCTTCTTGTGCTTCTATTTCTTCTGCTGCTTCTGTTTCTGCTTCTGCTTCTGCTGTTTCTTCTGCTGCTGCTTCTAATTCTACTGTGCTGCTGCTTTTAAAGCTGCTTTTCCTGTTTTTCTCCCACTTCTGCGACTTCTGCTTCTTTTACTTCTGCCCATTCTCCTTCTTCACCTCCTCCTTTTGCTCCTCCTCCCACAACCACCCCACATCCTGGAGCAGAAAGGGCCGGGATGCAAGACAACCCGAGAGCAAAGAGCCCTGCTGCCTTTCCCCTTCCCCATTTCCTTTTCCCTTCCCTTTCCCACTCCTCTCCCATTCTCTTGGGCAGTCCTACACAGGCATTGGACCGCTCCTTCACCCAGGAGTGGCCCCAGACCCAGACCTGCATTTCCCCTCCCCACATGCTCTCCTCATGACACCCCAGCAGTGGCATCCACAGTCTCCTGCAGGGCCAGGAGCTGAAATTCCCTCAGGAAGCCCCCTCACCACCAGTCCCAGCACTGGGTGCTCCCACAGCCTTCTGGAAACCTGGGAGGAGTGTTTCCCTCAAGAACGCACCTCACCCCAACTCCTCTCTCATCCTGAGACAGCCTTTCCTTTCTTCCCACCTTCTTTCTGCACCTCAGCCCTGGGGCAGCCCCTCAGACCATTCCAGGGGTCAGCAAAATCATCTCGGCTTCAACTTTTCCTTTTTACATCTCGCTTAGGAGGCTCATTGCCTTCACGTTCCCCTTGAGTTTTGCTCTAGCTGGAAACAAGACCACCCATAAGTGGCCATAAAGCTGTCAGCGGGCTTGGACCAGCATCCCTCTGGCAATGAGGCAGCCCTTTCTTTGGAGAGGCATCGCCCTTGATATTCCAGAGCCAGGGACTGATGTGAGCACAGCTGGTGGCAAGACATCGCCTGCACTGAACACACCCCACACGACAATTACATGTAGAGACAGTGCATTGGATGGGTTCAAATGTGAACCGTGGATGTTTCTCAAGAGGCCATCACTGAAATTCTTTGACTATACTAAAAAAAAAAAACCCCACATCTCTTTCCTTCTTCAGCGTCTCCTATATCACTGGTGTTTGAAAGGCCATTTTTTCTCCCACCTTGGAATTTTAACATCACTGAGGGAGCCAAAATGGACCCGGAAGGAGGCATAGTGCTGACATTCATTCTTGTGCTTGCCTGCGGCTACACAAGGCTAACAGCTGCCAGCACTTCCCTTTGGCTTATTATTAAATTAATTAACATTAATTTCATGTTAATTTGGCATTGGCTTTAATAGGTTACTCACCAGCCCTTCAACAATCTGGGACTTCCATCCTGTTCATATATTGCATGCCACTGCAATTCAGAGGCAAGAGCATATGCATTTAAACACAAGAGATTATTAAAGAGAATAATGCTTAATGTTGTTTTTGTGTGAAAAGAGGCTTTACACAAACTACTCTGAAGATCTAGTTGACAGTGATAAATCTCTACTACTACAATTTATAGTGAACCAAGTGAGGATTGAATACTGGCTTAGCAAAGGGAAGGCCAATAGCAGTGCAAAGTAATTGATGTGAAAGTAGGTCTAGTTACTACAATTGCTACCCATCCCGACTGTAAGAAAAGCGGAACAGATATAAAGAACCTTAGTTTTGTTTGCAAATTAAAAATCAGTATTTCATACCTTATTGCTGTTTGCACTAAAGCCCTCCCTGTCCAGAGCACCTCATCTAAGGCACCCTGGAGAGAAGCAAAGGTACTGAGAGGCACCAACAACCAAAAACATTTTATCTTCGCTGTAGTGAGAATAGCTGCAACAGAAGAATAAGGGGTAAATTCCCCCTCTCAAAATTAAATAGCTACAGATGGAAAGACTACAACTGTCCCTCAAGAGGGGACAAAGCTGGACTTTCTTAGCAGCATTAATTCTAACATCATGGTGAATATATGCATACTTTTTTCTACTCAACTTTGCATGTAAACAATACAGAAACTCAAATCTACACTACGCATTCAGATAGTCGCTTTGATTATTTTTTCTTGCTCCTGTGGTATCATTAACCACCACAACATATTAGATTGCCCACCGTGGAGCAATCCCAGTTACAGAGAAATGTTGTTGACACGTTGAACAGTCTACCACAACGGGATTATCCTTTCCCCTGGCACAATGGCAATTTCAGGATAAAAACTGCACACTGCACCATTAACTTCCAACAGAATACAAAGGATGAGAAGGACTTATGCTTGCCTGTTATATTTTCCCCCTCCATAAGTTATGAAGGTGTCTTTCAAAAAGGAATTAGAATAATCTGGTGATTATACACTTCAGTCTCTTTTTCTGAAGGGCCGAACTTCAAAACCACAATTTTTATTTTTTATATTTTTTTGAAGGCATGAATTTTAATAAAACCTTCAAATGCTGACAGATTTTCAAACATATACTCAGGAAACACACTGTACAACTGCAAAGCAAATTAAAACGTGTAAAAAATAAAAATAATTTCAGTCTGACACTGCTTATCTACAGTCTCAAACTAATTTCAGTCATCATTCATTATTCTCTTTTTCAGTATAGGTTATTTCATGGCTCAGTAGAGGCAATGAATAGCCTGTAATTTAGTATTCAGCTCAGGACTGATACTGCTAGGTTAAGAGGACAATGAAGAGAGCTGTCTTGATGCCAACATAGCACATTTCTGTGGGCTGGGAGGCCAAGTCTAGGTACCTAAAGCAGTATTGTGCAGACCATACTCTCTTTAGCAAAAGTCTCTCCAGCGTAAGAATTCGTTCAAGGAAGTTAGTGGTCGGTATGGTGTTGTACTCACTCACTATCGTATTCCTCTATTTGTAATTCGTCTTCCTCCATGATTGCTTGAGCTGCAACAGGCTGGGGCTGACTGCAAGGTAGTTCACTTCCACTGCACTGGCTAGAAGACAGAGGGAATCCACCAGATTCATTCTCATCTATTGTGGTTTTCTCCACCTCTGCAGCCGCCTCCACAGCACGAGCATCAGCACCGTTCCCCTTGGAGCGAACAAATAGGTCTGGTATCCCAGGATCTTTATCAGTAAGTGTTTCAAGCTTTAACCTGTAAAATCATCATTGCAACAGTCAGTTACCATGACAAAATGTATGCACCTTCACACAGAAACTGCAAGAGAAAAGAGTGCCTGTGTACCACACGGGCCACCCTTCTTCACTGGTGCTTAATAGCTTTCTCATTTTTCACCAGTAACACCCTCCATCAATAGTGTTAATTCTGTCCTACGTAGCAACAGCAAAACACCACATCCTGTTTGTGCTCCATGGCTTCCCTAGTATGCTTTGTTCCTTGAAATTGAACTTTTTGATGACAGTGGTTTTCCTTCAGCTTTCCTCACATACGTGAACCATGAACAATTATGTTACTGACAACAGCCCATGGTGCATTAGACCCTTTCCAAGCAAAACCGAAATCCTTCAGGACAGGAAGCAACTTAAAGTAGAACAGGCAAATCAAAAATAAATTTTAAGAAAATGGAATAGAAAGGCAATCTCTTAAACTTCTCAATCTTTCTACCATCTCTGTATCAGCATGTTACCGATGTTCCTTCATTGTTTTTCCCACTTTACCCTGGAATAAGAAAAACTAAAAGAGCTACTAACAAAAACTCATCCTGACACCAGTCCCAGCTGATCAAACACTGTGCTTTCTCCTCAATGCCAGTTTTCTCATTACAGTACCATTCCCAATCCTACAAACGGGTATATAAATAATACTGCTAAGTATGATAATATAGTAATATTATTACAACAGCATAACACGATTACAGCGATATATAACTGTATTATAATATTAATAAAGATTCTTATTTCCATTGAAACAGCTGCATGCAAGTTATTTTAATGACTGCTTAATAACACAAAAGAAATTATTTTCAATTGGGATTCCTGAAGGAAGCAAATGCTTACTAAAATACCTACATCTCTCTGTATTTCATTTCCAAAATAGTGAAGAGATGAAAAAGGATTACCATGTTTTCAGGAGAAAATTACCCGTCAGATAAACCTTTAAGTGACACACACCCAACTTATTAATACAGATACAAAACATTGATCAATATTTAAAGGTGTGCTGCAGACAAAATGAATGGCAATTAATACAATTAATTTTTAAAGTTATAAACATTCTGTCTCAGACAAGGGAGATTGCGAATAGATACACCTGTTAGGGACATTGCTTTCTTCCCACCTAGCAACTAAAAGGCCTTTTAACACAACTGTTGGGGAACAGGGTGGTTCTTGAGTAATACAGCCCTCAGTTTACACACCAGTATTCCATAGCTAAACTCAGACAGCAATTCCACAGTGACCAATACAGGATATTTTGTCAGATGCCTTAACAAATTCTTGTGGTTCAGGGATGAAAGAGTTACTCTCACCCCACCTAATTGTGATCTCAATCCTTTATTCGAAACAGGCCAACACAATTAAAACTGTTGAAGTTCAGAGATATCAAAGTGATAGAAATGTAATAACTCAGTTATTTAACATCTACGACAGAGAAACTTCAGTGGCTAGTTTTTTTAAAAAAGCACTCTAAACAAAGGTTTACTCTAAGTAGTCTAGCAGGCAAAAAATCCACAACGTGATAACTAGCGCTGCTATCTCAGAGGAAGCACCCATTAAAATATTTTGTAGTTCCATAGATATACAACAGTAAATATTTTCAAAGAAGTAAGAGTAATTCCCCATTACACTTTTCTTCTCATACCCCTAACACATAGGGGTATGATGTGAAACATCCAGATTAATGATTTATGTCACGATAAACAATAGGTAATGCGCCCTATACTCTGCATCAATTCAGTTTTATTCTCACATGAACGATTTTGATTATTAAAATACATTTATTCAGATCACACACTAGATTTGTCCAGGACAGAGCTAATATCTCATGCAACAGGAAAGAAAGCTAATGAAGCATTACAAGCAAGACTATAGTGAAAATGTGGCTACCAACACTGTAAGGATAAATAGATTTGAAGTGAAAAGGAGTTGTAACAAGCAAAACAAATTACCATCTTGCCAGTGAGGGATACTATCACATCACAGATGTGCATGGAAAATGTTTCTCTATGAAAGGGTTCTTTTCCTCAATATGGAAGGAAGGAGAGGAGAAAGGAAAAGGAGTAGGAGACAGTCTTACTTTAAAAAAAGACAGAACTTCAGTTTACCTCCCAAGATGTCTTTTCAGCGGTAGCCTCCCAACATCCTGGATAAAAGCAATCTGAGCTAAAAAATATAAAGAATCACCAGTATCATATTGGGTAGATCATAACACACATACAATCAAAACTACTGGAAAGTAAATAATTTGTAACTGTAAACACCGCAAGTGTGCGTATTTTTTGTCTACCAACTGCCTGCCACACTACAACAAAAACAAAATCTGTGATATTAATCAACTGTGTTTTTATGATGCAGTTATTATACCATAGCCCACAAAACGAATTCATCTCAGTGTCAAGGCCTTAGCTAAGGTATGAAGCCTTTTAGTAGAAGTAATTAACATAGCATAAGCAACCCAGATGTCTAAACAGCAATTTTATGATTATGTACCACAGAAAGTACGTTTTTCCACATGAACTGTCTGCTATTGGATTACCTCAGGTTACACATTTTCTGAATGCACTGCAAACTTGGATTTTGTTCACTTTTTCTAAGAAAGGCTTCTGAAAGCCTTTTAAGTCTGCTGATGACACAGGAAAAGGATCAGTAAGCAGTGCAGATCTAGTTAATATTGCCTACTAGGTTTCCAAAAGTCTTCTCACCAAATCTCCTATTAGATTTAAAAGAAGCCCTAAGCCTAGGAGAACAGCTTCATTAATAAAGTTTGAGAAGCAATTAATTGGTACAAAGTGGGGAGAGGGGTACAGGGTTAACAGTTAATGCCTGCAATGGAAAAAAAGTGCCAACACAGTTCCACAGAGATCTGTGCTACAGCCTTGGCTATCCAGTACATTCTTAAACATAACCCTGTGAAAAAAAAGTATGAACAGCAAGATGAGCAGCTTGCTGATTCCACCCAAGTTAGACAAGCTAGTAAGCATGTGGGCAGACAGAAAAGCTGTGCAAAGACCTTAAGAGGCTGAGTGAGAAGGCAACAGGATGAAATTCAAAAGCACAGATAGCAGAAATCCACGCAGGAAAAGGGAAAAATTATTTCAAATACTGCAATATGGGGACTTCTATCTTACGCATTTAAAAAGCATTGTACAGGTTTCACTTCTGCCAAGAGAGATACTTCTTTGAATTATTTCAGTTACATTAAGTTTTTAAAATGCTCTTGATACTGTTTCAAACCCAGCAGGATAGCTTGAATTTTGGCTGTGCTACTGGAAGCATTTTGGGGTATCACTTACATGCATTTACCGTAAGTATTTTCTTAACTGAGACAAAAGCACAGTCAATATTGACATTTGGGGTTACAAAATTGCACCGTATGCTTTAGCTACCAAAAAAAAAAAAAAAAAAAAAGAAGAAGAGTCCAAGATTAAAAGTTACACTCAACTTACCTTGATTTCTCATTGGATTTGATAACATAGCAAGATAAGGCAATAGCTCAGTCTGAAGACATTCGGGTGGTAAACAGAAGCTTGAAAAGAGAGATTTTGCAGCAAGGCAATTTTCTTGATACTGTAAGAATCAGGAGGAAAAGAAACACAAGTAAAAAACTGGTACATCATTATTAACGCAGATATTCTCTACTGCAAAAGACGGACTTTCTCCTTGCCTGCTGGATGGCCACATGCAGGCTACTGAAAAATAAGATGAGAGAAAAAAGATAAGCCAATAGAGTTAACATATACAGATCATAAAAATGGTGAAATCCTTCATGGTTGCCTTTTAAAATTAAATTCTGGAAACTGAAATTTACAGAAAATATTTATCCTTTGATTACAGAATCCTCTACCCACCCAGCCCAATATTTCTTTCCAGATAACAGCAAGTGTTACTTCAAATGTAAAAAACCGTCAAGAGCTTTGGCATCTCATGAAAAGTCTCTTTCTGATTAATACAAACCACAGCAGCAGTAATTTCTTGAACTTACACAACAGTTTCATATGATTTAAGCTGCACAAAACCTTAAACTGACTTCTAGGAATACTTGTGTCTCCATTAACTTAGGATTAAGATTCTCCCAGCAGTGAGCCAACCTGGACACCTGAATCAGACTTTGTCAGAGGCCTCTAATTGATTTTTCCATTAAAGGAATAACAAAAATGTAACAGTTCACCCAAGAGCTTTTCAGAAGTAGCTCATCTCAAAATAGGATTTTTGAGCAAATACCATCAACAGTATTCAACTGTCATCCCCTTCAAAATATAAAATAAAACAAAATAATAATTAACAGAGAAAATAAAGCATTTACCTTTTTATTGATAAAGAACCACTGCGGTTTATGTAAAGGCCGGAAGCCCATCCCTCCTCGGTGATGGGCAAAGGCTCTGGACATATTTGAATGTATCACCCCTCGGGTGGCCACGGATGCACTGTATTTTTCCATCACAAGCTGTGCCTATGACAGAAATCAGGCATAATGTGAACCATGTGTCTCATGTGAATCACAACACACTCTGTAATTGCAGGGACGCAACAGGCACAGAATTTGCTGAGATTACTGAGAAATTTTACTCAAAGCAGCTGACCGAAAAAGCAGCTCAGTTACATCCGGAAAAAGACATACAGGCTGCAGAAATTTTTACAGTAAATATATTCTACCTAAAAATACTTTGTGGAATATTTTACAAACACTGTAGCCTGCCATAAGAAGATACTGACAGATGCTGGACAAAAAGTTGGACCTGCATCTCTACTACAGTTGATGTACTTCAGCATTCACTAATAACTTACTGTCACCTACGCAGCAAGTATGAAGTAAACATTCATAAACACTCAGACTAAAGTCTAGGAAATCGATGTTAGAGTATTAAAAAAACCATGTGTGTATAAAAAGGTGACACTTACAGTCCAGTTACTACAAAGGACATCAGCGGTGCTTAAGTATTCACTGGCTCTCACTACATCATCTATATCAGAAAAAAAGTCTACATAGTTCTGGTGAAGGTATAAATTAAATATGCTTCCTGACATATGTGATTTTTCCACAATATCCTATTAGGAAACAAAAAACAAAAGAAAAAGTTCCAAGTTTTACGAGTGCATCCAATAAAAGACACAACAAATTCGGATGGTTCGGGAGCTGGCATACATGGTCTGCAAAGTGATGCTTATATACAAAAGGAAGGTTGGCTTGCTCCTAGAGAAAGCTAAAGGAGGGACACAGGGGCAGAAGCCATTGCTGTATTCAACTCTCTTAATGGGTGGTAACAGAGTGAAAAAATGAGAGCTAAATCACAGGCTGCAGCAAGCGCAAGTCCACTTTCCACCTCAAGTTCATCAGTGAAGTAAGAATCTCCGTTCTTGGAGATACTCAAAACTCAACAGATCACGTTCCTGGGAACCTACTCTTCATTTGAATTTAGCCTCCAGAGGTCTCTTCCACATTAATTATACTGTAACTCGGACAGACTGAATACACACATACTAAAATCAGTGACAAAACCCCTGCGCTTAACAATTTGCATCAAACACTTAAGAGTTTGTTTTGTTTGGGTTTTTTTTCAAACCAAAGTGGAATCAAGTAGCTATTACAGACATACCTCAGGCTGAATAAGCAAGGTGTCCCGATGGTACTCTGATAAGTGAGCAGGCAGCTGAAGGAATTCTGATTCTGACACTGGTTCTCCTACAAAGGATTTTACAATCTTTTTAGTCTTTCAGTATCAGAAATGTTGCTATATTTCTGCACATAATAAAAAAAGCCAGAAGACACACATTTCAGATTAAATATTCCAAATTAGAATAAAAATCAGATAGGAGCAGGAACAGACATGCGCAGCTACTGAATAGCAGTTTTCACATACACTGAGCATCACTTTCAGCTACTGTCCATTCTACCAGTTGATTTTAGAACTGATAGGTGAATCATCACTGAAATGTGGAGAACCAGTGGTTTAATGGATCCTGATTTAGCCAAGTGCAGATAGTACTAGTTTAATAAGTAGCAAATGCTTATGAATTATAGTTTTAATGTTAAAAAAACAGTAGTGAACCACACAGATGGTGCATGTTTTTCTGTAAGTTTACAAAATCTAGTGTAGAAAAAGTAGAACATTCAGTAGTGATAAGGTGGAAAGTACTCTGGAGAGGTGAAAAGGGAGATACAGTACAACAGGGCAGAAGAGGTTTTCATGTCAGAATGGACAGAGGACTAATGTCTGTTAATGGGAAAAAAAGAACAGAGATAAAAAGTAGGGAGGGACAAGAGAGCAGATGCACAAATAATGGAGGCAGTAGCCATGAAGCTGCAGGGCTGTTCTGGGTTTAGGAATACAGACAAGTACAGAATGTAGCAGTACAAAAATGTCTACTTCTGCACAAAGGTAAGAACTGCTTTTGTACAAAGCAATGAACATGCTGGCTACATATGCAGCTTTGCACGCATGACAGCATGTGGAACTAATGCAACAAGAGCTACACAATTTTATTACACACATCATACAACTTAATGAAACATTAATTTACCTAATAAATACAGACAGCTGCAATCTCAGTGACAACAAACTGTTATCCCTGGTGGTACACTGTTATTAATGACCAAAGGCAGAAACTGGAGGTCACTGTAAGCCTTACTTTAGCAAAGGTAGCTCCTAACAGCTGACATGCTTCGCCCACAGAAAGGAAGAGCAAGTCACAGTTTTCTTACTTTTGCAGTAAATTATCTTCCCCAGAGCATGGAAAAGAAAAATGGAAGCATCTTTGCCACCAATAGCTTGTATCTCCTGGTCTTCTGAAGTATCAGCTTTACTTTTCTTTCTTACTTTAGATACTGCGGGTGCAGCTTCGCATTTTACTGTGGAGCTCCTTTCCTTCTTTAACCAAAACTCTCTCTCCAGTGAGTAGTCTACCAGTAAAAACAAAAATACAATTAGGATAAAGGATACGAATCCAAACATGTTTCCTATTCTTAAATTACATCAATACACACGTAGCTATTGTGGTTTAGCCCCAGATGGCAACTAAGCACCACACAGCACCTCACTCACTCCCCCACCAGTTTCATAATTGAAATAACATAGTAACAATACTATAAGAAACTGTCATGAAAAAATAACAAAAGAGAGAGAAATAAAACCCAAGAAAAACAAGAGATGTAAATTAAAAGCAACTGCTCACCACCAACTAACTGATGCCCAGCCTGCTCCTGAGCAGCAGCCCCCAGCCCACTTTCCTCCTGGTTTTTATGCTGAGCATGACGCCCTATGGTCTGGAATATCCCCCAGGGCCACTTGGGATCAGCTGTGCTGACTGTGTCCAGCTTCTTGTGCCCTCACTGGCAGGGCAGCATGAGAAGCTGAAAAGCCCTTGACTTAGTGTAAGCCCTGCTGAGCATTGGTATGTTATCAGCACTGTTCTCAGACTAAAGCCAAAACACAGCACTGCACCAGCTACTAGTAAGATAACTAACTATATCCCAGCCAAAATCAGGACAGCAGCAGATGGTACTCAGCTTTTAGATGACAGGTAACAGTCATGACATGGAATGCTTTCAGCTTAACAAAATAAACAAATAACCCCCTTCCACACACACACAAACACAAAACCTTTGTGTATTTTATTCCTGCTCCACAGCAGCATATAAAAAATATTTTACATAGCTCACCTAGCTGTGCTGCAACAGCGAACAGAATACCTTTACAGCAGAAGTGGTCACAATGTCTTAACAAAATCACATGCATTTACCTTTCATAGAAGAAAACTGAAGACTGTTTATTGCACTTCTTATATCACCTGAACAACCTCTGCAAAGCAACTCCAGAGAAGTTCTGTCAAGAGCAAAATTCTTTTCTCTCTTCTACAAATACAAAGCAACATTCAAAGTAGTAAGAAAAAAAAGGACAAGCAGCATTTGAATATTACCCTGGCTGTGGGGATCTAGCTCTGACAGACACCATAAAAAGACTACATGAGCAGCCACCATGCGCTCAAACCATTTAATACTGCTAACTTTAAAACTTTCAATCCATTTAAGCACATTGCCACATTTATACAGCATACTGCAGAGAAATAAAGCACACAATTCTTTGCAAGGCGTCACTCAATATTAGACTTGGTCGCAATGAAAACAGGTCAGGAATAATACAGGACTTGGGTTCATGACCTCTTCTCGCCTTGCTGGATACAATGAAAATTACTTCTGCTCCTATTATTTGTTTCATATATATACAGCTTCTGTAAAAGGCAGGAGAATCTTCAGCAGTAACTTTGAAGACTTAGACCTCAGATCACGTGGAACCGATCTTAAAAACAAGACATCTTTCAGTTTCTTCCTTGTTTTCTGTTGGGGGGACTGGTGAGGGTTTTTGGGGGGTGGGGGGCTCTGCTATCAAAGATCAAACAAATATACCAACAACGATAAATAACATATTTCAGGTATAAAAGCTTGAAATTCTCTAGTGCAAGCACTGCACAAGTTATCAGTTTTAATGACTTACCAAACTAGCTTCTGTTGCAGCAATTCGATTAAGAACCTTCATCATATTTGTTGTTGCAACAGGCTTGAAACTGTTGGATTTATTAAAAAAAAAAATAGTTTTTGACTTCTCATTAATTTAAATCAAGTTTTAATGAGATAAAAGATCTTACCTAATGGTGGTTATACACAACTCCTCTAGAATGTCCACTGGGAATAGTAACCTCTGCTTGCTGTCTCCACTGAAGCTATCTGATATAATAAATATAAGGGGACATCTACTCATATGAACAAATCTCCTAAAATGAGACATAAGTACAGTAAGAATCAAACTCCAGTTTACTGTGAGTGGGTGAAGCTAATCCTTAAAACTTTATTTGCAACTGACCTGAGAATTTCATGTAGGCTGCTAGGCTCTCGATAGAATTGGTTAGGTATGTCCTATTCAAAACAAAATAACTGCTGTCATTACATTAGACGTAAATATTCTCTCCCACAGACTGTTATGGCACATCACTTACTACATGTGTTTTATTCCTAGTTAGCTAGTTCACAACTAAATTTGCATGAGACTAACACTGAAGATAACCAGGTAAAAAAATAAGGAAAAAAAGCCTACAGCATAGCATTTCCTTCTTTCATTATGGAAAACAATTATCTAAAGAATCACATCACAGACAGGTTTGGGCTGGAAGCTCATCCAGCTCCAATATCCTGCCACAGGCAGGGATATCTTCCACTAGACCAGATTGCTCCGAGCCCCATCCAACCAGACCTTGAGCACTGCCAGTGATGAAGCAGCCACAGCTTCTCTGGGCAACCTGTGCCTGGGCCTCACCACCCTGGCAGTTAAAAAAAAAAAAAAAAAAAAAAGTAAACATTTTCTTTCTGTCCTTGTTTCTTAAGAAACAGCCTTGGGTGTTTATGGTGCCTGCTAGACTGAGTTTTACACAGAAAATAAACATGCAAGTTAGCAGCTCCACTACTGAAGAGAGCAGGATACAGTATTGATACATGAAAGGACCTACACAAGAAAGTGACTTTATGCAGTCACAGAAAATCATGCTTCCTAAATACTATAGCACATCACATCACTCAGCTAGAATTTTTGTCTTCTCTATTCTTTTTCTTGAAAGATGAAACTTTCTTGAAATTTTACAGACAACTTGACTATCACAAAATTCCTAAAAAAAAAAAAAAAAAAAAAAAGAGAGAGAGAGAAATAGAAAAGCTCAAGAAGAAACCACCACTGAAACACACTCCTGAGTAAGTAAAAATCACATCTTCTCCTGTATCTCCCACTGTGGCTTACAAACCCCTAGACTTCATGTCTCTGCCCTAAATAATGTCCCCTATATAAGCCCAGGAATGTTAAAATTTCAAATGCTTTCTATTGTGTTAATTCTTGCATATCTTCTGTACTCTCCTGGATCCTTAAATAACAGGAATAGCAAGAGGTTTTTTTCTCCTTCTTCCTGTCTATATGCATACATATTTCTAGAAAGCTAATCATACAGAAACATGGGTATGACTTCTGAAAATTGTTTTGGTCTATGTTTTGATATAATCTTATTTCTTTGTACGAACTAGTCTCCAGTTTCTGCCTATTAGTTTATATTTAGGCTTGGCTCTAGACTGCTGTAGAAACTTAAGAAGTAATAAAGAACTCATCTGCAGTAAAAGCAGAGTAACTTCTGACAACACCAATCCACCAACTGAAGCTAGTTAGCATGTCAATGTTACAATAAAAGGTACTGGTTTCAAAATAAGATTTCACAAGTTTTCACTTACTTCAATAAGGATAAGCTTTTTATCATTTTCTGAGGACTCTCCAAGCATCTGAAGTTTCTTATACTTATTTGCTCTTAATAGAAAATCTTGAAAGACAGCTGCCTGGGACTGACTCGGAAATGTATGAAAATTTGAGTCTGAAAAAGAAAACTAATTAAACATATGTATTCTATATTATACAAACTAGACTGTAAATACCCACAAGAACTGATACTACTCATGGTATTTTCTGACAGCAGCCACTGACTAAGCAGACAAGCCCTTTGGCAAACACATGGCAAAACCAGAATTTTTACAGAGTAGAATTCAGTTGAGGGCGCACATGAAGACAGACTTACCTATTTTTTTTAATTGCTCAAATGATACACAGGCTACTACATAGCTTTCTATATTGATTTGAAATGCAAGTTGTTTTGCAGTAAACACTGTAAAAAAAAAAAACCTAAATTGCTTTTCAGCTAAGAGAAAAAAAAAGATTCTTATTTAACATTAAGGTATGGCTCACAAGGCCGTGACCTTATAGGTGACAGAGAGCAAAGAATAAAAAATACACAATACAAAAATAACCGGAAGGGAAAGGAAAAAAAAAAAAAAGGTCAAAAAGAAAAGCAAAATACTTACAATGGCCAAACATATTTCTTAAGTCTTCTTTTGAGAAGTCTGAAGATATTGGATTGATCCATTCTTGCACCTGAACACCAAGATCTTTTGCTAATATTTGTATAGTTGCAGTTTTTCCACAACCAGGAGGACCAGTCAGCAGTAAAACAGAGCCACCCTGTCAAAGGGAGGGGGAAGGAGTGGGGAAAAAAATCCAAAACATGATACATAAAGACTGAAAACTGGCTGAAGATAAATATTAGCTGAGTTTCTTCTTTAATTTCTGTGGCAACTATACTCTTTTCCCAATAAAAACAGAGCTAAATATTTTCTGTTATTAATTTACCTGTTGAGTTTTCAGATAGAAAGAGCTAGACTCAAACTCTGAAAGCCTTGTTCTTAGTTTTTAAGGCATCTGGTTTAGTTAACTGCACACCATGTAGACCAGAAACATTAGAAACCAAACTGCAGAACCAGGTCTGAAAAACACTAGGCAAGACTAGCAAATTATGTGTACAGGAATGCCTCTCATTAATCACAAGGTTAAAAACATCCTATTACATCAAGTCTGTGCAACTGGAAATCTCTCAAGATACTCAAAATTAATCTGTGGAAGATAAAATGCAGTTACAACCACAAACTGCAAAGCTGTGAACTGACTTGATCCTACAAAACAGTATTTCTGAGCAAAACCAGAATCCACCTCTTGGCAGCATAAGCCCAAAACAAATCTACAAGCTCTAACCTATGTTCTTACCAGATTTCTTACAGGTAGTGATTATGTATCCATTGCATTGTAAGGTGAGTTTTTCTCTGAAATTAAAATAAAATTGAATCCAGTTTATTTGTATGGTTATATAACCCTAGCTGTTAGTTTTAGCAGTATTACCTGCTTTGGCTGCCTCTGCAATGTGTGTATTTTTAACCAGGCTTCAACTTCTTCAATCTTCTTCTTTTGCACAGCAAGGTCATTCTAAAACAAGATTAAAATATACTGAGTGCACATACACACCTGCTGGTTTCCAAGACAGTAAAAATGAGGTTCAAGAACAGGATACATGCTGACTGGAATATTAACAGACAAGTATAAGCATAAACATATGAAACTAGAACATACCATGCAGAAAGAAGTGGAACAGTTAAGAATAATCATTTCAGCCTCTTTCCTCCAACAACCAATTTTCCATCACTATCAGTTGGGAAATAATTATTTATTTATTTATTTTTCCTAAAGTAACATTACAGTCTTGCCTGTTTGTGCCAGCATGCCTTATACCTATTGCTGGAAGTGGTACTTTTTAGGCTCTAATGACTCTAATACTACATAAGTTTTTCTGAACTTCTGCAAATCTCATGCATCTTCTAGCCTTGCAACTCAATTCCTCTCCAGAGATGAGAAATTAAATATTTAAATATAAAATACAAGTACTACACTAACTTATTTACATCAACCCACACTCAAAAGTAAGATACATTTATCTTACACATTGACATCTTCGAAACACACTGAGAAAAAGCTGTTCCAGGAGCAGAACAGTGAAGACAGGTTTACTACAGGTTTGAGTCCTCTGTCCTCAAAGTCCTCAGGTACCCTCAGTGCCCCACACCCTCAAAGTCATGTACAAGATGCATCAAGAAAACAGGAGACAGCAGAAACTGCAGTCGAGTACTCTGAACATGCTAATGGACTGGCTAACTGCTGCCCAGTAACACTCAAGATGATTTCTCTTATCTCTCCAATAATGAGTGCAGTGACTCAGTTCTCTCCTCTTTCTTTAGCTGCGAATTTTCCTAGTACTTGGAGCTGTGACATCTAGCTGAAATTCAGAAACGGGTTCAGAATTTCAAGAGTGGATTGACAGGAAACACCTCACCAGTAGCTTTATATCCTCAGGAAGCCTAAGAAAAGTGCATTTCTTATAGATAAATACCTCACTAAAATCTTACCTGCAGGCAGTAAATAAATCAAACTAGTATTTTGCTGCTCTAGCAAAACAGGATACACTTAGAACCTTACCAATACAGAAAATGAACAGAAGCACAACAGGTCACACTGTAATATTACTACTACATCAGCATTTAGGATAACTCTCACACCTGAGTTTCAGGTTTGTATCTATCTATCCATGGTTCATCTTGAGACTGGCTCCAGTTTTGTCTGGACTTGTTACGAGGTAGATCTACTGAAGAAGACTTTGGTCTTTTTCTGGGCAGAACTTTGATTCTTCTGCTTTCTGTCACAGAAGACACGTCTTTCTGCTGCGGCTGCTGGTTTCTACCGGAGTTGCCTTCAAGTGGCTTCACAGGAACAGCACTGGGGGAAATACTTGGGTTTCCTAAGAAGTCATCAAATGAATGCACCAACCAATCTGTCACCTGGTAAAATACAAATGTTTTGCTTCAATGTAGCACTCTCCTCCCCTTAATTTGGTACGGCTGTCTCTACAAAATTGGAGATTTTTATCATGCATATGTAAAAATATGTCATACATGTAAAGTACTTCATTAGAATTGGAGGTTGGAACTGGACGATCTTTAAGGTCCCTTCCAACCCAAACCATTCTATGATTCTATGACTAATTCCTAGTTAGCCACAAAACTGGGTAGTCAAGCTTTTTGAATGCGTCAATTACATGCTTCTTTAGTATTAAAAACCTTACACACTGTGATATTTTGCAGCAAATTGGCAAATCTGAACAAGCTGAAAATTCTGAAAACACACGTTCAAACTAAACAAGTAAAGTTAAAACTCTCATAAGAATGAAAAAGGAGTATAGGCTTATTTATATCCTTTTTATATTAAGGTCATATTCATGCTGTATGTCCTCTGCCCCTCATATTTTAGCATGTGGCATTTATTTTTTCCTTTTTATAACATTGACAATGCAGACATTTGTGTTTAGAAGTCAGAAATAGATGTCAGAGAACCATTAGTTAGGCGGTGCAATAAAATCAAATGTTTTGTTTGCTTCTGAGGAAGTGGTATGAAGAATCCAGAATCAGACTGTCACTCAGAAGTCTGTCCGATGGTGACAAGAAACAAAACTGCTAGCAGCACCAATGTTTAATTTAAGATTTAGAAATACCCTGTCAGGACGGGTGTACAAACTTAGACCCAGAGCTATTTTTCAGCCTACCTATGGTCCCAAAAATATTATCACAATGATCACAGGCTCTCTGCTGCTAACAACCGCAAGACCATCTTTTAGCACAGGAGCTGTAAAAAATGACATGCCAAAATCGAGCTCTGTGAAAACAGGACCAAGAGAACAGACGCATCTTCTCCAAAAAGGTCTATGAACATTCTGCCGTTTACATGTCAGAATTAATCAAACAGACCATTACCAGACAATACAGTATTTGAGGGCAAGAATCACAAAATCAGCTACCTTGGAAAAGACCTTTGAGATCATCAAGTCCAACTATTGCCCCAGCACTACCAACGCCACCACTAAACCATGCCCCTAAGGGCCTCATCTACACAGCTTCTGAACACTTCCATCACTGCCCTGGGCAGCCTGTTCCAATGTCTGACCCCTTTTGGGGAATAAACTATTCCTAATAACCAGTCTAAACCTCCCCCAGCACAGGTTGAGGTGGTTTCCTCTTGTCTTATCCCTTGCTCCTTGGGAGAAGAGACCAGCCACCTCCTGGCTCCATCCCCTTTTCAGGTAGTTGTAGAGAGCAATAAGGTCCCCCCTGAGCCTTCTCTTCTCCAGACTAAACACCTCCAGGTGCATCAGCCATTCCTCTTCAGAATTATGCTCCAGGCCCTGCACCAGCTCCACTGCCCTTCTCAGGACCCACTCCAGCACCTGAATGTCTCTCTTGTAGTGAGGGGCCCAGAACTGAACACAGGATTCGAGGTGCGGCCTCATCGGTGCCCAGTACAGTGGGATGATCACTGCCTTGGGTCCTGCTGGACACTACTGTTGATACAGGCCAGGCTGCTGTTGGCCTTCTTGGCTACCTGGGCACAAGCTGGCTCGTGTTCAGCTCCATCAATCAGCACCCCCAGATCCTTTTCTACCGAGCAGCTTCCCAGCCACTCTTCCTGAAGCCTGGAGCATTGCATGGGTTTGTTGTGGCCCAAGTGCAGGACGTGGCACTGAGCCTTGTTGAACTTCGTAGCACTGGTCATAGCCCATCGATCTAGCCTGTCCACATTTCTCTGCAGAGCCTTCCTACCCTCCAGATCAATACTCCCTGCTCTACCCCTAGCAGTGCTAAAAGCCAGATTGGATGGGGCTTGGAGCAACCTGGTCTAGTGGAAGGTGTACCTGCCCATGGCAGGGGGTTGGAACTGGATGAGCTTTAAGGTCCCTTCCAGCCCAAACCAGTTTGGGGTTCCATGATTCTACAAAGAGCGCCAGCAACTGAGCCCACTTGCTTTTAACATCATTCAGACAAAATCTATTTTAGTTGAATTTGCATATTCACCAGGGGCCCGGTAACATCCTGTGAGGGAGTTACCTTTTCATGCATTGCACTAGTAAAAAGAATAACATCTTACACATTAAAACAAACCAAAAAACCTCAAGCAACTGAAGAGGAACTGCCCAGAGAGAGACTAAGGGATAATTATTGGGCCTAAAACCACCGCTAATCCCCATCTCTCGCCCGGAGGCCTACCTCAGCCGGCACCGTCTGCCTTCCCGAGGAGCTTCCAGACATCCTCAGCCCGGCCGGCGCCGATCAGCCGGTCGGACGCGCTGGGACCAGCCGGGCCTGAGGAGACAACCCCGCCCCGGGGCGGCCTCAGGGGAGAACTCCGCTCCCGGGCAGTCAAAGAAGGAGGTGGGACACCGAGAGCCAAGCAGAGAACATTACATCGCCCGCCGACCTCCCGGCGGTCCTTGCGCTCCGGCGGCCCTTAGCTGTTCTCGCCGCGCCTGCCTCCCTGGCCAACCCTCCCAACCCGTCGGGCAGAGCGGGTGATGCCATCAGCGGGCGGCGGCGCGGCGAAGGCTCCCTTGTACGTATCTCTTAGGCGACCAGTGCCCGCGGCCGGCGTGGAACGGCAGCATGAGGAGGCCTAACGTGCTGCTGACGGGTGCGCGGCGGCACCGGCTGTGGGGCTGGGGGCGGAGGGAGGCGGCGGAGGGGCTTGGTCTGGGGTTGGGCCTGGGCCTGGCGGAGGCACGCCTCATCCCTCTCTACCTGAGGTCTGCAGTGGGAAGTCCCTGCGGAGCAGCGACCGAGCTGCGCTGAGGGGCAGCTTAGGGTTTCCCGTGTTGGGTCAGGCTTTAAATGAAGCAAGGTTTACTGACAGAGGGGAGACTGAGATGAGCTCTTCGGCAGAAGTTCTTTCCTGTGAAGGCAGAAGTTCTTCCCTGTGAGGGTGGTGAGGCCCTGGCACAGGTTGCCCAGAGAAGCTGTGGCTGCCCCGTCCCTGGCAGTGTTCAAGGCCAGGTTGGACGGGGCTTGGAGCAACCTGGTCTAGTGGAAGGTGTCTCTACCCGTGGCAGGGGGTTGAAGCTGGATGAACCCTAAGGTCCCTTCCAACACAAACCAGTCTGTGCTTCTGTGATCACCCTGATTAGAATAAAACTTTTGCACAAAATGGAACTTTTCTTCATAGTTCTTTTTTTTTTTTTCATCTCCAGACATTGCTCTTATTTGCATTTCCTCATCATGCAGGGGTTTGCCCCCTTTTTCTTTTACAAACTTGCCAGCATTGACTGCAAAAGCTTCCTTTTTGATGCTTAGAAGGTTATTTGAAGAGGACTTGCACGCTGTTCTCCTACTGTTTTACACGGGGTTGTGTCTTTAGGTACTCCAGGCGTTGGGAAAACCACGCTCGGAAAAGAGCTGGCGTCAAGAACAGGGATGACCTATGTTAATGTGGGTGACATGGCAAAAGATGGTAGGCCATATTAACAATATAATTCATCAAAGGACTTAAGATATTTTTGCTTTGTACAATTTGCAGTGCATGCATTATATATTACATTAAATGGCAGTGAATTTGCTTTAACGGAAATGCTTTTGGTGGCATAGGGTAAAAAAGCATTTATGTGACTGTGGCACACTTTGTATTAGGTAATAACAAACTTATCCTTTTATGGATTTGCAAACAAAGTATTCCTTGCTCTGAACACTGTCCTTTGTTTGCATCCTCCTGAAATAAACATAACTACATAAATAATTTTAATACCTGCTGTTACTTCCCAAACTTCCACAAATTCTTTTTGCTGCAGGAGAACTGTATGAAGGTTTTGATGAGGAGTATGACTGTCCAATTTTGGATGAAGACAGGGTAAGCCCAACTTCTAAAACTATCATGCGTGTACTTTGACTTTCTGTAATTTCAGGTAAACTTGCCTGTCTTTGTTTCTTTTGTAGGTAATAGATGAACTAGAAGATAAAATGATTGAGGGTGGAGTTATTGTTGATTATCATGGCTGTGATTTCTTCCCTGAACGTTGGTTTCATATCGTGTTTGTACTTCGTACAGAAAATTCATTTCTCTATGACAGACTTGAAAGCAGGTATGTCAATGGAGTAAATAAGGACAAAGAACTCTTGTGTGACCTCATAAAAGATTTTTTTAGGGTATAAATTACTGATTCTCTATGGAATACTTTATAGTTCTCAACATGTCTAAGACTGTCTCTTGGTTTTGTTCTTCTTTTAAGGGGTTACAAGGGGAAAAAGCTGCAAGACAACATTCAGTGTGAAATTTTTCAGACACTTTATGAGGAAGCTCTGTTGTCATATAGAAAGGAAATTGTACACCAGTTACACAGCAATACTCCTGAAGATCTGGAGAGAAATTTGGATCAGATTATGCAATGGATTGAGCAATGGATGAAAGACAACAATTGATATTTGGTGCAAAAGAACACTGCTGGATCTGTTCTGGGGGTGAGGGGTGTTAATATTTGACAATTGTAATTCGTGTATGATACATTAAAATAAATTTTATTGTAATTTTGCATGGCTGGGGACTAGAGAAAAGCTCAGAAGGCTGAAGGCTTTGAACAGCCTCTGGGGGAGGCATACAGGAGAACTGACAAAGTGAAAATTCTGCAGTCAGTGGAAGTCACAGTTGCCTTAGTAGCAGAAACTAGGTTCAACAATTAAGATTTTCTTTGAGCTTGCAAGTAAAACCAAGCCTCCTCCCCAGGATCCCCAAGAAAACGGTAAAGTCCTGATAACTGGTGACAGTTGAGGAACTTTATACCAAATTTTGATTTATGAAACAGTGTCCTGAAAAGGGGTTAGTCTGTTTCTGAACTGTTAGACTAAAACCTGCTGTACTCTACTGCATTCTTGAATATGTAGAGGCTAACACGGAATGAGGGGTGTATGATAAAGTTCAAGGAGCGTGCTTTGGAGGGAAGAGACATGACTTGGTAAGGGAGATATTTTAAAGTCATTACACAAAACTTCGGGAATTACGCTGTAAGGAATCATCAGCTATATCTGCACTGCAGTGGTGGATTAAACAATAAGCTTTATTTCTCTCTTTCCTGTCTGTATCACCCACCCCTATCATATTTACCATTGTAAGTTTATCACGGAAGTATTTGGTGGGAATAACAAACATCCTGCAATCCAAAACATGGTTACACTTAAAATACTGGCAGCTATGTGTTCTCAGTGCTTGTAAACCCTGGGTCTTGGAAGAGCATGAAATAACCTTTCTTACTGATAATGTGGATTGTAAAGCCTCGTCAAAGATTCTGTAGAAAGTGCTTGCTATCAACTTTTTATATACATGAGTCTGGATAATAAAACTCTTACTGCCTTGAAAATTTCTGTGGTAAAGAGTACTGTGGTTACATGTTCTATTTTGATTCCAAATTTGGTAGAGGTTTTTTTTGGGGGGAGGGTTTGGTTGTTTTTTTTTGTGAGACTTACAGAGCAATACCACATCAGCAATTTGACACTCATGTAAACCGAAATGTTGAAATGGTGAAACGTGGATTTCCTTGCAGAACTGGGACCAGATGTTGTAGAGATGAAAACATAGCATGTGTTGCTTTCAGGGGTACTGTTGAAGCACGGAATCAGACTCTACAACTCAAGGAAAGTTATAAAGCAGGTATGTTTATTACGGCAGCGGGTGCAAGGGGGATCACTCCTCCTAACTTGCGCACCGAGGGGTTAAGCAAGCAGATATTTATTACAAACAAACATACATATTCATTAGATTCCCGAGAGAGCAGTGGGGATAATACAATTAGTTTAGGTACTCATTATCATAAATCTCCTCCGTTTTGGCGCTTGCCCACTGCCCTGCGATGGTCGTGGGCAGGGGTCTTATTGCAAGCAGGACAGGATGGGCAGACAAGGAGTATCTTAAGCTAGCAGATGTTCGGGAGTCACTGCCTCCAAACTAACTGATAAATTAGAAGGACGGTAAGAAAGAATTCACTCATTAGAAGGATGAAAAGAACTAACTCACTCTTGTTAGTAAGACTACTAAATTCTGTTATCACACCACAGACTTACAACACAAACCTTATTCTCTTAGACCTAAGTTAAATTAAAAGTGTTTTAACCCTATGTTTTCCAGGCACTTGCTTTCCTTGTATCACTGTGAGATCAGGTGAAGGGTGATCTCTTGCGTGGAGGTGCACTGGACAAAACTGATTTCTAAGTATGCTTTGAATAGCCACATCCTGCGCAGTAAAGTGTTGTTTCTAAATGCTATTGGGTTGGAGGAGAAGCTGTAGTTGAAGTACAGAACTTCCGCACCATAACCACCACTCCCTCTGTTGTCAAAATGTGGGCTTGTTGTGGAATAATTAGGAAATGTGGAATTAAACTTGTATTTGAAATGCAGCATTGTCCAGACATAAAGGGAAAAACAGACTTTCAGGGCCTCTCGTGGTGAAATGCAGCCGCACCTGATATGCCAGGAATGTGCACTCCACAGCGATTCCTGTGGCAACTCAGATGGAGGGTAGAGAGAGGTGGAGATCTTGCAGTTACACTTTGTCCTAGCCTCAGCAAAAGATGGGAACAAGGTGGTGCAAGAAACTGATAAGCTGCATACTTGCTACCCTAAGCCAGCAGCCTGTCATCTTTTGACAGAATGCCGTCCTCTGTGTGAACTTTGCTTCATTATAATGTCATTATAATGCATTTACATGGTAAAATACACTCCCACCTCCAATGTGACCCCCCCCATAAAGGAGACCACCCCCTTCTGAGCACACGCTCTGAATTTTTGGTGTCATATACCTTTAAAAGGAAGCGAAAGAGATTTGCACCAATAATAATAAAGGTATGTATGACTAGAGTAACTCAAGCTCCCCCTTGAAGGTGAAAATAATATAAAATGACCCAAGAGAGAGGGGGATATCGGGGAAGATACCATCATGGACGAATCAAGGAAGATAACATCAACAAACTCCTGGGACTGGTTGACAGGCTGGACCTCTCTTTCCCCCCATAGGGACGCCTGTGGGTAAGACTTGCACTGTATCCAGTGCTTTCCTAGGAAAACTTAGAATCTCTATAGAGTTAGTTTTACTGTTACCTTTATACTTTAGAGCCAAGCTGTGTTAACTTTATGGAGCGCTTGTATCCATGTAACTATTATTCGCACGGCCTTTCGCAGACAGTATTTATCACCGGCAATCCATAAGAACCTGTACCTGTTGCATCAATAAACTGCACTGTTTTGGTAGCCAATCACAATAAACTGCACTGTTTTGGTAACCAATCGTAATTTTCTCACTGAACGCGACCCCATCTCTCAGTGTGGCCATGAGGGTTCATGAGCACGATTCGACTGGCAGTGTGGTGCACTATCAGTGAGTCCGGATCAGTGAAGTTCAAAATAGCGAACATGGCCGGACTGATAGCTGCCGCTGATTGTATTGGGCAGTGTGGTGAACTATCAGTGAATCCGGATCAGTAGCGAGTGCAGCTGGACTGGTAGTTGCATATTGGAGCCGTTCCTGGCCCCCCTAATAAAGCAAGGTTGTTTTTTTTCACCCTTTAATGCAACACTTGTTCACCTGGAGTGCAAAAAGTTACTCTCAAACACAGAGTCAAGATACTGTTTAATTCATATTTGCACAGAGATGGGTGCTGGGGTCCACAAAGTCAGCACACCATCAGTCTGTCAGCTATCTCCTGTAAGACATTTCAAATGGTAATAATTGGTGTTTTCTGTATAGGTAACACCCTGCATCTCCAACCATTTGCTCTTGCATTCTCTCCTTTCTGTTTAAAGACACTGCACATACATATTTGAGCAAGGGTCCCTGTGGGCAAGGGTGTCTTACCTTATGCGGCATGATTTCTAGGATTATAATCATAGAATCCCAGACTGGTTTGGAATGGAAGGGACCTTAAAGCTCATCCAGTTCCAATCCCCAGTCATGGGCAGGCACACCTTCCACTAGACCAGGTTGCTCCAAGCCCTGTCCAACCTGGCCTTGAACACTGCCAGGGATGGGACAGCCACAGCTTCTCTTGGCAACCTCCACCCTGACAGGGAAGAACTTCTTCCTAAGATCTCATCTCAATCTCTTCTGTCAGGTTAAAGTCATTTCCCCTTTTCCTGTCCCTACAAGCCGTTGTCAAAAGCCCCTCTCTAGCTTTCTTGTCAGCCCTTTAGGCACTGGAAGCTGCTCTAAGGTCTCCCTGCAGCCTTCTCCAAGCTAAACAAGTCCAGCTCTCTCAGCCTGTCTCCATGCTCCAGCCCTCCATAATGAACTATATTCCTTTAGGGACACTGTTAACTTCTGTCTTGCTGCACTTTTCAAAACTGCTTTTCTGATTTTGACCCTGGGTTTCTTCCTAATCTTTCTGAAGTTAGCTTTTCTTCTGATCCAGATGATTCATGCATCAGTCTTCTTCTCAACGTCTTAGAGCTGGCTCTTAGAGCTGGCAAGGGAACATCATTGTTCCAAACTCAAGATTTTCAAGTTTTCGCACACACAGTCCTTTACAACTGACTTACTCACTGATTGGTAACAGGTCAGCTTGCCTCCATGCAGCCTCCAAGCCCCGCTGGGCCACCTCCCGAGGCTTCGGCTCGTCCCAGGGAGGTGTCGGCAGCGCCAGGGAGGGAGGCCGGCCTGCGGCCGGCTTGGCAAGTGGGTCGGCAGCTCCGGGACCCCGAGGTAACGGAGTGGGGAACGCCCCGAAGAGGTTCCACCCCCACCTGGGCGGTCCGATGGCTTTAAAGCTTTACCTCTCGGGCGGAGCCGTGTTTTCCGACAGCCCTAACCCGCTTCGGGAGCGGCTGCACACCACCACCTTCAGGTTTTTTCACTTTAGTGTTGTTCTGTTGGTGTCGTTACGGAGTTTTCCTGTTTTTTCTAGATAGGATCTCTGTTTTGCAGGAGGTGCTGTTCACATCGCTGGTAAGTGAAGTGCTCTACGTCAGAAAACAAGACAACCAACCAAAACTCAGGAGGAGAAGATGGAGGAAGCAGAAGAGGATGACATGGCATGTGGAGACTTGGGAAACGGCCTCGGGAGAAGACCCGGAGGTGTTTATGTAGGGGAAGATTTACGGAGCTGCTATTCATTTAAATCTAGGAAGGGATCTGGAAAGGGTTGTCATTCTCTCTTGTCAGCAAAGAGAGTGGAAGAAAGTGATGCTGCAACTCTTCCTGGCTCAAAACAAAACAGTATTTACAATGGATCATCGAAAAAGCCTGTTACTAGTTCCACACAACACCGTAGCTGTGGTAAGAGTAATTTGGGTGTTTATTATTTACCGTAAGAAAAACCCCTGTTGGCAAAACTAAGCAGTTCATTTGCTTCACAAGGTGTCCACAAGTTCACGTCAAAGCATGTGCTAAAACACTTGGAGATCTCTGAACGATTCCAAGGCACATGACTGCTGGGATCCAGCGCAGCCTCACAGGGTGGTTGGTGCAGCCCCTAAGGCTGCTGTTAGTGTCGCAATAGGAGAGGCAGAGTAGCCTCTGTGCCTAGATCTTCTAAAACATTTGAAAGCAAAATTGCTTTTCAGTGAGTGAGGCTGTGGCCTTTTTTGTGTAAACTGACCATTTTTAAAGTGTTTAGTTTTGCTTTTGATAGTGATGTTTAAAGAAGAGCATCCTGTGGTGGGGGACAGCATTGGTTTTCTCTAAATATAGGTATGAAATTGAATGGACTTCCTTGGACTCATGGTTTAAGCGTGTTCTCCTAGAGGTTCTATCATTGGAACAGGTTGTCCAGAGAAGCTGTGGCTGTCCCATCGCTGGCCGTGCTCAAGACCAGGTTGGACAGGGCTTGGAGTAACCTGTCCTAGTGTCCCTTACCATGGCAAGGGGTTGGAACTGAATGAGCTTTAAAGTCCCTTCCAGTCTAAACTGGTCTGTGATTCTATGATTCTGTGAAAGCTTATGGCAAGATATTCAAAATCCCATTTGCTATTCGCATATTTTTGAGGTTAAGAAGCTGGTTTTGGAATCTGCGCATCTCAGTTCTCTGGGTTGCCTTTTATTTTTTTTGGTGAAGATAACACTGCTGTAGATAAAAATCAAATGTAGCAGTGCTGTTCATTACACATCAGTTGCTTTCCCTTACATTTTTAGCCCTTTTTAGTATTTTGACCTAAGTATTTCTGTGTAACTTGCTTATTTTTCTCCTTTAGAACAAGTCCCCACTATCCTCTCCACACACCGCTGTAAGCCAAGACAGGTAATTATTATTTATTGGTTTCAGCATCTTCAGTGCAAATATGTCAGGAAAACAGCATAATTCGTGTTGGTTTCACTGCCCTTATGCTGGTCTTTTTGGGTGACCTTTGGTCATCTTTGTGTGATGCTTGTCTTAGATCTAGGTCTGTCACACAGCAGCATCCATGAAAGCATGACTGAAGCTCACATGCATCCTGACTTGGATTTAGTAGGAGGCTGCATCTTAACCTGCTTAGTTTAAGAGAAGTAGTAACTTCTTGTGTAGAGGAATAGTGGATTTTCTGGGATACTCCACTAACATACTTCATCTTTCAATCTTGAAAACTGACTTTAATTCTAAATAGTGCTAGATGCTGTTTTGTTGACTGTGGTTGCTTAAAGGTTACAATCTGAAAAGAAGCTAAAAAAAAAGAAGTTTGGGTTTTTTTAATCAAGGTGGCAGTTTTGTGGTTTTTTTGGTGGTTTTTCTTTTGTGGGATTGTTTTTGTGTGTTTGTTTTTTTTTTTTTTTTTTTTTATGAAATTCTAAAATAATTTTCCTTGCTTTAGGTCTCTTTATAACTGACCTTTTTTTTCCCATTTCACTTCTTTAACTGTGAAACAATGTGTTTGATTTTAGTATTTATGTATTTCTTAAGTCTTTTAATTGGCTCCTGAAGAAAAAAATATACCTCTGAATGTTACCTGTTTTCTGGGTAAAGCAAATTTTCATGTTTTCTTTTGTAAATATTATAGTATCTCAGCATTTAGTATCTGCTATCCATCTTACAGAATCTAATACTGACATGCCAAATGAAGAACTAAAGCAACAACTTCGGGAAGCTCTAGAGGTAAGTAACTGTGCCAAGTGTGCTGTTGTTGAAATCTACATTTCCTTTTAATGTAGCAAAGTGTTAGTTTAGCTGAAGATCTTGGCATGTCCAGGATCAGGGATGGATTCAGGTTCTAGTAACCAGTGCAGTAGTTGGAAGCCTCATTCAATTTTATGACAGGAAATTTTTTTTTATTATTTTTTATTTTTTGGGGGGAGAATGGAGAGGAAGTATTTTGAAAGATGTAGAGATGTAGATAATATTGAAAGGATTGTACTACTTTTCTAGCAGGTTTTCTTTATTTAAGCTTCAGGGCCTGAAAATCTTCAGTGTGAACAGAGTAGTCTTTGGGGATTTAATCTGGATTTTTACTGAAAGGTAGTTAATTCCTACATTATAATTTTACTGTAGTTAAATATGTTGATGTGTTGGGATCAGTCTGGGCAGAAAGAGCATGGTGACCTCAGTTGTAAGGGTATCAACTTCATCTGTACTGTGTTCTTTAACCGCAGGATATCCTGTGGTAGGTCACTGTCAAGCCTTCTTAGCATGAAGAAGCTTCAGTGCACAGCAAGTTAAAATGTCGAGGAACCTTACTCGTTTTCAATTAGACAAAACTGAAAAAATGCCACTGCTCCTAGGTACAATTTCAGTATCAACGCTGCAGTAACAGCCCTCAAAGAACTATAAAAAAAGGTTTTCTATGACAGCAAGTGAACAACTGAGTGACCTACACAGGGGTTAAGGAAAGATAAGTATACAAAGCAGTAAATTTCATTTTAACTCTTGGAAACTAAAAAACCTGCTGTGTTCTAAAGGAGGGAATGTTGCATAAAGATATGATTGACAGGTACCTACAACAGGGATCTGTGTGGACAGTGGTTTTGTTCTGGACAAGTAGTGGTTTTAATCTAACAGTTGTAACATGATGTTCACACTATAGAGTATAGATGTTTTGTATGATATATTTAGGGTATGTCATATTAATAGAGCATTTATATTGTAGTATATATTTGTTGTATTTGATACTGCATATATGAGAAAACTGTACTCTGTTCTGTTTCCTTATTTTAAAGCTCAGGACCTATGTTGGTACATACAGTTTCTTTAGCAAGGCAAAACTGCAGTGGTTTATTTTCCAAATACCCTGGAAGAGAACAGAAAGAATAATAATTACAAGTATTCTTCAAGGATTTGGTGCTAGCATGCACTGTTAATATTTCTTCATTGTAAGCAAGCTACTTGTCAGGAAAGAATCATATAGTGTAAAAGCAGAACACTGGTTTTTTGCAGAGGGCAAATTTACATTGCCCTCTATGTTTATGAGTTTTAACAGGATTACCTTGGGTTTTAATCAGTGTACCTATTTTGTTTTGCTTCAGGAAGTTGACATTTTGCGACTTGAGCTTGAAGCGTTTCAGAGACAACTTGAAGGAAAAGATGAAGCCCTAAGAATTCTGCAGAGCATGGTAGGAGTTTTTCAGATATTATTAATGGCAAAGGAAGGAAAATAGAAGAAATCTTCCTGCTGCTCCGCATTAAAACTCCCTGAACCTGTATTTACCAGGACTTTAAAGCGCTGAGTCTGCAAGTGTATACATACTTGGCTTCTACGACTTTTACTTCATGAAACTATTATGGTTATTGAGTAAGATTTTACTGTTGTCGCAATTCTCTATTTTTATCTTTGAGGTTCTTTGAGGATTTATTTAAGTTAAAGGAACAAGGCTTTCTCTCCAGCCCTTTAAATTATATGTTTTGCCAGTGCTTGAACTTCCACTGCAAAGCACAGGTATTATCAGTTGACTGCTCCATTCGTTGTCTTAGAGGACATTATACATTAAATGTTAGGTCAGTCTTTTGTCCACAGATTGTAATACTTTTATTCATTGTCACAATAGATTATGTTGAAATCAGTTCCTGTTTTTTAGCCTGCTGCCATAATCCATTTATAGTCTGCAGTTTCTACCTTCAGACATTCATAGTAAGTTACACCTGGCTCAAAGTCTAGGTTGTAGACTTGTTGTAACCAAGTTTAAGAGCTGATTTTTTGGATGAGCCCTAAAGAACACACAATGATGTCATCTTAAATGAATGCTACATTTTCCAGTAGAAAAGATTATGGGATGGAAACACAAGTTTGTTAATGCAACGTAGCATTATGTGACTTGAAATTAGAACCACCTGGGACTTACAAGTAAGTTGCTAGTGTTTGTAATTCTGCACACTTTTTTTTAGCTGCGAGTTTGAACTTCTCATGATGTAACACTAAAAATCTGTCTAAAGCCAAATAAACTAAACTTAATTACAGTATATTAAGGACTTGTGCTTTTTTTGTTTGGTTGTTGCTGGTTTTGGTTTTATTTTTGTTTTGCAGGCAGTATTTAATAAAGCCACTAGTCACACAAAAGAAATGCTTCAAAAGACTGAGGAAGAAAAGAGAACTTTAGAAAAGGTAAGGGTGCATTTTTCTTTCACACCTCTGCAAGAACACAGAGTTCCTTGCTATTAATATCAGGTTATCAGACTGTTTATTTAGATCAGAAAAAATCTGCCATTAGTTCCAGTTTTTTTTGAAAGTATTATTATTCCCTTTTTAGTAGAAAGGGAAAAAGTTAATATATCACCTTTTTGATTTAGATGTCTTGATGCTGTATATAGTGTGTAGAAATAGTACCTGAAGGTTGCTAGAGCACTTTACTTTCTGTTGGTCTTTGTTGTGAGTTTCACAGTCATTCATATGGAGTTGCACTATATCTTTGTTATGAAGCTGGCACTTCCCAATAAGTCTAAGATATGGGTGCCAAATTTTCATAGGGAAGATGGGGAGGAGGAGGAGAAAGGCAGCAGTGAGCTACCTTCTTAAACTGATTTCTGTGCTATGTTTCTCTTCCTGGGTGCCCTTGCCACAGAACAGTAAGTAGGCAGGGAAATGTGGCAGTGTGGGTTTGTTTTTCTCATGAGCCACTACAAGCATCATAGAATCATAGAATCATAAAATAGTTAGGGTTGGAAAGGACCTTAAGATCATCTAGTTCCAACCTCCCTGCCAGGGGCAGGGGGACCTCCCACTAAACCATGCCAACCAAGGCTATGTCCAATCCAGCCTTGAACACCACCAGGGATGGAGCATTCACAACTTCCCTGGGCAACCCATTCCAGTGCCTCACCACCCTTACAGTAAAGAATTTCTTCCTCATATCCAATCTAAACTTCCCTGTTTAAGTTTGAACCCGTTACCTCTTGTCCTCTCACTACAGTTCCTCATGAAGAGTCCCTCCCCAGCATCCCTATAGGTCCCCTTCAGATACTGGAAGGATGCTATGAGATCTCCACGCAGCCTTCTCTTCTCCAGGCTGAACAGCCCCAACTTTCTCATCCTGTCTTCATACGGGAGGTGCTCCAGCCCCTGATCATCCTCGTGGCCCTCCTTTGGACTTTTTCCAACAGTTCCATGTCCTTTTTATGTTGAGGACACCAGGACTGCACACAATGCAACACTGTCTGGAGTCCACAGATCAGTGATGCAGAAATTTTCTGGTGTCTGGCACCAAATGTATTTTTAGCAGTATCATAGATTGTCATCGTCATTGGTCTCCTACATTTCTGCCAGTGCTAATCTCGGCGCCAGCAGTTCCTCTTCTTCCTTTCGATAGGAGGCTTGTAATAAACTGCTGCAGATCTGTTTTGTTTCCACAGGAAATAAATATTTTGCAATGGGAAATTGAATTTGATCAGGATCGATTTAAAAATATAGAAGACATGTGGACAGAAAAATATGACAGGTATTTGACTTACACTGTATTTTTGTGAGTTCTTTTTATTGCATTGAATGCTGTATGTCTTTCCTGTGTTCAAAGCTTACTTCATTGGATTTTCAGGGGTTTTCATATTTTCATAATTTCCTTCCATATTTGGGAATATTTATTTAATTTTCATGCTAGTCACATTTGTATATTTCTACAAATAGAAATTTCTAGTTGAAATTTCTAGCTTTGCTAGGCTGAGTTTTCACTTCATCCTATTACACTATTACGCTAGCCAGCTGGAGCCAGACTGTTCTTTACTTTCAATGTAAATGTGATATGTGCATGCGTGTGGAAATACCATTTGCTGGTTAATTATTGCTTTATTTTCTTGCACTGAAAAAGTGTGAGGGCACATACAGGTAAAATGAAATGCTTTTGAGAGAGGATAATCAACTGGTTCTTTGTTTAAATAAGATTTGCTCTGGATAGGCAGCAGGTGTGGTTAAGGCAAGCAGAAGATGCCAGAAGGGCTGAACTAACAATGCAGCAAAAAGGCCTTGAAAAAAGTGACCAGCAGGCTCCCTTATTTAAATGTAGGAATGATATCTCTGAAGTCTACCCATCAGAATTATTTTTTTTTTCTTCAAACTTTGTATCGATCAATAAGCCAAAAGTTTACAAACTTATTTGTTTGAAAGAGTTTTGTTAAGATATTTGATCTTGTTCATTTGTTAACTTAATTACCTTGAGGGATACTTTGTGAAAAAAACATTGGCTTTCCTAACTTATGAGATTGGAAGTGTATCCAGGTAGTTTGGAGCAACAAAACTAGCATTAACTGTTGAAAATTACAGCTGTGGCTTCAGCAAACTGCAAACCAAAAGTTCAGTCTGCTCTGCAAAAAGGTTTTCTGATACAAGTGTCAGAAAACAGGGCAGCAGGATGAGAAGAATGTGTATTCCCTTCGTTTATTCAAGTGAAATAATTCAGGCTACCATTTAAAAAACAAAACAAAACATGAATTTGAAGTATTCTGCATTACTGACATCTGAAGAGATGCACCAAATAAATCACAGAATTGTAGAATGGTTTGGGTTGGAAAGGATCTAAAAATCATCTAGATCTAAGCCCCTGCCATGGGCTGGGATGCCTCACACTAGGCCATGTCACCTAAGACTCTGTCCAACCTGGCCTTGAACACTGCCAGGGATGGAGCATTCACCACTTCTGTTCCAGTGCCTCACCACCCTCACGATAAAGAACTTCTTCCTTATATCTAACCTGAACATTCCCTGTTTAAACCATCACCCCTTGTCCTGTCACTACAGTCCCTAATAAAGAGTCCCTCCCCAGCATTCTTGTAGCCTCCCTTCAGATACTGTGAGTCTGCTATGAGGTCTCCACTCAGCCTTCTCTTATCGAGGCTGAACAGCCCCAGCTTTCTCAGCCTGTCTTCATAAGGGAGGTGCTTCAGCCCCCGATCATCCTCGTGGCCTCCTCTGGACCTTCTCCAACAGCTCCATGCCCTTCTTATGTTGAGGGCATCAGAATCACACACAGTACTGCAAGTGGGGTCTCACAAGAAAAGAGTAGACTGCCACTTTCCTATTCAAGAAGAAAATACTTCGATACCTCAAGGAAAAACATGGTATAAATGCTTATTGTATTTTCTAAGATTGCAACACTTGGCAGAGCAGCTGTTCCTAAGAACAGTGTTCAGCCTACAGGAAGTTTATTTTATAAAATTCAGACCAAAGGCCTGTTGTCACATGGCCAATAACAATTCTGTTCTTTCAAGGAAGTAAAGAGATTTCTCTCAAATGTTTCAGATCTTCATGATTACAAATTTGTTTGAGATTCTAATGGTGCTGGTACTTAAACTCGCCCTCCTGTTAAAATCTGAAGTTGCTGAATGATCTTTGTTTTTTAATTCTCTTTTTTAAACATTCACTCAAACGTGCTTGGGCACCTTTAAATTGCTCGTGTAAGGGTGTGGTTTCATGAACAAGGCAAGCCTGTTTGAACAGCCCATACTATCTGGGTTGCAAGAGAAACCGCTGTATGAGCACAGAGATTCCTGGTTTTGCCCTCTGCAGAGCCACGTGCAGCCCTGGAAAACAAGAAGCTAGACTGGCAAAGCATGCTTCCTTAGCCTTGGGTCAGTGCCACTCAGACCAAGCCTACACAGAGCCTACGCAGGTTGGTTAGGAGTAGTGTCAGGCTGGATACTGGCCTCTGGCTAGCAGATCTGGATCTAGCAACATACTACTTATTATTGGTACAGTTATTGTTAAGGGAAAATTTTACCATTTTTCTCAATAAAAAATATTAAAAGTGAGAAAACAACTTGTATAATGCAGCATGGATAATATCTTGTCAAACTGGCCACTCAGCTCTTTCCAGTTTTGAGTTTTTTCTTCAGTCTTCCCAATAATCCTAATCTAAAATATTTTAAGAGGTAATACATCCTTTTTCTAACCTCTGCAGGTTATATTGTGAAAATGAAGCTCTTAAAGAAGCATTGAAAATGAGAACAGAAGAAGTTAAAACTTGTAAAGCTGAAAATGCAAGTAAGCCACCAACAGCTATTCCTCGTAATACATTTTTTCTCAGGAATAATGCATTATTTAGCTATGAAGGAAGCTTTCTGTTGGTATGTCTCTTTGTTACTGGCAGATGATCCTAGTGGGTATGCAGAAGCCCTCTTTCAATGGAAAAGTTGTTTTTGGTTTAGGTTTTTTTCTCTTAAAAAGAAAAATAAATGACAGGAGAAGTTAGGTATGCATAGCTTAAAAAGTAGATCAGATATGATGAAAGTATAACTATTCTATCATTCTATGATTCTATACCTGTCTTTTTTCACTGGCCTGGAAAACACACCTGTTCCTACATCTGCATAGTCTTATCATATTCCCAAACTGATGCTTTATAGAACTATTTAATTTCTGTGTAGTTGAACTCAGAAGCTAAGAAATCAGAGCAGCAGACTTTGTAATCACATTCCTTGTTTTATTTCATAGTGCTGAATCAGCAGTGCTTGGAATTTCTTGCCATGCTAGATGTGAAACAACAGAAGGTTGTTCAGGAAAACATGTCCTTGAATAAAAGTGACATTACAGATTTTACAGGTCTTGAAGTAAGTGCAACTTAGTTTTCAAAATAGCTGGTTCAAAGATATGTTTATATTCAAAATACATAGACAATTTTTGCCTACTGACTATTTAACTGTTTCTTTGGACCTATTTTTAGCTAATAAGAGTATACCCTTGCCTGTTAATCAACATTCTAATTTGTGGATTATCATGCAAAGAAAGAGTAGACAGAAGGAGCATCAGGCTATTTTTCACAAGCTAGCGTGCTTATTTTTTATTTCCTAACTCCTTAAATCTTAATCCCTTTGCTTAGAGATTTACTTTATTGGAAAAAAAAATCTAATTAAGTCTTCAGGGAGTAACATACAGAGGCTGATAGGCTTTGCCTTTAGTTTATCTTGCTGAAAAAGCACACTTCATGTGTGTCATTATGACTCAAAACCAATCACACCTAAATCGTTTGCAGCTTGCTTCCCCTGACTCTTATACTGCCTTTGTAGTTTCAGGATGTTTTTTGCTAGTCATCTGGAATCTCTTAGGTTGTGTTGTGTGTGCAGTTAAATATTTAACTGGTGGTTTGGTTTGGATTTTCAGCTGGCAGTTCTTGGAGCCTGCACCTGCAGTGCTTCTGAGGGACAGCCTTGTCCCTGTGCTAAAATGGCAGCTGTAACACGAAAACAACTTCTTCATCTCAAGCAAGAGGTAACACTGCTTGGAGGCATGCTTGTGCTTGAAACTAAGTAAAGCAGAAACACTCTATTACAGCTTACACAAACTAATGTGTTTTAAACCAAGAATGCATCCCAGAATTTATCTAGAGTTTGTTTGTAATGCTCTAACTTGCTGATATGAAGTTGTAATTGCGGTATCAATCAGCTTTACTAGAAACAAAAAAACCCAATCTGTTTCTCATTCTTTTTCCTTCCACCTGTATTTTTTTAATCTTAAAAAAAAAGTAAAGAACACTCTAAATGTATGCATTCCGTAAGCGTATGCCCAGCGTGAGTGTGGACTACAACTGACCCTTTCCCTTCCTTCCTGGCAGTGTGTTCTACCCCTCCCCTGCACTGACATCAGCACTCCCCAGCCTGCTCACCCAGCTAGGTCAGGAAGCTGATCTGGGTGAAAGCTGTATACTTGCATGACTCTTCAATCAGTAATGTGATTTTCAAGCTCTTAAGGCTTTTAATTCAGTGGAATTCTGTAGCTTTAGAATTTTTCTTCTAGTTCAAATTTGACTCTACAGATGTGGAAAACCATCCTAGTGGTCCCACTGCAGAAGTTCCAGTGATTGACTTGTTTTGAAAATAAGTACTGTTGTGTCCCTTTTGTACCAAGGTTATTAACCCTGACAGAGAATTTGCAATTGGCTTGGGTCATTAATACCCTCCTCAAGCTCTTCTGCATGTCCAGAGATAAAGTCATTGCTGGCAGCTTGTCTGTGTAGGTGGATGGTGATGTATGCGTGCATAGAAAAGGAAAAGTAAGGACCTCAATACACATTTCAAAATCTATTTCTTAACATGATGAGGAAGTGCTTTGGTTTCCACTACTTCTTTGATTATACTTATTTAAAAGTTGTCTGTGTTGATGGTTTCAGTCTGTCTCTTCATATAAAATTTAGATCTGCTCTTGCTTCCAAATTGCTCAATACACCTTAAATTTTCACTGAATTAAAAACAGGGTGAAAATCTGAAGAAGAGTAAAGATGAAGCTTATATAATGGCAGATGCTTTCAGAATTGCATTTGAGCAGCAGCTAATGCAGAGGAAGGACCAAGCCCTGAAGCTTGCGGAAGTGATAAAGATTAAGAAGGAAACAAGATTTATAAACTGGAGATGTCTGAATGACGATGGTAACTGGGCATGCTATGTATCTGTAATGGTTGGCTGTAGAAGAAGTTAAGTGACAAGTGGCACAAGCAGACTTTCTTACTATACTAGATTTATGTCTGGTTTAATTGCTGACTGAGGTTTTTGGAGTTGAGGAAAAAAAGGAACAAAGTTATGTCAAAACTGTAAATACGTTAAATAGTTTGTCATGTTGTTGAGGAATTTCTACCATAAGTTTTGCATGTGTAATGTGGAGTATCTGTGTGTAAGTGGAATATATGAATACTACATTGGAGCTACCAGTCTAGGCTTTTGATGTAACTTCTTTTTATTACACTTTCATAAACTGTACTACCTGATTAAAAACATGCTGGAATAAATAAACTATAGTCTAGGTTGACAATAACATTCTGGATATTAGATGTTTATTATGAAAACAACACAAAGAAGATAACATCTGGGAGGTTTAGCCTGACCATTTTAGATGCTGTCAACAACTCAGTAGTTGGACTTGTTGATGATCTTAAAGGCCTTTTCCAGATCGGTTGATTCTGTGATTCTATGATTTACCTTGATAGGTTGTTTTTTTTTCAAGTGAGCACTATGTAGGAGTTAGGGAAGGAGGAGAAATTATATATACATATATATATGTACATATATACGCACACTGAGCTTTCGTTTACATACTAAATAGTTGGGGGTTTTTTCTGTTTTTTGAGACATTTCTAGGTTTTTATTATGCATGTACTTGGAGTACAGTTCTGGTGTCCCCAACATAAAAAGGACATGTAGCTGTTGGAGAAAGTCCAGAGGAGGCCACAAGGATGATCAGGGGCTGGAGCACCTCCCGTATGAAGACAGGCTGAGAAAGCTGGGGCTGTTCAGCCTGGAGAAGAGAAGGCTGTGTGGAGACCTCCTAGCAGCCTTCCAGTATCTGAAGGGGACCTATAGGGATGCTGGGGAGGGACTCTTCATCAGGGACTGTAGTGATAGGACAAGGGGTGACGGGTTTAAACTTAAACAGGAAAAGTTCAGGTTAGATATAAGGAAGAAGTTGTTTGTTGTGAGGGTGGAGAGGCACTGGAATGGGTTGCCCAGAGAAGTGGTGAATGCTCCATCCCTGGTAGGGTTCAAGGCCAGGTTGGATAGAGTCTTGGGTGACATGGTCTAGTGTGAGGTGTCTTTGCCCATGGCAGGAGGGGTGGAACTAGATAATCTTAAGGTCCTGTCCAACCCTGACTATTCTATGATTCTATGTGTAGCTACGTTAGTATTTATTGTTATTCTTACACTTCATGTGTTATGAAGTGAGTTACAAAGCCCTTTGTAAAAGAGGAAGAATTCCCATGATCCTTTCCTTCTTTAAGACAAAGGATAAAGATAAGTACTTAAGTCCTTTTTTCATGGTGAAAACCATAGCAGAATTTAGGAATGGCACTTGAAGATACATTTGTGTTAGCCATTGACCTGGACATGCCTTGTTTTGAGGTGGGTCTTAGAATCAAAGAATCACAACATCAGCCAGGTTTGGAAAAGACCTTCAAGATCATCAAGTCCAACCAAAGGGGGAGGGTTCATCCTCCTTTCAGGTAGTTGTAGAGAACAGTAATGTCTCCCCCCTGAACCTTCTCTTCTTCAGACGAAACACCCACTTCCCCCAGCCTGGATTCCTTGAGCACCCTTGGGATGTAATGCTAAAACAGCACACATCTTGAGACATTGAAACATCATTATTTCCAAGCTCTATATACCAAAACATACATTTCACACATTTAATGTATTTTAACCTTTTTAGAAATCCTAGACTCTCTTGAGCAGCTTATGTCAAAGAATATATATATATATATTTTTTTACTTAGACTGAGAGAAGCTGTAGACTGCATTGCCCTTTAAGAAGAAATTTGTCAGGGTCCAGTTTTACCCAGTTCTTTAGGAAATTTGCCTCTTTCTCTGTAATTCCACAGTTTGTGTACTTCTATTTTCCTTAGGGCGTGTCAAGTTACAAGGGAACAAGAACAGTCTGGGACAGAAACTATCCTGCCTGCTCTCATCAGAGGCGGATGGCAAGAAAGTTAACAAGCTGGACAATCCTAATGAAATACTGAAGATGTTAATAGATTTGGTTAGTGTTCTGTTAAACTATTCATCATGAGTCCAAATCTGTTATTTTGCACAAAATGCTTTTTTCTTAACTTATAAACTGCTTTCCTTTCTTCCTCTTTTAAATAAATACTCAGGTAAATGACAAAGAGGAGGCTCTGGCTCATCAAAGAAAGGTTAACTACATGCTCGCTCGAGCAATTGAGGCAAGCGAAGATGATTCTGAACAAGATACAGGAAATGGGATGCTATGTAATTGTCAGTACAAAGTACAAGATCCGTTGGGCCCCAGATGTGCCTGCTGCCAAAATCTTTGTTCTCAAAGCAGTGTTTCCCCAGTTTCCAGTGCAAAAACATGTGAAAATCCAGTAAAAATGCTTCAAAAATCACACTCCTGGCCCTCTGAGACTACGCACTGTGAAGAAAATGATTCATGTGGAAAAGCAGATGAAACCGTAGTGATCTCTGTATAGCCATCGTTGGCAATAAATTTTTTTTTTTTTAAAAAAAGGATGTTGTGGAAGGATATTGTTCAGCCTGGAGAAGAGAAGGCTCTGGGGAGACCTTAAAGCAGCTGCCAGTGCCTAGAGGGGTGACAAGAAACCTGGAGAGGGGCTTCTGACAGGGGTGTGTAGGGACAGGACAAGGGGAATGGCTTTAACCTGACAGAGGGAAGATTGAGATGAGCACTTAGGAACAAGTTCTTCCCTACGAGGGTGGTGAGACCCTGGCACAGGTTGCCCAGAGAAGCTGTTGCTGCCCTATCCCTGGCAGTGTTCAAGGCCAGGTTGGAGGGGGCTTGGAGCAACCTTGTCCAGTGGAAGGTGTCCCTGCCCATGGCCGGGGGCTGGAACTGGATGGACTTTAAAGTCCAACACAAACCAGTCTGGGATTCTATTAAATATTTAAAAATTCCCGGTGATAGAATCACTGAGTTCTGGCCCAGGCCAGAGCATTCGCTGCTGCCATCTCCAGTGTTTCAGAAGAAGCAAGGTGCCTGTTGCTTTGGCAAAACCACCAGACATACTGAACGTCATACTAATTCCCAGACGAGGTGGAGCTGCCGTGACGTCACGTGGGTGACGTCAAGGAAACAGTTTCCCAGCGTGGTTTCCGCTCTCTGCCGGCCGGTTGCGGGACCGCGCGTGTCGGGACCGCGCGTGTCAGGACCGCGTCAATCACAGGCTGGCTCCTCCCCTTTTTCTTACCCGCTCGCTCTGCCCACACCGTGACTGCGCAGGCGCGGGGGGCGTGGTCGTGCGAGCCTCAGCTGGGCGCGCAGAGGAGGGGCGGCTCCTGAGGTAAGCGGGGCTCTGGGGGTGGTGCTTAGGATCTGCGTCGGCCTCCCCCCCCCCCCCCCCCCACACCCAGGGGTGAGGATGTGGGTGCGGGGCTGGTGCAGAGACGGTGGGGCGTGCGAGGCCCGGTGTAATCGTCGGTATCGTGCTGCCCGGCTTTCTTCCCGCTTCCCAACCTGCTCCAGCCGCGGCCTTCCCGGTCCACTTTCCCTGGCGGCGGGCCTGGCGCCCGGGTCCGGCCGCCTCCCGAAGCTCCCTGGCGGGTCGGGGGGAACGGGAGTTGGGCCTAGCCTTGATGCGTCCGGATATCGCGGTTACCCCCGCGGGTGATGGCTTGTTAGTGCTCCTTTTGCCGCGGTCGGCTCCGTCTTGTAGGTGTCAGGGACCTTTGTCTTGCCTAGTGTGACATAGATGTGTATCTCAGTTGAAGAAAACGTACTAAGTATTCAGCGCTGAATTTTATTCCGGGCGTGAAGCGGGGCTTGTTTACTTCAGAGCTGATAAACTGTCATGAGTGAGAGAAACTTTGTGCAGGAAAGATTATACAGCCTCAGCAGCATGAGCGAATGCACTCTCTGGAAATGGAAGATGGTAATGAAAGAAAATAATCCCCTTGTACTGGGCACTGGTGAGGCTGCACCTCAAATCCTGTGTTCAGTTCTGGGCTCCTAACTACAAGAGAGACATTTTGGTGCTGGAGCACCTCATAGGGTCCAACGAAGAGCAACAAACTGGGGAAGGGCCTGGAGCACAATTCTGATGAGGAACGGCTGAGGGACCTGAGGGGGTTTGGTCTGAAGAAGAGAAGGCTTAGGGAGGACCTTATTGCTCTCTACCTGGAAGGGGGATGGAGCCAAGCGGTGGCTGGTCTCCCAAGGAACAAGGGATAGGACGAGAGGAAACGACCTCAAGCTGCACCAGCGGATAGGTTTAGACTGAATATTAGGCACAGCTTCTTCCCCAGAAGGGTGGTCAGGCATTGGAACAGGCTGCCCAGGGCAGTAGTGGAATCACCATCCCGGGAAGTGTTCACAAACTGCGTAGACAAGGCTCTCAGTGACGTGATTTAGCAATGGCCTTGACAGTACTGGGGGACAGTTGGACTTTTGATGATCTTGAAGGTCTTTTCCAAGCCTGATTGAGTCTGTGGTTCCCTGACAAACAAATCCTTGTGGTGTTTTAGGATACAGTCTGCCACTGGCTGTTCTTACAGCAGTGCTGCTTGCGTATTGCATGTTAGGTTGCTTAGATGATTTAGTTGCTCCTAGAGGGTTACTTACATTTTGCTTACTTCTTGTTCCATTGATTTTGATAGGGGATACAAAGTATAATGTACATGCTTGCACCATACACATACAGGCATTAAATATTTTAAGATGTGCTTCTGGATAAATTATGAAACATTCTCAGTCTGTATTTGAATATAAGCTATAATGGCAGAGAACTGGTTTATTGGTGCCTCCTGAAGAAAGAAACAGGGCTCAGAGAAGTTTCCTGCCAGTACGGTAGGCTGTTAGTATCTATTGCTGAGGTTGCCTAATACAAATATCTGGTTATTAGTAATGCAGATCAGAGAAGATGAGAATACTAAGGGAACATTGGTTTCCATTGGGTTGTGATCTTTCAGAGCTGGTACAGTAATTGTACTATCATTACTCATTTTCTAATGCTGAGTAATAAATGCTGATACAACTGATGATGATGGCGCTATGGGCAGTCTGAGAGAGATGCATTTGTTTGGTTGAGCAAGTGGATTCTTCAGCTGTGGGCCTGGCTGCTCATGGCACTGCTTATGTGTCAGAGCACTGCTGAACATTTGTAATTGTTAATGGATTTTTGGAGAAATTGTGTTGAATAAACAGAATGTTGCTCTTTTTAAGCAAGGAAATTTAGTTTTTTGCAGTGTGCCATGTAAACTTTTCCTTATGTGTCTGAAAACTTTTATCTTCAACCCCTGATTCAGCTGGTAAATTTGCAATGGTAGCAGCTGGTGCAGTTTTGGGGTTGGATAATATGTTGTCTTGCTTAACAGGAATTCATTTAGTTTTTATTTGACAACATTCAAGTTTTATCAAAGCATTTGCTGAGTTGTAATGAAGTTCCCTGGTAAGTGGATTACTGATGAACATCAAGGGCAGTCATTTGTGCCTGTGTTTTGTTCGATTGGGTTTTTTTTTGTCTGTGGGGCCCTGAATTGGTGGGTAGGTGTATGTTGTAGTGGTATGGGAGGGGAGGAGAGGAAGAGAAAGCTGATACCTAAATAATTAAGTACCCTTAAGGTGAGAGAAGCAGCATACTGGGTTTGATGCAGCAGTTCACTTCTGCAGCACTGCGAGTTTAGTTCTTAATGGGTGTGTTTCTGTCAGAGGCTTTGTTCTAACTATGGTAGCTGATGAGTGGTAAGCTAGAAAAAAAACTACTTAAATCCTGTTGCGAGAATAAAAGCTTCAGTATAGCTTTCCGCACAGGCTAAGTATGATTAAACACAATCATGAAGCTGAAGTGATGTAACTTTGCAGTGAACAAAAAGACTTTCCTGATAATGTAAAATTAAGATGGGCTGAAGACCTGTGTGCATATGTGGTTTTCTTTATCTCTAAACCTGATCGTTTCTTGTTTTAGCATGCTCCAAATCAGGGCTGATTCTGCAGTGAGAATTAGCTGTGACTAGCTGGAGACCTGGTAATGCCTATACTTATTAACCCTATGGAGAATGTTCTTCAAGGATTCTTAAACATCAAAAGACAGCTTGTCATCAGACATTAAACTGGTTAGCTGGTAATAATTAACTTACAATTTTATTTTACAAGTTGTCACCACTGAAAACTACTACCTACCTCCATATAGAGAGACTGTATTTGAAAATAAGTTGTCAGTCCGTCCAGTAATTTGGCCATTCTCTACCCTGGCAAATATGTGTTATTTCCTTCTTTAAGTGTTGAGGAGTCCCTTGTAGAATGTTGGGTTTGAACTCTGGAAAATGTGCCTGTTATGTTAAAAGTGATTCATAAAGGTTATAAAGCAGTAGCCTGTGAAGTGCAGTGAGGCACTTGCACTCATTGCAGTTCATCCAGATCACAGTATTTTCTTTCTTTAGGTAACAGGTAGGTAGTAGAATTTTTGCCTCTGTTTCTTAAGATACTGTCTTTGTGCTATTTAAAGTGCAGTAGTGGGAATTTACCAGAGTCCAAGCCTAGTCTGACTGAGAAAATAACATAAACAAACCTTTGTTATTCTCTCTTCTTCAATTTAAGATTGTATTTTGGAGGCCTCAGAAGGTAGGGGAGCTGTTTGATCAGTTGTTGATGTGACCTAAATACTAACTGTTCAAAATTCTTTGTGGGATTGACACAGAATAGCTCACTTCAGTGCAGTTCACATTTTCTGTTTGAAGTAGTGGCTTCCTGGATTCTCCTTGGTGACTGCTGCCTGGCAGAGCAATGAAGTGTTGTTAGTTTTCCAATTAAACACTTGGGTAAGATAACGACAAATGCTGGTCAGGACACAAGTAAAAGCTTTGAAAGATAAGAACTTAAGGTGAGCTTGCTAAGAAACACACCAAATGCTTGCCTAGAGTACTCTTAGTGTGCTTTTGGTAATACATCAATAAAAAGTACTACACTGTCCTCAGGCAGAAGTTAACAGAGCAGAGTTGACTGTTGATTGGAAAAAGAAAAAAAGTGGATCTTTGTTAACCTGTGTATTTGGAAGCCCTTGTGATCAGTGTGTTCTGTTCTTCAAGTGAGATGAGCTGCCGCTTAAGGGAGCGAGATGCGCATAATGACAGATTGTGTGATCAGAAATGATGGCCTGTAATGGTATAAAATGTTCAGAACATGATCTGTTTCTATTCCTTAATGTTTTGTTTTCAGTCTGTTTCTGGCTGAAGAAGTAGTAAGTGAGAACTCCAGCACTTCTTTTGACATCAGGCTGCATAGTTTACTCATACAGTGGGCAGTCATCTGGTCATAAGGAAATAACAGACCTAATTAGCTCAGTTCGGTGCAGTAATCCATGAAATTGAATCTCTAAACTACCTTACCTAATTTAACCATAACTGCAGCCCAGTATCTAAACTTGACTTTCTGAAGTAAATCTTTCTTGGATCTTGCTCTTTAAACTGAGTTTTACAATATTGGTTGGTAGCTGTAGTAGCTGTTATTGCTGTCCTATGGTAATTTTGAGCTTTGATTATATTTTGCCTTTTTGAGAATTATTTGTATTTTATTTTCAAGTCTCTTCAGACATAAATATTTAACTTCACCTGAAAGCATATCACAGACAGTTACTTAAACATTGTTTAAAACTTAAACCTTTCTACTTTGAAAAAAATTTATAAAATGGGGCTGTTAAGAGCCTCAGGTTGTATGTCTCACTGCACTGTTGCCTCAGATACAGTTATGAACATTGTGTTTTAATAGTTTATTTAAAAAAAAATAAATCTGTGAACCAATTTTGAGAGGGTCCCGTGTATTCAGAACACAAAAAAACATGTTCAAAAGACAACACATAATGCTGTTTAGTCAACTGAAGGCCCATGCTTTTAAATGTGTAGGAGGTGACAGCAGCAAGGAGGAGATTGGCTTAAGTCCTGCAGGTGGCTGCTGGACATGCAGGTTAAGCTTCCCTGTGCTTTTCTTTTCAGTACTGATTTCCTCCTGCTCATGCATTGCCCCTTCCAGTGCTAGCATGCTTTTTTGTATGTCTACATGAGGAACTCATCTGGATGAAAAATAACTAAGGAAAAGCTCTATTAAACCCAGGTCAGTTCTTGCTCTGTGCAGAGTCACTGAGGAGATGTTAACTCTTGTGATGTAAGGAACAGTAGAGGGACAAGCTGTTTACAAAGCAGTTAATCTAAAACCTTCAATGGAGACATCGGCAGCTTTAGTTTCCTATTCCACCCCCACCATTGTTCCTTTTTCCCATACAGAACAATAATTTCCCTCTCCCATCTCAGTCCTTTGCTTTTTTTTTTATGATTTTGTAAAATTGAGGGAGGGGGGAATGGTGGGTATTTCTTCTACTGAAATTTCTACCTGCTTAAAAAAACCACAGTGATAGTGCTGCTGGTTTCAGATTGTTAGAAGTATAATTTGTAATATATTCAGAACAAATGCACTTTGCTAAAACAGATGGTTTCTATGGACTTCTTTTGGTAAGGGAAACAAGCAGCCATTTAATAAAAGCATATCACTAGAGCTTTTTCATAGCTTCTAACGCACTACTTGTTTAATGTAAGTATTTGGATTGGCTGTAGGCAAATCTAGGGGGCAAAAAATAAAACTTGGTCTTGCTGCTGAAAGAGGATTTGAAACCACATAAGAAACCAGGAAGCGTTTACAGTTCTTTGGTGATGCAGATACATGGATTCTGGACAGAGAGGTTCAAGAGAGGTAAGGAGCTTCTGCCTATCCCTCGTTGAGCGTGAGGGTGATTTTGTTGTGTTTTGGGGTGTTTGTTGGGTTTCTTTGCTTCACTTTGTTTTTCTTGAAAAAGCTGAAAACCTGTAAAACACTTCATGAAAAGAGTAATGAAATTATAGGAGTAACATCATAGTTGTTCAAAGTGATGTTGTTCAAGATGCTTTACTAATTCAAATGGAACTATTTTAGTTCAAAACTGTGGATTGTCACAATATTATTGGATCAAGAGACTGAGGTATTGCGATAATTTTCTGAGCTCTCTGTAGAAATGATTGAATCTGTATTAAATAGATGTAAATATTTGCATATGATTTCAGTCATACAATTCTTTGCATTAAGTTCTTTTATTTTTAGGGAAGGCAGTGAGCCAGCAGTGTACTGTGGGGATATTCATCCTTCTAACCTACCTGTTCAGCATTGCATGTATGTTTAATTCAAAATTTGTCTTCTGCCACTTAAGAGTGCAAGATAATGGATAATCTCTAGGTTTTCTTAAGTGCAAGATAAAGACAAATAAAATAGTTACTTTCTTCAGTATATTTTCTGAAATATGAAAGATTTTTATTTTTTTTAATTAAAGCATCTGGTATCGAGAAACCTGAATGAAAGTTGTTTCAGAGACATCTTTAATTTCTTAGTGATATGTTTGATTCCTTCATTAACAATTAGGGGTTTCCTTTAAAAAAAAAAAAAATAAAAATTGCTGATCTTAAAGATACCCAGAAGTCTGATTGCAGTAAATTGGGGGTTTAACTCGCAGATCTGTAACTCTTCAGTGTTTTGTGTAGGTAATTAGGAGTGCAGCAGATGGAGTCACAGATCTTTGTGAGGACTTTGTTGTAGGTTAATGCTTGTTTTGCTTTGGAGACCTGTTTTGGTGAAGAAACAAGGAAAAACCTAACTTTGTTCTCTCTCTAAAGTACATGACTTTGTTGTTCTAGCTTTTGGCTTCCTGTAAGATGAGAATGTGTGCCAGTACAAAGGCCTGGCGAATGTGTGGCTGGAGAGTCATGAGGGGCCTATGATGACCCCCCCTTTTGGTCTGTCCGTTAGTGGTAGCTTAGGCTGTACCTGGGTGGTACAACCTGTGTAATAAATCATAGAATTACAGACTGGTTTGGGCTGGAAAGGACCTTAAAGCTCATCCAGTTCCACCCCCCTTCCACAGGCATGGATGCCTTCCATCAGACCAGGTTGCTCCAAGTCCCGTCTAACCTGGCCTTGAAAACTGCCACGGATGGGGCAGCCACAGCTTCTCTGGGCAACCTGTGCCAGGGCCTCACCACCCTCACAGGGAAGAAGTTCTTCATGAGATCTCAATCTCCCCTGTCAGATTAAAGCCATTCCCCCTTGTCCTGTCCCTACAGGCTCTTGTCCAAAGCCCCTCTGAAACTTTATTGTAGTTCCTTCAGGCCCTGGAAGCTGCTGGAAGGTCTCCCTGGAGCCTTCTTTTGTCCAGGCTGAACAAACCCAGCTCTCTCAGCCTGTCTCCATAGGAGGATACCTACAAAGAATGAAAATCAGCATTATGTATTTCTTGATACCTAGGTTTCTCGTAATCCTTCAGTATTTCAAGTTTTTTGTAGTCTGTTGACTTTTTACTGTCAGTTTTGTTGCTGTCCATAAATAAATGCATAAGGATGGGATCTGTTCTGTAATGTCTCTTAATGGATCACCAGAAGCTGTTAACCTTGTAGGCTTTTAATTGAAATAACTTCTGTTTCAAATAATAATCTCTCACTTGCAGGAGGTCATGAAATGAGATTATTTTACAAGCGAGTGTAAGAGAAATGGCATTACGTGCATGCATTCTTGTTGCTGTTTGCTCATTAGGTAGTTGTGTATGTTATAAACGCCAATTTTATTATAAAAAAACCCAATGTCAGCACCAACATTAGCAGCCAGTTTCTTTATTGTGCTCGTTGATGGGAGATAAGCAAGCAGTGCTGGGTGCAGGAGGAGTCATCACTCCACCCAAGCCGCACACCAAGGGGTTAAGCGAGGAGATATGTATTACAGGCAAACATGCATATTCAGTAGGTTTCCGAGAGAGAAGCTGGGATATATTACAATTAGTTTAGGTACTCATTATCATAAGTCTCCTCCTTTTGGTGCTTGCGCACTGTCCTCCGACGGTCCGTGGGCAGGGGTCTTCAAGATGAAGTAAGTAGTCTTCCTTATGTGGGCAGGGGTCTTCAAGATGAAGTAAGTAGTCTTCCTCAGGATGCACTTTTCACCTTTAGCATGGTTGAATGCCCTAGTTGTCCCAGTTAGCTGAAACCAGCCATACTGTCGAGTTTCTGACAACTGGTAAAGATTTAGAGCTGTGTGTCTTTCTTACAAGAGATAAGCAACACCCTATGGGCAGATAAGGAGCGTTTGAGGCTTAGCAGATGCCCAGGAGGCACTGCTTAAAAGCCAACTGATATGTAGAAGGGCTATTAAATCTTATTATCACATCACAGACTTACAACACAAACATTGTTCTCTTAAGTTAGGCTGAAAGTATTTTAACCCATGTTTTCCAGACACTTACTTTTATTTTACCCAAAGAAGTAACGGATGGTGACTTTTTATTAATATTGCCTTAGCTCTGCCCCGTATTAGTGGTTTCTTATTTCACGAGTTTTCATACCATGTTTTGTAACAGACTATCATTTCTCCATTTCCTTTTTTAACACAAATCACATGTAAGATGATTTATGGTGGAGCATGCTGAAGACCTTTGGAGTGACTAACTCATGGCCATGGACATAGTACAGTAGTATATTCAGATTGTTTATTTTTTGCTTATATAAGGTCACATAGTACTGCATCACATGGTGATGCATGCTCATTGTTTCATCTTTCTTACCCCTTGAAAGTCTCTATTTGAACTAGAATTCTGTGTTAGCTTTGTACTCTTATTATATGCATATTAATAGGGTAGTAAGTGAATATACCTGATCTGAATCATTCAGTGAGAGGAGACCTTACACCTCAGTTGGGGAAGTCAGGCATAGAATCTGAATCTGTAGCTACAGGGTGGCATAAGAGGTGTGAGTATTTGATATGAGTATTTGGTATATTTATACCTTATAAGAGGTATAAGTTTTTTAGGCTCTAACCTTTGGAAAGAAGCAGTACTTAGGTGGGCAGAGTACATTGAATGGGATGGAGTATGAAGTCAGCCAATGCAGAGACTAAGTGCACTGATTAGAAGGAAAACTAGACAGCCCTTTAGAGAAGAGGTTGAAGGGATCCGAGTCCTTTCAGTTTACTTAAGGGACTTGTAAATGACATCTTGATTATGTGTTACAGGTAATTGCAAATTGGCATAATATGGGTGTTGAGGTGTGAAAAAGAGGGGGAATTAGGAAAACAATTCAGAGTAACCAAAAAGGCATACTCTTAGGTGACTGGAAATCTTCATTAAACTAATGAAATGGGATGTTTTGCAGTAGCGAATGTGATAAATAAATAGCTTTCTGTTGAGTTGGTATGTCTTTAAAAGGAGGGTTTTAAAATTATTATTATTTTGTGACTCAGAAGTGTAATGGGTTTTGTGTAGAATAGAGATGATGATTATAATGCTGGATATCTTTTTCTTTCCCTGGCCTTGGAGGAAGGTATAAGAAGATTTAAAGGCAGCTCACTGATTGTTGTGGGACGGGAGTACTGACCTTAACCCACTTAAACACACTGCAGCTCTGTGTAAGACAATTGCCTCATATTTCAGCTGGTTTTCTGCTTTATAGTTGTTAATGTATTTTAGATTTTAGCCTGCATTTCATCTTATCTGAAACATTTGGTTATATCTAAGAGGAAATTGAGGTTGTTTGGATAGCCTGGGAACTAAGAACTTAAAGTGTCACGTTCATATGCTCAATGTTGAACTGGTTGTCAGACAGAAAGATACATTTTGTGCTTCCTATTGCAGTTTTAAAGCATGAAATCGTAGAATCATAGAATAGTTAGGGTTGGAGAGGACTTTTAAGATCACCTAGTTTCAACACCCCTGCCATGGGCAGGGGTGCCTCGTGCTAGACCATGTCACCCAAAGCCCTGTCCAGCCTGGCCTTGAACACCGCAAGGGATGGAGCATTCACAACTTCTCTGGGCAACCCATTCCAGTGCCTCACCACCCTCACAGTAAAGAACTTTTTCCTTATATCTAACCTAAACTTCCCCTGTTTAACTTTAAACCCATTACCCGTTGTCCTGTCACCACAGTCCCTAATGAAGAGTCCCTCCCCAGCATCTCTATAGGTCCCCTTCAGATACTGGAAGGCTGCTATGAGGTCTCCATGCAGTCTTCTCCAGGCTGAACAGCCCCAGCTTTCTCAGCCTGTCTTCATACGGGAGGTGCTCCAGCCCCTGATCATCCTCGTGGCCCTCCTCTGGACTTGTTCCAACAGTTCCATGTCCTTTTTGTGTTGAGGACACCAGAACTGCACACAGTAGTCCAAGTGAGGCCTCACAAGAGCAGAGTAGAGGGGCAGGATCATCTCCTTCGACCTGCTGTTCAAACTTTTTTTTGGTGCAGGTCAGGATAGGGTTAGCTCTCTGGGCTGCAAGCGCACACTGAAGCCAGCTCCTGTTCAGTTTCTCGTCTTATCAACACCTGTAAGTCCTTCTCTGCAGGGCTGCTCTGAATCTCTTCTCTACCTGACCTGTAGCTGTTCCTGAGATTGCCCCCACCCTGGTGTAGGACCTTGCACTTGGCCTTATAGAACTTTGTAAGGTTTGATTCGGAGAAAACTCCAGGAACAAACTCGCCAACAAAGTTTTAAGTTGACAAGCAGATATTCTTTATTGCGGGGTGGGAGACACGGGATAGCTCCTCCTAACCTGCGTCCCGTATTGCCACACAAGCCATCCTTATATAGTCACTTGGGCGTAGATACATATTCATGAGGCTACACATGAATTACATAATTTTCCAGAAAGTTTCCCACATACATACAAAAATGTGGTGGTGGTCTTTGAGAGTAGTTTACTTCTTCCAACAGTGTTCATCACCCCTGACAGTCTTTGAAGCACCAACTTAATTAACATAACAAACATAGCAATCATCCTGTCCCTCTACTCTCAGGTAGCTTAACTGCTCCCATTCTGGACATTTGCTAGTCTGGATACTCCCAAGTAGATGTTTACACCAACTTAATGGGTTCATTAACATAGCAATCATCCTGTCCACCCATAAGCCAGTTTAACTGTGCCCATCCCCAGGTCCTGTTTTTCTGTTTTATTTTTCTTACACTTTCTGTACTAAGGTCCTAAGGACCTAAAACTACCTTCAAGCACCCCCATTACAAAGCCATCAGACATAACCTTACTTAGAACTGATTACATTTTATGCTTTTGTGCCTCCTCCTTTCAGGTTGGCTTTGGCCCACCTCACAAACATGTCAGGGTCCCTCTGGATGGCATTGCTTCCCTCCATATCCCATCAACTGAACCACACAGCTTGTTGACATCGGGGAACTTGCCGAGGGTGTGCTCAATCCCACTGGCCATGTCGCCAACAAAGATGTTGAACAAGATTGGTCACAACCCTGATCCCTGAGGGACACCACTCATTTCCTGGTCTCCAACTGGACATTGAGCCATTGACCACAACTCTTTGTACAGCTGTGGAGACATTAGGCACAGACCCCATTTCTGGTTGCAAACAAAATCCTTCATTTTACATCTGGCATCCTTTTTATAGTCTACTAAGTGCTAAGCAGTAACTTTCCACTCTCTCACTCCATTATCATCCCGATTTAGCAAAACTGCTAAGGGTTGCAAATATTCACGTTGTTTGGTCTGTCTTTGAGATGCACATCCTGCTTTATCTTGCAAACTGTCTGCTTTGTTTTGCTAACCGATCTTTGCCCTTCACTGTTGTCTTCACAGTTCCCAAGGCTTAGGCTGCACTAGGGCAATAGCACCTGGTGTTTTCTTCACTCTTCCCAGGGCTTAAGCCAGACCATGGCGATAACTCCTGAATCCATTTCGTTAACTTTCTATCCCTTCACCCACATCTCCCCCTTTTTGTTTAACTAAGAGACAGCTTTTATTGATTTATGATCTACTTTGGCAAAGCTTCTATATTCTCCATTAGCTATTGTAGCAAACAAGGCACACAGATTAGAATACCTAAAAAGACTGGCCAAAATGATTAATCCAAACAAGGCACACAGATTAGGATACCTAAAAAGACTGACAAAATGATTAAGATAAAGTCATCCTGTAATGCTCAAGCCAGAAAACACTTTTTTCAACCAGTTCAGTCCCTCGTCTTCCTAAAGGTGTGCTGTCCTTGTTATTAAGTCCGGAATGCTTTTATGGTTGATCTGATAAGTTGTCCTGGGTTCAGCAGTAGCAGTCATTTTTCTCCTTCTTGGTAGCTGGTGCAACACTGTGGTTTTGACTTTCAGCCTGGGAAGTACACTGATAACACCAGTGTTTTCAGTTACTGCTAGGTAATGTTTTGGTCTGACCAAGGACTTTCTGAGTCTCATGCTGTGCCAGGGAGGAGGGGAAGCCAGGAGGAAGCAGAGACAGGGCACCTGACCCAAACTGACCAAAGAGGTTATTCCATACCACAGCACATCATGCTCAGGATGTAAAAACAGAGGGCAGAGACCCGGAAGGGTGAGGGTGCGCTGCTGGGTCGGGCTTGGTATCAGGTGGTGAGCAGTTGTATTCTTTTTCCTTGTATTTCTCTTGTCATTATTATTCTTGGTGGTAGCAGTAGTGATTTGTGTTGTACCTTAGTTACTAAACTGTTCTTATCTCAACCTGTGGGAGTTGCATTCTTTCGATTCTCCTTCCCATTGCTCGGGGAGCAGGGGGAAGAAAGAGTGGGGAGTGAGTGAGCAAACTGGGTGAGTTATAGTGGCTTAAACCACAACAATTCTTTTTGGCGCCCAGTGTGGGGCTCGAAGGGTTGAGGTAACGACAGGATTAATAGTCACTCGTCACAATGCTGATTTATTAGCTCTCAAAGTTGTTGCTCTGGATCTCACAGGTTCAGCCTGTGGTCCTTTACTTACAGCCGGTATTTGTTATCTTAGCATTTTTCAGGTATGGGTTTTGGGTTAAGGTTCTTGTTTCATTGTACTTTATTGGAATGGCTTGTAATACGGGCAGGCTCCAGAAGCAGGGGGGGGTGGGTGTGGATGTGGACTTGTACCTGGCCATCCGGCTGCTCTTCTCCATCCTGGCCTTTGTCCTTGCCTCTGTTTTCATGAGGCTGTGGGAAGCAGAGGGGGGGCGGCCCCCAAAGCTGTCGGCAGCCGAAACAGCCCAGGAGCGCAGCCCCACGGACCAGGAGCCGAGCCCCGCGGCTGCCGAGCAGCAGGAGGACACGACAGAGAAGCTGAGCCCAGCCCTGTGGCGGCCAAGAGCATTCCCCAGCAGCTGCCCGCAGAGCCCCAGGAGCCCGAGCCCCAGGAGGACGCAGCAGACCACGCAGTACTTCCCAGCAAGGCAGAGGGGGAAGATCTGGACTCAGACAAAGAGCAGCTGGTGGTGAGAGAGCTGGCAAGCACAGCAGCTACACCAGCCCTAGTGAAAAGTACAGCAGCGTCATTTGAGAGTTCTGTGATAAATGACTTGCTACTCAAATCATTATAGCAGCCTTTTAGTTTTATTAAATGAGCAGAAGTAAGCAAACAGCACCGGGTGTGCGGGGAGTCACCACTCCACCAGCATGCACACCTACAAACAGCAGCATGTAGCATTTATAGTTTATACTCTTGCATATTCAACAAGGTGATGCAATAAGCAAATTGTCCTTCGCTTTGTATTAAAATGAGTTTCACAAGTCCTTCTGCGTGCGCCCTGCCTCCTGAGGGTCTCAAGATGAAGTAAGAGTCTTCTTCAGTGACCTTTATACAGACTTTTAAGGTTGAACTCTTCACCTTCTTATCTCGCACATGTCTTCTGTTGTTCCTTCCCGTAATCAACCATCCCCAATCGATTTACACCCCCAAGGCTTGCATTCGGGAAGCTGGTGGTTGCATAAGTTCCCTTGTCTAAGTCTATATCTACAACTAATACAGCAATTCTCTACTTAACTAAGTTTATATTGACACGAATCAGTTTTTACTTCTTACAATATTTCATCCTGTTCAATATCGTCTTTACTTACAGGAATCACATTTATATTTCTCACAGTTCTGAAGGTTTTGAATGGGCTTTGGGTACCCTTAAGACCTGCCTGCTGATTGTGACGGGTATCAGCATGTTGGCACACAGAGTGTGTTTTACCCACGACCATTTTGTCTGGTCCCGAGAGTTAAGCAGAGTTGAGTTTGGGCCTTGTCTGGGGTTAGACTACGATGTAGGATGACCAAGAGCTTTTCTCTGAAGCTGGACAGTCATGAGTGGCAAGGGGTGTGGTACAGTATGGGCAAGTATCTAGCCCACTGGGCCCCTCCAGTGCTTTGAAAGCATTGGAGGTGGAAGGCAGCTGTATGGAGTTCCCAATGACAAGCTGCAGAAACTGCTGAAGGGGAGGGTGAATTATTTTGAGCCTGGTGGCCCCATGACACTTCAGGCCATCAGGGCAGAGATGCAACATACAGATGGACTCATGATCGAGGGGTGGACTTAGCAATGGATGCTATTGCCCAGGTTATTCACAAGTGTGAACGCAGTACACAGCCTCTCCTGCTCTGAAAGACTGTTACAAGAGATAGAGCCTGACATCATGGACCGAATGGACTCACCAGCTTTATAAGGATTGGTCCATGCACTAAGGGATGATCTCTCTCCCTCTGTGTGTGGGGGGGGGTGTATATATATATACATGTGATGGTATATTGAAAATGTGGGATCTGAGCATGACATGAATGGTATGGAATAAGGGGTGGATAGTGTCATGGGTTCAACAGTAGCAGTCATTTTTCTCCTTCTTGGTAGCTGGTGCAGCGCTGTGTTTTTGACTTTTAGCCAGGGAAGTACACTGATAACACCAGTGTTTTCAGTTACTGCTAGGTAATGTTTTGGTCTGACCAGGGACTTTCCGAGTCTCATGCTGTGCCAGGGAGGAGGGGAAGCCAGGAGGAAGCAGAGACAGGGCACCTGACCCAAACTATCCAAAGATGTATTCCATACCACAGCACATCATGCTCAGGATGTAAAAACAGAGGGCAGAGACCCGGAAGGGTGAGGGTGCGCTGCTGGGTCGGGCTTGGTATCAGGTGGTGAGCAGTTGTATTCTTTTTCCTTGTATTTCTCTTGTCATTATTATTCTTGGTGGTAGCAGTAGTGATTTGTGTTGTACCTTAGTTACTAAACTGTTCTTATCTCAACCTGTGGGAGTTGCATTCTTTCGATTCTCCTTCCCATTGCTCGGGGAGCAGGGGGAAGAAAGAGTGGGGAGTGCGTGAGCAAACTGCATGATTTACAGCTTAAACTACGACATAAATTCATGCTGCATGTACCATCAAGATCTTTGCACCCATGGCCTTGAGCTAACAATAAAAATCAACAGTCGTTCTGTTCTGTAGTGAGGCATGCCTCACGGTATCAGCATCTAAAAGCAACTCTGTTGTCCAGTGGTACCCTTTCCGGGCTTAAATGTTCCCAGTCTATTACTAGCGGCTGGAAAGTCCAGTTGTAATACGCTCCTTCATGGATATGCTCTCCGTTGACTGGTTCTCCAAAAAGAGACTAGTTAACTTTGTACAGTTCCCATGGGTTAACTTCAGTGATGAATCAGCATCAGTCTTCGTTGGCAGCCGTCGCTTGTGTAGACAGACGGGTACATTGCGCGGGGGGGATCCATTGGGGTCCTTGTTCTATAGAGACACAAGCATAGCCTCTTCCCCAAGTTATTAACCTAAAAGGACCTTCCCAGTTATGATTTTGCAAAGACTTTACCATTATATATGAAAGGCTGCATAACATGTGATTAGATCAATGCAGTTGTTAAAAATCTAAACAAAGCAGTGATGACCAAAACAAGATCCACAGTCAGGCTCTAGGATCTATGAGTACAGCAGACAGAACCGTGTACTACATAAAACGGAGGCTTCTTCCGTAGTAATATTTCCCCCCATAGTCCCCTTTCCAGCTTTCCAGGTGATCGTTATGTCCGGACCTCTTTGGTGCTCCCGCACGGGCCTCCTCACTTTTCCCAGGTGATAGATTTGTGTAGCCAAAAGACCCTTTAATACTGGTTACACAGTAACTGCTGCTTTCTCTTCTTTTGAAAGTTGAGAACCCATTGTCCTGACCTCTCACCTTTTTAAGAGGTGCGAATTTTCCCAGGAAGACAGCTCTCTGGTCCACTGCCTGACTCATTTGGTCAGCTCTCCATGGGGGCTCTTCATCCGCCTTTAAAGCCCCACATTGGGGCCCATTTGTGGAGATGTAAGGCACAGACCCCATTTCTGGTTGCAAACAAAATCCTTTATTTCACGTCTGGCATCCCTTTTATAGTCTACTAAGTGCTAAGCAGTAACTTTCCACTCTCTCACTCCATTATCATCCCGATTTAGCAAAACTGCTAAGGGTTGCAAATATTCACGTTGTTTGGTCTGTCTTTGAGATGCACATCCTGCTTTATCTTGCAAACTGTCTGCTTTGTTTTGCTAACCAATCTTTACCCTTCACTGTTGTCTTTACAGTTCCCAAGGCTTAGGCTGGACCAGGGCAATAGCACCTGGTGTTTTCTTCACTCTTCCCAGGGCTTAAGCTGGATAATGCCTGAATCCATTTCGTTAACTATTTCTATCCCTTCACCCACATGCAGCCATCCATCCAATTCTTTGCCCTCAGAGTCGTCCTTCCATCAAATTGATGTCTTTCCAATTTGGAGACAAGGATGTCATGTGACACAGTGTCCAACGCTTTGCACAAGTCCAGGTAGATGACATCAGCTGCTCTGCCCCTGTCCATCAGTTCTGTAGCCCCATCATAGAAGGCCACCCAATTGGTCAGGCAGGATTTCCCCTTAGTGAAGCCATGCTGGCTGTCGCCAACCACCTTGTTGTTCTTCATGTGCCTTAGCATGCCTTCCAGGAGAATCTGCTCCAAGATTTTGCCAGGCATAGAGGTGGAGCTGACTGGTCTGTAGTTCCCTGGCTCATCCATTTTCCCCTCCTGAAAATGGGGGTTATATTTCCCTTTTTCCAGGCATCGGGAACTTCACCTGACTGCCATGATTTTTCAAATATGATGGACAGTGGCTTAGCAACTTTATTCACCAGCTTAATTAAGAAATGTCTGAGATTATGTAGGCATCATTTATTTAAACAGTTTGCTTATGCTTCAAGGGTGCTAATGGCCTTTCTTTCAGTTTTGCATGCGAACTGTATGGCATAAAACATGGGGAGTTAAACTAGAAAATCCTAGTATCCCTTCTAGTGTTGAACTTTCTGACATTGTAATACCATAATATGTGCATTTGGCTGCATTTTGCTTTAATAAAACAGCCTCGATTTCCTAATTCAGGGTGAATTTTTTGAGTGTATTGTGCATTAATGTAGTGTAGAATGTACTCAGAGTACACAGGCTGACAACCTGTAGCCCTGTTTGTGCTTGCATTTTGTTCACATGGAGCGAGGTGAAAGTGTTATTAAAAACATTATATATTAAAAAGGGAAAAGAACACTTCATGGAAGTTGTCTTCCAATAATAATACTTTGTAGATGACAACAGTCTCTCTGTTTCTCTTTTTAGGTTTAAGAAGGCTAAAGCTTCACAAGAACTGTGTCTAGAATGGACAGTTACTTTAAAGCTGCAGTTTGTGACTTGGACAAACTACTGGATGAATTTGAACAGAATACAGGTTAGTTCCTGCACTGCCATGTTCTACAGTAGAATGATTTGGGTCAGATGACTGTTACCATGGAATCTGAAAGTAGCCTATGCAAAGTAAAAAGTTGTATTCGTCAAAAGATGGGATTTAGAGGGAGTACACTTTGAGAGAGAGGAGGTTGGCAAACTTTGTTTTTTTATTTCTTTTTGCTTGAAACAGATGAATATGACTGCTACAGAACACCCCAAAATCCAAATGACTCAAAACACCATTCACTGTCTTCAGTTCTGGATTGCTTACAACATTTATACCCAACACCAAAACTGCAAGAGAATGCTAACAGTTGTACTTCATCAGAAGAGGTCTCTCTAGCTAGCCACCTTGGAGCACGTGAAGTGCTTCCAAGTTACTCACCACAAAACAAGCAACAGAATGTTTCTGGACCTGATCTTTTGTCCAGTGTGGACAGCAGTTCCTTAAATGAAATTCAGGCTTCGAACGTGGGAAGTTGCAGTGTACCTGTGTGTGATCTCGTTAATGACACAGGTAACTTCATCCACTCAGTGGCTGCTCAGGAAGATACTCAGAACTTGCAGCCAGATGACTTCCAGTACAGTGAAAGCTTGATTGGCTTTGGTGTATCGTGCATACTTGTTCCTACTTGTGTGTCATCGGCTGGTGGCAGCAGTGTTTTAGGTACAGAGCAGAGTGATGGGACCTCAACACTACAAGATTTGGGACATCTTAAAACAGAGGAGATTAATCATTTGGCTTTAAAATCAGACAGTTATGCTACAGCAAAAATCGTGATTCCGTGTGATGAGCAACACAGGACAGAATCTGTAAAGTGCAGTGAAGTATTTAAGCAGCTTGAACAAACTGCTTGCCTTGATCCAGCACGTGTAACATTACAGGGTTCAAATGTGTACAGTCCTGAAGATGAGAAAGCATATGAAAAATTGATTTGTGAACCACAAGATGAAAGTGCAGGTTCTGCATCAAGCAAAGAGGTGTATGGAAGAGATGCTACAGAAAAGGTAGACTCAAAGGATGAGACCAGTGTTGAATCCATGCCTTCAGATCTACCAGGGGATCCTCAGTGGCACAAAAGCCATGCAGCATTACCTGTAAATGGTGTTTTACCACGCTCCTCATTTGAAACAGGAGCTAAAGTAGAACTGGAAAAGAAAATCACAGAAGAGAATGTAGGTATTAAAGAACTTAATAGCAATGAAATACTAAACAGTGTTTCAACTCCATGTATTTCAATTGAGGACATCCAGACCCCGCTGTTGTGTTTTCCACTTCCTGTATCTATATGTGGTTCTTTAGTTGTAACAGATGAAAAGGTTACTCAAAATGTGGCTGAGGTTTTTAGTGGTACTTTCGCTGTTCATGCTGGAATGTCTAAAACTGATCTCTCTGATAGGGAATCCTGTGAATATACTGACTTGAGTGAACCAGAAGTATATGTAGATAAAATCCATGAAAGTATTGTGGAAAAAAGTACGGATGAAGAGAGGTGTAATAATGAAAATGTAATTGATGACAGTGATTCTCAGCAAATTGAAGCTTTTCCTTCTGCCTTCCTAGAATATGAAGCTGAGCTATATGATATTGGTATAGACTCTTATTACAGTGAAAGTCTGAGCCCAGTTATGTCTGACTTTACTGTGGAGCAGAAAGTTACTAAAAGTGATGCTCTAATAAGCGATGCTGAGCTTGATGATTTCTTGTATGGACAAAGTCTTCAATCCAGTGTTTTGAAGTCTTCAGATGATGATAGTAACTTAATGGAAGCTGATGCAGATGGATGGAATTTAATAAATGTGAACAACCTGGATTTCACAGAGCTTACTGAAGAACACACGCAAGCAAAACTGGAAGAGATAACAAGTATTAGTGATAATCTTGAAGTATCTCTTACTGCCAGTGAATCAGAATCTGCAGCAGAAGAAGGTATGTCTGATAGTCAGGACATGATTGAAAGCGGTAGTGAAGCGCTAGTTCCTAGTGTTCATGCTGAAGGGGCAAGACCAAAGCAGTTGCTTGGCCTTTCCCACAGTGCTGTTGGTCAAAGACCACAGAAAAGAACAGACGTACTTGAGAGGGAGAATCAGGAAGCCAGTTCTGTTATCCCGGAAGCTCCCCTCTCGGGCACCAGTCTACAGGTTGGTAAAAATCCTTACCCTGAGCACTCTGAGGGAAGCTGCTCTGAAGCTGGAGGAAATCAAACATCTGAAAATGTGAAATCACTTAAAATATCTGCAGTTCTGTCCTGGAAACAACCATTGTGGGTTCCTGATTCAGAAGCACCCAACTGCATGAACTGCCAAGTCAAGTTCACCTTTACAAAAAGACGGCACCACTGTCGTGCATGTGGAAAGGTGAGTTACTGGAGAGGGGCCCTGTAATAGTGAAAGCAAATTAATTCTGATTTAGGAATAACCAAAGTACAGAAGGAAAGAATATTGACAGATCTTTTTCTAGGCTTAGAGTATTTAAAAATAATATATATATATATGTATCTGTATATATCTTCACAGAAACTTAAAGACTATTGGAAAAGACTGATAATAAATAAATGCCTGACTTTACATAAAAAGTAATTAAAGGGAAGTACGGATAGTGTTCTCATTGTATCTGCCATTCCTGACTGGATTGATATCTTTTGTATAGAATAAGGAAGGTGAGACAGTGGACTGCTTCTTAGTAGTCATTGTGAATTGGCTTTTTACTCAGCTTTTAAGTTGAGCTTAAGTATTTAAGCTTAAAAAAAATGAGGTGGTGATGATGACGATTTCAATTTGGGTAAGTGGTTATACCAGCTGTAAAACATTGTCTATGAATCTGGAAAGATTACATTTTTCAGGAGCTGTAGCAGCAGTACCAAGGCAAAGGATCTATAGCCTAAGTCTGTCCTCCCATGTGTTTAGAAGTGTAATTTTCTAGGGGAGTCATCTCGGGGGAAAAGTGTTCTACTTTGATGGCATGAATGGTACTCACCAACTCAGCAAGTAATCTGTAGAACTTTCTTCAGCCTGTGGTCTTCTGCAGTGAGTGGATAACACCAAAGCTTATTCTTAATCCAGAATTCTGTTGTGTGCTGCTGTGGTTTATGCTTGTGCAAATGCATAAATGAAAATACTAAAAATACTAGTGAACTTACTTTTCAGTCGTCCTCTATCCATAAAGTAAGCTTTATGGATAAGGATATAAAGTAGAGACTAATATCAGTACTTACTAGCTTTTTGCATCCCCGGTGTTGAGAGGGTTGGCTGTTTTTTCCCCGAATGCCTCTTCTACCAGTGTGTATTCAAAGCATAGTGAACTAAAATGTAGGTCTGAATTTGGGCACTAAGAAAATGAAGAACTTGTCGTTTTGACAGTCTAATAGTCATTGAACTTAATAATTTGGTAGAATATCCTATTGAAGCTTTGTAACAGTTTAAAACACAGTTCTTCAGTGGGTTTCATTTTAGTCATAAGAGTGTCTTGAAGTTCATTTTTGCATTTGCTGTGAAATTCTTGCACCTTGTCTAGAGAAAGGGATAAAAGCACCCCGTTGCACAGTCCTGTTTACAGCCATGGTGTTGGTGGTGTTGATCTTGTGTGTTAACAGAGGGGGGTTTGGCAGAGGAATAGTTTAATTATGGGGAGCATCACCATGCGTATTCATTGGAAGAATGAGTAAAGGCAATATGGATTATCTGAACTTCACAGATATTGGAGTGCTATGCAGTTGTAATTGCCATAGCTTTTCTGAATGTGCAGTAGCTTAACTTTCTGTCTTGTAAGACTCCGTGTCTCTTTAATGGTAGCTTTTTGTCTTAAAAACAAAACAAACAACAAAAAACTGAAACCTAAAACATTTCCTTGTGGACCTGTTGTGGGTTGTGGTGTTTTCAGCCACTTGGACATAAGGACAAACAGGTAAGAATTCACTGTCATCTTTTGTGGACTGTTCTGGAAGACAACTCTGTAGTTTTCACATGATCCTGCAGCTTTTTCTATCAATGAAAATGGCAACATTTGTGAATTCTGGCTTCTGTGCTGGAGGGAAGTGTCAGGTTAGTGGTCTCTGCTTTCTGTCCCATCTGCAGCACTTGTGAGGTGAGACAACTTCACAGTTTCTTTGTTGAGGTGTTCATCTCTTGTTGTGCTACCCTTCCTCTTCCTAGCTCAACCAGAATCAATTTCTTTGCTTAGCAGCCTCAACTTTATCTTATTTTCCCCTGTTGCGTTACCTGTCCGTTTAGTTTGTCTTCACTTGTTTACTCTGCATTAAGATTAAGCTGTGGATTCCAGTGGCACAAAATTTAGAGGATACCTATTTTGAAGGATTGTACGGCTTAGCATTTGAAGCCCTAAAGTGGATTATAACTCCTTAGCCATTAATCTTCACAAGTGACATTCTTGAGATCTTTACTGAGCATGTGCATTTTCAGTTGGGTAAGACTGTAACACTAATGCAGAAGCAATTGGCATAGTTTTTTTCTCATACTACACTGACCACATACGACTGTTCTTACAGTGACTTTCCCTACTTGAAGGAGTTAACTTGCAATAATTTTATTTCAACTGTCACTACTGTTTGGTTGGTTTTGATTTTGGGTTTTGGGGTTGGTTTTTTGTTTGCTTCCCTTAATCTGCTTCGTTCTCCTGAAGATAATTTGGAGTAGCATGAGACTTGTAAGCGTTCTTTCCACCTGCTTAACTCTGTCAGTGGTAGAAGGCTTCTGTCAGAACAGGGTTTCAGAAGATTCCTTTTGTAAAGGCTAAATCTGACTCTAGAGTCTGCATATAGCTAAAAATGGCAGGACTCTTTAAAAGGCTGCAAATCACCCTGAAAGGACATAAAGTGAGAAAAGCATCAGATATTTATGGGAACTCTTGCAGAAAGCAGTTTTTTACTAAATTCTTTGAACAGGATTGTGCAGGTGTAGTCCAGGCTAAAGAGATGCATTTTTTTTCCCCATTTCTACTTAAAACGAGGATATATATCCTGTTGGTGTAGAAGAACATACTGTTCTTTCAAATCAGTCTTCAACAAGCTTTTAAAAGACTTTGAAGGGAGTGACTAACATGAAGGCAACTATGCTTGTACTTTCTGACAAAACTGGGGAGCCTACTTAGCCAACATAGTTCCTGACCCAGAGTTAGTAAATAGATTGGGATGCAGTGAGCTCTGGATTAGACAGTTGTCTGTGATGTAGAAAGATTTCATGGCAAACTGGTAATGCTTGTTATGGAGAGACTGCAAGATCAGTGGATAAAGAATGGATCTTTGCTGGTATGAGACTGGATTGTTTTAACCATTATCTGAACCCTAATGAGAGATTTCAACAGCTATCTTCAGAGATAATATTAAAGCAGTAAAAACAAATCTGACCCAGTTCTGGGGTTCAGTCCCTCTTCCTGTCACTGTTGTTTCATGTAAAATAGTTACAGGATTAACAGAAGTATGAGTGAATTTCAGAATAGGTGGTGCACGCTTGAATCGTTTTCATCATTCTAGATAAGAGTATGCATTCAATATCACTTAAGTCATCCTTGTTGCTGCTCTTTGTTGTGTACATACTGTGGGGTTTAGTTTAGATATTTATTTTTTTTAAAGTTTCTGCATGAGAAATTAAGATAGAAGCTGCAATATTAGGCTGCAGAGGGTTTAGAATCAAACAAGCGTATTCCTTGGAAGTATTCTAATTGCTGTGCAATTGTATACCAGCTGCTTCCAGCTGTGATCTTAAAAAAAAAAAAAAATTATCCACTTTTAGCTATTTTGTGGGCACATGGCCTTATGTGTTTAGATCCACTCACACCAAGAAACTTTAGATTCTGCTCCTTGTCACAGCTGAGAGAGTGTTGCCAAGAGCTGGGTGCTTGGCTGTGTATTGTGGGTGTGCTTGGTTTGAAGGAAGGTTGGTTTGTAGGCATCTTAGGATTGTTTTTACTTCAGAAAATGTGTGTGCATGCTTATATAATGCAGTCCTTTTTAGTAAAAGGAGTAAGTAACAACAGGAACTTGATTTAGGAGGTACTGTGATTTTTCTCTGTAATATTTAATTCAGTCTTTTTCTGGTTTAGGTTTTTTGTGGTGCCTGTTGCAAACGAAAATGCAAATTACAGTACCTGGAGAAGGAAGCAAGAGTGTGTACTGGCTGCTATAATGACATTAATAAAGGTAAAAAGGTTTTCTGAGTAATTGCAGTAATCATTAAAGAAGAATAGGTAGAGCTAGCATCACTTTAACCTTTGTTCTTTTTTAAGAGCTTCTATTACTTTAATTGGTGCATGTTTTCCTCTTTCTGAGATGGAGGGAGGAAGAGCATAGTTGTACGTCTTAATTGGATTTCAGTTCTTATGTTAAACTTTGAGTAGCAATCTGGTCATTTTTTATTAAAAAAAAAGAAAAAAGCAGGTTTGAACTCCAGAAGCCTAAACATAAAGTTATGCTGTTGAGTCATCTGTGGAAGGAGTCTAGCAAAAAGTGATCCTTCCACCATACTAGCCTTCTGTGTGTTTAAAGGCCATACCCCTGCTTGTTCTCACATGTCATTTGCCCATTTTAGGTAGCTTTCTGTCCCGATATTTTCAAAAGTCTTAACAGTATTACAGGAATTGAATCGTAAGATAAGCTTTTCTTAACTGAAAGGTAAGTGTGGATGCTTGTAGAAACATGAGGAAAAATTGAGGTCTGGATCATTAATACATTAATAACAAGTTGAAAGCATACCAGATTTTTAATATGCCACGTGAATAGTTTGACTTGATAAATGTGATTAATGTATTTGCACCAAGGTACAGGGATCGTATGGTTCCATGTGGCCACTGCACCAGCAGCAACATGTACAAGGAAGTCTGTTTGTGTGTTAGAAATGAATTAGGCAAATGTGCAGGTAGAAAATCAAGAATTTCCTTCTGTACAATGGCTTGAGTGTTCATTTTCCATAACTAGCTCTCAAATTGTGCACTGCTTTTGCAAAAAAAAAAAAAAAACAAAACAAAGCAAACCAACCAACCAACCAAACAAACAAAAACCCCAAAGCACCCATAATACTGCATTGCATACAAAATTGAATTGACTGTGAGATCTTAAAAACTAACCACATTCTTTTAGCACAGGCATTTGAAAGGATGATGAGTCCAACTGGTCCTGGCCCAAATTCCGGTGTTTCTGTTGAGTGTTCTACTGTTCGACCTTTGGAGGAAGCTCAGATACTGGGTAGTGCTAGCTTTCCTTCACCTTCTGCATCATTACCTACACCAGTACTTAAACAGCCTGGTATTGAAGGTATGCTAAATATAGTGTAATAGATCTAACACTTTCAGGATCACTTTGGAAAGAGTTGTTTATCACATCGTGGATTCATTCATTCTTGATATTGTACTTTTCTGTGGGGGTTGGGGAGTGAGTGAAGGAACTCAGCTGGAACCCTGGAAAGTTACTTATATTTCCCAGTTTTGATGCTGTGTATGAGTTTGATCAAGCCTGTTTTAAGTCTCCATTCATCTAACATGGATGTTACTTTTTTAATCATTCTCTGTTTATGTTGTAATATTTTTGTGTGTGTTGATACTACTTTCATAACTTCTATGTAGCTTAAAAGATCTCTGGCTTGCATTGTCTTTCAGTAAAAGCAGAAAGTAGCTGCTAAGGGAAAACTTGCTAGGGAGCAGTAGGGATTCTTTTTCTGCATAAATATGAATGATTAATGGCCAAGTAGTGTCCTTGTTCCACTTTCATTAAACATCTGAACTTCAATAAAAATAAATCTTTTAAACACAGTGATAAAGTTATTTTTAGAGAGTATTTAATCTCTTAGTTGTGATACGCACTTCATTCTCACCTTATTACAGAAGGGTGATTGAGGAAGTTGACTTCCTTATATAGGAATTGGTAGATTTAACTACAGCATGGCAGCTTCCTCTACAAGTATGGCGGTTTTTTGCATGAGATTTTTTTGTCATAGAATCATAGAATAGTTAGGGTTGGGAAGGACCTTAAGATCATCTAGTTCCAACCCCCCTGCCAGGGGCAGGGACACCTCCCACTAAACCATGCCACCCAACGCTGTGTCCAGTCCAGCCTTGAACACCGCCAGAGACGGAGCATTCACAACTGAAGCCTGGCTGATGTCAAACTGTCTACCTGTACTGGTGTCAGTAAACTGATTCTCTGTATATTTGGGTGGAAAAGGGGCTTAATTTTTATCCTTTCAGCTTTCAGAACACTACAATAATATGAAGCCAGTGTTGTTTTCTCAACCTGTCCTAGGGCTGTGCCCCAAAGAACAGAGGAGAGTTTGGTTTGCAGATGGGATTTTACCAAATGGTGAGGTGGCAGATACAACAAAACTTTCATCTGGAGCAAGGAGGTCATCAGAAGACTTAAGTCCAGTGAACCCTGAGTTGCCAGAGATGCATATGGTATGAATTAAGAAGCATGTGTAGGTGCATGAATTGCCTTTTGAAATAGCTTTGCTTGCTGTTGATGGGGTCCCTTACGTACCGTAATATGACTTTTATTTTACAGCTTTTGGAATCTGAACTAATATTTCATTATTTTTTGGAGGGTGGCTGTGAAGTCCTTGAGCTGAAATCATCTGTAGACCATACTTAAATGAGACCATGTTTGGTTTGGAATATATGTGAGCTTTAAAAATAGTATGGCAGACAATTTTCCAAAACAGGTTTGGGTTTTTTTCCTACGCACCCTTGATTAACTACCTCTATGAGGGTAACCTCAGCCATAGTTCTTAAACCTGCCATTAACAAAATGATTATAGTAGAAATTTGTGTGGGTTTTTTTGGTTGGTTCTCAGTGGCTTGCTATAGTTTGCCTGTTGTGTTAGATTAACCAGACGTTGCTTAATGCCCTGGAGGACTATGCTATAGGGTGCAGCACGATCTGTGTATTGCTTCTAATGTTAACTAATATTGAACTGACAGGGGGATTGACTTTTTTATAGTAGATCATATTCATGGTGTTGAACTAGTTGCACTTGACAAGAAAAGTCCAAAGAAGTACAAGTTTGTTCTGGAAAGTTTTGGAGGGATTCCTCAGCTGGAGCCTCTTTAAAATAAAACAACTCTGAAACACTGTTTCAAGCAGTAACATAAATTCTGTGATTCTGACAGCACTGAATAGTTTTTAAAACAAATTAGTATGGCTATCAACTAGACCAGATCATTACTATTTGAGGATCTGAGCAGTTTCCACATGCATAGCATGTAAATCAGCCTGAAGTCATGAAGAATAGTAAATGTGACTTCATTTGAACAAGGAAGGTCTTCAGTAACCAAAAGGTAAAGCCTGACTTCCATTTTGGGGAAAGAGTAAGACATTTTCTCTTGCAAAAGATGAGCAATGCCTAAAATTAAAAGCAGCATGGACAAAGTGAGTGGGAAACAATTTGTTGATGGTTCTTATATGCAGCCTCAGAAACTCAAACAAAACCACCATACTGCAGCTCTAAAACAAAGGATGTACTTCACTAGGTAACACATTATCCTGAACATGCTGGCAGAGGGTGCTATGAGAGTCAAAAGTATAAAGTGATATGAAACGTCTATTAGAGGCCAAGTTACTCATGGTTTTGTGGGGGGGGGTGTTACTTTTGGGGTTGGTGTATTTTTTTTTTTTAATGGACTTATTTTATTTTTCTGGCACGTGTATCATCTAAACAGAGGATCTGCTGGAAGCTGACAGGATACCAGGAGAACTATTACAGGGCAAGTGTAGGGTTGTTGTTTTTTTTTCCTAGTTGCAACGCAAAGTCTTCCCTATTGAGATAGCATGCTGGTCTAACATACATGAAAGTTGATAGTGCACATCTTGATTTTTTTGTTTGATATCCTAATGTGCCTATGCTCATAGCTTGTTCATTTTCTCACTTTCTTGGGGGAGCATGGTAGTTTAGACTCCAAATGACAAATTAATCAGACTGTAAAATCCTAGACTCATCTATTAGCACATGGTGTAGAAATAGAAACACATTTGCAGTACTGAAATGCTGATCTAAATGCTGACACATTAGTGATGACAGTGTTCAGTAGCTGAGTGAAGAAAGAGCAATACTAAACAGATTCCTGGAGGGGTACTTGGTTTGCTGTTGTTTGTCTTGCATTTGACTGTTGTATGCAAAAATGACCAGTCTGCAGCATTCTGATAGGAATTTTGTGTTACCAAACAAATACATTAGTGATGCATCTTCACCTTAGGTAGCTCCTAAAAGTGGGGATAAAAGACAAAAGGAAGCTCCAGGAGAGATTTGGTGGGTTGTTTATTGTTTAGAGGCAATGCATTCTCAGAATTTGTGATAAATTTAACTCTGTTTTTCCTTCTTAGAATGCTAGTAATGAAAGTTTAGCTTGTTCTGAGAAGTAAGTCCATATATTTTTGTTTACCGATTTATTCTTCATAGGCTGTAAACCCAGAGGAAGATGACATATTACCTGATATATATCCAAAACAGAAGGAAGAAAGTGAAGATATTGCAAAAATGGAGAAATTACGTCCTTCTGTTTCTTCAGATGATGCACAGCAGGCTGTTCCAGGCCAGAATGAGGTGGTACATAGTTATACATCTGTAATTCTAGAAACTGAAGAGTGCTCTCCTGCTGCAGAAGCTGAGAAGACTAGTTCCAGTTCAGTTGATCAGACTACTAGTGATGTGCCTGTTAGTCCTTCAAGTTACAGGGCACTGTGTGGTGTTGAGAACTGTGTTCGCAAAGAGATCAGCCTTGTTCCTGATGGTGATAAACTGCCACCGCTTCTGCTTGCAGTGGGTGAAAAAGGAAAAGGTAAACTTTGAGAAAATTTAGCGGATGTCTAAATACAAATTTGTGTGTTTATCATTTATATTTTAATACAATTCTAGTAATTCATTTATTTGCTGCTCATTGGATTGTTGGATAATTGAACATGCATTATTAACAAGATCAGTGTATTATTAAAAGAATGCTTGATCACTTAAATGCGTTATAGAGTGACTGCTCATTGATGGTAACTAAGAGTACTGAAGTATGGGTAAGGAGACTGCATGCACCATTAGTCAGTAATTGCCAAATGAATGAAAACCCTAGTTTCTACCTTTATTATAAGTTACTCGTTTATTTTTATACATTGCTGGAATCTCAGGCTAAGGTGTTCATCGGTTAATCTGTAGCTATTATAAGTTTGAGAATAATTACCACCCTCTTAAGGTAGGAGGATGGGACAGTCTTTTTCATATGCTGTGATCTGCAGTTCTTTTTTTGGGTGGTTGGTTGACATGTTGAACTAAATAGGGTGTTAACTCATTTAGATCCTCTAGTGGAAGAACATCCATCTCGCCAAAAGATCACCCTGCTTCTTGTGGAAGGAGGTCCTAATCTGTTAACTTTTATCCTAAATGCAAACTTGCTTGTGAATGTCAAGCTAATAACTTGTAAGTAGTGCACATTTTCTATTCCATTGAATCCAGATTTTTTTTTCTGTCTATGCGGTAGCTTTACTGTGGTACCTATCTTTTTAATTAAAGATTCTTCAGAAAAGTGCTGGTACTTCTCAACAAATGGACTGCATGGTTTGGGTCAGGCAGAAATTGTCATTCTGTTGCAGTGTTTGCCAGATGAAGAGATTTTTCCATGTGAAATACTCAAATTCTTTATTGACATCTACAAGGATGCAATGAAAGGTGTGTAATTTTAATGCCTATTTTGTGGTATCTTCTTGCTGATCTCTAAAGCAGAATGTTATCTTTTTCTTGAAGAATTTTCAGTATCTAGTGATTCTGAAAAAACTAGTGTTAGCCTTGGGTTCCAAATCAACAACAGGAAGAAAAGAATTTTAAGTTTCTCTGTTTCATATATTTCTGTAAATATCCTGCTTGTAGAAGGTTTTTTTTGTTATTACTTAGTCATGCTGTGTTGGAGGTTCTGGGTGAAAGTCCTCAAGTCTATGATTTAGGGCATCTGTCACTTAATTTGTAGAAGTCCCAAACTCTTACTTATGTAAATATTTGAGGTCTGTTAATCAAATTCACACTGGTGTGTGTCAGAACATTGTACGGTTTAGGATTTTTGGTATTTGTTTGGAGAAGCCTAGGTTGATATTCAAGTTAATTTAGTTAGTAAACACAGAGTACTCAGTCTGTGGGTTTAGATGTCTGTCAGCTTTCAGGAAGATGGGAGATACACCCTATAGCTTGCAAGTCTGTGGGAGACCATTGGGTGTCAGAATAGTTTTCTTGACACTAATGTATTACTTCATATGTGCAAAGACTCTGTCCCTCTTTCTACAGGAAAGTTAATAAGAAACATGGAAAACATTACTTTTACTGAAAACTTTTTCAGTAACAAAGACCATGGAGGATTCCTGTTTTTTTCGCCAACTTTTCAGAAACTTAATCATCAGATCCTACCAGATCACCCGTTTCTTTTCGGTGTTCTCATCCATAAGCTGGAAATACCCTGGGCAAAAGTTTTTCCTATCCGTTTAATGTTGAGACTGGGAGCAGAATACGGGGGTAAGTTTCTTAACACTTTAAAACACCTATATAAATATAAAATTCCCTTTGGAAAATACATGGTTTTTAGGCAAGTGAAATATTTAAAATCCTCTTGCAGTATTTTGTATTACAAGTGTGTAAGACTTCTGTTTCATACATGGGAGCCACCTGCTGAGACACTTGAGAATTTACATTGTCCTGCTAGACTTGGTGTAATCTTTTCTCTTCAGCCAATAAGAAAGCTAAAAAACCAAAACTGACATTAGTAAAGTACCAAAATCTGCCTTTTGTTGTCATAGGAGAAAGGTTTGAAGGAAAGTTCACAGGCCCAGTTTATGATTGTGGCAGATTGGTTTCTTTGAATTAAATTACTGAAATTGACCATGTTGGCAAAACACTGCTGCTTCATACAATGAATGTAGGTGTTCATTACTTAAAAGCTAACCTACTAATTAATACGTTTAAAATCTCTAGGCCTGTGAAAATGCAGGAGGCATTCTTTCCAAGTGAGGTGGATGGAGAGCGTGTAAATGTGCACCACCAGATGTTGTGCAGTTTCACAGCCTCCACATGGGGATTACTTTCCACACTCTGTTGCAGGCTGATGTGTGCTCTTTCTGCTTTTTCGTGAGTCAGCAAGATTCATACTGACTCTTGCTCCAGGCTCATCAAAGGAAAGTGTTTATGTAGTTTCCCATGGCCTTGAAGAACTTATAAAGCTAGCTTGAGCAAGACCTGAAAGGAGATACTGTCTTAAATGCCTTCTAAAGTAGCTTGTGTGCCTGCTTGAATAACACAGGCAGATAATTTAGCAATATAAGTGCTGTTTCATTTCCTGTGGCACTTGTGGTACTTATGATTTAGAGAGCAAGAGTTCAGATAAGGTGCAGTCAGCAGCAGTTGCTTAAGTGCAGTGAATGTCAAAAATGTATCCTGTACAACCTTCCTGACCTGAATGCAGTTTTGATAAATAAGCTTGCCATTCTAGAAGCTGTGAGTCCATAAATATGTATCACTTGCTTATTTATAGATTTCTTGAGTCAGTAGTACATTTCTGCTGGGCTGGTTTCTGTCTCCACATTGGCAAGGGTGGTAGCTTCTCTGTTATTCTTTCTCTCAACAAACTACTTGTCTTTTTTCTTTTTTTTTTTCACTAATTTTGCGTTGTGATCTCACAGTTTTGACTTTGCTATGCTACTTGGTTTGGTTTCATACTGTGGTCTCTGATTTTTTGCATTTCGTTGCCTTTCCTAGGTTCCCTCTCCATGTGTTTCACATTGCAGCCATGGGGACATCAAAGCATGTTACTTTGTATGAACATCCTCGCTCATATAATCATATTCTTGATTATCAGTACTAAGTGGTACCTCACTTTGTATTATGACATTAACACAAAAGCAGATGTTAACCTGTATGGTATTCTTATTCAAACAACTACAAACCTTTTGCAATCTCTCCAGAAGCTGATGACCCACAGATTGAACCTGGGATGTTTCCACCCAGATCACCAATTGCAAGAAACATAGCTGACAAAACATATGAAAGCAGCAACAAGTCTCTGCCACACAATTACTGCCACTAGGAGAGTGATTCCATGAGTGACACTGCAGCAGGGTTTAACCTTGGGTGGGGAACAGTCTGGGACAGGGAAGCAGGGGCTCTGGGTCCTTTGGCTGATCAGGTACTGACATTAAGAAACATGGGCTATAGCTGAAAATAAATACTTGGATTAGCAAGTTTTACAGTTGTTGATGAGTAAACATGACCTCTTCTTTTTTTCTGCCCTGACTGTAGCATATCCTACTCCAGTAGTAAGTTTCAGGCACCGGAAGCCACTGTTTGGTGAGATTGGACACACAATTATGAATCTACTTGTTGTGAGTAAATGTTTTATTCTCTTCCATTTCTGTTGTAATTTAGATTATGTAAGTTGTTGTCAAAACTCTGTTCTTGAAAGCAGAATTATTTTTGCCAAAGTAAAGGGTTGGTATTTTTCTTCTCCATACCTGACTTGAAATTTACCAGGTTAGGTAAGAAGTGAGTTAGAAAAGCTCCATCTCTCATGTACTATTGCAGTGTATTAGTTCTGGTAGTAAAAATGGTTTTAAATGAATTAGAAAACTGTTGACATTGACACTGAAGTGTAGTGAGTATTGTTCATTTGCATTTTTGTCTTACAAACATTGGTTTGGTGCAGGAAGTCTACTCTTAATTCTGACATCTTCACTTTCTAAAAACATTTGAGAGGTACATGCTGTGGTCTAACTGCAGTAGTAATTACTTTGTCACACAAGCTTAATCTTACCACATTAACCAGTCTGACAGTCTTAATGTGAAGAAGTTTTTGGCAAAATCATCAGACTAAACCAAGTCTGGAATCTGTGCCATTCGCTGAGGAGGCTTTTCTTCTGTTACTCAAATAATTTGATTTAAACTTTCAGTAAGCCTGTACTCCTGACCAGCGACTCTTCTCTTCTGATACTTACATGAAACTTGTCTTCAAAGCTATAATGAAAAATCCTTTAAGGTTATGGGAGGAACTGCATGTATTATTTAGATGATTACTAAATCCTCTTCTAAGAGTCTGGAGACCATTAGAGCAGAGTCTTCGGTCCCTCTTTCATATTTGCCACAGTGTTATGTCATTCCATAAGGTATCGGAGGAGTTGCACCATATGAAAAAGTGTGTTTCAATGGAGGAATCTTACACTTTCATTCCATGAGCCAGCTCCCTGCCTGATTAGTGAAGTGCCAGTACCAGTGTGGCATCTTCAGACTTCAGAGAATCTTAGAATTGTGGAATGGTTTGGGTTGGAAGGGACCTCTGAGATCCCCTAGTTGCAGTCCCCCTGACATGAGCAGGGACACCTTCCACTAGACCAGGTTGCTCCTGGCAGAGGAAGGAATAAAAATCAGTGCATATTCAACATGTAAATCAATGAATAAGAGTTGTAGAGGACAGGGTGTGGAAACTAATCTAGATGGTGGCTTCCATGCTTTGATTTTCTGTCAGAGAAGGAAGGTGTTGAGGGTGTTTTGTTATCTAAAACACTGTGAGATCCTAATGTGTATGAAGTAGCTATAGTCTAAATCATAGAATCATAGAATAGTTAGGGTTGGAAAGGACCTTAAGATCATCTAGTTCCAACCTCCCTGCCAGGGGCAGGGGGACCTCCCACTAAACCATGTTGTCACCCAAGGCTCTGTCCAACCCAGCCTTGAACACCGCCAGCGATGGAGCGTTCACAGCTTCCCTGGGCAACCCATTCCAGTGCCTCACCACCCTTAACAGGAAAGAATTTCTTCCTTATATCCAATCTAAACTTCCCCTGTTTAAGTTTGAACCCATTACCCCTTGTCCTCTCACTACAGTCTCTAATGAAGAGTCCCTCCCCAGCATCCCTATAGGCCCCCTTGAGATATTGGAAGGCTGCTGTGAGGTCTCCATGCAACCTTCTCTTCTCCAGGCTGAACAGCCCCAACTCTCTCAGCCTATCTTCATACGGGAGGTGCTCCAGTCCCCTGATCATCTTCGTGGCCCTCCTTTGGACTTGTTCCAACAGTTCCATGTCCTTTTTATGTTGAGGACACCAGAACTGCACACAATACTCCAAGTGAGGTCTCACGAGAGCAGAGTAGAGGGGCAGGATCACCTCCCTCGACCTGCTGGTCACGCTCCTTTTGATGCAGCCCAGGATATGGTTGAATTTCTGGGCTGCAAGCGCACACTGAAGCCGGCTCACCGATCCCTGAGGGACACCACTCGTTACTGGTCTCCAGATGGACATTGAGCCATTGAGCACTTCTGTTTGTGTGCGGCCGTCCAGCCAGTTCTTTATCCACCAAGTGGTCCATCTATCAAATTGGTGTCTCTCTAACTTAGAGACAAGGATGTCATGTGAGACAGTGTCAAACGCTTTGCACAAGTCCAGGTAGATGACATCAGCTGCTCTACCCCTGACCATCACTTCCGTAGCCCCATCATAGAAGGCCACCAAATTGGTCTGGCAGGATTTCCCCTTAGTGAAGCCATGCTGGCTGTCACCAACCACCTTGTTGGTTTTCATGTGCTTCAGCACGCCTTCCAGGAGAATCCGCTCCAAGATTTTGCCAGGCACAGAGGTGAGACTGGTCTGTAGATCCCTGGCTCATCCATTTTCCCCCTCTTGAAAATGGGGGTTATATTTCCCTTTTTCCAGGCATCGGGAACTTCACCTGACTGCCATGATTTTTCAAATATGATGGACAGTGGCTTAGCAGCTTCATTTGCCAGCTCCTTCAGGACCAACAGGTGGATTTCATCAGGTCCCATGGACTTCTATATGTTCAGGTTCCTAAGATGGTCTCAGACCAGATCCTCTCCTACAGTGGGCCCAGGGTCTTTATTCTCACTCTGTCTGCCTTCAAAGACTTGGGTGGTGTGGTCAGAGCATTTTCTGATGAAGACTGAGGCAAAGAAGTCATTAAGAACCTCATCCTTCTTCAACTCCAGGGTAGCCAGTTCTCCCAAAAGCTTCTGGAGAGGGCTCACGTTGTCCCTAGCCTGTCTTTTATTTGCAATGTACCTATAGAATCCCTTCCTATTACCCTTAACATCCCTAGCCAAGCTTAATTCTAAGTGGGCCTTAGCTTTCCTAACCTTGTCCCTAGCTTCCCGGACAACATCCCTGTATTCTTCCCAGGCCGCCTGTCCTTGCTTCCGCCTTTTATAAGCCTCTTTTTTCCTTTGAATTTTCCTCAGCAGCTCCTTATCCATCCAAGGAGGTCTCCTGGCCCTCCTGCAGCGCTTCCTTCTAGTGGGGGTGTATCGCTCCTGAGCTTGCAGCAGGTGATCCTTGAATATCAACCAAGAGTCTTGGGCCCCCCTGCCCTCTAGGGCTATATCCCATGGAATCTTACTGAGCAGGTTCCTGAAGAGGCCAGTGTCTGCTCTCTAGAATCCAGGGCAGTGAGCTTGCTGCACGCTCTTGTCACTGTCCTGAGGATCTCGAATTCAACCATCTCATGATCGCTGCAATCAAGGCTGCCCTGGAGTGTCACATTTCCAACTAGCCCTTCCCTGTTGGTGACGATGAGGTCAAGCATGGCACCTCTCCTTGTCGGCTCCTCTTATTACTTGCAGAAGGAAGCTGTCTTCCACACAGTTGAGGAACTTCCTGGATTGCTTGTGCTGGGCTGTACCATCTCTCCAACAGATATCAGGGTGGTTGAAGTCCCCCATGAGAACAAGGGCCTGTGAGTGTGAGGCTGTTCCTATCTGTCTATAGAGTGCTTCATCCACCGAGTCCTCTTGGTCAGGCGGTCTGTAACAGATCCCCACAATAATGTCTCCCATCGCTGTTGTCCCTTTAAGCCTGAACCACAAACTCTCTGTCGACTATTCACCTGTCCCCAGGCACAGTTCCATACTCTCCAGCCTATCCTTAACATAAATAGCAACTCCCTCTTCCTGCCTACCGGGCCTGTTTTTCCTAAAGAGCCTGTAACCTTCCATTCCAACACACCAGTCATAGGAGCCATCCCACCCTGTTTCTGTGATGCCTATGACACCATACCCCCGTAGATGTGCACACATCTCTAATTCATAGAATCACAGAATCATAGAATAGTTAGGGTTGGAAAGGACCTTAAGATCATCTAGTTCCAACCGGGCATTTGTATAGAGGCATCTGAGCTGAGCTCCAATTGAAGCCGGCTCATTGGCTGGAGCAGCTGGAATATCTCTACATAGCTCTGAACGTTTACTATAGGTGCTGGCCAGTGATTGGGTGTGTTGGGATGGAATGATGCCCCTCTCCCCCAGCACATGTCGTTTAAAACATCCTTGACCAGTCTGGCAAGCCTCCTACCAAATCCACTCTTCCCTTTCTTTGTCAGACCAGCTCCATCAGCCCCCAGTAGACCTGGCCTACTAAATTGAGTCCCATGTTCAAGGTACCCAAACCCCTGACTACAGCACCACCCATTTATTAACCATTTATTAACCTGGCTAATCTTCCTAGCCTTTTTAAAGTCCTGCCCTGTATCCTGGAGAATTGACAAAAAGACAATCTGAGCTCCAGAGCCCTTAACCACCTCTCCCAGAGCTCTGTAGTCCTTCTTTATGTTCTCTGGGGTTCTGCTATCTGTATCAGTAGCACCCACATGGATCACTGGAAGTGGGTAATAGTGGGACCAACTAGAGCAGGCAGCTTCTCTGCAACATCCCTGATCCATGCCCCTGGTAGGCAACACACCTCCCTTGAGCCTCCGTCAGGCTGACAGATGGGTGCCTCTGTTCCTTTCAAAGTAGAGTCCCTACTATTACGACCCACCGCTTTTTTCCTGGCAGCGCCAGTAGAGATCTTTACCAGTGCATCAGCCGGTTGTTCCTGGTGGGAGTGTGTTTCCTCATCAGCCCCGTGCAGGACAGCAAAGCGGTTCTGGGTGGGGGCAACAGATTTAGGAGGAAGCCCCTTGCTTTTAATTGTCCTCTTCCTCCTTTTTTTGTTGTTTTTTTCTGTTACTGTTTCCCAGCTTCCTGGGTTAGCAGCCTCCTTTCCCGCATGAGCGACAGTAGATGCTTGAGGCCCCTGCACAGCCTGGTCCTGGAGCAAGCAGTGCTGCTTCCTATCAGCTACGCTGACACCTTTCAGCTTACTAACAGCTTCCCGCAGCTCAGCCACCTGCTGCAGGAGGACCTCCACCAGGGAGCACAGAGTGCAGCCCTGCCCACTGTGCACCCTCCCCTCAGGAAACCAGTGCAGGCGCTCTCTACACCACGAGCTCTGCACTGCCGCCTCCCTTCTCATCGGCTCTGTCTGGGTGCCTGCACTGGCCACTGGCAGGGCAGCCAGAGCAGAGCTCCCAGACCGGGCCCTGGTCATATGGCGAGTGCTCACCATCCCGCGCAAACTGCCTCGAACCCACTCTGATCGCCGTGCTCCTGGTTGCTTGCGCTCCCTGGGGCATGTTTTTAACCACTCAGGGCTGGTGCCGGTCCTCCTGGCAGCGCCCCCTCTGAGTCAGCTCCTTGCATCCGCTGAGCTGCCGGCTCTTGCGCAAGCCCTGTCGAGGACTTGAGGCTCCCTTGGTGCTTGTTGCTGCTCCGAGTTGAAGCTCCTGGACGCTGAGCTTCTCCCCGATCAGGCCCTGCAGGCGTCACCTCTCGAGAGTTACCTTGTCAGTGCTATTAATTTGATAATATAGTCATAAAGATACCCTTCTCATACATTACAGTAGGAAAAAAATTATCATTAAGTCTTCAGTCACCCTTAACATCATTATTCTGAAGAGTCTTAGAGATGTATGAAAAGTACTTTTATCAAGGTGCTATTTGTTATAAAAGGTAAGGAAATGATACCTTATTGTGAGCTAACATAAAAACTTTGTCTGTTACAGGACCTTAGAAATTACCAGTATACTTTGCATACCATAGACAACCTGTTTGTTCATGTGGAAATGGGTAGAAGCTGTGTTAAAATACCACTAAGGAAGTACAATGAGGTGAGTAAAACCATCCTGATTAGCTGTCTAATCCAAACTGCTTTAGTCATTATTTTTTATATAAAATCTGTCAGATCTTTAACATGAGCTTTCTTTTCTTTTAAAAGGGGGGCTGTTCTTAGAGGCTGTAATGTTGGTTTTATTCTGTAATCAGTTTCTAGGCAGTTCTGCAGATGAATTCTCCATTTGATAGCTGCTCTCTAGATTACTTTGCTATTTTCTGTGCAATAAACTCTTTGAACTTTAACCTGGTGTAAGCATGTGATGGGGGAGAGAGAAAGAGCATGAAATTACCTGAGCACACATTTCCTTCTTCCTGGATATGTTAAAAAGTGGATGGTGATGAGTGAAAAGTTGAGCTTTAGGATACCTCCTAAATGCTGAAAACTCAACAGTACAAAATCTTTTAGTATATATTTTCAAGCATTCTTTCTCACACATTTCCTGCTGATGGTGTTTTGCTTAAAACTTAAATTAAATAAAAAAAATCAAAAACCAAACCAAAACAAAAACCACACAAACACAATAAATTTTTCTTGCCACTCTACTTTTTTAAAATTTGTTTACTTTTGCTTTAACAAAAAAGCAAACCCTGAACAGTAAACTGCATGAGGCTTAATGCATATATTAGCCTTAAAACCAACAAAATCCCTGCAGCTGATACTCTGCCCAGCAGTACTTGAGACTTACTCATCTTTCTCAACTGAAGTAGTATTTTTGATCATGCTTAGTGTTTTTCCAGTTAGTCATGGCAAACTGTGTTGTTCAGATGCTCTGGAATTAACTAAGTGAGTAATTCTTTGGATTTGTTTTGAGAGCTGGAGTTTTCTTATGTCTTGTATTTAGATTAGTACTGCAAAGTGAGATTTGTCAGTTTAATGACAGATTTTATATCAACAGGTAATGAAGGTGATACATTCTTCTAATGAACATGTAATTAGTATTGGAGCAAGTTTTAATACTGAAGCAGATTCTCACTTGGTGTGTGTGCAGAATAAGCATGGCCTCTATCACACACAAGCAATCAGTGCTACTGGATATCCCAGGAAAGGTAAGCTGTCTGGTTTGGCTTCTGAAGAAAAATCACATTCCTAAAGCAGGAATTGACCAATAGGGCTATACTCTTACATCTCCAGTGCCAACTTCTGTGCTTCCTTGTAAGCATAGTTACGTAGAGTGTTCTTGTTTAAAGCACGCCGTGTAACTAACAAATTGATGCAAAGGTTTGTTGCATGGAAATACACTTACATCATCTTTTCTTTCAGTTGCTTTTAGTACTAGTGAAATGATCTAAACTTTAGGAATACCTTCTGTAAATAAATCTAAAAGTTGAATGGCACATCGTTTTTAAAAGACAAAACTCCCTTCCATCCCACTCAAAAAAAAAACCGAAAAACATCCTACCACTTTCTTCAACCATATATACAGAACTTTTATATATACAGAACTTTTTTTGGCTTGCCTGTGTTGACTGTATGCACTCACAAAATAAGTTAGGAAAGCTGGTTTTTGTTGCTAAGATCTGATTGGAGAAAATTCTTCTCCCTTAGAGAGTTATATTTCATATAATTCTGTCAGTAAGGTATTTCTTTTAACACTGTCAGTATAGTATTACCTTTTTTCCCTGCCTTTTTTAAAAAGGAATACAAGTTAAGTGTTAGTGATGACAAACTTGAGTGATAGAAAATGGTACTCGCTGTGTTCCTACTTTTTCTAGTTACAGGTGCAAGTTTTGTGGTGTTTAATGGAGCCCTAAAAACATCTTCAGGATTTTTAGCTAAATCCAGTATAGTTGAAGGTAACAATTTTGTTCTGTGTGGTTTCTTCTTAAGAGAACTTGAAAATAAATAAATGCATAAATAAAAAAGACACAGAAGTTTTGTGCAATCTCTTAAGATCTTTGTTCCTCAATAAGATAAGCTTTTTATTTTCAGGATTTTTGGCTTTGTAGTAAACCTACTGCAAACAAATGCTGTATTTAAAAAATACATCCTAGTTCACTTCTAAAAACATAGAATCACAGACTGGTTTTGGTTGGAAGGAACCTTAAAGCTTTCGCAGTTCCAACCCCCTGCTACAAGCATGGACACCTTCCACTAGACCGGGTTGCTCCAAACCCTGTCTGACCTGGCACTGAGCACTGCCAGGGATGGGTCATCCACAGCTTTCATTGACATACTGTTGAAATAGACATACTGACACAGAAATGCAAAATCTTTGAAGATTAACCTAAGATTGATCTTCTAGCTTTAATTATATTGGCAAGAAAGGTTTTCATTACTTCCTCTTTCATGAGGAAGTAATTACTTCCTCTTTCATGTAATTAGTTCACAACATTTCATTCACTCTATTTAGTGTGGTGATTGTGGGATGCCATCCATTTGATGTGCATTTGTTAATGAGGAGAGGGTTGGTCCCACTAGAATTTAAGCTAAGATTCTGCTAAAAAGCTGTGCTACTCTTTCTTGTAGATAAGTTGGAATTTTAACTGTTTTTCTAGATGGACTAATGGTACAAATAACGCCAGAAACAATGGAAAGCCTACGTGAGGCATTAAGAGACAAGAAGGACTTTAAAATAACTTGTGGCAAAACGGATACGGGAGACATGAAAGAATATGTAGATATTTGCTGGGTGGAAAATGAAGAAAAAACAAACAAAGGGTAAATGTATTAAACATCTTAGAGAGTTCTTGTGCACAGTTTTCAAATACCTGTCTTTAATTTCTTGAAATGGTCTGAGGTATTTTTATTGAAAGTATTAACACTGAAATGAGAAAGGGGTAGAATGGTAAAGTACCTTCAGTCCTCTAGATGTCATTAACAGAACAATTCTGCTTATGGTTCAGCAAAATTTATTACTGTTTTCTGTGTTTGGGAAGTCTATGGGAAAAGTGTGTGAGCCCTCAGTTTCCTTTGTAAGTCCTCCATCAAATCAGTAATCAGTGTGTGTGAGAATGCAATTAATCCCTTTAAACTTCCTTAACTGGTGGGAGGTTGGAAGCGCATAGTACTGTCTTTGGCGATTCACTGCTTGGAATGCCAGCATTCAAGAAATCAAAATGAGGTATAAGGCATCTTTATTGCATGTGATTTGAATGCTTGTACCTTTATGTAGCTTCAAACTTCAGTTATACATCACTAACTCAAAACTTGTCTCAAGTGTTTTTTCAGGCCATGAGCTTGACTTGGCATGCCTTTTTCTGTGGCTTCTCTGACCAATTAGAACAAACAGTGGCTTTACTAAAGATGTTTATAGCTTCTTAAACCTGTAAGATTAGGTTTTTGTTAAGTGTTGCATCCAATGATGATACTTTTTTTTTGTGGCATCTGTGTTTTCATAATGCAAGTCCTGTATTACTTTTGGTTGTAAAGCCGTGTAAATAGCCTTCAAGGGCTATTGCTAATATACGAAATAATAAGCATTATGTCATACAAGATATTAAATATAAATCATATAATGTTTTAATTACTAACCATGCTGTTATCTTCCATAGAATTTTAAGCCCAGTTGATGGAAAATCAATGGAAGGAACTCAGAGTGAGAAAGTACCACAAGGCAGAGACTTTCGAAGAGAGGGAAAGGTCATGAAGTGTACTGAAGTTAGTAAACTGTGTTGTTTTTGAGCCTTTTTGCTACTTTTTTGAATAGTTTGAATGCTAAAGTGATCACACTAAGTGATACTATAAAGAAACAAACTTATAAGCTGTATAGTCATACTGATAGGCAGAATGTTCCCTGTAGCTTTTTGATAAGGGCATCTAAAACATCTACCTAATTTTTCTCCTTTGAGAAAGATTAAAAGCATGGATAATGTTATAAATAGATAATTCAGATATTCCCCTGGTCACTCAAGTGTTTTGAGTCAATAGATGAAATACTGGAATATTTTGCCAGCAAACAAGTGTTACAGCTTGCTGTCTTCTGCATTACATGTAAACGTAATTATTCTTTTATATGTATATATTTACATATTTTTATGTATATATTTATATTACTTTGTAATATAACAAGGCTGCTGACTGTTCTTTTCCTTTCTGTAATTTCAGGTACACTATTTTCTAAAAAACAATATCTCCAGTCCTGTTTCTCACCAGTTTACTAAAGAGATCGCTGTTGCCTGCAGTACTGCTCTTTGCCCACACCTTAAAACTTTAAAAAACAACGGGATGAGTAAGATAGGCCTAAGAGTTTCTGTTGACTTGGATATGGTAATCTTTCAATTTCTATTGCAGACACTCCATTTCAAATTACATATCTTTCTTGTAAAGATATTGGGTCTCTGAATGCTTTTAGGTTTTTGCCCTTCCCCAGAACCAGACTGAGGATGAAATTTGATGATGAAATTTCATGCAGAAGCTGTCCTAATGACTAGGTTTTTTTGAAAGGAATAATCCTGTTTCCTTATTCTGCTGAAATTCCCTAATAGCTGCTTGCACTAAGCTGTCAGTCCTTCCCTAGTTCTAACTCTGTCTGGCACTTATCTGTCTCCAAGGTGAGTTCAGGGAATCACAGCTAATTTTCTGATGCTTTTCTTGAAGTATGTAGGATTTTGTTGCCTAAACTAGTTCAGTAAGGATATTTGCACCAAGATCTATACTGCAGAAAAGGATGGGTCTGCCTGGCTGAAGGTGGCAGAGAGAGCAGGCAAGGCTACACAGTGTGGGTTGCCCCTCAGAAGTAGTTCAAATCCTTTTCTTTTCTGTCACACCTCCTTATCTTTTTTGAGAGAAGCTGGAAATACAGTCCTGAAAATGTAGCTTTCGGTGGTATATTTTGAAATTAATCTGCTGATAACTGTGATACTAGGATATAATCAGATTGCTTTTGGACATCAGAATCATAGAATCATAGAATAGTTAGAGTTGGAAAGGACCTTAAGATCATCTAGTTCCTACCCCCCTGCCAGGGGCAGGGACACCTCCCACTAAACCATGCCACCCAAGGCTCTGTCCAATCCAGCCTTGAACACCACCAGCGATGGAGCATTCTCAGCTTCCTTGGGCAACCCATTCCAGTGCCTCACCACCCATACAGTAAAAAATTTCTTCCTCATATCCAATCTAAACTTCCCCTGTTTAAGAATGAAGCAGCATGGGACATGCAGCATGTATGATCCTGTAGACCCTGGGGAGATGTTGCTTGTCTTTCTCTTCAAGACTTACTGGTCATGACTGACCTCAAAACCCATTCACCTGCCAGTCTTCAAATGTTATTTTCACTTCATGCTAGCCAAAATACTGTTTACCAAGAAACTACAAAACTACACTTTTTGTGTCAACTTTTTAATACAGAAAGTGTTAATATCAACATTAATATGTTTTCCTTATAGGTTGAGTACTTAGCTGGATCTGGAGGTCACCTTCTTCCACAGAAGTATCTGAATGAACTGGACAGTGCTCTGATTCCTGTAATTCATGGTGGAATGTCAGATCCTACAAGTCTACCGCTGAAAATGGAGTTAATATTTTTCATTATAGAACATCTGTTTTGATTAGGTTGATTACAGGCAATACTCTGATTTGCTAGATCTGAACACCGAAGTTACAATGCTACAAACACTAAAAATGTTAAAGTTCTAAACCTGTTATGTCTTAATAGTTTTGCAAACTGTTTTTTAAACCCTCAAATCCTCTCTGGTTACTTTACCACAAAAGACAACTTGTTTGTAATGTTTCCTAAAGTTCTGAAAGTTTACACTTAATACATGTGCAAAAGAGGGCAGGTTTTATTACCTCTTTACACAGCTGTAGCATTTGCTACGTTTAGTATAACTTTAAGCCATACTGTCCTGCCCCTTAAGCTCAGATAAATGCATTACAGAAAATTGCTATGGCTACATCTTATCTCTGCAGCATCTGCTTTCCATGTGCAAGTGAGCTAAAACACTGAAGTAAAAGCTGGCACAAAACTCTTTTCTTGCCATTTGAGATTTAAATGTGATATGTTCTGCAGCTGACTGCAGACTTCATATGTGGGTGCCTTCTGACAGCAGTCTGTGGCCTGCATGAGGAGGAATTTCACAGGTATGTTTATGAAGACTTCATAGTTGAAGTCCTTCACATCAGGATGTTATGCTGGTGCTTCAGGAACATACACGCTGAATTAATTTTTTTTTTTATAGATTAACTGATTTCTCTCTTGCATTTATAAGGATTTGCCTAACTTAAATGGATGCTATTTTTATAAATACTACTTTTTTCTTTACTCTGTGTTCAGAACTCCTGATACAATTTGACCTTTCAAGGATTTCTAAAAAAAACAGATTACCCTTGAGTAATCTATATGTAGCAATAAATCAGACAAGAATTCTGCAATGTGTTTTCTGCTGGATTTACTACGTTGCCACTTCTTTAGCCACCTTTACTTTCAGGGAGAATAGATTTATTAAGTGTGGATTTTCATTAACAGATTGATTTTTTTTTTTTTTTTTTTTTTTTTTTTAAGTATACCTGAGGTTCTTGCATAGGATGTATTTTTGATACTGGGTCATTAAGATCTATTTATGTAGTTGTAATACATATGTAACTTGTACTGAGGTTCAGAGAACCATAATGGGTTTTGGTAACTGTCACACAACTGTTCATTAAGAACAGAACCAAAATTAAATATAAACAAGATCTATATTGGTTTCCATAAAAATGGTGGTACGGTTTTCTAATGAGAGTGTTGAAACTTTGATGCCTTCTTGATGCTAATAAGGGGATATTTTATGTTTTTGTATCAAAAACAATTTGTAACTTAACCTAATCTGCTCTGCTGTTACCTGTGCTTTATAAAGTACTGGCTTTAGAAAGATTCAGGTTTCACAATCTTACCCTGGAGGAAGCTGAGGCTGCAGTCAAGCTGATTATTGCAACCTCTGCAGAGAAACTGCATCTCTGGGGAAGACCTGAAGACGACGCCAGGAACAGGACTTGTCCCGGCATGAAAACAAGCAGCATCCAGGCGGTTGAGGCGAGGCTGGGGAGTGGCCAGGCCAGGGGGACTGTGTCCATCCTGAGGGGATACATAAGGCAGCTGCCTCCTGCTGCTCATTCTGTGCTAACTTCTTTCAAGTAGTGATCAATAAAGTTCACTAAAATGCTTGATACCTTCCATGTTAGTTTTGTTGTGTTGGGGTTTTTTTTAAATAATAAAGACCACTTTTTGGGGGCACTATCCTGTCTTTGAAAGCTTTTTTCCCAGAAAGCTACATAGAATCATAGACTGGTTTGAATTGGAAGGGATATTAAAGCTCATTCAGTTCCAATCCCCTGCAACAGGCAGGGACTCCTTCCAGTAGTCCAGCTTGTTCCAAGCCCTGTCCAGCCTGGCCTTGACACTGCCAGGGATGGGGCAGCCACAGCTTCTCTGGACAACCTGTGCCAGGGCCTCACCACCGTCATTCTATTTCTGGGCATTTCGAGGCATCCAGTTTGTAGGACACACCTGCAGCACGGCCCAGTGGCCTTGCCAAGCAAGCATCACCCAGTTATCAAAGGAGTGACTTATTTACAGGTGGACAGCCTGCCCAGGGCTGGGCACAGACTATGTCTTTAAAGACACTGGTGTTGAGGATGCAGCTGAAAACACTCCAGTGTCTGTGCCAGCTCCCTCTGTTTGGGTCTTGCAAACAAAAATTCAAGAGCAATTACAGTCTGTTGTCTTCGAGTGTCCTGGGTTAGTTACCATTGCTGGACAGGGCAGGGCTGGGCAGGAGCGGAAAAAGACAAATTGAATCTGGCCACAGATATCAAAGACTAGAAGAAGGGCCTCTATAGTAAGTGGGTGACAAAAGGAAGATGGGAAAATGTGGGCCTATTGCTGAGCAAGGCAGGGACCTGATTACACAGGACATGAAAAAGGCTGAGGTACTGAATACCCTCTGTGGTGGTGAAAATGGATGAGACACTTAAGTGTATGAACAAATTCTCCAAAGCAGAAAACAGCCTGAGGCATTCACAAGATCTCTGTGGTTTTTCCTTTTTTCATTGAGCAGAGGGAGTTCCAGGTTACTCTACAGTTTTAGCAAGTAGGAAATATCTTTGCAGACAATGCTGTGATGTTGTACAAAGTCCATATTTCCTAGATATTAAAGCACCTTGCAAAGATACCTCTAAGTTTCACTTTTGTATTCCTGCTGATTCAAATTTGACATACCTGACTCAAAGGGACAGGAATTATCAAAGAAAACAAATTAACTATGTGCATGGATTCACAAAGAAATGTTGCTCTGGTTTCCTTTTTCTTTTCTCCATTTTCTTCCATCTGTTTATCTGCAACATCCAAAACTTACTTGAAGGCTTCTTGCCTTGCACAAGAGACCATGAAGCTGCTCACTAACAAATGCTGAGGAATTTTATAACCAAGCAGATTTGTATCCAATTCTTCAGAAAAAGTCAGGTCCAAGACTTTTCCAAGGAAATGTAGATGCAAATTAATTTGATGCCAACCCATCTTTCTCTCTGCTTTCGTGACAGCCTGTGTGAGAATTCTACCTGTTCCTGGCTTCAGGACAGTTTGGACAATCACCATGGGACCATTTTTCCATTGCGGTGAGATTTATTTTTTATTACAGGGAAACATTCAATCTGACTGCAGAAAGCCACATTAAATCCAATGCAGATATAGACCTTGCTGCTCAGAGTAACCTCTTGCCCATTCAGGAGGAGGAAACCCAAAGCAGGGACTTCACCTGACTTTTTTGTCAGTCCTTCAGAGTATGGAAGAATTAATTCTACTTACCCAAATGACTGAAAGAGCTTTACACATTTCTAAGATGGGAATGCAAATAGGGACAGCTTGATCCAGCTGGAGTCCAGGCCTCCTGAGTACAAAGCCAACAGCCTTATTAACCAGATTATACTGCTTACTTTAAAGTTGGCACATAAAAAGTAAAGGAAGCCACCCACTCTGGGATCATCCTCAAGTGTCCCTCTGCACTCTAGCTCCAAGCACAACCTGCAGTGCTCCAGACTGCAGCACAAGACAAACAGTGAATCTACATCCAAGGAAGCTATCCTGGCACAATGAATGCTAAGTGATAGACACATTCCCTACAACTGATCCTTCACTATCTATTCCAGCCTGTAAATGCAATAAAAATGAACATAATCCACAAGGCAATTATATCATAAGAAGTAAAATAAAAGTGAATTAAGTGTATCTTTTACTCAATACAGGGGGCTGTGCTTTAATTTGCAAATGTTTCAAACATAAATCATGCAAGTACCCTTCTTCTTCAATAGTTATGTAAGAAACCTAAGCTCCCTTTTTTTGTATCTCTTCAAGCCTTAATGGAAAATTCAAGAATGTCCTATTGAAAGAATCTGTGCTCCCGCTGTCTGAGTGTCATGTGCCACAATACAAGATGTGTTATTGACTATGCTGAGTCACCTTGTGTTACTGACTCATGGCTGAGTCAAGACCTGCTGGTCAAACTAAACGGCAAGAAAGAAATGCACAGGCAGTGGAAGCAGGGACTGGTATGTCATGGAAAGAGTGTAAGGACACAGCGCAGTTGTGCAGAGATTGGGTCAGAAAGGCCAAGCTGTAGCTGGAGCTGAACTTGAAAAGGGATGCAAAGAATAACTAAAAGGGCTTCTACAGGTATGTCAGCCAGAAAAGGAAGGTCAAAGGAAGTGTGCCCACCATGATGAGCAGGACTGGTAACAAAGGACAAGAAGAAGGTTGAGGTACTCAGCAACATTTTAGCCTCAGTCTTCACGGTCAGGCTCTCTCCCTACACCTCTTGAGTGGGTGAACTGCAAGGCAGGGACTGTGGAAGCAAAGTTCCACCTACTGTAAGTGAAGATCAAGTCTGTGACCATCTGAGGAACCTGAACATACACAGATCTATGGGACCTCATGACATCTTGAAGGAATTGGCTGACATAGTTGCCAAACAACTCTCCATGGTACTTGAGAAGTCACAGTGGTCAGCAGAGGTCCATGGTGGCTGAAAAAAGGGCAACAGCACACCCGTTTTTAAAAATTGTAGAAAGGAGGACCCTGAGAGCTACTGACCTGTCAGCTCACCTCCGTACCTGGGAAAATCATGGAACAGATCCTTCTAGGAGCCATGCTAAGGCACATAGAGGACAGGGAGGTGACTCAAGACAGCCAGTATGGCTCCATTAAGGCAAGTCATGCCTGACCAACCTAGTGGCCTTCTATGATGGAGTTACTACACCAGTGGACAAAGGAAGAAGTATGGATGTCATCTACCTGGACTGGTGTAAAGCCTTGTCAGGATCTGACTGGAGAAAACCCCAGTGCTGGACCTGTTTTGTCCATGATCCCAAGAGTGAAATTAAGAATCAAGTGAGGTCAAGTACCGTAATTGATCAGCTGATTTATTACAAAAGACAATTATTATAAAAAAGAAAATTATTATAAAAAAGAGATAATGATAGGAGAGATTGGAAAAAAAAAAGAAATGAAGCAAGAATTCAAGGTGCAGAGAGATAGTCGCCACTGCGGATCCAGCAGTGTCCCAGAGGTCTGTAGTCATCGTCCTTGGTGGTGGGAGTACTTCAGGGTCTGTAGTTGGTATCAGAGCAAAGTGTCTCCAGGATTCCATAGTAACCATTGAAAATGGGTGTCCTCGTGGAGGGTGTCCTCGTGGAGACATCCTCCCTGCCAAATACCTTTTCCTTCTTCTATTATGTGTTGGGGGGAATACCTCTGTTCTTAATGTCACATGAACATACAGGCCATACGAAAGGCCATGTGGAAGCATCAGCTCTCCCTTACAAGTGATACAAGCCAACACAGGGCCAAGTGCCCAGAGCACATTCCGGACAGTGCCAACCTGTTCAGTTCCTGCGCTTGCTGTCTGCTACAGACAGCTCACAAAACTACAGCTTTCCCAGTGTATGCATGCCCTAGTCTTCTCCGTGTTTGGAATATCCCGTGTTAGGGACTTCAGAGAATGATCAGAAACAAAAAGACGATGTCTAAAAGGTTTTACTTTTTCCTTCCTTCTTGGACTGCCTTTTGTAATCGCTTCCTGCTCCTCACCAAAAGGATCATCCCCAAAACAGACTGGATGCCTGAAAACACTTTCCAAAAGAACACCACGTATATGCTTTTTTTCTGGGATTTGGGGGGAGGTGGTGTCTGAGTGGTTGCTTTGGTTTGGTTTGTTGTTTCTTCGTTCATTTTAAACATCCATGAAAGATCCATTATTAGTGTTCGTATCATCAGTTCTACTGGTATTACCTCCTCTTCCTATCCCTGATGTGCTGTACCTTGCCTTTCCTCCTGCCCCCCAGAGGAACACTCAATTTTACATTAAAACACAGGTCTTTTTACCCCCTACCCTGATGAAACAAACTCCAGTTGTTCTTCGGGTTGTTGGTTTCCTCTGATTCTACCCAGCAGCACCCACAGACTCTGTGCCTGTGAGAGGAATTTGTTGATCTCCTTCACTCCAGAGTCGATGGAGCGCTGCTGGTGCTGCTGGCGGGTGGCCTCTTGCAGGGCTAGGAGAGTCCTGGGGGGCGGGGCCTTCTCTTTGGGGTCATCGAGACCCTGCAGAGGGCGGCTCTTTGGTGGATACTGGCATGTACGTCAGGAAGTCACCTTCTCCAGTCACAGAAAACGCGACTTTATCACTACAAGTTGGGGGTGTTGGTCACAGAATCATAGAATCATAGAATTGTTAGGGTTGGAAAGGACCTTAAGATCATCTAGTTCCAACCCCCTGCCAGGGGCAGGGACACCTCAAACTAAACCATCTCACCCAAGGCTATGTCCGACCTGGCCTTGAACACCACCAGGGATGGAGAATTCACAACTTCTCTGGGCAACCCATTCCAGTGCCTCACCACCCTTACAGGAAAGAATTTCTTCCTTATACCCAATCTAAACTTCCCCTGTTTAAGTTTGAACCCATTACCCCTTGTCCCATTACTACAGTCCCTCATGAAGAGTCCCTCCCCAACATCCCTATAGGCCCTCTTCAAATACTGAAAGGGTGCTATGAGGTCTCCACACAGCCTTCTCTTCTCCAGGCTCAACAGCCCCAACTTTCTCAGCCTATCTTCATACGGGAGGTGCTGCAGTCCTCTGATCATCCTCGTGGCCCTCCTCTGTACTTGTTCCAAGAGTTCCATGTCCTTTTTATGTTGAGGACACCAGAACTGCACACAGTGCTCCAAGTGAGGTCTCACAAGAGCAGAGTAGAGGGGCAGGATCACCTCCTTTGACCTGGTGGTCATGCTCCTCAGGCAGTAGGAGTAGGGCAGGTCTCCTGGCATGGGCACAGGCACAGCAGCAGTGCTGTGGCTGATCCAGTTAACTTGTCCATGCCCATGGCAGGGGGTGTGAAAAGTTTTGAAGTCCCTTCCAAGCATGGGGCAGCCACAGCTTCTCTCGGCAACCTGTGCCAGGGCCTCAGCACCCTCACAGGGAAGAACTTCTGCCTAAGAGCTCATCTCAGTCTCCCCTCCGTCAGGTTAAAGCCATTCCCCTTGTCCTGCCCCTACAGGCCCTTGTCCAAAGCCCTTCTCCAGTTTCCTGTAGCCCCTTCAGGCACTGGCAGCTGCTGTAAGGTCTCCCCTTAAGGAGCCTTCTCTTCCCCAGGCTGAACAAGCCCAGCTCTCTCAGCCTGTCTCCAGAGCAGAGCTGCTCCAGCGCTCGCCAGCATCTCCGCAGCCTCCACTGGACACGCTCCAGCACCTCTACTTCCCTCCTTGCGGCACCTTCCCCTTTCTCCACCAGACGGCGCTGCCGCGGCCGTGCTCCGACGCCACCGTGTTTCCTGCGGAAGCGTTCTTCCGGTCCGCAGCCAGCACCGCCCCCACAGAGTAGAGTGGGCCTGGCGGGGCCATGGCGGACGAGGGGCTGGGTAAGAGCTGCCGTGCTCGGGGTGCTGCGGCGGGTGCTGGGGCCGGGCTGCCCGATTTGCGGTACTGAGGGGCCGGTGTCTTCCTCCCCCGGCGATGCTGAGGGAATTCCCCGGCCTTCGGCGGTGCCGCAGGTGCTTGGAGCGAACAGGCGGTGGATCACTTTCTGAGGTCGAAGCGCATCGAAGCCAGAGATGCTGCCGCCGTCCGGTGGTTCCACGCCGCCAACAGCAAGGCCCGAGCCAGGGAGGCCGCGAGAAGTAAGTGCAACTGGCTTTCCTGCCTTTCCCCGCCCTGCTCTGCGGTGCCCTGCTAGGCCTAGGCCCATCACAGGGTCGCTGTCTGCCCCTTTGGGCTGCGGACAGGGGTTGGAGGTGGTCCCTCCGTCAGACATACTCTGTTGGTTGTGAAAAGACTAGCGGTTTGCAGTCCGTCTCTCAGGTCTGACCTTCAGCTGAACAAAGCCAGCAGAGCAGAGCCATGGCTGCGGAGACTTCGGATTTCAAGCACTTGAACTAAACTTATGCACGGTGTTCATAGAATCACAGAATGGTTTGGAGAGGACCTTAAAGCTCATCCAGTTCCAACCCCTGACACAGGCAGGGACACCTTCCACTAGGCCAGATTGCTCCAAGCTCTATCCAACCTGGACTTGAACACTGCCACAGTGGGCGGCCACAGCTTCTCTGGGCGGCCTGTGCCAGGGCCTCACCACCCTCACAGGGAAGAACTTCTGCCTAAGAGCTCATCTCAATCTGTCAAGTGTTCAGAGTCTATTTTTGCATAAGGGATTACAAAAGCTGCTTCTGCCGGTGGGGCCGATTTGTAATACTGAGGTTAGACCACAGCACCTCAGCACTGCAGCCTAGGTGGCAGTGGTCGTGTTGTCCCTGTTCTTTACAGTTTGATCTCAATGGTAGGTCACCCTCTCCATTGCAGTGACACTCTGTGGATCTGCTCTGGAAAACAGAAGATGCACATGAGGAAATTGAAAGTCCACCCATCCTGTTGTTCTAGGTGCGGGCTGGTTCACCCAGTGTGCACCAAACCAATCTCATACACAGCGTCAGGATACTGTTTAATTCATATCTGTGCAGAGCTAAGTGCTCCACACCAGTCTGTGATTCTCAGGTAGTTTTGACCCTGTGTAGGTGGATCTTCTTCTAGGGCTTTTTAGGATGGTTTGAAATTGTGTAATGTTGTAATACACTGTTGTTCAAACAGGACACTTTTATTACTGCTCCCACCTCCTATTTTGTTTGCAATTGTTGTAATGTATTTCAGGTTTCATTTAAGCAGTTCAATTGAGTAAATTTTAATTTAATCTCTGTGAATGTTGGGGAAATATATAAGAAGTTATTTATGTAATTTTTACATAATTTGCTTTCTGTTGACTGTTTAATTATCTTTTTTATAATTATTTAAGTGACTGCATATACTGAATTCTCTACAAAGCCAGTGGCACTTCCCAGACTCTCAGAAACTTATCATTATGTAAAGCCTTTTTCAAGAGCTTGCATTATTCCTAAGATTTCCACTCAACTGTGTTTCAGTTACCATTTTCCTGATAGGTGCTGTTTCCTGGCTGACTGTTTTTAAGAAGTTTTGGCTGAGATGGTCAATTTTGAGAATTAAGTGAGAGAAGTGTTTAAAACTTCCTGTCACCTTTTCTCTGGAGCCCTGTTCCAAGAGGAAAAGCTTTGAAATTCAGCAAGAGTGGATTCACATTTTGGATACCCATTTTGGTGTTCCTCTGAGGAGGGAAAAAAGTGATTATTTGGCCAAATGTATCTAAAAAAATAATTTTTCACTCACTTCTAGACTTCTGAAGAGTTAAGTGACTAAAGTACCTAGAAAAATGTCTTTGTAGCTTCACAGACAGCAACTTATACAGGGTGACCTTTGTGGAGTTATGTACACATCCCAGTGTAGAAAGACTTGCCCTGTAATTAGTTGTGCTTCTGAAGCAGATGTTGGAATTACTGTTTCTGCCTCTGTTAGGTCATTTTTTATATCAACAGGTGATGTTCACATGATAGAAGCAGATGTTGTTCTTCGTGGTGGCCAGGAAGGAAATAGAGATCCTATCATGGCTCATCCACCTGAAACAGACAGTGACAATACATTGCAGGAATGGCTGAAAGAGATTGTCAACACGGATAAAGGCATCAAGCTAGACTTTAAGAGGTATCTCAGGAGAAAAAGATTTTATATTGTTTATGTTCTTGCTAATAAAAATTTTACAAGCAGAGCTAACTATCTTTTTGGTGATGTTAGACCTAAGTTTTCCTTTGGTGCAATTTAGTGTAATGCATTTTTTTTCTTGAACAGAAAATGAGCAGAGTTGGAATTACTAAATGCATCAGAAAAATAAAAGCTTTAGAAGTGTTTTGAACTATAAATAATGATTTCATATTTGGTGAATTAGTTACTTAGTTGCAAATGAGCAGAGTTTTCCCATCATGGTACCTATCTGGAAAGCTTGTGGAAAGTTTTCTGCTTGTGGAAATAAATTGGGAAAGACAGCCTTCTGACCGGGAAGTCCAGCAGCGTCTCCCAGGCTGCAGATGGGGCTGAGATGGCATCTCTTCATGGCAGCACACAAGTCTCTTCTGCTTTCTTGGTGTCATTCTCTGCCATGGAAGGGGAATGAAAGTGTCAAGGTTTTTCAAGGAGCTTCTGGAAAGCTTGCTGAAAAGCCATATCTGTTCCAGGTGTGCTGAAGTCCATTATAACTTAGAAACATCGTCCCGTACTAGCATGAATATCTGTATTTTCCCAGAGCTGTTTATTTTTCCTTCCCCAAAAGAGAGGAATTCTGTTTTCTGATTAACTCCAATACTAATAATTTCAATTCCAGAATTAGGTATGCTCCTTTTAATATCTGATCTTGTAACACATAAAAATATGGTATTAGATTTCTTCGGCATGATTTGTAATACAGAAAATTCTTCTTGCTTTTTGTGTGGTAGGGTGCATTTATATTGAAGTAAATTCAGTTTCTTTGGCCTAACTTACGAATTAAAATTTTCAGGGGTTCATTTAAAAATTATAACTATTAGCTGTTTCATTGCATGTAAGAGAAAATACACATGAAAACCCTATATATTTCCTTGAAAAGCTTGAAATGGGGTTCAGAGTGAGCTGAGATTTCATACGTACACCTCAGAAAGCCCTGACTTTAGCTTTGTCTGAATTTGCATGTACAACATACATTTTTGCAGCAGATGGAGAACCCTCCTCCACGTTAAAAAGAGCTTCATCAGTGCCTAAGTATGCTATAGAAAAGCAAACCAAATGCCAGACAGTTGTAAAATGTGATTTTTACCTGTTGTTCTATGAAATGCAATCACAGTTTTCACGTAAAAGTTCATGAAAATCCAAAAGATGAGGGCAGATTAAATCCTTTTATTGTTACAGAATCTGTACATCTCTGCCAGGACAGAGAACGGAAAGGAAAAGAGAAGTAGGCATTTATTTGGGAGTATTTGTTAGGGTTTGATTGGGTTTTATTGGGTTTTTGTTGTTTTGGGAGTCTTTTTTCATTTTATTTATTGTTTAAATTGATTTTAAAATTATCTGCTTCTTTTCACAAGGAATTTCCAGCCAAGTGCAGTGATTTTAAAAGAGCTTTTAAAATTATGTTGCATTATAGAAGTCTATTATATAAAAGCATATAAAAAAGATAAGTACACACTGCAGTTGTAGCCAAATGAGTGATGTTCTTTTTTTTTGATGGCATTTCTTTGAAACTGGGAATATAAGGAAGCAGTTAACCGTCATCTATGTTCAAACAGGCATTCTTCACAGTGCCTTCTCATCCCCTTCCTTTTTCTGGTGCTCCTGTGACCCGCAGGGGGACCAGTTTAGGATGTGGAACTAACTGACTCTGCAGAGCAACATGAAGAACTTTCTGTTGGCTCAGCTGTCTGTCAGGTCTACAAGATTTTGAGGAAAAAGCTGGAAGATGGCTCATTCAGAGTTTGCACAGCTCTTGGGAGAAAACACAGGTCCTTGCTGTTAGTAGGGAAATCGTAACTCAGGCCATAGTGATTTTGAATTCCTGAATGTTATATAGAGCATTAATTAATTTTCTGTGAGAGAAAAATACATATTTTATTTGCATTCATACCCTTTCTCCGTTTTCCCATTTTTCCTTTCCTTCCACAATACTGCTGGTTTTGAAAGCTTTAGTAGGATAAAGATTATTGTTTGCCGTGTAGTTATGCTTTTTCTTTTGATTTGAGAGACGAGTGAGAATAGATGACTTAAGTTACCTTATTAAATATGTACAAGTGGTGCTGCATTGGTTGCTCAAGAACTACATATTCTACTTAGTAACTGCCTGTAGGATGAACAGCTAATGGGCAGACTTGTTCATGCTGCAACTATTATGCCAGGCTTTTGAGCTGTGGGAACAAGCCCTACCAAGGACAAAATGTTCAGATGGGTGCCCTTTCATTCTGCTAAAATTATCAGAAAATGTTGAGGTTTTGACCTAGTATAGGTGCATCATCTTGTGCAGATGTGCAGGTAACTTTCAGCCTGTTGACTAGATTTGAAATAGTGATAAAAGCTTTAATGCTTAAAGTGCTGTTGGGGTTGGGAGCGATTACTTTTACCCTTTGAACAGCATATAAACATCATTGATATATATATAATAAATAGAATAAATATATGTAAATTCATTCATTTCTAATTTTCCAGATTAGAAAGACACAAATACTAGTTTGTAGTTAAGTTCACGTAATACTGTGAATACTATCTTCAGCCCAATGGTCTAATCTAAACAAATCCAGTGGCTTCCTGGATTAAACCCTTTGCAAGCATTCAGTATCATCCAGGTCTTAACAAGTTACAAATTAGACGAGCCATGAGGTAAAAGTTCGTACCTGGAGGCAGGGAGATGAGAAACTTCCAGTACTTTTTACCATCAGTAATAGTCACCTGATGGTAGAAAGGGTCCTCAGACTGACAGGTAAAGCTTCATTGACATGTCCATCTGGTGTATACACTGTACATTTCCCATCCACAGTCCAAGTGAAGTGTCTCGTCTCACCCATGTGTTACTGGTACAGCCTAGAAGCCGTACAGCCTTCCTTGGAACTTCTTGAACACGTGAAGCACCGCTTGAGGCGACCCATTTGGATCAATGCAGACATCCTACCAGGACCTAGTGGCAGTAGCTCTCCAGTGGATGCGAAAGGGTTCCTTGGCACTGTCACCTCATTTTTCCCAAATGTGACCTTATCACTAGGGTGGACAACTGGCTGGCACCCTGACAAGCACAATAAAGGTAAAGATAGAAAATTTAATGCTGACACTGCATAGTCTGTTTTCTCCAAATTAATTTCATAATTGATTCAAAATAAGCTATATGCCATCTTATAAAAGATGATAAGATTGTATCTTTTAAAAGATCCCGCATTCTATACATTCTGTATTCTGGTAATTAAGATTTTCAAAATAAGTTTAGTTTTCGACTTCAGTACTGAGACAATGATAGTTCTTACTCATAATCATCGAGCTATTTCATTTTGGAATTATGTGATTTTTCACAAAACCCTTATTTGCTTTTATCTTCCAACCGAACCATTTTATGTCCTTATTTTGATACAGACTGTATTTGTGAAGAATTCTTTTTAATCAGATGGTGTTTACCTCAGGCTATGACTGGGTGATGGTGAAGGAAATGGCTCAGATATGCAACACGCTTTCCCAGCCTGTAACTTTCCCTGTAAGAGCAGCACTGGTACGACAGTCAGTATCTGAGCTGTGCTGGTTAATCCAGCAGTCAGATAGGTAAGTTTGAGGGCCTTTGTCTTCAGATGTCTTTATTATACAGGCATAGATTTGTTTGTATAAATGCAGCTCAGTTATGTGTACATACATTGCCCAGAGAAGCTGTGGCTGCCTGATCCCTGGCAGTGTTCAGGGCAAGGCTGAACTGGACTTGGAGCAACCTGGTCTGATGGAAGGTGTTCCTGCCCATGGCAGAGGGTTGGAACTGGATGAGCTTTAAGGTCCCTTCCAACCCAAAGCACTCTGTGATTCTGTGATACATATCCCACTTACATTGAAAACATTTTTTTTATTTTAGTTTATTTTTCAGTTCTTTAACTCCTTCAGTTCTTAAATTGTTTTGTGCAATGATTCTGACTTACATGCTTTTATGTTAATATATTATTTTTTCTCTTTCTATTTTTTTCCCTTTGTTGTTTTCTTTTTTAATATAGGTACAGTCTCACTGTTTGGACAGGAAAGGAAGATGTGTACTCTGTAGAAGATTTGCTTTACATCCGAGAAAACTTTGATAGAAGTAGGGTTTATTACGACATTTTAGAGCCACAAAATTCTGAATTCAGAAAAGCCATAGTAGCATAGTATAGGGAATAGAGAATATAGGAAGCAGGCAATGAATGACCTTATAATACTTAGTCTCTTTAAACGTGAAGATTTCTTGGTCAAAGAAATGTGTTTTCCTTACTAAAAGAACTGTATAGAACACAGCTGTGGATAGGGGAGGAGTTTTTGCATAACATGTAACTGAAAGGCTTCTCAAATAGAAATTTAATGCCTTCTTAATAGTTCCTTACTAATCATCTCTGTGTCCCTTCTCATTTATCTCGTGGTGTGTAGTAAAGGCTGCTCATGCTACCTGAATATTCTAGCACTTCTCTGCAAGCATATAAAGGGGAGAATGACCCCAGCTTGTACTTGTGGACCAAGGTGATTTGCTGCTGGCTGCTTTCATCTGAGCCAAACGCTTTGGGACCCTCAGTCTCTACTAAAGCCTGTTTCTGCTTTTTATGGGGGAGGGCAAGAGTCAGGACTGTGTTAATTACAGAACTATGCTGTTCCAAAAGGGGTTATTTTGTAGCTCATCATGATACACTCCATTTTTAATGCCTCTGCAGTTTGATAATGTTCTCACTCCTGTGTTTGCAGTGATGTAGCATGTTAGTACTTTCTTCTAGCTACAATTACTTCTGACGTGTCTGCTGCAAATTATTGTAATTATTGTATGGTGACCCTCAGGAAATACTCACTCCACACTTCAGTTATTCCAGATGAGGTGTTGAGGTCTGTGTTCCTTACTCAGGAGCAGTAACTCTGGCAAATGGGTGCAAGAAGCAGGTGGGGGTAATGTCTCAGACTGCCGCAGCAGAGCTTATTCATTAAAACCCCAAATAAAGCAGCATTATTTTTGATTGTGCTTCCAGTGTAATTCAAAGTATCGTACCATATCGTACCCTGTTCTGAATTCCGAACTTCTAAATTTTTCGGGCAGTTTTATGTTGTTCTTTATATCCTTATGGCTTGGCTCCCTTGAATTTTTCAGTGATCCTTCTGTCATTATAGCCACTGCTTTCACTAACCAATTTTGAGTCTGCTCATTGCTGTAGCAGGAAAAAAAGTACTGCATATGCAGATGTATAGTCTCAGTCGGGATATGTCTAAGTAGAATTAAAATGTGTTTTAAAAAGGTTTTCTCATTACTGTTTTTTTTAAATTTTTGTTGAGATCAGGTTTGTATTTCAAAATGGGCTGGCTTTTGGAAGAGAAGACTGTAACATTGGGGCAGCTTATGGAAGTGTTCAAAACCACTGATGCCTTCAGGGAAAACATACAGGAATTAATTAGAGTTCATCATTGTGCGCCCACATGTGGATTTTGGGAATAAACGACTATACGACTAAATCAATATCTTCACTGTTCAGTTTAAGATCTTAGCATGGTTTTTGAGTGGCTGAATATAAATTCACTTTTTTTTTTTGCTTGGGACACAACCTCTGAACAGAAGGTGCCATTTTTATGCTTAAGTTTAAAATAAGTGGTTTTGACTTCATGTTGGTAACTCTCAGTCCCCTGATGCTGCCTTAGGGGTTGGACTGTTGGTATATTGGTTTCCTGAACCCCAGTTCAGATGAGCAGGGTGGCTGAGATAGGCCACGCTTTGACCTGGAGGCTGGACAAGACCTCCAGAGGTTATTTTTGTTATGATTTAATGACAAATTTCAGCTCTTACATAGACGCAGAAGGAGTTTTAAATAACTCTGTAATTCTGTTTGGTTACTATAAGCTTACTTTCCTCTTTGTTGAGCTTTAACAGATGCTTGCAAGGAGTTTAAGTAAAGAATTTGTGTAACATGATGGCTGCTGTTGCCAGGGAGCCTCAGAACCTAATTGAAGTCCCCAGGTTCTTTTGCCTATTCTGTGCCAGCAAAAAGAAGCTTGTTTTGACTGTGTAAAATGACAAAGCCAAGGACATTCCTATGAGGTCTGTGCCATCTTTCAACACACACTGTTGGCCAAAGAGAGGTGACTCAGGTAATAGGTGCCCTTTATGGAACATATATTTCGCATATATAGATATATTTTTTTAAATAAGGTTAACTAATGTAACTGAGTGTCGGACCTCTTTTAAAAAGGATTAGTAGCTGGGTGTTTTTATCAGAACAATTAGTCATTAGTGTTGGAATTTCATCCCTTTCACTCAGAAAAAAAACAAAGCAGAACTGGTTTCTTAAGATTCATCCTTTCCAAGCCTGGTCTCCTTGAAGGTATTACAGTGCCAGGTGAAAATGTATGGCTGTGAAATATTTTACAGCAGGCATTCCTCCCTCTAATTCTGGATTTCAGTGTTAATTAGAAGAATAATAATAATGCAGTGTGACTGTCCTTATTAGGGTAGTTATTTGTGACTAATGTTGGCCTTTCTGTAGCAATCCATGTTCTTGTGACATGAACCAATATCCAGCCAGTGGAATAATGGTTTACTAATATAAGAATCCAATTATGTATAAATACCTACTTTTAATTGAAAAATTAAATAGTTGTACTGCATAACAGATGCAGAAAGATGAAGGTCTTAATAAGGATTCATGATGGAGAAAAAAAGAGGGATTTAATGACTGGTTTATTTACTATTCTTACGTAGCTGCCTCAAAATATGGCAATATTATTTTGGAAGCAGTGCATAATTGTCAAAGACAAAAATCAAAACAGAGCAATTCCAAATGTCTTTCTCCTTAAAGTAAAACAAAGACAAAAAGTGCAGTGAGTGCTCAACTGAAACTTATTTAAACCTTGAAAACTGCTTTTTTACGGCATTTTTGTGTAGTGATTTGCTGTCCTTACAGTTCTTAAACCAAAATATGAAGGTTTTTTAGATGATCATTGCTTTTTGTGAGGGCACCACTGCTTTTGTAGCAATTACTTCCATTGTGTGATTTCACGTGGCATTTTGTAGAGAAAATTAAAACCAAAAGTAAAAAAAAAAATCCTAATGTTTTTCACCTTTTTAAACTTTGATTCCAGATCAGTCATCTCATCGGTGGTTTTACTGAAAGCTGTAACCTGGTTTGGCAGGAGTGCTTGCACACAGACATATCACTGCTGTTTTATATAATTCTTAAGTGTTTAAGGGCTTTATGGCATTAATCTTTCCATGAGATAGAGTGGATAACTAACACTAATTTTTCACTGTAAGGTGTGAGAACTAGCCCAGGCTCTTAAGAGCACCTCTCAAGAGAAAAGTTGTCAGCTTCTGACTTTTGTTACCGAGATGCATAAAGAACACCTGGTTTTGTTTGTCAACTTGAAAGTTTCAGGGAGGTATTTAACATTAGAAATTCAGGTCTTATTTCCCACTAGAGCACAGCTCTCATGAGGAGCAGCTGAGGGAACTGGGGTGTTTAGTCTGGAAAAGAGAAGGCTCAGATTGGACCTTACTGCTCTCTACAACTACCTGAAAGGATGATGGAGCCAGGAGATGGCTGGTCTCTTTTCCCAAGGAACAAATGACAGCACAAGAGGAAACAGCCTCAAGCTGCACCTGAGGAGGTTTAGGCTGGATATTAGGAACACTTTCTTCCCTGAAAGGCTGGTCAGACATTGGAACAGGCTGCCCAGGGCAGTGGTGAAATCACCATACCCAGAAGTGTTCACAAACTGTGTAAACAAGGCCCACAGTGACATGGTTCACTGGTGGCCTTGGCAATGCTGGGGAACAGTTAGACTTGATCTTAAAGGTCTTTTTCAGCGTAGTTGATTTTGTGATTCTTTGCTCAGACAACTGGAAAATGACAAGAATTACAAATTCAAACATGGCAGGGGTGTATTTTCACTGAAGTGGAGGCACAGTCAGCCTCGAAGAGAGGGAAGGAGCCTCTCTCACACAATACTTTGTACAAATTTAGCCATGTTGGAACAAATCTTACCAGCTGTTTAAATTTTTCCATATAGAGATGACCTGAGAAACACTCAGGAGCCAGTATCTTTGGTAGTGACTCAGCATCTCCTAAGTGGTGTATAAGCGGATGTATCTATTTGCTTGCCCCCTGAATTGGGAAAAAACTTTTATTTATGCATCGTAACAACATCAAGAGAGCAAAACTGAATTGTTTTTCCTTTGAAGGAAATGCAACAATAAACAGCATTAAAGTTTCACATTATTTCTGCATCAAAATGAAGCATAGAATATTGGCAACACCACAGAAGAGCTTAACTTCTTCAAGACATTTGCATTTTCCTCCATTTTCTGAGCATTTTGTAAGAAAAATGCTCTTTCAGTTGAGGGAGCAGATCCTGTGTAATAATACAGCAGATATTTGGCAAAGACACCGGTAACATTTGATCTGTGAGATGATTTTTTTTTTCTAAAAAAGAATTTGTGGTTTTTTTTTGTTAAGATACATCTTTAACTTCAAATATTTAACTTCATTATGAGATGAACAGATGACAAATTTCTCTTTCCTTTTATAATATCATAAAAACATTTGAAAAGTCTGTTGTGCTTGTACGTGGTGTTTACAGGGACCAATTTATACTCAATTAATATAATACTACATATATTCTTCCACATAATTTCTCTGCCATAAAAAGATTTCTGTGTAGTCCTTGTTTCTGCGTGGTATATGCAGATGGTGATCCAGCAATATCTCCTGAAGTAAGAGGCAGAACCTAAGTGGAACCAAATGCTCCATCACCTTCACCGGATTCCCACCAGCGCTGAACAGCTCTTAAAATGTACATTTTGAACACTTGAGTTTTCTTAAGATGTATCCTGATCTCCTCAAAAGCCTTGTAGTGCCAGTAATTCTTAAAGGTGAAAATGTATGGCTAGGAAATATTTTTAAATTAAATATTTTAGAATGTATTTTAAAATACCTTAAAGTGTGCATTTTAAGACTTCTTATTTTTGGATTTTAAATATGCAAACTCAGCAGTTTGTTTTTTAAACATAGTGAACACATTTGATACACAACTCTGTTGTGTAAAGATGTAAGTCATACTTTACATTCCAGATGTCAAATGTTCCCTTCTTCAAAATACACATATTATGAACTTTTGGACACTTACATTTTTACATAAAAAGGGGTTTTATACAGACAGTTTATCGTCCACTTGAAATTGTCTTACACTAAAGCAAAGTTAAATAACATTACAGTTAATTGTTAGGCAGTGCCAGTCTGGGCGAATTTTGACTGAAGCTGCAAGAAGGCAGATGACACCCAGTGTGTGTTTTCAGAAAAAAAAAGTATTCCAATATACAGAAATTCACATTAGACAGACACAATTTCAATAGTTATTTTCTGTAAACTATGACACAACAGAACACATTCAGTATTTCTCAGGTCTTTAGAAGATGGGTGTAAAAATGCTAAATGCAATACCAGAAGTCAAGTGTCCATTGAATATGCACAAAGACAAGGGTGTGGTACATGCACAGAGATGTTTGAAATCACAGAACAGTAAGTGGGGAGAAAAACAGATTTTTCTATGTTTAGACAGACAATATATATGCAACAGTTTTGAAGCAAAGTAGTGTTTCTTATCTCTAAGAAACTCATCTCTCTGCTTCTAATTAGGCAAAATAAGGACTTCTGTCTCCCAGGTGGTGGATTTTTCTTTTGGTTCTGTCTCAGCAGGAGGACAGAGCTCTTCCTCACTCCCAGATGTGTGTGAAGTGTCCTTGCTGACCAAGACAACATCTGGATATGCCCAACTACTTGTATTCTCTCTTGGAAAGAAAGCCATGCCTCTGACTGGGTAAAATACAGGGACTGTAGTGATAGGACAAAGGGCAATGGGTTAAAACAAACAGGGGAAGTTTAGATTGGATATAAGGAAGAAGTTCTTTACTGTGAGAGTGGTGAGGCACTGGAATGGGTTGCCCAAGGAAGCTGAGAATGCTCCATCGCTGGCAGTGTTCAAGGCCAGGTTGGCCAGAGCCTTGGGTGACATGCTTTAGTTTGAGGTGTCCCTGCCCGTGGTAGGGAGGTTGGAACTAGATGATCTTAAGGCCCTTTCCAACCCTAACTATTCTGTGGTTCTATGAAAAAGAGCTCCTGCGTGATGTGGAGATCTCTTTTTTTGGGGAGAATCTGGAACTACAGAGAATGGTGGACTCTTGTTTACGTACAGCGTCTGCCTCCCCCAGCCTTCCTCTTTTTAGATGAGCAGATCATAGAACTCCCAACAGCTTAAGAAGCCCAAGCTGATTTGCACGGCTGATTAACAGTGCAGGCAGGTTTTGGTTATTTCATACCGGATGCTGATTCAGGATTTGTGGCTCACTGTGCTGGGTTCCTGACTTGGCTCCCAGGCATTGTGTGCTGAACTGAGCTGTAGCTGGAATTCGCAGAGCACAGCTCTGCATGCAACACAGCTCTGCAACATTAATTTCATTGACAAGTGAAATTGACATCTGTTGATGTGCAGCAAAACCACTGAACACAGAAGATGCTGCCTGTGTCTCCCAGCCACTGCCCCCCTTGGTTCACACTGGTTGTGCCTGGGATTTCTGGATATTACACAACTTGGACAGCATTGGTCTGGTGTCCAGTGTCACAGTTCAGTGTTTCAGGTTCCCAAACCCCACATATGCCACCTTTCTGGGTGGAGAAAGAGTATGAATTTGGGGGAACAGGAGAGAGAGTACTTCCAATCTAAAATGAGAATGATAGTGCCTACTACAACCCATAGCAGGTTCAGCCTGTCAAGGGTGAGATTTCAGTGCTGAAGTTGAAAACGTTATTAAAACAGTGTAATAGATATTCCTCAGTTTGCAGAGAGCAGTATGATCAGTTAAGTGTATTTTTTCATGTAGTCTCTGAGCTATTTAACGCACTCCAAGGCAGAAAGCTTTACATCACAAACGTACTTTCTGTGATGTGTACTGTTACAATCAGGTAGTGCAGTGACTATATATCGTAAAGAATTTTTAACCCATTAATCCCCCTGTTAATATTTCACTAATTGCTTGATCTGCTCAGTCTGTAGTGACTGCCTCCTTAGGAGTATTTGCATGTTGTCTTCCTAGGAGAAGCAGGTGCTGCTGGAACTAAATGCTTTTTTCCACAAGAAATAATCCCAGAAACCCTGTTTATCAAAGTAATATCTGGAACTGGGGGGTGAGGACTCATATTCAGTGGTGGAAGAAAACCTGGCCTTGTCTGAGCAATGTGATCCAACAGTATGGCTCGTGATTCCTGCTTTTCTAGAGAAGCTTGGTTTTTCCTGGTTAGAGTAACAGGATGCATGTTCTGTAGTACTTGTCTAGGATTTTGTAATGAAGAGGGAGAGGGAGAAAGGATCTTTTTCTTTCCTATCACTGACTTACTGTCTCCTGCAGCAGAAGGCCTCATACTAGGAGTTAACTGAGAATCAGAGCTGTAGTGATTTGCTCCCAAGTTTTTTTTCTGGATAACACTGTTAAGGTTTGAAGTAAAACTGATTTGTCCCAAACTAGCCTCCTTACCCACAGGAATCCCACTGGGGTTATGTTTCTCTTCCAGACAAGGAATCTGAGAGTTTATCTGATCATACAATTTCCTTGATCCACTTTGTTCAAAGGTTTTCAGTAAATGAGAAGTGTCTTTTATGTCAATACTTTGGTGCCTGGTGATGAATCTGTTTGATGGGACAAGGCCAGTGGTTCTAGAAGAGAGCTCTTCTTGTGAAGTAATATCCTGAAGTCCTTTGTGTAAAGAGGTGATTTTATTCTGGTGGAACAGTGAGGGAGAGCTCTTTATCCAAGGCTCAGACTGCAGCTGCTGCATTTGTGAAAGCTGGACCTGGCTTTTGTCAAGCTAGATTTTCTCATCAGAGAAACTAGCCGAGATGAGTTATCCACGCTTTGTGGATGATCCAGCTCTTTAAAGCTGATGAATGCCTTTTCAGTTTTATCTGAACTTGAAAGTGAGGGTGGGAATGTTTTCAGTTCTATTTCTGATGGGGAAATGCAGGCAGTTGGGGAATGGCATTCCTCAAGGTGTGTGGGAGGCATGTTTAGGTACTGCTTTGTTTTCTGCCTTCCTGATGCAGACTTGTCCATTGTGATGATGGTAACTTCTTTTCCTTGCACCCTGCAGGCATTAAGAAGAACTTTCAGGGTCTCTTTGTCTTCAGAGTTGATTGCGTACACAAGCGCAGAGCAGTTGGAGTGATCTTGCAGGCTGGGGTCAGCCCCACTTTTCAGTAGCAGAGACACCACTTCAGGGCCTGCTCTTTCCAAACAAGCGTGCATCAAGGCTGTCTTCCCAGACTTATCCTGTATGTTTGGATCAGCCTTGTTTTCCAGCAGGTATTTAACTATCCTTGCCTTGGTGACACTCTGGCTGTCCACATGTTTTGTCCTACAAGCAATCATGAGCGGGGTTTCTCCTCTGTCATTGCTCTCATTAATGTAGGCAATACCCTCTAACAGCAGCCTGGTGAGGCGGAGGCGTCTTTGGTAGACAGCTCTTATCAGGGAGTTCCCCTCCACTGGCAAGTCCACCAGTTCTGTCATGGCACTTGTCTCACTCACAACTTCCTAAGGCCTGGAAAGAGCACTGGGAAAGCAGAAAGCCCCCCCCCCCCCCCCCCAAAAAAAAAAAAAAAAAAAAGGAAAATGAAAAGAGAAAAAGAGACAAAGAGGAAAAAAGACATAAAGAGAAAATAGGAGAAAAGAGAAAAAAGAGGGGAAAGAGAAGGGGGAGTGCAAAGAGGGAGGAAAAGAGGAAAAAGAAGAATAAAAAAGTGAAAACATTAAAAAGTAAAAAAAGATAGAAAAAAATGAGAAAACAGAAAACAAAGGGAAAAGTGGGAAATTAGAAAAGAGGAAAAGAAAGGGAAAAATGAAGGAAAAAAGACAAGAAAAGAAAAAAGGATTTAGCTGTCCAAATTGCGCCTGTAAACACACCTGTACTTTGTGAAAAGAGTATGAAGAAAACAAAAAACATATTCCCACCTCCTGAACTTCAATAAATGCTTTAAAAACTTAAATTTAAATAGAATTTGGATATAATTGTAACATTTAGAGATGCTTTTTTTTTTTTATTGTGCTCCTTTTTGTCACACTCTGCCAAATTAGCTGCAAAAAAAGTTAAATTCTCCACACTCCAATGACTTTAAACTGAGCACACCCAAGTGGCTGTGGTACAGCTGTACCACTGCTGATCCTCACCAGTGCAAGATGCGAGAACTGAGTTCATCCTTCAGCATTTTTCATTGATGTGTCACATTCACTTATTCTTTCTCATAAAATGACAATGCTAAACATCGAGAAATGATTGAGAAAAATTAGGTTCATGGGTCCCAGTAAACAGGAAAAGCAAGCATAATAAAATACTGTTTATCTAAGAAGAAACTGTTAAAAGGCTGGAAAATAAATACTGATGTATTTTATAAAAGTAATTACATTTGTGAAAGTACACTCCCTTCCTTATGCTCCTGTGCTAACATGCTGGTCTGAGTGATACAGCATCAACAAGGTGATGCGCAGCATGTGCCACTAATCATGGGGATCAGAGGGCTGTGAGGAGTCCTGTACCTGAGGACAGAGCACCAGCTCTAAAACAGAAGAGACATGGGATACCATCAAAGAAAAACATACAGGAAAAAAATCAAGAGCTTAATGTGGTATAAATAATGAAAGGTCTTGTATGGATGTATACTTGCAACTAAAAAAATCGGACTACTTTTATTTGTATTTTCTGTGCTTGTTTACCCATGTGTAGGGAAAATCTTTAGGTAAAAAAAAAAAAAAAGTTTAACAGTTGGCAGAGAGATAATTCCAAGACAAGATTAGACATGAATATGAAAATGACATTTGTTTATTTACAGTACGCTCCTAGAGAAATAAAAATGTTTAATTAGCTTACTGCAAAGGAAATTAACAGAAGTTAATTTTTATTTACCATTGAAAGCACTAGTAATGTTCTGGTGAGTAACAGAAGTGCAGTAATTCAGTTCTGATTTTCTCTGATACTGTGGTTTTACTCTGAATTCCAGAATCAAAGGATGGCATCAATGTAGTCTGTTCCAGAAGTCCAGGAAACAAAGTCAGCTAAAATACACATGACATTTTTAATATAGGTTTTCTCCCGCCATTTCACTCCATAGAATCATGCTCTGCAGCTAGAGGTGCTTTTGCTAAGCAGAGATGTTTGCTGGTTTATGGGACATGAGAAAGCTGGGGGGGGCTTTGTACTTGGACTGTGTTAATTAAATTATAGAATCATAGAATCACAGCCTGGTTTGGGTTGGAAGGGACCTTAAAGCTCATCCAGTTCCATCGCCCTGCTATGGACAGGGCAACCTTCACTAGAGCAGGTTGCTCCAAGCCCCATCTACAACCTGGCCTTGAACACTGCCACGGATGGGGCAGCCGCAGCTTCTCTGGGCAACCTGTGCCAGCACCTCACCACCCTCACAAGGAAGAACTTCTTAATGTCTAAGTTAATTCAACATAGTCTTTGTTCGGTGTAGTAATTGTCACAATTTGCATGTGTTTGAGTAAGATACCTAACAATATTTGATATGCCAGGATCAAAAACAAACAAACAAACAAACAAAAACAACTAAGAGACAAACTCATGAGATGAGCCAGTTCCCCTTTGGTAACATTTATGTCTGTGCTTATGGCCCTCAGAGGCTGTTTATTGTTTACAAGTGACCGCAGTCCTGTTCTGAACAATGAAGAATGGTGAAAGAACCTCTGCCCATCCTCATGCCAGTAAACATCCCACCACTGATTACTGCTGAGAAGAGGGGCACCACTGTGGTGCTATCATCTTCTGACCTGTTGTTGGCTTTTTATCCACTCTGTCTTGATAAAATGTTTTTGAAAAGTAATAGCATTGAACTTATTCAAAGAATTAATTCCATTATACTCGAAGTACATGATTCAGTGGTGTCTATCTCAGTTTTCACTGATGTGCAAATCACATGCATATTTTGGACAAGGAATAGATTCAAGATTATTATCAACTCAAAGTGATTTTACACTTCTTTCATGTTTTTATCTGAAGCTTTTCTGATGCTTAACTGCTTGCTTTACTTAAATGATGACAGATAGCACTTCTGACACACGTCTTTTCATCTGTAGATATACCTTTTGTGGCCAAAAGGATATTAAACAGGCACAGAAAGAGAATAATACTAGTTGAAGTCATGCAGGAGGTCAATGCTAAAAATAAGACATTTTCTGACATCCAATCTAATACCTCAGAATTGGCTAAATTCACCATCTATGTAGACTTTACCAGGACTGTTAATATGAGTGAGGGTGGAGGAAGGCAAGCCTAAGCCAAGTTAAAAGATTGGAGTAGACTGTTACCAGGATGTTCTGTGAACCTGGCCTGCAAAAAGCCCAAGATCTTTTTGTCTAGGCAGGTCAGCAGTTCCAGTGTGCCTCAGATCTGACAGGGGCTTCTTGGTACTAATAAATTGCATTTCATAATCCCAACTAATCATTATACACACAGGCTGGGACTGTCAGGTCCGCAGACTTGCTCATCCCTGAAAGAAGCACAGGCACCCATGCTGATAAGGTCCAGCCACATTATTTATAGAGTGATCTACACTGGGTACTGCAAAGGAAAGTGGAGCAAGAAAAACAGAATGAAGAATAAAATCCCCCAAATATTTCATAATCAGATACTGCACAATTTTAAAAGGAAGTGTTACTGATTTGCAACTGTAAAATACAATGCAGAATAGATTGCTGAATAGCAAATGAAGACAACCATGATTTCATGAGGTTGTCATTGTCCCACCTTTCAAGCCTGTCAAAGTCCCTCTGGAGGGAAGGGATGCCATCCAGAGGGACTCTTGACACATTTGACAGGTGAGCCAATGCCAACCTCATGAAGTTCAACAAGACCAAGTGCAAGGTCCTACACGTGGGTTAGGGCAATCCCAGGCACAGTTACAAGTTGGGCAGAGAAGAGATTCAGAGCAGCCATGCATAGAAGGACTTGGGGGTGTCGATAGATGAGAAACTGAACACGAGCCAGCTTCAGTGTGGGCACTTGCAGCCCAGAAAGCCAACCGTATCCTGGTCTGTATCAAAAGGAGTGTGACCAGTAGATCAAAGAAGGTGATCTGCCCTCTACTCTGCTCTCATGAGACCCTGCTTGCAGTACTGTGTACAGTTCTGGTGTCCTCAACATAAGGACAAGGCACTATTGGAGCAAGTCCAGAGGAGGGCCACAAGGATGATCAGGGGCTGGAGCACCTGCTATGTGAAGATAGGCTGAGAAAGTTGGGGCTGTTCAGCCTGGAGAAAAGAAGGCTGCGTAGAGACCTCATAGCAGCCTTCCAGTATTTGAAGGGGGCCTACAAGGATGCTGGGGAGGGACTCTTCATTAGGTACTGTAGTGATAGGACAAGGGGTGATGGGTTTAAACTTAAACAGAGGAAGTTCAGGCTAGATATAAGGAAGAAGTTCTTTACTGTGAGGGTGGTGAGGCACACTGGAACAGGTTGCCAAAGGAAGCTGTGAATGCTTCATCCCTGGCTGTGTTCAGGGCCAGGTTGGTTGGAGTCTTGGGTGACATGGTTTAGTGTGAGGTGTCCCTGCTCATGGCAGGGTTTGGAACTTGATGATTTTCAGGTCCTTTCCAACCCTAACTATTCTATGATTCTATGATTTCATCTGGAGAATCTGTTAATGACAGGAGAATGCACTTAGGGCTGCCTCATCTAAAACTGCCACGATGAAAACAAAGTAGCTGGGCTTTAGTAAAACCCATACCAACCCTGGCTCAGGTAAGACACACATGCCACTCCTGGACTGGGTAAAATCTGCACCTAAAAACCACACAGCTAGCTATTTTGAAGTGAAAGACCATAGTTTGGGCAGATTTCCTACAAAAGTAATTTATTTGCTAATCCATAGACTGGTATTATCAAACATTCCTGAATCTTATTAACTGCAATATCAAGAGCACTGCAAGTGTTAGTGAGATGTCAGGTCTGACTTTTCAGGTGCGGAGGTGAACTCATTCAAAAAGTTTAAGGAGGAGCTATGCAACCTAGCTGAACTGTGAAATGGTCTTTAAGATCAGCCACAAATTTCTGGTGCAAATAATATTCCTGGAATGCTGTGTCTAGGAACAGCTTCATTTTATTTTCAAAAGCAATATTGCTCTGGAGAGTGCTCTGAGATTAAGTAGCACAACGTATCTCATAGTATGAAAAAAAAATTCTGAGGCCAACAATGATTTGTTTCCAAGCAGCAGACCATAGCTGTTGTTGTTGGTTTATGCTGGGTCCTGTCCTGTCGTAGGTCCTAAAGTCAGGTGGCAAATGCAGGAGTGGTAACACAGATTCTGATACAGGTCCTGCTGCCACTGTAGTGAGACAGCGACTAAAACTTACAAAGTTTAATAAGCACTTCTTCCTTCAACCCTTGCTTCCTATTTTGTAAATTCCATTTAATTCCTAGGAAGAAGTCTCAGTGTTTTGTTACATCTAATCGCATAAATAATCACAACGATAGGTGAAAAAGTTCATCAATTTTATAATGTATAAACAAACATAAACACAACATTTTCACTAAGTGAAGGAGTGCTATGAATAACTGGGTTTGCAAAGCAATCCCCGCTTTTTCAATGTGAAAAATTTTCTGCCCTCTGCGCCTCAGCACTCTTGGAGTTACACAAGAAAGCTTTCACAGCAGTGTTTAGAATCACTCCAGTAAAATTAACTCATTGATCCTCATCCCTAAAAAAAGAGACATGCTCATACACTTAAAGAGAATCAGCTTTTAAATATTTTTGTGATTCTTTATATCATGTTAAGCCTGTAAATCCTCTCAGTTGGTACAAGAAGAACTCTGATTTCCTACACTGTCATAAACACTGAAATTTACCATGCATGCATAACTTTTGGTTTAAAAAACCCATCATTTTCACACAGCCAGAACTCCCCCTCTTGCTAAAGCTGCTAGAATTAAGTCCAGTTTTGGAAACCTAGCCTGTAAAGCACAACTTGCCACAGTGAAGCATCCGTCTCTTCAGCCTCGCTGTTTTCCAAGATGGATGGTCAGGATTTGCACCACCTTCTCACTTAGGATCGCGTTTTGTACTTCTGAACAAAGCCTGGAGAGGTCCAGCCAGCTCCTTAAGTACTTTTTCCCCTGTCACAGCATTTTACCTTTTTCTGAGTACTCTTTCTCCTTTGGAGGTGTTTTGGTAGTAATTACTGCCAGAAAAGAGTCTGGAGCATGGTGGAGAGCACTGGATGAGCAAAGTTTTCTCTGAGGCTCTACTTTTGGGTCAGTGTTCCCCCTCACTCCTGTTTCACAGCATCCTGACTTGCAAAGTGAGGGTGGGAGACCTCCTGTGGGAAATCTGGAAAAAGAACAGGGACAGGCAACTTCTCTACAGAGGAAACACATGAAAACCGTAAAACTCAGGCTAGAAGTGTCAGTATGTTAAAGGTTTTCCCCCTTAAAATCCACAGGATGGAGGACAGTGGTGTCTGACCTGAGACAACCGACAAGAAAGACACCCCACGTACAGACAGACCTCCAGTAACCGACGTGAACCCTTCTTCAGCACTCTGGCCACCCAAACGTGCTACACAACCTCACAGTGACCGGCGGGGTCCCACCTCCGAGGTGCCGGGGGACGGCGAGGCAGCGGTTTTACCTGAGGCCCCCAGCAGCGTCGTCTCCCGCCGCGTCTCAGCTGCCGGGCGGGAAGGGGCTGCTGTGGCTGCTCCCGCAGCCCGCACTGCGCTTCAGGACCGCGAGCACTGCGCTGCGTTGTACCGCGCAGCGCAGTCCGGTCGATTCGCCTGGGCTGCTCCGGCCCGCCCCAAGCGGCGCTGAAAGGTGGTGAGTAGCGGCCGTCGCACGAAGTTTACCCGAGGGTGAGCCGAGGCGGGGCGTCCCCGGTGGCGGGTCTGGGCTGGAGCCTCCGCAGCCACTCCCCCATCACCAGCAGCCAGATCCCCTCACAACCACTCCGTACCCCTTGCGCCTCCCCTCACATCTAGACCCCCTCACACGCCTTATTTCCACGCTCACTCCCCCCTCCTCAGCCACCCTAAATCCACACCCACAGACATCCCACACTTACCCTTATATCCATGGACTACCTCAGCCTCTCCTACACCCTCATACCTCTGCACCCCCCCCTACATCTTCAAACTCCTCTCACCCCTCATATTCTGCCCTCACAGCTTCATACACACCCCCCCAACACCTCCAACCCACCCTCGACTTCCCACCCCTACACCTTTACAGAGAGAGTCACAGAATCACAGACTGGTTTAGGTTGGAAGGGACCTTAAAACTCATCCAGTTCCAACCTCCTGTCATGGGCAGGGACACCTTCGACTAGACCAGGTTGCTCCAAGCCCCATACAACGTGGCCTTGAGCACTTGCAGGGACAGGGCAGCCACAGCTTCTCTGGGCAACCTGTGCCAGGGCCTCACCACCCTCACAAGGAAGAACTTCTGCCTAAGAGCTCATCTCAGTCTCCCCTCTGCCAGGTTAAAGCCATTCCCCCTTGTCAAGAGCCCCTTTCCAGGTTTGTTGTTGGTCCCTTTAGGTACTGAAAGACTGTTATAAGGTCTCTCCTGAGAGACAAAGACATTAAATGAAGATCTTAATGAAAATGTTAAACAGGACTGGACCCTGTATTGGCCCCTGGGGTATACCACTCATTGCTGACGACTAGCTAAGCTGTGTGCCACTGATCACTAGCCAGTGATCACTAGCCAGTGATCACTAGCCAGTGATCAGTGATTGTAAACAGCCAGTGATTGAAAACAGCCAGTTTTCAATCCATTATTTAGCTCTATGAGGATCCAGGAGACAGTGTCAGAGGTTCTGCTGAAGTCCAGGCAGATGATACCCACAGCACTCCACTCATCTCACAGGCCTTTCATCTCATTGTAGAAGATGGTCAGGCTGCTCAAGCACCACCTCCCTTTAGTGAGGCCAAGATGACCTTTCTGTGCTGTAGTCTTGTTTAGCTGCTTGGTACTTCTGACGATGCTTATGGAGCACCCTTAAACACACCTGCAGCTGACAGCACTTCCTGCTGACATTCCCAGTACTTCAAAGATATCTTTTTGGAGTGCTGATTCTCACAAAAGCACCTGTGACAGTTCTACAAAATATTTTACGTAAGTTTTGACTGCCTTTGTCATGCTCACCTGTGGTGGTGAGGGTGCTCAAACAATACAATAGAGAAACGTGGGACCTGCAGCAACTCTCTCCTCTTCCTCACAAACACTAATTGAGGAGCTATAGTGCTGCTACGTGCCAAGTCCTGTACTTATCTGTTTAAAAAGGCATTTCCTGCCATAAAGACATTATTCTTTCAGCATGTAATAAAAGACAACAGGGTGAATGAAGCAAACAAATAGGGGAGGTAAGGGCAAAGTAGCAACCAGCCAATCCACTATGCTTGGTATACTCATCAGTCACAGGGCACCAGCATCCTTGATGCTGTGAAGGGCTTTTTTAGGCATCGTAGGAGACAAGTTTCCAGGAGGAGTGCGAAGGAGGCTTGTGCCAATGTATGTTTAAAAAGTACATGACAGGATCGTTTAGATACTGGCATGACTAAGAACCAAATGAATTGTGTGAATAAGCTACTAAGACAAACAACATCCAAACGGCAGGTTCTTCAGTTACTCTTTTTAACCTTGTTAGGAGAATGTATGCAGACTTCTTTGTTTTGTCTGGTTGTTTGGGTTTTTTTTTTCTTTTTTTAATTTTTTTTTTCCTGAGGCATGATTCTAATTATTTCTGTTTGCTTTTACTCTGTGCACCTCACCCACAGTGTTAATACTTGGTCTTTGCCGAACATCCTCAGAAAGGCATGTATATTGAACACCCACTCTTCAGGAGGGTTACTGCTCTTCTCAGACCTGTTCTTGTGTGAATTACAAAAGACATAGATGCAGCATACACTTGTATATGGTTCATCAATTCTGTTGCTTCTGCAGTTTCTGCAGCTCTCATGTATGCTTTCTTATTCTGCCTTCCGTCCTTGTCTGCATTGTGCTCTTGTGTTTATGATAGCCAAAATAAATCTTTTTGTGTATTGCACCAGTTCTTAGAAGAGCACTTCTATGAAGATAATTAGTTCTTTTTATATCTATATAGATGTCATAATATCCTCCCTTTTGGCTGCTTTTGATATCAAAACAACTGTTGGTATCAAGAAGTTGATGTTGAGAGTGAAGGAAGATGGAAAACCAGAGGGAATGTATCAATGCAGTGCGAAGTTTATTCTGAAACACTGATGATGTCTGCACATGTACACATTGGTTCATCATATTTCCTGGTATCCCTCTTAGGACCTCGGTCAACATGGTCCTCTCCTATGTTTTCTTGACACTTGGCCCACCTAGATATCTACAAGGGGAAAGTTTTATATTCACAGAACACTAACATTCATTTTAACTGACTAAAATGTTCATTGCACTGATTCTTGATAAACTTTTGTCCAAATATAGGCAGGCAGACAGTGAAATTAAAGAAAGCATAAGGAGTTGCTGGAAGCCCAGAGCTGGACTGCAGAACCCAATCCTAGGAGCCTTGTTTTGGGAAGGTGGTTTCAGAGCTTAAACTCCAGGCTTGGCAGCTGGGAGTCTGGGTATACCTGAAAACACTGCCTGTCCTGGTGCTGCTGGCTTTTCCGAGCATATCATAGAATCAGCTAGGTTGGAAAAGACCATCAATATCATCAAGTCCAACCATTAATCAACCAAGTCCATGAAGTCCAACTGTTACTGACCATAGCTGATAGTGCTTGGAAAACAGGGAGTTTTCCTGGGCCCCTCGGGATCTTGGGAATCCGCCAAGTTATAGCTGCTCTGTTTTTTTTTTTGGGGGGGGGGGGGGAAGGGGGAAGGGGACAGGGAGAAAAGAATAGAAATATTTTGATTTGATATGAAATGAAACTGGTTTTGGATTTTCCTTTCTATAGGAAATTGGAAACACATGATTGTCATGTCTGTTTGGTACTGACCAGCCTTAGCCTACCCTAGCAAAGACTGATTCAGATGAAGAAGGAGCCATGATTCCTTGATGTGTATAATTATTTATATGTTAATGCATTAGTGTGTAAATTGTTGAACATTACATAATGTTATTTAAGTTCTAGACATTCTACTACTTTATAATGTATTGATGCACAGAATTTTTTTCAAAACTGAATAAATGGAAAAATGCAAAAGCATAGTTAATGTGGTTTAGTTGTTGTGACTGAAAACACCCACTAGCCCTGAAATTAGTATTATTATATATTAAATTGGTACCTTAAAAATAAATTTAAAATATTATGTACAGAGGTAGGTGTTTACTGTGCTACAGCCATTTGTTGGGAGGAATGCAATAACACATGGCAAACAGCAGTGTTTCTGAAAAGAATTTTTATGAAAAGTAACAGGTACAGCTTCTTGCTTGTTTAAGATAAATGAAGTAAGATTATGCCAGTGATCTAGAGACATCACCAGAGAAGTCTAAGAGAGAGAAGACACAGGCAGAGTACAGAGAAGCACTATATTTTGTTTAAAAAGTTATAAGCAAAACTAAATAGAAGAAATTAGGACTCCATTAAGAGTGACGGCTTTGCATGCAGTATAGAATCTAGAACAACACTTTATTACTTTATTGGTTTGTTTACTTTGATAATTTTTATGTTGAGATATACCTGATAACTGTACTGATAAATGTGTCAATCACATCAGGTAAGAACACTGAGACTGGTCCATTTGATATTCTGTTTGGCTTCAGCAGGGTAATAGCAAAGCCAAGTTTTCTCCTGCTTTCTGTCAAGCATGTTTTAATTAAGTAGTTATAATATGGAGTCTTTTTTCTGAAACAACATGCTCTCTGAAGTGTTTGGTGTATTTTTGCTAATTACTTCAATTAAACAATTGACTGTGCATAGGAACTGCTCTTGTGAGACTTGCAGTAGCAGTCATGATTGGTGAAGAAACAGGAGTTTTTAAAAAAATTTTAGAAAATATATTGCCCTGAAATGTCTCGTTCCAAGGACATAAGCATTTGCAGTGCTGCAAAACACCAGTGCTAGCTTCTTAAGTGGTGTAAATCAGCAGGCTCATGGGATAACTCTCTGTTGCCAGAATTCTTATTCTCTTGTGTAAATCAGGTATTTCTAACACAGAATGTGAACAATCGTAGAGTCAACTCTTTCTCATAAATGTGTTCAGAAAAATTGAAAGTGGATCATGAAAGGAGTTATTTTAAAATTATTTTAATTAATAATTACTAATATTAAAGTTACTATAATATATAATTATATACACATTAATATATGACAATAGACAATATAGACTTATTGCTAAAGTAAGAGGGTAGCAAAACATGCTCCCTGCCATACAACGAGGACTTATGTCAATACAGTGATTCCTGATCACAGCAGTTGTTTTCTAATTCGGATGAAAAATCACATAATAGTTCAAGACATCAACTGCTACATTCTCTGCTTGTTTGAAATTCATATATAAGTGGTTGTCAATACCAGATGAATCTTTCTTGCTTCTTAGAAGAAAATCACACAGAGTTTTGTTACAAAGCTCTGTCCTCCCCCTCTGACAGGTATTTTTATTTATTGAGCAGGCCAAGCCTTTATTCTGCTGTAACTTAAAGGATATGTATTTCCTTCTTATGAGGATAAGCTGTATACTGAATGAAAGCAATCCTTATTTAGAGTACAGCAGAAAGTTGTCTGCATCCTTTATGTACTGTAGTGATTTCTAAGGGAATCTGAATTACAGGCTAGAAAAAAAAATATATATAGTGAACTGTGCAGTAAGCAATGGTGTTAACGGCTGTGTGACAAAAGGAAGAGAATCTGTATGATTCCCTCTGAAAAATAACCATAATATGGTGGACACTGAACCTCAATACTCTGAAGAAATAAATTTTGACTGACTGAACTAGCAGTATGTGCAGAAGTACTTAGTGAGTAAAGAAGAACGGATTGTCTTGGTATGTGACTAACAACCGAACAAACATGAGGAAATTATGATTTTAAATTAATTAATAAAATTAAGTCTTTCTAAACATCGGTATGTTAAATGGATAAGGTTTTCCAAATGGGATTCTTGATGGGAACAGATCTCAGTTAACCTCTCTGAACAACACCTAACAAGACCAGGTGTATTGATTAAAACCCCCTTGAGCACTGTGCAGACAAAGCTCTCTTTTAAGTGATTGCATAAGGTATAGTTTTCAGGAACTTATTAGAGTGTTTAGTAACATACTGATACAGGACTGAAAAGCCTAAAAGCTTCTGAAGCGCTCCTTAGCACAGATGCACAGGCTTCAGTGGAATTCAGTGGCCTAATCTATTTTATTTACTCTTACCATAAGAAGTGTATTCAAGCTACAGGTTGGCAGAGAAGTGATTCAGGGAAGCCCTGTGGAGAAGGACATGGGGGTTTTGACAGATGAGAAACTGAACATGAGCCAGCTTCAGTGTGCACTTGCAGCCCAGAAACCAACAGTATCCTGGTCTGCATCAAAAGGAGCGTGACCAGCAGGCTGAAAGACGTGATCCTGCCCTCTACTCTGTTCTCACGAGACGTCTCTTGAAGTACTGTGTACAATTCTGGTGTCCTCAACATAAAAAGGACAAGGAGCTGTTGAAGCAGGTCCAGAGGAGGGCCATGAGGATGATCAGGGGACTGAAGCACCTGCCATGTGAAGACAGGCTGAGAAGATTTGGGCTGTTCAGCCTGGAGAAGAGAAGGCTGTGTGGAAACCTCATAGTAGCCTTCCAGTATCTGAAGGGGGCCTATAGGGATGTTGGGGAGGGACTCTTCGTTAGATACTGTAGTGATAGGACAAGGGGTGATGGGTTTAAACTTAAACAGGGGAAGTTCAGATTAGATATAAGGAAGAAATTCTTTACTGTGAGGGTGATGAGGCACTGGAATAGGTTGCCCAAGGAAGTTCTGAATGCTTCGTCCCTGGCAGTGTTCAAGGCCAAGCTGGATGGAGTCCTGGGCGACATGGTTTAGTGTGTGATCTCCCTGCCCATGGCAGGGGGCCTGGAACTAAATGATCCTTTCCAATCCTAACCATTCTATGATTCTATGATTCACTATTTTCCTCTTTTCTGTTTATAATTACTGCAAGAATGGGAATGGGACATAGTAACCCAGGGAGAAGTTCCGCTCATGATTTCAAATGAGCATCCTCCAAGCACGTGTTCCAGGCCTGCTCCTCCATGGAGTATATTCACAGACAGCTCATGTCAAATTATTCCGGGTTTTAAAGCTGCTCACCTAGATCTATCTGAAGAGAGTGATGTTACTTCTGCTGCTTGCTCGTCACTGTCCATCACTAGGAGTTACTAGCCTCACTGCTGTATCAGAGGGAAGGATCACCTGAGTTTCTTCTTTTCAGGCAAATCCACTTTGTTCAGCTGAAATAACTTTTCACTGGATATTTAAAACAACCCATCTGGCTCAGCTGGAAGTGCATTAGGCATAATCCATCCAGCCAGTTGAGAGATGGAGTCAGGATCTCAATCCAGCAAATGACTGGCAATTCATTAACTGGTACAGGTGTCTGAAACCAGCTTGAGTGTTCCCAGCAGCAGTATGTGTGGAAAACTGTGAGTTCATTGGAAGGATACACATTAAAATCATGTTACTTCTAAGAAGCAAACTTGTGCAAGTGTTCTTCTCAATTAAATCAATGACAATTTATCGCCAAAGTGACTTCCATATAATGGCTTGTTTATTGAAAATGATACTGTTTGGTATTAAAAGCTCATTAAACTGAGCTGCTAAAGGAAGAGACATTGATTTAGGTTTTCATGAGTAATGTTGCACCATCCATTTCTTCTCAAGTTCTGTAGTTACTTTTTTTTCTCTGTTTTTTCTTTGTTTGTTTCATAGCAGGCATTTAGCAAAATATTTAAGTTTATACCTAAAGCTTTCCTAGAGCAGTCAAATACATGGCCCAGTTTCAGGAAAAATACATGACTTAATCAGACATGAGCCCATACTGAAGAGCTCTCTATTTAAAATACCTGCTTTTCTTCATCAGAACAGTTTTCTGAATTTCTGTGCATTTTCAATCCAGCAGGACAGCTAAAAAGACAAGGGACAGAACTGAGAGCACCACAGCTTGAGGACTATAAGGTGATACACAAATGCTGTAACCCCAGTCCAGGGGCAGGACCTTTTACTAGGCCTTGTTGAACTCCATGAGGTTCACACAGTTCCACCTCTCAAGTGTGTCAAGGTCCCTTTGAATGGCATCCCTTCCCTCCAGGCCATCAACCGAATGAGACAGCTTAGTGTTGTTGGCAAATTTGCTGAGTGCATCAATCCTATTGTCCATGTCACTGACAAAGATGTTGAACAGGATCCGTCCTAACACCGACCCCTGAGGGACACCATGTGTTACCCATCTCCAATTGGACATTGAGCCACAACTCTCTTAAGTGCAACCATCCAGCCAGTTCCTTATCCACCAAGTGGTCCATCTGTCAAATCCATCCACACCTCTCCAATTTAGAGACAGGGATGTTAGGTGAGACAATGCCAAATGACTTGCACAATTCCAGGCAGATGATGTCAGTTGCCATTCCCTTATCCGTCAGCGCTGTGGCCTCATTGTAGAAGGCCACCAAATTTGTCAGGCATGATTTGCCCTTAGTGAAGCTGTGTTGGCTGTGACAAATCGCCCCCTTACTGTCCATGTACCTTAGCATAGTTTCCAGGAGGATCTGCTCCATGATCTTGCTGGGTGCAGAGGTGAAGCTGACTGGCCTGTAGTTCACTGGATCTTCCTTGTTTCCATTTTAAAAAATGGAGGTGACGTTTTCACTTTTCCGTGTTTCCACGTTTCCCATATGCAGTCCCAGAAGCATATGCTGTCCACCACAGGAAGCGGCAGGTCATCAGCCCAGGCACAATGTTAACTCTTGGACTACTGGATCCTGTGGGATGGGACTCTTGCTTTCAGATGTAGTGTGGGTACTTCAGGATAGCAAGTGTAGCTGAAGATTTTCTGTAGCTGATAAAGGCAGACACACAGACACCCAAATCCTGAAAATCTTTCACGAGTGAACTTCTTTGCCATGGCATCTTACAAGTGCTACACCCTGCAGCAGTTTGAAAGTGCTTCCTTAATTATAGTTACAGTGCAGTAAGTGTTAGTTACACAGAAAACTGAGTGATCCTTTTAGGAAACATCAGTTTCCTCTTCTTGCCTCTCTTTCCCCATTTTCAGTCTTCTGTTCTGAGAGCTAGCTTTTCAAAAGATATTTGTGATCTTTTGGTCAGCCTGCCCTGACTTGGTAGGCTATATTCCTACAGCCCTCCTGGGCAAGCAGGGACACTTGAAGCACAACTGAATAATGAGGGGAGTTACCTCCTAGTTTCATACTTAACTGAGCTTTGTCAGCTCATTTGTCACCTCTAGTCCTCATTTTCTTCACTGACTGACAAATAACTGTTCCCACAGCTTCTTTCCTCTCTAAACCAGCTGCTGCTTGCTCATGTCTTCCTCTTCTGTTAGCGTGGCATTTGAATTACTCAGAATTATTTTGGGCTTAAAGCCCCCAAAAAGGCTAAAGGGTTTAAGTTTTTGGCAAACAAGTTGTGGTCTGATGAAGACAACATGGTTGTCTGTTCCCAGTGAAGATGTCAGGTCAAGTAGTCCTGATGCTCTCCTCGGATAACATGTGTAAGCTAATCACTGTCATTTTCCCCTTCCTGTTTTCCCCCTGGTGTTCTGTACCTGTACTAATAATACTGTTTGCTAAATTGGGAAACTGGTATTATTTAGTGTACCTTTCTTTTCTATGGATTGCTGTCCATGACAGAAATTTGTTGTTGGAATATTCACAATTCTGTCCCTGAATACACTGTGCCCATAATGCTTCTGGTGAGCTACTGAAAACATCAGTTTTCTATGGTCAGTGGAAATTGCCATCCACTGGCAAATGAGAGAGATAATGAGCAATAGACAAGCAACAGAAACATTTGCAGTTTGTTTTTCACCTCTTATGCAGACTCTCTGGTTTTAGCTATCTTGTTGAACTCACTATTACCCTTAAAAATTAAATTTTTTATCTGTGTAGAACACCTTGTTCCTGGATAGCATGAATGAGGGTGATTAAATTATAGCTGTACTATACTTTCCTTAGTGATTGGTAACTATATTGTCACTCATGATGCTGTTCACTGCACTTAGCTGCATGAAACTGGGGAAAAACATGACATTTCCCCTGTACTAGACGTAATGAGAACCCATAGCTTTTCACAGAATCTTACAGCAGCGAAGTATGTGAATAAACAAAACATGGGGGAGATGTTTTTGGAACAAAGGACTTTTTTCCTCAACACATACCACAGAATATCTACATTTCCCTTTGTAAATATAAGGAGGGAGCTAACAAGTGCAATGCCCACTTCAAGGGGAAGAACAAATACTAATTTTTTATCATAGAATCATAGAATGATAGAATCCCAGGCTGGTTTGAGTTGGAAGAGATCTTAAAGCTCATCCAGTTCCAACCCCCTGCCATGGGCAGGGACACCTTCCAGTAGACCAAGTTGCTCCAAGCCCCATCCAGCCTGCCCTTGAACATTGCCAGGGATGGGCAGCTGAAGCTTCTCTGGGCAACCTGTGTCAGGGCCTCACCACCCTCACAGGGAAGAACTTCTTCCTAAGATCTCATCTCAATCTCTCCTCTGTCAGGTTAAAGCCGTTACCACACTTCTTTTGTACCCAGCTCCAGAGCAATCAAATACGCTTTCTTAATTCTTGATTGGAATCTGTATGGCATACTGACAAACCCTGATGTGAAAGGTGCCATCAAAATGCTTTCATTAAAACAAAAAAATCCCCAAACACAAAAATACACCTTTTTGGCAGAGTGGCTAAATGAAGAAACTGTGTCATTAATATGTTCTGTAAAGTTTTAAGAAAAAAATTGCTGTTACTTCGGAAGTTCCCCTTTCCATGAATCATAAATAGACTTAATTTGTTGTAGAATTTGACATAGCTAAATCTGTAAAGATCTAAGTCAGTCCACAAAGAGCCAGAAGAGCTATTCATGTTCCTAGTATGCTTCTGTGCATCCAAGTTAAATTTCTTTGTGACCAAGTGTTTCTAACAAAACATTTAGGCAGCAGTGAACTGCATCTCCTGCAATAAATGCTTATCAGAATCTTCCTAACTTGTGTTCTCATCAGTATCACCAATGTCCATGAAGCTTTTGCTTCCACTTCTCATAAATGCCAGCCTCCATAAACACAGCACTCTGCAAACTCGCTGTGCAGAGCTTTCAGTGGTGACTTCTTTCTTGGTACTGACTGGTACACATTAAATGCTTTGGGAAATTATTTTCTCTTGTCACGATCACAATAACTTCTATTTTCTTTTAAAAACAGCAGCCACTGGTAAGTCTTTATCCTTCTTTGTAACAGTATGTTGGCAAATCAAAACTCGTGAGACTTTTTGCTGTATTACAGAAGTTTCTAATGCTGTTATTTTCATCTACTGATGGTAATGTCAGCACACATGGAGCAAGATCAGGAAAGCACTTAACATTTTTCAGAATGCAAAAGAAACACAGAAAAATCTGAAAAAGCCCAGGACAGGAGCTGAAAAAATTTTTCATCATTTTTTCATCTTTTTTCATCAATTAAATGTTTTAAATTGCCACAAAGATTTCCAGAGGTGTTGACAGCTGGTGTTCTGAGTGTTCTTCTCTCATCAAAGAGGTTTGGTTTTTCAAAAGCAAGCAACATGAAGGTTTAATATTCTTAGAAAACCAGGTGTTGTTATGCTCCTCTGTACGGCTATAACATGCTTTTAAACTGCTTTTAAAATGCTTTGGTGAAGGAGTTGGCAGAGTTTTTAAGGTTAATTTCCTCCTCCCTCCACCCCCCCCCCCCCTTTTTTTTTTTTTCACAACTATTCTCAGACTGATCTGCAGCACAGGGAAGCATGATGGGTATTGTGTGTCCCAGCTCCTCTCTGTGACACTTCACATGCAGAGTCCTCTGCTGCCTGGCAAACTCCCCATGGTTGGAGCACAGCAACAGGCCAATACAACTGATCATGTTGTCGTAATATTGGCAACAACAATCTTTGGTTGGCATTTGGTATTCTGTGCCACCAGAATCACAGTGTAACTACAGTTCCAGTATATTGCTCACTGCTTTTGGGGAACAGTAATGCAAACCATTATTACACTAGCTGTATTTCATAACAGAGGAAACAGGACTTCACTGTTTATAATGCGCATTTGCATGCCACACTGAGTATTCAAAATCGCACTGACAAGGAGTGATTTTGAACGTGGGAAGAAGGGACAGGTGGAGGGAAGGTGTGATGTATTTTGGTCTCATTTCTCACTACTCACTCTGATTTGATTGGTAATAAATTAAACTGATTTCCCTGAGTGGAGTCTGTTTTGCCAATAACAGTAATTGGTGAGTGATCTCTCCCTGTTCTTATCTTGATCCTCAAACTGCTTGTGGTATTTTCAGCTGAGGGGGGAGTGATGGAATAGCTTTGGTGGGCACCTGACCTCCAGCCAGGGTCAATCCATCACACAGATTAGTTTGTAATTCAGTGTTTTCGGCCAAAGGCTGTGTACCCAGGATGGTAAAAATGACTGGAAAGGTTTTCTATGAAGGATCGATGTATGCCTCAACTGCTGCCTGAGACTTCCACACTCCCATTTCTTCTTACAATTGCTTACTTTTCCCTCTACACCGGTATGTTTTAAATATTGTAAGTGTACATACCACCCCAGTCAAACTCAGGAGTTACGACACTTTTGCAGTAACAGATGTTTTGAATCAGGAGATACTCAAAACCTTTTTTTACATAGAGACATTCTGATGCAGCCTAGCGCCTTCACTACTCATGGAATTGTTAGGGATGCTACCACGGACTGTAAAGACGAATGCAATGCCTCAGGCAGCCTTAGCTGTGGTGTTCCTTAGTTCTCCCTCTTTCACACTACTTACCACCCTCATAACTGCAGAGATATGAATTAATGGGTGGACTGTTTGGTGGATGAGGAATTGGATAAATGATCACATCCAGAGGGTAGTGGTCAATGGCTCAATGTCTGGATGGACACCAGTGACAGGCGGCATCCCTCAGGTGTTGGTACTGGGACCAATACCTTCATCAACAACACAGACAGTGGGATTGAGTACGTCATCAGCACATGTGCAGATGACACTAAGCTGAATGGTACAGTTGACATGCCCAAGGGATGGGATGGGATCCACAGGGACATGCACATGCTGGACAGGTGGGGCCATGTAAACCTCCTGAGATTCAATGGGGCCAAGTGCAGGGTCCTGCACCCTGGTTGTGGCAACCCCCGTACCAATATAGGCTGGGGATGGAGGAATTGCGAGTACCCATGAGGAGGACTTGGGGGTACTGGTGGATGAGAGATTGGATATAACTCAGCAGTGTGTGCTTGCAGCCCAGGCCAGTTGCATCTTGGGCTGTGTCCAAAGCAGCATGACCAGCAGGTGGAAGGAGCTGATTCTGCCCCTCTGCTCTGCTGAGTCCCCTCCCGGCAGTCCTGCATCCAGCTCTGGAGTCCTGAGCACAGGAAACAGGTGGACCTGTTGGAATGGGTCTAGAGAAGGCCCACAAAAATGATCAGAGGGATGGAGGACCTCTGCTATGAGGAAAGGTTGAGAGAGTTGAAGTTGTTCAGCCTGGAGAAGAGAAGACTCCAGGGAGACCTTTCAGTTCCTTACTGAGGAACCTTTCAGTTCTTAAAAGGGGCCTGTAAGAAAGATGGGGAGAGACTTTTTAGCAGGGCCTGCGGTGACAGCATGAGAGGTGATGGTTTTAAACTAAAAGAGGGGAGAGTCAGTCTGAATCTGAGGGAGAAACATATTCAGGACATTCAAGGCCAGGCTGGATGTACTTCTGGGCAACGTGACCCAGATTAAGATGTCCCAGCTCATTGCACGGGAGTTGGACTTAGATGACCTTTGAAGGTCACTTCCTACTCAAACTATTCTGTGATTCTACAATTCTGTATTTCTACTGCAGAGTATATATTCAGAGTTGGGGTATGCTAATTGGAATCATTCACTACTGAGGTATTGTACTATCAAGTAGGATTTTCTTTCAATGACGTACTACATATTTGCACTCAATAAGACATCATAATTTAAAATGCCTGCCCTTACACAGCAGTACAGGAAGCCTCATTTATTGTGCCAGGACAGCTTTTTCATACACTTCAAATTTGTACTGAATGCCATTCTCTTCTTGGATATCAGCAGGGACACCTGGGTACCTGGAGAGAGGGGGAGAAGAGAAAGCAAAAGCCAACAAGTAGATAAAAATATCAATATGAGTCACCTGTAGTTTATTCAATCAATTAGAAAAGAGAGTTGTTTGAAAAAGGAGATGAAAATAACATCTTTACATCAGGTATACTAAGCACAACCTACTTTTAAGAATCATGCTGATTCTTACTTGTACACTTGTACACATATCTTTATAAATCAAGACTTGTACACACATCTTTTTAAATCAAGACTTGTACACACATGCTTTTAAATCAAAAAGCATACTCTGAAACAAAAAAACACCTTTATGGCTTAATCAAAACCCAATATTTTTATTAAAGCCTAGAACAAATTATTTAAAAGGTCTGGTTCTTGAGGCAGACGTTTTCATTTCTGCCACCTCCCTGTTGCCTGTTGGATGTAATCTCATTGGAGAGGACATAACAGTATGACTGGAATACGACAACACAAGAAACACCATAGCAAATGGCAGAAACTTACAGTTCAATTCTTGCTCCTGCTAAGTTTGTTAGGAAGAAATAAATTTCTCAAGAGAAAGGAGTAACTTTTGAAATTGGATGGAAGTCTTACATCTGAATACAAGCCTAGAATGCACCCTGGTACTTACTCCGTGAGAAGTTTGTAGTCTTTGTAGTTGATTTCTGGAAAAAATGTGTCACTTTCAAATTCCTGCAAAATTCTTGTCACAAACAATCGGTGATTAATTGGCTTCTCCATTGCTGCCTTTAAAAACAACAGAAACAATTAAAATTGAGTTGTTCCCTGTAAAACAGTTCAACCATGCATGAAGTAGTGGGCTTTTTCTGGAAGTTTTAGTATCCTTGTTTTATAATGCTATTTGAAGTCTCTAAGATAATATCAAGTGTAACTTCTTACTTGGAACACTAGCTTTCTTTACCAACTCTCCAAATTCTTGTTCTGCCTGCCCCAACTGTCACCATGACAGCTTTCAAAAAAACTAAGAGGTAAGAGTGTCAGCGTACACCAAATATCTAAACCTAAACCTCAGTTACTATTTTAAGTATTTCAGGATTTAAGCAAAGCAGTGAAAACTGAACCATAAATTCTTTTGGACTTTGCCCAAGAGCACTTCCAAAGGGATAATTTCACCTTGTGGCACTTCCACGTGGTAAGTGACAGTAATACCTGTTCTTAGAGCTTAGGCATCTGACAGAAATTAAGAGAAGAACATGGGTAGTCCTGTGTAAAGAAAGCAGCAGTATGGCCTAGTCTCAATGAACAATCTGAAGCCATAGTTTAGGACAAAAATGAAGTCAGGCTGAGAGAGTGGGGCTTGTTCAGCCTGGAGAAGAGAACCTTAGAGCAGCTGCCAGTTCCTAAAGGGGCCAACAAGAAAGCTTGAGAGGGCTTTTAACAAGGGCCTGTAAGGACAGGACAAAGGGGAATGGCTTTAAACTGACCAGGGGGAGATTGAGATGAGATTTTAGGCAGAAGCTCTTCCCTGTGAGGGTGCTGAGGCCCTGGCACAGCTTGCCCAGAGAAGCTGTGGCTGCCCCATCCCTAGCAGTGTTCAAGGCCACGTTGTATGGGGTTTGGAACAACCTGGTTTAGTTGAAGTGTCTCCACCCATGACATGGGGTGGAACTGGATGAGCTTTAAGGTCCCTTTCAACCCAAACATTCTAGGATTCAATGATATGATTTATATTTGGTTGCTCTACTCTGCTAAGTGTAATTTTCACTTGTGTTGGTATTTAAGTACATAGTTGAATCACATCATGGGCTGACATGCCAGCCTGGGCCTGGCTGTTCCCATGGCCCTATCTGGTCATCCCAGGGCTATGCCTGACTCTGGTTTCCTTCATGGGGCCTGCTCCCACTCTGTGGACCTGCCTCATTACCATAAGCCCTGGCTGGTGAGGTCCTGTCATGCCATCTCCTGTCCCTTTGGAAGCACCCATTCCTCTATGTTCCCTGACAATAACTTCAGAAAAGTAAATTTTATACCAAACATGAAACTGTTCATGTATGGAGTCTCTAAAGGAACCTGTTCAGAGAGTACTGGACTCTGACACGGCCTCTGCCAACTCCTGCTCTGGACCTGGCAATACGGTGAAGGAACTTAATCACAACTTTGGCACTTTCATGAAGACAAGTAATTCCCCACTAACGTTCAATTCACTCTTGCCCTTTTCAGCCCCCTCTATCAGTTTCACCACTTCTTTGGTACAGAAAACAAGTTAGAGATGCACAGTGCTGATTTGACAGAACACTGACATACCTACCCTGAATTTAAAAAAAGAAATAGACATCATGCATAGTTACTCTAATGAACAGAATAGGGTGAATGACTTTGTTTTAATGTAACATATACATAATATGAAGGTATAGATGTACATAATCTTGAATATTTAAACAGAATATGAAGTAACTAGATACATTTACGGTGGTCAGGCAATACTGTGGGAAGTTAGCGCAATATTCGATAGACAAACCGTTTCCAATAAGTAGGAGACCAGTATATGGCCTTTTTTGGCTTTGTGTATTTGTAAATGTGAGGATAATTTATGCGATGGAAAAGACAGATAGTAATAAAGAACTTGTTGGAAATAATGGCACTAAGGCAAGAGGAGGAGACATTTAGAAGAAAATTAAGATGTCTCTGAGCTCATACTTCTGTAAACTGGAAAAATCTGCATCCTCACTCCATGGTCATTATGTTACACTCGCTCCACTGCCATGCTGAGTCTCAAAGTTACTCTTGGCATGATTTTAATTTATTGTGTTTTGCTGCAGTTATCCTTGGACTGTATTTGCACCTGCAGTGGTTTCCCTTGGGAGTTGTGTATGTTTCTGCCCTGCATATATGCTCGATTCCTTTTGTAGCAGCCGCTGAGCCTTTAAAAATATTACAGGCTGATGCAAGAGGGAAAAGCAATGCTGATTTTATTTTTTTTCACTTTGCCACTAAGGCACAGCCTGTGAACACTGTGTTCAGTGTCTCAGATCAGAGATGACTTTCCACAAGAGAGGGAGCCTCTCCTGTTGTGTCAGGTACATCAACCTTGTATATGTGCTAGTGTCCTTTATTACTCAGAAGTCCTTGTCAGGCCTACTGTCATGGATTCAGCAGTAGCAGTCATTTTTCTCCTCCTAGGTAGCTCGTGCAGCACTGTGTTTTTGACTTCTGGCCGGGAACACTGCTGATAACACCAGTGTTTCCGTTACTGCTTAGTGATGGTTTGGTCTGACCAAGGACTTTCTGAGTCTCATGCTGTGCCAGGGAGGAGGGGAAGCCGTGAGGAAGCAGAGACAGGACACCTGACCCAAACTGACCAAAGAGGTATTCCATACCACAGCACGTCATGCCCAGGATGTAAAACAGAGAGCAGAGAGCCGTAAGGGTAGGGGGGCACTGCTTGGTTGGGCTGCGTATAGGTGGTGAGCGATTGTATTCTTTCCTTGTATTTCTCATGTCATTATTATTCTTGGTGGTAGCAGTAGTGATTTGTGTTATACTTTAGTTACTAAACTGTTCTTATCTCAACCTGTGGGAGTTGCATTCTTTTGATTCTCCTTCCCATCCCTCCGGGAGCAGGGGGAAGAAAGAGGGGGGAGTGAGTGAGCAAAACTGGGTGAGTTATAGAGGCTTAAACCACGACAGTTCTTTTTGGCACCAAACGCGGGGCACGAAGGGTTGAGATAACAACAGGATTAATAGCCACTCGTCACAATGCTGATTTATTGGCTCTCAAAGTTGTTGCTCTTGATTCTCTTGAGTTCATGGTTTCAGCCTGTTGTACCTTACTTACAGCAGGTATTTGTTATCTTAGCATTTTTCGGATATAGTTTATTTGAAGATTCTACCAGAAAGGCTGGATATGTCCCTTTCAAGCCTATGAAAGTATGAAGATGCTATATTAAATAAGATTCTTAAACTTTAAAAAGAAATTGTTAATTAATCCACTAGTCCATCATAGTTGTGTTTCCTCAGATTTATTTACAACTATGTAAGAACGAGACGTAATGGACACTGAAGGCGTAACTAGAATAGTCACAGACGTATTTTTACAAAACATAAATCTCGGTGGGAAAACAATGCTGTTACACTGCTGTGACCCTGCCACTTCTTTTCTGTGAAAGAGATATTAGGGGACTGCACTTGCAGAATGCTCGAAGAAGTGTTGTCATAGGAGGTCATCGAAGTACAGGAAAACAGGAAAATGTGTTCCTATTCCTGTGTTTCTGATCAGACAACTACACAAGGCTACACAACTATATGTGAGAAAATAGAGAATGGCTGCTTTGAGCAGCCTGGTCTAGTGAAGCACTGCTTCCCGTGGCAGGGGGGAAGAACTGGATGAGCTTTAAGGTCCCTTCCAACCCAAACCAGTCTGTGATTCTATGATTCTATGAAAATCCTGTGGCATTACAGTAATGAAAAAGGGGCTACATTTGCACGTACAACATGAATATTCCTTGGAAACAACTGCTCAGGACCATAAATGTGCATAATCAAATAACATTATCATGAGCTTGGTGAGACAGGGAAAGAATTTCAGGTCAATGCAACCATGACAACCTTCAGTCTCCACTTTACACAAGGTAATGTTACCAAGCTTTCAAAAAATGTTAATAGGATTATGCCACACTAATTAGTTCACCTAAAACAGAACCAGTGGAGAAGATACTGCAGTGTTCAGCTTTCTGCACTGGTTGCTCCTAGAGCAGAATACTGCTTTAAAGAGACAGAGGAGACTGAGATGAGATCTCAGGAAGAAGTTCTTCCCTGTGAGGGTAGTGAGGTCCTGGCACAGGTTGCCCAGAGAAGCTGTGGCTGCCCCATTCCTGGCAATGTTCGAGGCCAGGTTGAATGGGGTTTGAAGCAACCTGTTTTAGTGGAAGGTGTTCCTGCCCACGGCAAGGGGCTGGAACTGGATGAGCTTTAAGGTCCCTTCCAGCCCAAACCATTCTCTCATCCTATGAAAGGCATCGTGTGCTCAATCAACACAGCTCTAAGGAGCCTGAACTTTGCAGCACATTCAAGAACTCTGTTCACAGGGAGCAACAGCACTGTCACCTGCAGGAGTGGAGCACGTCAGCATGGAAAAATGAGCTGCCTGCATCTCCTGTGTAAGTGGATCTCAGCTCTCAGTGGCATCTCAGACTGAATGCAACACTTAAAAACATGGCGCCATACGCATTAGTCTCTATGCCTGTAGGTACACAGCTCAAACGCACCTTGCCTTTACATGCAAGGAAGGTAGAAAAATTACTATTATATGTTTAATAGTTTACATGAAAATCAGACATACTAACACCTAAGCTCATGCAAGGAGGAACTGATAACCCTGACCTTGGAACATATGGTGTTATAGTTAACCAATCATTAAACTGTTACTAAGGTTTAGCTAAGAGACGTTAACCAATCAGATATTGCCAAATGTTCTAGTAGCTTGAAACTTTGTTACTAATGCTTAGCTAACAGAAGTTAACCCATCAGATATTGCCAAAGTTCCAGTAGCTTGAAACTTTCTATAAAAGGCACACTTGTGTTACAATAAATTGTCAACACTTTGATTACATTAATCTGTGTGTTGTCCGTTGATCTCCCGCAATTAGCTAGTGAAATTTTGGCAAGCTTGTTAATGCTTCTCTCTTTTGAAGAAGTGATCCTTATGGTACAGTAAAGACTTGAAGCTTAGTAAATTCACAACCCATTCAGGTCATTCACAACTTTGTGAAGCCTATATGCTTAGTCAAGAAATTCTTTTTAAGAGAGTAATTAATTATCTGCAAGAGACTTGCTGCACTAGATATGAATAGCAACTTCATAATTAACATTTCTGGAGAATGAAAGGGCTCTATTACCAAACACAGTATGCCAAATACTAGTACATAGGAAGAGACCCGAGCACAAATATTAGATAAAATTTTCCCTTGGAGATTGCTAGAAATTTAATTTTCCAGCTCAAGCCTCTTTGTTGAGGAATCTCCCCAAATGCTTTTTATGACCAGTATCTCTATTCTGTTATGGCCAGCCAGGAGATTAACTAAACAGCAAAACCAACAAAACTTCTCATGGAAAAACTTTTTGCTCTGTTATGAAATGGCAAGTTTCTTCTCCAAATTCAATCATCACAGAATCATGGAATGGTTTGGGTTGGAAAGGACCTTAAGAACCTCTAGTTACAAACCCTGTCATGGGCAGGGACTCCTCTCCCTAGACAATGTTGCCCAAGACTCTGTGCAGCCTGGTCTTGAACACTGCCATGGACGGAGCATTTACCACTTCTTTGGACAACTTGTTCCAGTGCCTCAACACCCTCAATCTTGCTGTCCATAACACCAAAAAAGATGTTGAACAGGATCAGTCCCAACATCAACCCCTGAGGGACACCACTTGTTACCCAACTCCAGTTGGACATTGAGCCGTTGACCACAACTGTTTGCATGTGGTCATTCAGCCAATTCTTTATCCACTGGGTGGCTTATCCATCAAATTCCTGTCTCTCCAGTTTAGAGAAAAGGATATTGTGCTGGACAGTGTCAAACGCTTTGCACAAGTCCATGTAGATGGTGTCAACTCCTCTGCCCCATCCATCAGTTCTGTAGCACCAACATAGAAGGCCACCAAACAGGTCAGGCATGATTGCCCCTTAGCAAAAAACCATGTTGACTTTTACCAACCACTTCCTTCAGGACTCGCCGATGGATTTCATCAGGTCCCAAGGACTTTTGCACATTCCACCTCCTAAGATGATTTTGAACCTGATCCTCTCCTACAGTGGGCCTAAGGTCTTCATTCTCACAGTCTCTGCATCTGACTTCCAAGACTTGAGCAGCATGGTCAGAGCACTTGCCCGTGAAGACTGAGGCAAAGTCATTGAGAACCTCAGCCTTCTCTAAATCCAGGGTCACCAGTTCTTCTGTTTCCTGCCAGAGACGGCTCAGATTATCCCTAGGCTTCCTTTTGGTGACAACATACCTACAGAAGCCCTTCCTGTTACCCCTGACATCCCTGGTCAGATTCAATTTTGTCTGGGCCTTAGCTTTCCTGACCTCATCCCTAGCTTCCTGGACAATGTCCCTGCATTAATCCCAGGTTGTTTGTCCTTGCTTCTGCTTTCTATAAGCTTCTTTTTTCCTTACGAGTTTTCTCTGCAGCTCCTTATTCATCCATGGAGGTATCCTGGCCTTTTCGCTCCATTTCCTTCTTAGAATCATAGAATAGTTAGGGTTGGAAAAGGCCTTAAGATCATCTAGTTCCAATCCCCCTGCCAGGGGCAGGGACACCTCCCACTAAACCATGATGTCACCCAAGGCTCTGTCCAACCTGGCCTTGAACACCGCCAGCGATGGAGCATTCAAAAATTCCTTGGGCAACACATTCCAGGGCCTCACCACCCTCACACTAAAGAACTTCCTTATATCTAATCTAAACTTTCCCTGTTTAAGTGTTAACCCATTACCCCATGTCCTATCACTACAGTCCCTCATGAAGAGTCCCTCCCCAGCATCCCTATAGGACCCCTTCAGATATTGGAAGGCTGCTGTGAGGTCTCCACGCAGCCTTCTATTCTCCAGGCTGAACAGCCCCAACTTTCTCAGCCTGTCTTCATATGGGAGGTGCTCCAGTCCCCTGATCATCTTCATGGCCATTCTCTGGACTTGTTCCAACAGTTCCTTGTCCTTTTTATGTTGAGGACACCAGAACTGCACACAATACTCCAAGTGAGGCCTCACAAGAGCAGAGTAGAGGGGCAGGATCACCTCCTTCGACCTGCTGGTCACACTCCTTCTGATGCAGCCCAGGATATGGTTGGCTTTCTGGGCTGTGAGCACACACTGAAGCTGGCTCATGTTCATTTTCTCATCGACCAGCACCCCGAAGTCCTTCTATGCATGGCTGCTCTGAATCTCTTCTCTGCCCAACCTGTAGCTGTGCCTGGGATTGCTCTGACCCAGGTGTAGGACCTTGCACTTGGCATGGTTAAACTTCATCAGGTTGGCATCAGCCCACCTCACAAGCGTGTCAAGGTCCCTCTGGATGGCATCCCTTCCCTCCTGTGTACCAACTGAACCACACAGCTTGGTGTCATGGAGAAACTTGCTGAGGGTGCACTCAATCCCACTGTCCATGTCACCGACAAAGATGTTGAACAAGACCGGTCCCAACACCAACCTGAGGGACACCACTCATTACTGGTCTCCAACTGGACATTGAGCCATTGAGCACAACTCTTTGTGTGTGGCCATCCAGCCAGTTCTTTATCCACCGGGTGGTCCACCTATCAAACTGATGTCTCTCCAATTTAGAGACAAGGATGTCATGTGGGACAGTGTCGAATGTTTTGCACAAGTCCAGGTATCAACTGCTCTACCCCTGTCCATCAGTTCTGTAGCCCCATCATAGAAGGCCACCAGATTGGTCTGGCAGGATTTCCCCTTAGTGAAGCCATGCTGGCTGTCACCAAGCACCTTGTTGTTCTTCATGTGCCTTAGCATGCCTTCCAGGAGAATCTGCTCCAAGATTTTGCCAGGCAAGAGAGGTGAGACTGACTGGTCTGTAGTCCCCTAGCTCATCCATTTTCCCCTTCTTGAAAATGGGGGTTATATTCCCCTTTTTCCAGTCATCAGGAAATTCACCTGACTGCCATGATTTTTCCACAGAAGTAAATCTACACTTGGGATTTTTTTGTGGTTTTTTGTTTTGGTTTTTTTTTTTTATGTCTCTGTTTAATATTTGAGGATGTGCTAAACAGTTCTTATTCTTAGTAAAATATGAATGTTGTTTTTAATCAGTTCAAAAGACAGTTTAAGACAGTTTAAATCCAGCTAAAATAAACCAACAATTTACACTGAGCAGACTCCTTCAGGATCTCCAGTAACAGCACTATTTCTCAGAGTCAAAGCCAAGTCCTGAATCTCTCAATTAAGAGACAATACCTCCACACAGAGTGCATCTCCATGAGTGTCTTAACTTGAAATAGAAATGTGGTTTTGAAATTAATCTTCCAATTGTCCTCACTCACTGTGCTTTTGTTGTTCTGGGAGCAATCCTGGCGTGCATGAGCTACATTGCCTGGAAATTAAGCAAAACCAGAAAATCTGCTCCAGGAACATGCCTGATAAGCTCGAACTAATGGGAACTCGTGGGCCAGAACCAATGAGTGAGCCACCACCACGAGTTTTCCATCACACAGTGAGCGCTCATGAGCCAGCAGATGTCTCTCAAAGTGTCAAGTGCTCACGCAAAATCATGGAGTGCCTCTCATGGTGCATAACAGTTTTATTATTGCTGTGACCTACTGGCCCTGGCCATTGCTGGGCTGCTTCACTTCCCCTTCCTCCTCCACACAATCAATAGCAACTCAGGAGACCCAGAATAATGCAGAAAATCCAGTAACAAGGGTCATGCTGAGATCCAAGGAAATGAAACCTGCAAACCTGCCCTAAGAGAAGTCCAAATGTTTCCCTGGAGGCAACGGTGTAACCTTCTGGGTATGTCAGGAGATTATAAACCTTATCAGGTGATCAGTGTCAAGTCAAATTTAAGAAGATGAGGCTTTTGAATGGTCAAGGGACTGCGGCAGCTGTTTTCAATTTTTCCAGCTCTCACTTCCTAATACTGGCACTCTACTCACCCCTCCCTGTACCCACCAAAATGCCTGCTATGCCTACCTGTTCTGCAGCTTCCTGTTGCATAGGTCAAGGACCGGAAGAGTTTCCCAGAGTATGCTGCTGAACACAGGATGAACATGACAGACATAAGCACTTGGATGGCCACCCTGTTCAGAGTTCACCCTTCTCTGTTCTTCACAGTACTTGAGACAGCTTATGTCAGTACTCCCACCATCCTGGAGAGCACTGTCCTTCACAACCTAGGTACAGTGGGCAAAGAGGGCCATAAGCAATGAACAGCTGCAGTGTGTTCTTTTTTTAAATATTGACAGACCATCAAGGCTTGTTCCCTTCTCCTTTGCAGTCCTACAAAGAAGAGGTTGTAAGCAGCAGCAGTCTTTTGTCTCCACCACATTCCTTGACCCTGCTGCTGTGGACAGCATCCTGTCTTGACATGCCATCCTGCAACCCATGCTTTAGCATCTTTACTTGCCTCAGTCCTTAGAGGCTTCTGCACTTGGGCAGCTGGGTAGATGCTCCAACTTGGCACAACTCTCTGGATGAGGATAAACCAGGCCGGTGTTCCAGCATGGTACTGGGCGGAACAGCATGAGGCCCAGAAGAGATGCAGTATTTCAGGTAAGGCAGGTGTTCAAACATCTCCAGTGACCCTGGGCAGATGAAAGAAGGTGCCAGCACCCTTTTGCATCTGAGGTTCTTTGGAAACCTCCTGAAACATGTGTGAACCAGCCTCAGTTCATGGACCACCCCTGGTAATGCTTCTGGGTTGCTACCCTGTGCCCAGAACCCAGCTGGGATTCCGGCGCTGCCTGCAGCACCCACAAAGGATGTAGAAAACCCAAGAGAGCAGAGGCCTGGAAGACTGTGTACATTTGCTCCTCATACCACCTACAGAAATATGGCTTGGAAGATGGCTTCAGGTTGCTCCACAACAACAACCCTGATCATGATTAACTGGTCAGAAATTCCTAAGTTTAGGAGCTGTGTTAAAAGGCTCCACAGGACAATCAGCCACCCTCTTGAATAATGTTGTGGACTCTGGAAGTGTCTGGCAGTGGCAAAACTATCGTAGTAGCTTTTGACAGACAGCCTCAGTTGTGCACCCTCAGATTCAATACAATCTGCATCTACTTTTTATTTTCCAGGATCTCCATACCAATGGGATGCCACCAGCCTGAGCTCAATCCCTGTGCTGAGGCAGCAGATCAACCAAGGCAGAGCTGCTACGGTGAAGACTCCAAGAATGCCATTATCATCCATCTTCCTACTCATCTTCAAAACACCTATGACAGCCTGTGACAGGCTGTAAAAGCAGCCCACCCAAACTAAGTTCAATGAGTGCATGCATGAGCTTGCTGTTCCCTTTTGGAGTGATTCAGACTGAAAGATCACTGTACATTAAAGGAATAGCAATCCACAGAACAATTAACCTGAACAGACCCAAGCCTGTACTATGCTGTGCATATTCTTTGGCCACAGGATAATCTCAGCCAGAGAACTGTAACAGAAGAGCCTGCAGGCAGCTCCCACTTTGTGTCAACAACTATACCACCTGTGTGTTCTTGTCTTTATCTAAAAGAGCAGCAAGTCCTCATGTGAATATCCCTTCTGTGGGGTAGCCCCTTCTACAGACAGGGCCTGTGCAGCACACTTGGAAGCTTGTTCAATGCTACAAAACTGTGGCAACATACACAGGGAAGTAAAATTACTTATACTATTTTGTCATTTAAAACATTAGTTCTAGTAAGTAGCATTTAAAATGATATTTTTTATAGCCTGGGTGCTCTTCTTTCTGGGATCTAAATGGAGTAGCTTCTCCTAGTGCAAACAGCTCTCTACTCCTCTGTTGTGTGCTATGTTCAGATGCAGAAGAATTTACCCAGGAGGCACAGTACTGTTACTTGTCAATAAGTAGGAAGAGCCAGGTACAAGGTCAGGAATAAAAAAGTGCTGATGGTGGTAGGTACCATTATCTGCAGGAGGTAGATCACAAGTACGGTGCTTTCCAGAATGTCCTGCTCTCCTCCTCAAGGTCTGTCCTCAGAAAGCTCTACCTCACTTGAAACATCTTAACTTCAGGTTAAACTCCCCAAAGTGCTAAAGTGGAAATGGCTTGTCCTCAGCACTACCTGTTTGAAACTACTCCTGTTGCACTTACTTGCTGAAGTAGTTAGACACTTTCTCCATCACAGGTTTGTACTAATAGACACAATCAGTTCTAAACCTTTGAGCAATATAAAGTAGCAAGATAAAAATAATGCTTTAAAAGCAAATAACTACAACCACTGAATGATTTGTTTCATTTCAATTGCTAATTGCCATTTTGCTTCCCATGCATTTCTACGTGGTATAATGGAAACATTCCTGTAATCCTTTGTGCATTTTCAGTACAGGCACCAAAAATATTACCTGAAGTTTTGATAAAGGTGTATAGTTTCCACCAAACCCTTTTAACTAATGAATTAAAAATTCGTTTGAAACATCCCAAGTAGGTGCTTGAAAGGGGGAAACCAGTTGAAATTTTAAGTCATATCCCTGGGGATCAGCACAAGAAATGTGTTGCAAAAGTATTGTTGATCAAAACTACCTATTTATAATGTAAGTATTGGTGATTAATAATACAATAAAATGGCATTTTTTCCTACCAAGTATCAGCCAGACACTGGAAAAATAGTTAAATTAAAAGTCTACAGCACAGATGCAGCCTTCCAATATCTGAAGGGGGGCTATAGGGATGCTGGAGAGGGACTCTTCATGAGGGACTGTAGTGAATGCTGGAGAGGGACTCTTCATGAGGGACTGTAGTGAGAGGACAAGGGGTAATGGGCTCAAACTTAAACAGGGGAAGTTTAGATTGGATATGAGGAAGAAATTCTTTACTGTAAGGGTGGTGAGGCACTGGAATGGGTTGCCCAGAGAAGTTGTGAATGCTCCATCCCTGGCGGTGTTCAAGGCTGGGTTGGACAGAGCCTTGGGTGGCACAGTTTAGTGGGAGGTGTCCCTGCCCCTGGCAGGGGGATTGGAACTAGATGATCTTAAGGTCCTTTCCAACCCTAACTATTCTATTATTCTATGCTTCTGGAAGAAATAAGCACTCTTTGCAGCACTAGATGAGTATGTAGCCATTGCATGGAAGAGGTAAATGCTTCTGCTCACACATTGCATCCTGCAGAATAACAGGCAGAAGCCAAATCCGGTTTCTTGCTCATGTTGGACAGTTATGCCCAATCTGAAGAGAATCTGTCTCCAGAAATAAACTTGCTACGTATTGCCTGGAAGCAGGCCTTTTAACAGCTGAGGGTGAAGGGCAAGTTACTTCTATGTGTTAATACCCAATTACGGACTGAACACATTTGGACATAAAGTAAGACGCAGCACATGCAAAAGCGATCATAAAACATTAAGTTAAAAAAAGACAGAGGAACAACAGCGTTCTACAGGCTATTTGCATATGCATCTTATTTTCCTTACAACCTTAGCAATATGTAACTACTTTGCTTTTTTTTTTTTTAACTGTAAAACACACATTCCCTGAGACACTTCTGTTCATGAAAGGCATAAGCCGCAAAAGCAACTATCAGAAAATGTGTTTTCCTACAGTGTATTCAAAGCATATTATCAACCCTAATAGGCTACCAAGAGCATGATGGCATTCTTATCAAACACCTAAAGTACAAGGGCCAAACAAGAAGTGGAGTGTATTTCCCAGCATACTTGTAATGACTAAAGGACGGCAGAACTGTTCGCTTTTCTTAATTAAGAGTTGTATTCATCATAAGAAAGAATGCTCATTGCTTATTCCATATTCTGCATATAAAAGGAAATAGGGTTGATGGCCATAATCTTTTGTGTGGTCATCTCTGACAATAAATGCAAATTATATGTGAGCTTAACAAAAGGACAACCTCAACTGGGATTTAAAGGGCAGAACCCTGACTGTACAGGGACAGAAAGGATGACTCCACGGCTGTGGGTGGAGGCATGGAGACTTGACTAAAATTTACGTGTGCATAAACGGAAAATGAGAGTAAGGGCTTGGGGCAAGGGACTGCTCTGCCTAAAAATGCTGGATCATTTCCCCTTTTCTTCCACATTGTCTGCAGAGTCAATCTACTAACTCAGTAAAATAAAAGTAACAATATCGGTTTTAGTTGAAAAAATTAGCAATTTAGATATTTAAGAAAAGCTCTCAAAAGCACGACTGTGTGACCCTGGAGCATTAGCAAGAGCTAATGGTTACTTGGACAGGTATTTTAGACTTGCCAGTAGAAATCTTACTCTCCAAGACTTGTTCTGTTGGAATCACTGGATTTTGCTGGGTTGAGTAAAGGAAAAGAACTTCCTAAAGCAGAAGTAATAGGAGCTTCAGCCATCTTCATCCCATCATACAAAATGAGTTATTTAGGAGTACTCCAAACACACCTTGTAAACTGAAGTGCCTCCAATGATCCAGACCATGTCTACTTTACTTTTTAACTCTGGCAAATCCAAAAGAAGTAAGGCATCATCCAGACTTTTGGAAAGATAATGTGCTCCTTTTGGGGTTTCCCTAGAAAAAGCAAAATAATTTAATTCATTGTGATAATCTAAACGTACAATGTGATTTGATGAATTCCCAAATAACTAAATGTTTCACATGAGGTAGTTGTTTTGAAATGCCTAATTTTGCTAAACTATATTAGAAAACTCATCTGAATGCAGAATTGCTTAATAAATCACAATCTAATAATAACTGTGACTTTAAAGGCATTATAAATTACAGATCTGAAATTTTATATCATGTTTTTAAAAAAGTGTAACTGGGACATTTAGATATCTATAAAATTAGGTTTTTACTTGAGTTTTAGAATATTAATACTTCACTCACAAAAAGTAGTCAAAAAGCCTCTATTCCCCTCCTCTATTCACCCCAAAATCCACCAATATCCTCCAAAGTATAAACTAATATAAGTGAACATTGATGTTTAAGAATATCTGGATGAATGTAGGTGATGCATTCAAGGAGAGAGCTCTGAAAAAGGACAATTCTTTTTCCTTGAATGAAAACAAAAATAAAATTTGAAAAAGGGATTAAGAGCCACTAATTTAACCAGGCTCTAGAGAAACAGTTAAATACATGGTCACAGACTACGGTTATTTTGTAGAGCTAGGACTTGTCTTTATTAAAAGCAATGACAGTTATCTTGTGAATTAATTTAAAAAAAAAAGTAGTGATATCAACCAATAACAGAGATGCCTCCTAAGCAGATATCAAAAATGTTACATTTAGATTTGTATTATGATGCATTGCTACACATATTTGTAAGTACAGACTTTTTATTTGTTTTACAGGCCTGTCATTCATCATACGTACTTGAGCTCCCTGCTGAGCACTATATTAATTCTGTCTTTTAGAGGACGATTCTTCTCAGGAATGGAGAACCAGGTTTTTTTACCCATTATCAAGGCATTCTGTTTACCTGAATAAGAGAGAAAACACTTACTTAATGGGTATATTTGCTATGTCTCAAATTTCTTTAGGTTATTTAATGACACAGCTGGACTTTCTCTCCCCCTTCCAAACTCGATTTCAGCAGTCAACAAAAGTACCAGCTCAGATCCCGATTCTCAAATTATTCACATGAACAGAAGGACGTTTGCATCCTTAAAGCCTTGTAAGGCAGTTGACACCTATCAACTGTCAAAGTAGTCTTTGCACACCTATAAACTTGTAATTAAAAGAAAATGAAAAAAAGGCATGTCACTGTCCATCACATGCATTACTTGGACATTGCCTCTGCTGTAGGCATGGGGATAAACTAATCTTTGTGTGCAAGGCCAACTCATATCCTCAAAAAAGTTCTCTTGGTGTGAAAAAACATCATTGTTCTCTTTATAAATCCAAGCAGCACACAATCATCAACTCTGTGTTTGCATGTTCCATCATTCCAGTTACACAATAAGGAATAATTGCCAGCTTTGGGTGTTACTTAAGTGAGGGAAAAAATAACCAAACAACAAAACACCAACTTAAAGGGTAACTTTTAGGAGAAGAACCAGTTAAATTAGATGCAAAGCAGAAGTGCAATAGGTGTTCTGTCATATTCTAGTATTCACTGGTAAGCATAATTTCTTATCAAATCCTAACATCCATTACTTGATTCTCTCTTATATATACCCTGCTAAAAAGAGGGTTTCTCTTTATAAGCAAATGGAGTTGTCAGACAAATAAACACAAAAGGTAACAGAAAATTTTTTTTACAGTGTTACATAGCAGGAGAGATTTTAGAGAAAAGACAATAGTACTTGTTCACAGCTATCCTCCCTGCTTCTTGATGAAAGAGGAGCTGGATCTTCTAGACCACACCACAGAACCAACCTTCCAGTTGTTCTTGAGCAGTGTCTGAAGACCATTCTCCTGCACATAAGCTTTGTGAACAAGTTTCCAAGAGCTATACTGTGGTGTCAGTTCAGATATGTTAGCACAGACCACTGGCACTACTGCTAAAGGAAATGCCCAAGTTCAGAACAATGTATGTATTTCCTTACTAAAGATTCACTCGGATGCTTAAGGGCTCAGAACAAAGATCTGTCTAGATCAACAGCTAATTCACAGCAATGGCCAGTGCATGTATGCACACAGACTAAAAGCAAGATCATGTGATACTTCTGCATTGTGTTCTTCCCACTTACAAAAAACTCTCTTTCTTGAGCCGACAGTGACAGCCCTGTTGTGAAGATTTACGGCAGCAAAACCCATTAAGAGGTTATGAACCAACTTCATTGCCTAGATCTTAGGTCACAGCTTATTAAAATATGCGCAGGCAGGATGGAATAAATTTTTTTCTTTCTAATTGCATGTGAAACATCTATTTTTTTTTTTACGATGTGTTACTTGTACCAGTGCAGACACACAAAAAGACTTACAATTGTGCTCTGTCTTTCTGTATAGAAGATTAAAATGGGCTTAATCGGGTCTCCAAACTCTAAGTAAAATGTTTCACTTAAGGCTGTTGCAAAATTAAGTTAGATATTCTGTGTGGAATATGGAACAGACCTTCAAACCAGAATACGGAATAGGTCACTTAATCAAAACAAGAGTACATCTTAGAGAATTTTTAGCAAACAAGTGAGTTTTTCCAGGCAGTGTTTTTAACAGGAGCATGAAAAAAAGCACCACAGGAAAGAGAGTGACCACACTGTCAAATAAAGCCATAGCATGTGAGGATAAGCTTGATGTCTCCCATGACACTGATTGCACCAGAGGCAGTGAGCCTGCCACATGGCTCAGGAAGGTCCGATTCCTCCTCTCCCAATGCCTTTTTCCTTATCCTACCACACACCTGGTACTCGCAGTCTCCACTGACACACAGCAGCCTAGTCTACCACGTTAGAGAATTAAAACACCTTAAGAAAAAGTCAAACCAGCATCAAAGTCAGTGTGAAAGAGGAGTGGAGGCAATGCTACAAGACTTGTCTCTTCTGGGTGCAGTCCGTACCCAAGTCAGAACAAATCAGTTTTTTTAATCTCTTGCGTTCTTACCCTATTTGTGCTTTCACCTTTTTTCACAATAACTGATTTTATCTCACCAAATTAATAGTCTAAAATATTACTACAATGCAAAGGTTCAGGTCTGCTGGACCTGAACATTATTGCTGCATATTACCTGTATGGTTGTTTATTACTGTGTGCAGATGACTGCATAGGTCTGCAGTGTTGTTGCTGTATGTACCAGTATAGTTAGGGTTTTCTGGCTATTGTATGGCTCAGCACTCAGAAAATCAAATTAAATTACTGTCAAAGGATCAGAGGGGTGGAACAAATGGCAACGGCTGAGCTACAGCAAACAAGTTAGATTACCTAATGCAGCCTGAAAAAACAACCAGTCCTCTGCTGATTAATTGGCAGATAAAAACCTTTCCTTTTTTAACACGTTAGAGTTGTAGTTAAAGACAGGCAGCTAAAGTTTTCTACCCTGTTGGGAAAACACAACTTTGAAGTTCTCTTTATTTACACATCATCTGCAGCACCGAAACATCAGGTTTATCTCCATTTTCTTCACCTAACCCAAAGTACCTATAGACGACACATTTACAAGGGGTAAAATACTTGTGAGGCTTGGGAAGGCAAGCTGTTTGCAGAAGAAAGACTTTTTAAGTCAGGGAAAAATCAAATTATCAGTCTTTTCTGTGACTGACACCACATAAAATAATTTTAATAGATAGAGGCAAAACTCAGGAAAAGGAAAAACGTTACCTTCCACTTGGGATGTGCTAGTCATTCTCTGGAAGTACTTGTACTCATTCCTGGCAGGAAAACAAAACCAGCATTACAACATGGCTTAGAAATAAGATACATTTCTCTGTTTGGAAAAAAACACAAACCAAATGAAACAACAAAAATATAACACAAATGCCACTGGTGCCCGGGGAGGAAAGGCTGGACAGGGCATGCCGGAAGAGAGACCTTTGGTCCCAACTCTGCTTGCATAGAATGCAACTAGGTTGGAAAAGACCTTTCAAATCATCACGTCAAAATGTTCCCCAAACTGCCAAGGCAACCACTAAACCATGTCATCTACACAGTCTGCACACACTTCCAGGGATTGTGATTCCACCACTGCCCTGGGCAGCCTGTTCCAATGCCTGTTTACACTTTTGGGGAAGAAATTGTCCCTAATATCTAGTATAAACCTCCCCTGGCACACTTTGAGGCTGTTTCGTCTTGTCCTATTGTTTGCTCCTTGGCAGAAGAGACCAGCCACCTCCTGGCTCCATTCTCCTTCCAGGTAGCTGTAGAGAGTGATAAGGTCCCCCCTGAGCCGTCTCTTCTCCAGACCAAACACCCCAGTTTCCTTAGCCGTTCCCCAGCACACTTGTGCTCCAGGCCCTTCATCACCTCTGTTGCCCTTCTCTGGACCTGCTCCAGTACCTCAATGACTCTCTTGTAGTGACAGGCCCAGAACACAGGATTCGTGGTGCAGCTTCACGAGTGCTCAATTCAGGGGAATGGTCACTGCCCTGGTCCTGCTGGCCACACTACTCTTGATACAAGGCCATGATGCATGGCAGATAACCTACGGCCGGCAGCCTGCCGACGCGCCTCCTTGAACCCCTGAGGCATACCAGCCAAGGCCGCGGGTCCCGGCAGCTACAGCCCCGGCCGCAGTCCCGCCAACAGACACCGCGACCACTTTCCGCCCTGCTGAGCATCATCCCCATCAAGCCTACAACTCCTATGGCACAACGCGCGGCTTCACGGTCGCCCGCCAGCAGGGAGCGCGCCGCGGTGCAAGCTGGGAGTTGTAGTCCGCCCGCGCGTCCACCGCCCTTGGCGGGCAGACAGCCCCCATACACGCCGTACCTCAGTGGCGGCCAGGGCAGGCTGCCGTCCTTCCCGATGCCCATGTTCTGGCACACGGCCACGATGGAGTTCAGCGAGCGCACCATGATTCCCACCGTCGCCTCCCTCCTCACTGGACTTTGCAGCGAGCGAGAGAGCGCACAGATGCGGGGCGGGAAGGCGTGAGAAGTGGCGGCAGGGCCTGCTGAGGCAGTAGGTTGTGTGAGGGCCGCAGCACACAGCGGGCAGAGCTCTTCCCCCGCCGCCCCGCCCCGCGTCTGCTGTCGCATCCGGCGGGGAAGGTGGTGCAGGTACCTGCGGCCTCGGCCCGGCGTCCGCCATCGGCATGCCGCGGGGGGTGCAGAGGCGGCGGGAACGCGGCGGCGGGCAGCAGCTGGTGCTGAGCAAGTTCTTCGGAGCCGCGGGGAGCGGCGGAGAGCAGAGTGCCGCCCGGCAGACGGTGCGCCCTGGGCGGCGATTGGGGCTGAGGGCGCCTGTAGGGCACGGGTCGGGCTGCTGATGCCCATGCGGGATTCCTCTCTGTGGTGTTGGAGGTCCCTCGGGCTTGTCTGGGTACCTCGTGTCAGCGAGACGTGTCAGGAAGGACAGAAGGGTGCACTGCGGCCCCTCCATCAGGCAGGCTCTCTAGCTTAACCACTGTTTGCTGTAGCATCCTTGCCTTGTGTAACAGGGTAGCCATGCCTAGGCTTTCAGGAAACTGCCGTCATATGCCCGTTTTGTAGGACCTCAGGCTTGACATGAGTACGGTGAGCTTGACAAAGCCAGTGCTTTGGTAATGCTGCAGCAGTGTTGGACACTGCTACAGGTTCTGCCCCTGTGCTCTTGCTCCAGTAATGGAGCTCAGTCTCCTGTTTGGTGCAAGGCCAAGAGAGCTGCAGTGATCTAGCATCCTCTCCATGTCGCTGCTGGGAAAAAAATGCTTTCTCTCAGCAACTGGGTTTCATCATAAGTTTATATTTCCCAGTCTCCGTGTAGATAATGTCTGTAGCCCCTTCTGGCCCTGGGAAGGTGTCTGCTTTTTTCACCTGTGTCTCAAATCAACCGTTTTTGTTACATTGGGCCTAATATTGTGAAAGGTGTAATTACTACTTTTTGTCCATGCAGAAAAATTGCTTTCTAATTAGTATTAATCTGGTGATATTTAATAGTGGACTTGGAAGGGGAACTCTCTGCCACTCATGTGGGTGGTGCATGTGGATATGTTATGTAGAGGTTATGGGCTTAGTTGCTGAGTGTGGAGTTCCTGTGTAGTTACAAGGACATAGAATTTCTCACTAATATACTCAAAGCCATCTGAGATTACTCTACGAAACCTGAATGCTAGCTGCTGAAAGTACCTGTTGTGTGTTTATGTTTGCAGTTGCAAGTTACTTCTTTAGTCATACTTACTGCATTCTGTTGGTAAGTATGACTAAAGAAGTCATCAATGATGAAACAAAATAAACAGTGAACGATGAATCAGAGATGAAACAAAATAAATTTTTACATTTCCTGTTTGCGAAGTGTTAAAAGTGCATGTGTCAAAAGCCTTCTAAAGGAGCAGTGATTGAAAGTACTGTGTTCTGTACATGGGGGATGATACTAGATAGGTGTTTACAGATAGTTTAGGTAGATCTTTTAAGCGTGGGATAACATTTAAAGGATGGTGTGGAGAAGATACTCTTCCATCATTGGGATGTAGGCCATAGGAAGTCTTAAGAGCCTCTTAGAGGCCAGTATCGACAAGAAGAGGGATCTGAACTGAAAGAATGAGGGTCTGCAGAAGAGATCTGATTCAGACACAGATGTTCAGTGTGTGGTGTGGTTGGAATGTCTGTTAAGTGCTGGTTCAGTTTTCTGCGACAGAGGTAGTTCTAAGATGCCTTTTGAAACTATAGAAACTACAAGCGTTTCTTCCTGGCACAACAGCCAACTGGTTCACAGAATGTACTATTTAGCTTCCTCTGGTGGCCTTGAATGTTAGAAGAATTATTTTATAAACAAAAAAGTGGACAGGTAAAAATAAGGATTTCATGTATTGTAAATTAATTTCATACTACCTCTTTATGAAATAATTGGGTGCGTTATTGTTTTGCATGGAAGATGGCAAAGAGAAAAAGTAACTGAATTTCTTCGTATGATTTATGTTTCAGGCTTCTGAATTTGGCACAAGGAGAACATCAAATGAAAGCAATGAACCCTGTGAAAAGAAGACCAAGGTACGACAAATTACGCTAGAAGATGTCTGTAATCCACTGAAGACTCAGGATAAAAGTGAGTTTGCTGTAGGCAAACCTTCAAGCATTTATATCCAATAAATACTCTTCCATTGTCAAATGTAAATGGTGCTAGTAGAAAGCCAGAAAAACAAATCAATGAACATAAAGTTCATTACACTTACCCTTCACTGAAAAGCATTAACCTCACTGTTCTTTTTAGAGAGGGAATTATATTCAGTTTTGTGGGTGTGATGATGATTTGAAGTGTCATTAAGACACCATCAACAAGCAATATGGTCTGCTTAAAAACTGTAATGAAAAAATACCACTAGAGTTTTCTGATATTCTTGGCTAATTTTGTGGCTTTGCAGTTATCAATATAGAAATAATCCATACAGAAAATAATTTTATTTCTTTTCCCATGTATGAAGAAGAATACAGGTGAGGATTATTGATTTTCTAGGGAAGTTAATCAAGATGGTTACGTGCACGATTCTGTGGGGCTGGCAGAAATACTGCATTGAGAGAGGGGCCGGATTGTAGGGAAGTGAGTGATAGAGCAAGATGATAGTTTTTTCTGCTTACTGATGTCATTCTAATAGATGCTCTGTTTTAGAAAATAAGTTGCTAATATGTTTTTGTTCCTTTTTTTTTTTTTTTGTGCTGAAAAAGAGCCTCAGAAGTGTGAAAAGCCCCGTGTATGTTTGCAAACTCTAGGCAGACTGAGAGAATTCTGCAGTGATTCAGACCAGCAAAGTAACAGATTCCAGGAGGATAGTTTTCAGAAGAAAGAATCTCTGAGTTTGGAAAAATGTCCCAGTATTATTGGAAAAAGTTCAGAACTGAAAAACCCTCTTCAGTCTTGGGACAGTAGCCCAAAGGTTGCTCAGAAGGTATGTAGAGCTCTGGTCCAGTGCTGTGCAGATTACTTTTTATGGTTTAAAACGGCAAGCTTTGACACAAGATTCCCTTTGCATTTTGGTGTTCTGTCATGAAATAGTGCAGCAGTGCCTAATAGGCCAGTGTTTCTGTATGAATATTTTCCTGGAACTTCTGGCATAGTGAGCTGGATGCCTCTTACAGCTCTTCAGTGATGTCACTGAAAAAAACAGCAAGGAGAGAGCAGAACCACTGGCAGTGTATCTTGTAAGTGTAAGTGAACCCATAATATTGTAATAACAGATGTTCAGTGTGCCCTTTAGCTCAGCTTTCTTTCAGCTCTGTCAGTTTTGATACAGAACTGTAAAATTCCAAGCAGGCTTTCTTTGCAAAAGTACAGTGTAGAATTACACTGAGATGTAGCTTGATGCAGTTGCTGATAAATCTAACTCCTAAAGATATCACTGTTTTTTTTCATCTGCAGAAAATATGGGTTGCTCCCATGAAAAATTATCATGTTAGAAGTCTATAAGAGTCTAATAGTACTTGCTTCTCCCAGTCATGCGGCTAATTAACATAATTAATTGGTTGGTTTTGGTGTCAGCTTGGTAAGTTTGAAGTATTGAAGTACTTCACTTTGAAGTACCTGAAGGTACTGAAAGGCATCTCATAGCTATCTGATGGTGTTACCCTGTGACTCAGCTGCTCTTTAACAAAGCTTTGTATCTGTTTTTGGAGGAAGGCAGTTGTATGAAAGGTGGTATAATTAATTTGACGTTCCCTGTCTGAAGGTCATGACCTTAAGCTGAGTGTCTGGGTTGTGTGAATGTAAGATCAAAACGTAAATCTCTTTTCTTGTGGCAAGAGATTTCTGTTGTGATGAGGAATTGAGATTGTAGGTATGGTCAGTTGGAGAAGACAGGAAACTGACTCCTTCTGTGTCCCTCTTCTGAAAACCCTTGACTGTCCGGAACTTCCTAATTTCTGACCCTTTGTCCGTGTAGTTACATCAGATGCTGCCCCTGCTAGTTTAATCTATAAGTCATACTTTAGCATGTCTCACAGATGTTTGAGAAACAGTTCTAGATGCTGAAACTATAAAATCTATGTGTTTTATATGTGCATGTTTGTGAAACATGCATGGGGAGTATTTAGTGACTTTCTGCTGTAAGCTGGAGACAGCATATGCCTGGCATAAGTTGTTAGCTAAAAATGTGTGTGTTACAGTAACCACAGTGGAAGTGCTTGTTTGGTGAGCAAAGGCATGTGCAACATTCCTTCCACCAACCTGTGGGCCGATTGTTTCTGCAGGTTTCTCTTTATCTTTGAACAGGTATGATTGTTAATCTGTGTATCAGCTGTGCAGTGTTTCTGCCTTCCCATTACAAAGTTGGTTTCCAGTGCACTGCTATTGTTGTGCTTTTTATAGCAGTATTGCTATTGTGTATTTGTATGCTTGGATGGTTGTGGCCAAATAGCATTTGAATCCAGTCAATCACAGGTTGTCTGTGGGATTATCAGTTGTTAACTCATTTCCTAGAGCACAAGGAAGGTGAACTTTAACCATGTGCAGAGTGTCTCTGCAAGCAAGATGTATGTGAAGTAAGAGTAAAGAGCAGTTATTTCTTAGTATACTCAGTAGATAGTGAGGACCCATGACTTACTTGACAAAGTGTTACTATCATCTTTCTCTAAAGGACACCTGCTGAGTCTGTGCTGCCCAGGCAGTCAGGTGGGGAGGGGCTGGCCTGCCTTTCTTGGAGCTGCTTATCTTAGTGGTTGTGTCTTGGTTTTTTCTTAAGAGTTAGAACTTTTTTATGTGGATAATTTTCTTCAAGATCCCTTGAGCTACTAACTTACTACCATCTCAACAATTCAACTTTCATGTGTGTTTTTACTTCTTTTACTTTCTTTCATGACCTTATTTCACATGCTTTGCTGCAGTAATTTTCTCTGTAAAAAGAGACAAGGTCATACTAAACTTGTGGAGGGTGTTGTCTTTGTCTTTTACTTTATTTTTAACCAATTTTATCAGTACTTGATAGTGTGATAAATGTGAGGAGGAACTTGTAAGAGAAGGGCAGCTTATCAATGTTGTTCCAAAAGACTGAATCCACCACCCTGCTTACTGTACAGACCAAAAGAAAGTCATAGAGCTGAAGTTGCTTGTCTAGCATAGGCTACATAATGTCGTTGTAAATAGTAAACCACAGAGGCAGGGGTCTCAAAGCCTTAACTCTTAAGAGTTTTAGAAACTAATATAGATTTTATGTGTTTCAGAATAAATTCTTTTGGGAGGTCTGCAGAGCTTATGTAGAAAGGGCAGACTGGAGAAGAAACACGGCTTTGGAGCTTGAGAGTGAACTGAGACTTGTTTTGAAATTGGTTTATTTCTTGATTTACCATGGATTTTTGGAATGTTACTAATTTCTCTGAGCTGCAGTGTCTCATCTGTAAATTGGAGTGGTAATTCATCTTTATTTTTATATCTGGCCAGTTTAGACTGCCCAGTCTTTGCAGCCTGCATGTCTCTTGATCTGAGTTTTGAGAGCTCATGATGCAGTAGAGATCTGATTTCACCTGAGATGCGTGAGGAGAGCTGTGAAGCAAAATCTTTTACTTTCCTGACTTTTTAATTCCGTTTAAATCCAGATAAACTGTATTCTGTATATCCTGCTTTTGCTGAAGTTCTTGGGGCTGTTTAATGCAAGAACAGTCTTTAGCTCTATGGTCAATATGAGCCAAGGTCTGCAGGGGCAATTAATTTATTTAATGATTCCTAACTCTATTTTTCCATCTACAGGAGGAGTTACGCTGTGACCTTAGTCAGTTCTCTGCATCTTTTAAGTCTTACGAAAATACTCAAAATACTTCAGATACAAATCTTAATAAGAGAACCAAAAGCATTTACACTCCACTAGAACTTCAGTTCCTAGAAATGAAGAAACAGAATAAAGATGCTGTTTTATGTGTGGAGTGTGGCTACAAATACCGCTTCTTTGGAGAAGATGCAGAGGTAATTTTTTTTTGTCAGGATTATGGAAAGGTACTTTCATTGTGTTAGTGTTGTACTAGGTCTGCGGCCACCTCAAGAAGGAATGTTTCTTAGAGGCATAGAATTTTGTGGGGGTTTTTTAGTACTTGAAATCAAGATAAAAAATCTCTGCATACTTAAATTGAAGACTATCCGTTCTGCATACACTTTTTACTAAAATAGCATTTGTTATTTTGTAATCTTATGCTTGCTATCCTGCATATTGAGAACTTAAGATGAGGTCCTAGAATGTTCAGATGCGGCACCTACACATGCCTGATCTGTAGAACTGGCAGGTACTTTGCATCAAACTTAATTTTCAAATGACAGTTCATAAATGGTTTGTAATGAGGTTTTTTTGTGTGTGATCTGTCCAAAATTCATTGCTACCAACCTTTGATCTGTGCTTATTTCCATACTTGAGACCAGGGAGAAACTTTGCTTAGTTTCTGGGAATTAATTTTCCTGATCAGGTTTGTACTGTGTAGTTTGTCTGCCTGTTTGCTGGTGCACTCACAGTCCAGAAACAGAAATATACTATGCAGGTACACAGTTAAGTATTTGGCTGCAGTTCCTGCTTGAGAACAGTTTCCTAATCAGTGTACACGTACCTTTTGCCAAGGGGCAAAAAAGCAAATAGAAATCATACATTTTTATGTTGTTATTTTTCTTCTGTGGAGCATTTAGCTTCCATTGCTGTTGGATAAAGATTTTTCAGTATTATAATTGATTATCTAGCTTAATACCATCTTTATAACCGCAATTAAAATAACTCCTTTCTGTATACTTAGCATTATGGAAATTCTTTGACCTGTTGTTGAGCTGTATTGCAGAGTCTGTGTGTATGTGGTATAGGTGGTTTACCTTATGGTGGTAAAGATCACATGAAGCATAATAATCTGACGTGAAGTCTGTGATACTGAAGCCTGTGTTAGTGACAATATGCTGGGACAGGAAGGTGGAGGAGCTCAGCTCTCTGTTATTTTTTTTTTCCTGTAATGTTTTCCTTTTGACATTTGACTCTTAATTGTAGTTGTGCATCAGTGTTGTCATAGAGATGAGCTCAAGTATTGCCTTTTGAATTCTTGGCTGACTCTTCTTCCTGTACTTTGCAGATTGCAGCTAAAGAACTAAACATATATTGTCATCAGGATCATAACTTTATGACAGCCAGTATACCAAGTCACAGGCTGTTTGTCCACGTGCGGCGACTTGTAGCAAAAGGATATAAGGTTATTCCTGGCTTTTATTAAATGATGTTAAGTAAGAATAACACTGAAATAACTTGCAGTTATTCTACCAGAGTCTTATTTCAACTGCCAAGTGGGAAACTCATTATAATCTGTTTTTGCAATTAAAATGGCTAACTTTCCTTTGTTTCAATATCTGTATTCTGTGGGTTGTCATGGAATTTAAGTAGATTGAAGCTTCCTCCATTTTGCAGTAAAGTATCTTTATATTTTCTACAACAGTTATCTCTCATTTTTTTTCATCAGGCCTTTGAACTTTGTAAAGATTATATATTATGTTTTATGATGTTAGATTATAGCTTACCATACTTTTTTGTATTTTATATTACATTTTATTAACATTTACATATATATCATAGTTTATTATAGTCTATTATATATTACATTGCATTACTTATACATCGTATTATATTGTATTATATAACCTCTCTCTCTTCTATTCTTCCTCACATCACTGTTTTTCTTCTCTCAATACTTTTTCTCTTTTCCTTCCTGTTGTTGATCCCTGTCATTCTGTTGCTTTCTGCTGATACCTTTGGGTTTTTTTTTTCTCGTTATGAGAAAAGGACTGTTGAATCTAGCTAGATTGCAGCAACCATTCTCTGGCAATTGGTGAACTCTAGCTAAATTGTTTCAAAACAGGACAAGAAGCCACAGAGTGAGAAGTTGAGAGGGTAGTTGGAGTGGAAAGAGCTCTAGGAAAAGCAGTGCCTTACAGCCTCATTAGGTGGATTGATAGTAGTCTCTGCCATTCTTGCTCAGCTTTAATGATTCACTTGCTGTTTGTGCACCTTAAAAGATCACTAGATTTCTGTAATAATAAAAAAGTCGTTTATTATCAAAGAGCTAACTTTGTTTCTTCTTTGTGTGGCTGTAGGTTGGAGTAATAAAACAAATGGAAACTGCAGCACTGAAGGCTGCTGGAGAAAATAAAAGCTCTCTCTTCAGCCGGAAACTGACTGCTCTCTACACTAAGTCTACACTTATTGGAGAAGATATCCTTTTTCAAATAAATTTGGTTTCAGACTCTAGTCTTTGTCAGCTAGGGGCTGACATAAAGAGTGGCAGCAGGAAATGCTCTTCCTTTAATTTTTTGTTATGGTAAACAACATGTTGGCTTTATAAAGAATTTAATCTCTTCAGGGCTTTAGGTTTCTTACGAAACAACAGAGCTTGTGTTAACTGAAGTCAGAGCATGGACTTCCCAAGTCTATAGTGCCCTGTAGGTCTTGTCTTCAACTAGATGTTTCACTAGATTGAGAATGCATAGCATTAGTGATTCAGGAGAGTGTGAAGGAAGAAGAATTTGCTATCTGGTGTCAGCAATTTGCTTTAAAGTGAAAAGAAGGTGATGCAATCAATGGACTGTTAAAAATCTACCTAGGTAATTAATTCTTGAGTGTTACGTGAAAGGGAAAATGACATGAAATAGCTTTTAACAAGTGAAGTTGTTTTCGTGATTTCTTTCCTTCCAGTCTTAGTTTTAATAATTGCTGCCTTACCTAGCTAATGTTTTGGGTTTTTTTTTCATTTCTCCAACTAGTACTTACTAGATATGAGCTAAAAAGATTGTTAAAGAGATTGTTAGATTAATACCTGTGAGGTTGCACTTTAGTAGATCCACAGAGATGCTGTGAAGGCTGGAACACCTCTGCTTTGGAGACAGGCTGAGAGAGCTGGGCTTGTTCAGCCTGAAGAAGAGAAGGCTCTGGGAGACCTTAGGGCAGCTTCTAGTGCCTAAAGGGGCTAATAAGAAAGCTGGAGGAGGGGCTTTTGACAAGGGCCTGTAGGGACAGGAGAAGGGGAATGTCTTTAAACTGATGTTGGGGAGATTGACATGAGATCTTGGGAAGAAATCGTTCCCTGTAAGGGTGGTGAGGGTCTGGCACAGGTTACCCAGAGAAGCTGTGGCTTCCCCATCACTGGCAGTGTTCAAGGGCAGGCTGGACGGGGCTTGGAGCAACCTGGTTTAGTGGAAGGTGTCCCTGCCTGTGACAGGGGGTTGGAACTGGATGAGCCTTAAGGTCCCTTCCAGCACAAACCAGTCTGGAATTCTAGGATGATTCTGCTGGAAAACTGCTAGTGTACTTACAGACCTTCTTGTAATGGTTGGCAAACTGGATGAAAGCAGGCTCAGCCGTATGACCCAGCCTGGTGGATAGATACGCAGCAAGTTTTCAATACAGCTAGCACTCCTGCTAAGATCTAGACTTTTGCTTAACTCAGGGAATTGTCTGCTTTTTAGTTGCTGCATAACTGATGCAGTTATTTTTTATTGTTGTGTGCAAATGGTTTGTGGATATAAAGTCAAAGTGTCAAGGTGAAGCAGCCCATGTGCAGAATGAGCTGCTGGTTTAACTTCTCGTACAGCAACAAAATCACAGCAGGAGTCACAAAAGGTATTTGAGAAGGACTTAAATCTAGAAGGACTTTGTGAATAATCTACCAAGGTCTGTGTACTTTTTTTTTAACATTTATTATATGTGAACCCTTTGCTGAAGCTAGATGATTCTCTAGATGTTGAAGATGTAACAACAGATGTCCCTGATAACTATCTCCTCTGTATCTGTGAAAATGGAGAAAACTTAAAAGACAGAAAGAAAGGTGACATTGTTATAGGCATCATGGTAAGTCAGTTTCTAGGGGGAATCAGTATTTTAGGGTTTGTATGGGTTTTTTTGGGGTGTTGTTTTCTTGGTGTTTTTGAGAGGTGGGTAGTTATCTTCTTAAATTCATAATTGTTCTGTCTTTTAGATTCCGTGGGAGTTTTGTTTGTTGTTTGTTGGTTTTTTTTATTTTTTAACAAAGTGCAATTTAGGTGAGATATCATCTCTGTGTTAATTGTGGTGGCTTTATATTTGAAAACTACAGAAGAGGTCTGGAGCGGATAGTTTAATATTCCTAATATTGGTTTTGCTGCTGGATCACTTGAAAACATATCTGTATTTGAATCAAATAGAGAGGAATTACTAGCTTGTATGCTTTACTATAAATATTTTTAGAGTCAAATGTTTCGAAGCTTGTGAGCACTTTTTTTGTCTATGAAATACTGTTCTTTAGAGGAAGAGACATGCTTTTTTACTGTTTACACTTAAAAATTGTCTGGTGAAGATTAAAACCAGGATTATTCAAGTGGCAAAACACAGCGGTAACTGAAGCCCAGCCTGCTTGTAATTCATTATTTTAAAGGCATCTTGATTTTGCTTATGTTTGACTGTCACACTGTAGCTGGGAGTGCTAGGATGAGTTTCTTTCCACTGTAGCACGTGCTAAGATGAGTTTCCAGGCTGAATGCATGCACCTTCCATAGACTTCCAATTATATGTGTTTGCCTAGTAATAAAAGTTGAACAGTGATGGTCTGATGATAGGAAGTGCACATTTACATTCCTGAGGTATTGTTATCATTTACTAAGACAAAATTGTGGTAGTCTTTTGAAATTATTACTGCATCACAGATTTATAAAGCACAATTATATCTTTTGATCTGCCACTTTCAGATGGCGCTTTCAGATTTAAACGTGTGGGTGCTATATAATTTTGTGCTATACACCCTAATCTTTGCGCTTAACAGCGTGAGTCACTGAAATACTTTCAATTTTTTATTTTTATTTTTTCAATTTGACAGGCAATACAACCAACTACTGGAGAAGTGATCTTTGACAGTTTTCGGGACTGCGCATCTCGCTCAGAATTAGAGGGTCGGGTTTTGCGCCTGCAGCCAGTTGAAATGATACGTCCATCTAGCTTGTCAGATCAATCTGAAAAGCTCATCAACAGTATAACTTCCATGAGGTATTTTGTATGGAAATTCTATTGTTTGGGGGTTTTGCCTTTATTTTTAATTACAGCATAGCTATTGATGGAATTTAGATCCAGAAACAAGTATGGATGTGTAGTTCTGTAATGGCCCATTCAGAATGACTGTAGTTTGCTGCTGGGCTGAAAATTCCCCACATCCCACTGAGTTCTGGGCACTCATTCTTAAATTGTATTTAGACTGAAATTCATGACTTCTCTCTGTGAAAGATTTGTGCACCTGTGTATTTGTGTGTTCATTTAGAGAGACTTGCTCGCACACTCCCAATGATGTGTCCTGTTGGATTTCTTTCAGAGCTCATGCATTTATCTTTGGATCAGAAAGTGTTTTTATGTGGCTGTTTTCCTTGTTAGTCATAGTCTGAAGATCTCTAAAAGGCATGGAACTGTGTGTTAATGTCGACAGGCATACAAAACTTTTGCAAGTGGTATTTATCATAGAATCATAGAATAGTAAGGGTTGGAAAGGACCTTAAGATCATCGAATCATAGAATCATAGAATAGTTAGGGTTGGAAAGGACCTTAAGATCATCTAGTTCCTACACCCCTGCCAGGGGCAGGGACACCTCCCACTAAACCATGCCACGAAGGCTATGTCCAATCCAGCCTTGAACACCGCCAGCAATGGAGCATTCACAACTTCCCTGGGCAACCCATTCCAGTGCCTCACCACCCTTACAGTAAAGAATTTCTTCCTCATATCCAGTCTAAACTTTCCCTGTTTAAGTTTCAACCTGTTACCCCTTGTCCTCTCACTACAGTTCCTCATAAAGAGTCCCTCCCCAGTATTCCTATAGGCCCCCTTCAGATACTGGAAGGCTGCTATGAGGTTTCCACACAGCCTTCTCTTCTCCAGGCTGAACAGCCCCAACTTTCTCATCCTATCTTCATATGGGAGGTGCTCCAGTCCTCTGATCATCCTCATGGCCCTCCTTTGGACTTGTTCCAACAGTTCCATGTCCTTTTTATGTTGAGGACACCAGAACTGCACACAATACTCCAAGTGAGGTCTCACGAGAGCAGAGTAGAGGGGCAGGATCACCTCCCTTGACCTGCTGGTCACGCTCCTTTTGATGCAGCCCAGGATTCCAACACCCCTGCCATGGGCAGGGACACCTCACACTAAACCATGTCACCCAAGACCCCGTGCAACCTGGCCTTGAACACGCCAAGGATGCAGCATTCACAGCTTCCTTCGGCAACCCATTCCAGTGTCTCACCACCCTCACAGTAAAGAACTTACTTATATCTGACCTAAACCTGTTTAATGTGTTTAAGTTTGAACTGGTTACCCCTTGTCCTGTCACTACAGTCCCTAATGAAGAGTCCCTCCCCAGCATCTTTCTAGGTCGCCTTTAGATACTGGAAAGCTGCTGTGAGGTCTCCATGCAGTCTTCTCTTCTCCAGGCTGAACAGCCCCGACTTTCTTAAACTGTCTTCATGCCCTTTTATTCTCATGGCCCTCCTCTGGACTTGCTCCAACAGCTCCATGTCCTTTTTAGGTTGAGGACACCAGAACTGTACGCAATACTCCAAGTGAGGTCTCATGAGAGCAGGGTAGAGGGGCGGGATCACCTCCCTCGACCTGCTGGTCACGCTCCTTTTGATGCAGCCCAGGATACGGTTGGCTTTCTGGGCTGCAAACACACACTGCCGGCTCATGTTCATTTTTTCATCAACCAAAACCCCCAAAATCCTTCTCTGCGGGGCTGCTGTGAATCACTTCTCCACCCAACCTGTAGCTGTGCCTGGGATTTCCCCAAACCAGGTGTGGGACCTTGCGCTTGGCTTGTTTGAACTTCATGAGGTTGGCATTAGCTCACCTTACAAGCATGTCAAGGTCCCTCTGGATAGCTATTCCTATATTTCATTCTGTTTGTCCCATTACACTGTCTTGAACTTGGATACAAGCTTGTGTCTTGTGTTGTGAAGTACTGTGATAATCTGTTTATGTTTTCTGTACTTGTGTATTTCAAGAGCAAAGTTGCTAGTTGTTTTCTGTAGCAGTTTCACAGTGGGATGAAGCATGTAATTTGAAGACAAAAAAAAAGTTTCACAGTGGAAGTAGAAGGATGTAATTTGAAGAATGAAAGCATAAAGCAATCCTCTGAACGTGTGTGATGAACTTGCAAAATCTTGCACATGGAATTCTTGTGAGAAAATTCTAGTTTTTCACTTTTTTTTTTTTTCTTTTTTTAACCATGCAGCTCTGGGCAGTAGGGGGCTAGCTTAGAGCTCGGCATTTCCATTCTGAATGAACTAGTCAGGATAATATTATTTTACATGTTAACAACACTGAGGCTAAAGAAAGCTAAATAAAAATGAATGTACTACATAGGCAAAGTGTTGTACTAGGGGGGAAGATACAAATATTGTCACCCTTCTATATTGTAAAGAAAGACAAATGCATCACAGTCACGTGGATGGTAGCCACTTGACAAATAGTCAACTCTGTACCTTTCCTACCTCACTTAAACTCTGCCCAAATCATCATTTTGTAGCTTCCTTTCATGCTCTAGATGGCTGAATTGCTTTATCAATCTGTTCCACAGGCATTCGTTTCCCCACCTGGCAGTGTAATCCTTCTTCATCCCCTTTTACTAAAAAGAAAATAAAGTTGACAGGAAATGGTGGGTAGGCAAATCATCAGGAAAAGATGTTTCCCCCTGTACTCCACTCTGGCGAGAGTTCTCCCCTGCAGTCCCGTGTCCAGCTCTGACGCAACAGCACAAGAGGGATGTGGAGCTGTTGGAGAAAGTCCAGAGGAGGCCATGGAGATGCTGTGAGGCCTGGACCAGCTCCGCTCTGGAGACAGGCTGAGAGAGCTCGGCTTGTTCAGCCTGGAGAAGAGAAGGCTCCTTAAGGGGGGACCTTAGAGCAGCTGCCAGTGCCTAAAGGGGCTACAAGAAATCTGGAGAGGGGCTTTTGACAGGGGCCTGTAGGGACAGGACAAGGGGGAGCAGCCTTAAACTGATGTTGGGGAGATTGAGATGAGACCTTAGGCTGTTCTTCACTGTAAGGGTGATGAGGCCCTGGCTCAGATTGCCCAGAGAAGCTGTGGCTGCCCCATCCCCTTAAAGGTGGCATTCAAGGCCAGGCTTGGAGCAACCTGGTCGAGTGGAAGGTGTTCTTGCCTGCAACAGGGGGTTGGAACTGCATGAACTTTAAGGTCCTCTTCAACCTAAAAAGCATTCTGGAGTTCTGTGATTTTGTGGCACACTATAGGAGCTTACAGACATGTTGCTGTACTCAGCTATGAAGCTTTCAGGGGCACGTGTATGTGAGAGGCAGGACAGAGAGAAGGGACTGAAAACATCTGATTTGGTCTTGGGCATCTTAGGAAAATGTGCCTTGTGAAAATGGTGTCTTCATCACCATTCAGAGGTGTTGTGGCACTTCCTCTTGTAGTGAAGTGTGCTCTTGACATACTAGGCTTTTTTGTTCTCTCAGCTCGTGTATGGACTGCAAAGACTTAGGAGTTGAAAAGGTCAGCTCTAATTAGATGTACTGAGCAAGCAATATCAATGTATTTCCTAGCAGTAAAATGGCTTGTTAAGACTTGGTCAAATAAAATACCAGATTAGGAAGTAACTGACCTTTTCCAGCTGCCAACAGTTGGATGTTTTTGCCTTGCTAATCCTTTTAATTTGATAACTTTCTCTTTAGCAAATCAATTCTATAGGTGTATGCACAGAGTGTTTCTAAATATACCACGATGAAGATCAACAATTCTTAGTTTTATTTTTTTTGCTTTGTTGTTTTGTTGGTTTTGTTTTCTTTGTTGTTGTGTTGTGCACTGTCAGTTTTGTGGAAACCAGAGGAACGTAGGACGATGTAATAAGCCAACAAAGCAAATGCATTTTTCAAAAAGGAGTGTTATAGTTCCAAGTTAAGGTATTTCTGATGCAGGTTTAAGAGAGTGATAGCATTTCTATTTTTTTTGTTGGTTGTTCACAGGGAAGAATGTAGCATCTAACTTCTGACATCAAAAAAATACCGCCCATTAGCTGATTTTGTGAACAGGTATTAGTTTGTATGTTTTTCCTCTTTCTGCTAATTTACTTGCTGATAAATAAGCTTGCCATCCTAAATGTCCTTAATTACATGGGAGTGGTAAAAATAAAGCATATTAGTACACTTCAGCAGACCTGTTTCAAAACCAGTTCTTCAGGGATTTTCTCATATGGAGGATTAAACCACTAGAGGGCCCTGAAGTATTTAGTGTTAAAGCGGTTCCAATATCCTGCTTTATTGCGCTTTTAACTAGGCTTCAGTTTTTATTGAATTGCTTTACTACAGGCATTAATCTTATTCTAGTGCATATTGAGTGGTCTAAATTAATTCATTTTGGTTGTTGTCCATTAGCTGGTAATTTCATTCTTAGTTTGCTCTTTTCTAGTAACTCCTAATGATGAGAATTGTCTGTTAGCTGTGAAAGTTTTAATTTCAAGAATTTTTTGGAAGATCTTTCTTACTAAACCCATATGAAATAGATCTTGTGTTTCAGGAATGCTCTTCATGAAGTGGAAAACCACTGAATTTGTAAAAGCGGGGTACAGATGGGAAAGAAAAGTAGTCTCAGGAGGTGTACAGCCTGGAATGATTAAGAGAAGGGTCTTTTTGCTTGCTGCATGCCCGTGCCATGTAAGAACTACTCTAAGCGTTGTCAGAGTTACACAGGAGATGATCTGGTTTCAGATGTTGTGTATTAGAACTTTGTAGTGAGTGGCTCTTGAACAGAGTGTGTTGATGATTCTTAAAAAAAAAATAAAAATGTTTAGTCCAGATAAACCACTGCAGCTTTATGAGAGCAGTCATGCCTGGTTATATTGACAGAATTTAAAGTATCTATGTGCTTTCCTTCCATTTCTACCTTTTTTCTACAAAGACCAAATATGAATATTATATTCAGGTGTACGTGTCTCTCTACCTTCTAAAAAGAGAAAACATACATAATGTACCTCTTCCTCCTTATGGAATGCTGTGATTCCCTCTTCCTGTTCTCTCCCCATTGCCACCACAGCTATGTCCAGGTTCAGCTGCGCCATTCACATTATTTACTAGTACTTCTATTTTGATATTGTGTACATTTTTGCATTAAAGTTAATAGCTAGAAAGTACTATTCCAGGACAGATTTAATGACTAAGAAGTACTATTTGAGGACACTGAACTGGAGGTCAGTTTTGGTGGGGGGTCTGCCTTCAAAATGAAAGCGTATGTTAAAAGTCTGTTACAGAAACTGGTTCAGGACAGCCTGTTCTGGTGGGTACTCTGCTATTCCTGACCAGTTAGTAATATCTGTTCACAGCTGCTGGCCTGGGTGGAGGAAAGTCTTCAACACTTTTAGTTTCCTTCCTTCTAGAAAACCAAGAAAACATTCCTGCCTTGAAAAAATACATGTTTTTTCCAGGGGAGCATTGTGTTTTGTACTCTAAGCTCTTCCTAGTCAAGGGTCAGTACCCATCTTCCTTAACATACTGGCTGCTTTGAAAGATGGCATGTACTGGTCTTCCTGAAATCATTTTTGAGGCTCCTTTCCCTTTTGGTTGCTCTTCTCGCATACCCCTTTTTTGTTTATTTGAAAAATCCAGCACATTTTAAGGGTGCCCCAGTATTCCTCTTTATATTTTTTCCACTTGCCCTTTTTTATGTAATATTTTATTCTGTAGCATCCTTTTGCACGTTGTAAAAACACATTGATCACAAGTACTTCACTTTCAATACAAAGCATCATTTCACCCAAGTCTTTTTGGGATTCATTTTTATATGTCTTGTTTGATGTCTGGCCAGCAGTCTGGAATCAATAACTAACCTCTTGTCTGTACCCACAGATCTTTCACTTCATTCTGTTTGCAGAGCATAATGTCCTCCTTCTTTTAGTTTGTGCCTGTAATCTGGGAGGCAGTTTTAACACAACATCCATCACGCACTGCTTTATTTAGGCTGCAGGTAGGTCTGCTATTGTTCTCCTTAATATGTCTTAAGGTTTTATTCCTTCTGATCGTGACATTCAGGTTTCTGTTTTTTGCTTGAGTGGTGCAATGTTGTCTTTGCCTTGGGGTTTGCTCCCTGGAATTCATTTCTCTTTGAAATCATTGAGAACTGAAATCATCCTCCCTCCTCACCAGTGTGATTGATTCCCTCAAGCAGCTGACCCAATATCATCACATGCAGCCCAGTCCTTTTTCTTTGTGTTTAAGGACCTTTACAGATAACATTTCAAGCTTTTTCTGCTTACGTAAAGTCAGTGCAGTGCTGATACCCGCTCTGTTTTAGCAGTGACTTCTGCCTTTAACTTCTTACCAGTTGTGGTCTCTCAGGTACCTGCATTGCTCCACAGGTATGTTACTTTCTAGTTTCATCCCTGATGTGATCTCTCACCAGCCCAAAGCATTAGCTGTGGCATAGCTGGTGGTGATGTTTGACTGCTGATCGGTTGTTTCTTGTCATTCTGCTCCCCTGAACTGTAGTTCATAGAAATCAAGAATAAGAGATGTCTGTTGGCTTTTTTGTTTTAGTATGCATGGTACTGCAGTGCTGTGGGTTCCTTGGAAAGTACAACTGTATTAGTTAACTTGTAAAAGGTGTAGGAGTGAGATATTACAATCCTTGGTCAATAGCGCTGTTCATTGCTAATTGCTCTCGTGGAGAGTTATGGATTTATGTCATCAGTCAAGAAGTAGAAACTCAGCCAGAATGAACTCAGGGAAGTCTTGTTAATGAATATAAAATGCTTTTAATTTTGTGGATCTTTATATGTGGCTGGTGGTTGCTCACATCAGAGGATGCTTTCATGTAGTTAAATGTTGAGGGTTTTGTTGGGTTTTTTTTTGTTTTTTTTTTTTTTTTTTTTTTAGGTAGGGAGAGATTATGTGCATGTATTTACCTAGCTCAGCTCATAAGGTTTGTAGGTAAGCAAAGACAGAAACACTTGTAGTGACAAAAACTAGACACCAAATGGTTACAGTGAGTACGGCAGTTGAAATTGCTTAGGAGTGAAAGGAATCTAAAGGGTTAGTAATCATAAAAATCAGTGATTTCATGGTTTGTATATCTTGTAATATTCCCATGGATTTTTAAGTGAAAAGCAAGCTGTGACAAACATCTTGAGAATGTTTTGTATAAATGGAAGCTGCAAACAGTTAGATTTGCAGCAGGAAAAAAAGCAAGTAAAGTACAAAAACTGCATGTGAGCTATTTTCTGTAAATAAACTGAACAGATGTTTACTGTCTAAAGAGGCTTTTTGCGCTGCTAATAATCCAATACATGGCCTGGGCAACTGAGTATGGAGACCTGATGAAGAATATCGGTCATACTGTAGCTCAGTTGTTTTGAATAGATGAGGGGAAAAACTACTCAACATATAGCAGTGTTATCAAATCATGTAATGATCTGAAAGAATTGCTGGACAGGTTGTTTTTGTGATTTAATCTTGTTGCAGTCAAGAAACATGCTATTCTCAATATTGTAGTTCATTATTGTCTTTTATGGTATTGCAGGTAACGAAACCATGGTTTTAAATGCCTTTTGACAGATTGCTTATGCGTAAAGTCTGCTTCTTTACCAGTGCCTATCTTGCTTCCCTTCACAGCTGGGGACACAACAGAGGCATAGGGCATCCTTTAGACGAAATTATTGTTCCACTCTGTGCAGTCACCACTAGAAAAACTTGGGAAGGCAGAGTGGCAAAGCACCGTGTCTGAGTGCAGTGCACAGCACTTTTCTTAACTTGGACTAGATGTTGGATACAGTATATAATATTGCTTGTTTTAGTAACAGCTAGCCTCTTCAGGCCTTACCCAGCCACTGTGTTTTTGTAAATCCCTCCATGCAAAAGCAAAAACGTGAGCCCTGATAAGCTTCCTCGGCAGTTCGTGCCTGGTTCAAGGATATCTTGTTTTTCATGTGATCGTAAGCATCATGGGAAACATGCTGTATTCAGGAGCTGTATCTGTGGCATTTTTGCACTGGTAAGTGGTGATATTCATGGCTTTGGCTTCTCCCCCCCCCCCGTATTTAAATTGAAAAATTATTAAATTTATCTTGATGCTTGTGCAGTTTCTTGCTGTCAAAAAATTAACCTTTTAGTTAAAAAAACCCACCTTATTGAAAGAAGCAGGAAAACTAAAACATTAAAACACATTTTTTCCATGTTTTGGCACCTATTTGATTATTGCAGATCAGTAATTATAGATCAGAAACTGCAGGACATGACATGTAAACAATTGTACTGTTTGTTGTCCTCTCTGATTGTTATATTACTTGCTTATTTCACTCAGTATATATTTATATACAGTTGACTTTTTGCAGCAGCCACCAAAGTTTCTCAGCCAGGGAAAGGTGCTGAAACTCACAATTACAAACCCAGGTGGGGGTCTGGACCTCCACACCTCTGTCCTCCTGGAGGTGGCACCACCCTGCTGGAGCTGCTCATCCAGGTTCTGGGGAGGGAGCAATAACTGATTTTCCCTTAGGTATATGTGAGGAAAATAACTGTGGTGCATTAGGAGTCTTCTTTGACATAAAATCATGGAACGGTTTGGGTTGGAGCTGATCTTCAAAGGTCATGTAGTCCAGCCTCTCTGGAGTGAGCAGGGACATCTTCCACTAGACCAGCTAATGACATGCTAATCAATTGCGAAGTTAATAATCCTAATTCGAAGTAACAGTTCATATTTACATTTTAAATTTTTTATTTGAGATAGAGGTCATTACTCTGATAAAAAAATTCAAACAATCCAATGTTGTTATATGTATTAGTGATATGATGTGATTCATGTTAGTAGTTTAATTTCCAGTTTTGAGATAATGCAATTATAATTCAAAAAAAGAGAACATTTGCTAATGGAGGTTTGCTTTGGTGATATGCTAGTGTAGATGTTATATATATTGGAGATTTTCATAGAAACATAGAATCACAGACTGGTTTGGGTTGGAAGGGACATTAAGGCTTATCCAGTTCTAACTTCCTAATATAGGCAGAGACGCCTTCCACTAGATGAGGTTGCTCCAAGCCCCATTCAGCCTGCCCTTGAGCACTGCCTGTGATGGGGCAGCCCCAGCTTCTCTGGGCAATCTGTGCCTCATTGCTCTCACGGGGAAGAACTTCTTCCTAAGAGCTCATCTCAATCTCCCCTCTGTCGGGTTAAAGCCATTCCCCCTTCTCCTGTCCCTACAGGCCCTTGTCAAAAGCCCCTCTCCAGATTTCTTGTAGCCACTTTAGGCACTGGAAGCTGCTCTGAGGTCTCCTGGAGCCTTCTCCAGGCTGAACAAGCCCAGCTCTCTCAGCCTGTCTCCAGAGAAGAGCTGCTACAGCCCTTGCAGCATCTCTGTGGCCTCCTCTGGACTTTCTTTAACAGCTCCATGTCCCTTTTGTGTTGGTGGCCCCAGAGCTACATGATACAGCAGGTGATCATATCTGATAGGCTTTTATAATTGGAGGGTTGTACAATTGTCTGTATAGCAACTGTATGGAGGTGGGAGGAGGAAAGGCACACACACATGCACATGCTTAAAACTGAAGCTGACTCAGATGTATTGAAATACAGATATAAATGAGTTGCAAAAGTGTCAAATGGCCCAGTAACTCTAACTGTACAGATGCTGGTGAGTTCGTAGGTATTTATGGTAAGCTGGCCACTTGTTTACGTGCTTTGAGGTGATCAGAACAAATGGTAAGCAGCTTTTCTTAAGAATACCCAAACTCCAGACATAACTGGCAACTCTGTTTGGAGTGAAAGTTAGTTTTGAATCAAGGTAAAATCCTTTTTGAGGCTTCCAGTTACATCTGGAGCTACATCCAGTTATATCATCACTTTGCTGTTGTTAACTCCATACTCTAGGCTCCCCTGCATGTTGTCCATGCTAACTTCCAGTGTGCATATTATTGTGTTTTAAATGGGAAGGTGATTTGTCTATTTTCATCAACAGGTAATGTAAGTGTATCTTTGTAAGGGTAAATGCATCTGTAGGTTTGACCATCTATGGAAGAGGTAACACATGAAGCAGAATATGTATGTCGATGCCAGCTTGCTCTTACAACCAGAACATTAGCTGCATCTTTTCCCACATTTCCTGCTCTCATTGTTAGTGCTAGGAGTTAGAAATACAGCAATTTTAATCAAAGCAGTGTGGTGATGTGAAACAAGTATGTTTGACATGCAGGTAGCAATGCTACTGGACTACCATTGTAATAGTGGTTCCCAACCCCTCCCGAGTCAGGGAAGAGAAAAAGGCCATGAATATATTAATTTTTCATAAAATAAGAATGTATTAATTTTCTTAGTTTTGAAGAAAATGAACTGAAATGGGTTGTTATGTGCCATCAATCTACTGAACTGCAAAAGGGAACAAGCTTTATCTTCCAGACTGTCTTTTAACTAATTTTGTGCTTGACTGGCTCACAACATTTTTCTCTTTTAGCAGACATTCTTTTTGATGTGTGGTGTAGGTAAGAAGCTTTCAGTAAATTAGTTGTGAGGAGTGTACTTTAAGCATAGATTCTTCTTCTGAGAATTTGGAATAGTAAAAATGATTGTTAGAAATTCATACTTAACTTTGCTTCTAAATTTACATAGATACTTTCTCAGTACTTAATAAAGAATTTGAAATCATTGCTATAGTAATTAACTCTTCTAGTACAAAGCTTAGTAGTACAGTATTTTTTAACATAAAAAGGTTTCAGGTATGTATATTTGCTTTCCATTTACTTGAAAGAATTGTTCTGCAGGGGCACACAGATGTACTTAAAACAATTTCTAGCAAATATACTTGAATCTCTTCCTCTTTATGTTTCATGTTGTACTTGTCTCTTTTGTTTCTTGTCATATAGAAGTTTACTGTCTGCCTTTCCATCCCTTCTGCCTGTTCACTTACAACTGTTTTACCTGCTTTCTTGAATTTTTGCCACCTCTTCTTGTTTCTGCCATTTGTTTTCTGTATCTAGGGTACTCTTGTCCCAGTCTCTAGCAAGATTTCAGGCACTGCTTGCCACAGACAGCTTGGTGCTGTCCTTTTCCTTTACATAAACCTATACAAAGTCATTGCTGACAGGGGCCTTAAGATGGAGAGAGAAGTAGTAGCTCTCTAGATAGCATCCCAGGGTGGATATAAGTCAGAATCTTCTACTTTTCTTCATCTTTCACATAAGCTGGTTAAGCGCGGGGTTCTGATAAGGAAGGATAAACTTCCTGGACAGCTTTACTGGTTTTTTTGTACTTCACACCATCTCACTGCATGTCTTATACCTCTTTTGGGATATGCATTTCCCTTTCTTCCCTTCCTCTTTTTAGGACCTGAGAAAGAACCAGGAGTACTCTGTGAAGAGCAAGGTGGTATTCATAGAGTCATAGAACAGTTTGGTTTGGACGGGACCTATAAAGGTCATCTAGTCTAACCTTCCTGCTGAGACATCTTCAACGAGATCAGGTTGGTCAGACTCCATCCAGTCTGGCCTTAAATGTTTTCAGGGATGAGGTTATCTACCACCTCTCTGGGTAACCTGTGCCAGGGTTTCGCCACCCTCATAATAAAAAAATTCTTCCTTATATCTAGTCTGAATCTTCACTTTTAGTTTAAAACCATTACCCTTGTCCTGTTGAAACAGACCCTACTAGTCTGTTCCCATCTTTCTGGTCAGCCGTTTTACGCACAGGAGGCTGCTCTAAGGTCTCCCCTTAAGGAGCCTTCTCCAGCTGAACAAGCCCAGTTCTCTCAGCCTGTCTTCAGAGCAGAGCAGCTCCAGCCCTCACAGCATCTCCGTGGCCTCCTCTGGACTCACTCCAGTGCCTCCAAGCCCCTCTTGTGGTGTTGCCTCAGAAATGAACACAGGACTGCAGGGGAGAACTCTCCCCAGAGTGCAGTAGAGGGGTATTGAAAATTATATTTTGAGCTGAACCATTGCCAGAGATAGCATTCACTCAAATCACAGCCTCCAAAGTGTAAATGTGAGATAAATTCAGTTTTGAATCTTGATCTGCTTTTTCCTTTTCCTTTTTTTTTCTTAAAAGGATACCATTAAGCCTGCACTGCTTTCACTGTCCCTTTCAAATATATGTTCCATTTGAAAAATAATCTAGCTTTTTGCTGTTGGATCATTGATCATAAATCCTAGCAAAGCAATAGTATGAAAAATAAATAATATGTTAAATACATGCATCCATATGTTAAATACTAAATTAAAAATAGGGAAATACTGAATTAAAAATGGGAAAAATGACTTCCCTGCTTTTTCACTTGTATGAACTTCTCATAGAATGTGAAATCAAGGTAAGTAGCCATTTGTGGTTAAAATGTGCCGCTCTTAATTACAGGAATTTGGCAATGAAAGAATAATTTGTGTATAGAGGACATAATTATTAACACTTTTTGTATTTATTATGCTAGAATTGTCAGTGTTTAAGCATCCCTGTACATCTCACAGGAAAGCCTGAAATGATTTGTTGAAAAATTAAGTTTATTTAATCATATTTAATGGATTCTTAAATCTGTATCAGCTTATCAAAGGAAACATTAATTAAAAGTGTAATAGACTAGCCAGCTGTTTCCTGTTTTCCATCCAGCAGCCTCTTATTAAAAACATTACAAAACATTTAAAGCTCTTTATCTGAGGGAGATGAGAAGTTTGCTGTGCCAAATTCTGCTCAAGCAGTGAGATTTAAATGATAATTTCTTAGTTCAAAGCGTATTGGGTGACGAGTATCAGTAGGCATGTACTACTCTGTGTGAAGCCAGGCTGTGTTACCAACTGGTAGGGAAATCCCTTTTAAAACATGACAGATGGTTAGAACCCCAGAATGCTTTGTTCCTGGAGTGGAGAACTGCATGACTGAAGCTGAACATGTGGTTGAATTTTCCTCACTACACACAAGACGTCCTCTAATAGCAGTACAGTTCTCAGGCTAGGCTTATGTATTGAGACCAGTAAGCAGGCACATACTGAAGATGATCTCTCTTCCTGCATTGGCATACTTAAACAAGGTAAAATACATGTGTCTCTTCTGCATGGGTAGGATATGTTTTTCCCATCAGGTTTACAGTGTTCAGTCTCAAGCTTGGAAATTATTCTCCTTAGGTACAAGAAGGGCTTTGTGGAACCATTCTGTATTTCAGTTTTCCTTTTTTGAGGTGGTTGGGAACTGCAGAGGTCCACTTAATGAAGACTCTCTGTTGCTCTTTTGGACATGCCCAGTTAACAGTGAGGATGTAACTGGCCTCCTTTTGTGTTCTTCCCCTTGGACTAACACAAGACAAATCATGACCGAACTCTGCAGCTGTCTTTCCAGAAACCTGAGTTTGGCCTCTCTGGGGTTTAACACAGAACTCTCAAGATCTGAAGACATCTTTGAATGTTTGTCTGCCATTTGCAGGTTTTTTTTTTTTTTAATGTACGAGAGCCCAATTTCTGCTGGAGTTAGAATTATTAAAAATAAAAATCCTATTTGCAATTAGTGCACATAACCAAAACCCTGAAGACTGTTGTTTTTGGTCTGGAGAATGAATGTGATATTCATTCTCAAATTAAGACCTGTAACAGTGAAGGTTCCTGCTGCTTTTTTTGCTTTCAGTCAGTTTACTTTCTTGGGGACTTACCGCTCGTTCTGTACTTGGATTTGTTGTTATAGTCAACTCTTTCCCCACTCACCTCCCCCATCTTAAATGTCATACTGTTTTCACTGGTGACTAAAGATCAGTTTGGTTCTGGAGTGCAGGATAAGTGTCAGTCACACTGGGGAAGGCTAGAATGCAGCAGAAACCAGGGTGATCTCATGGCTTGACAGCAATGAAGGAGAAGAGCTTTAGTAACAGCAAAGGAAAAAAGTATGGGGATAGAGCAGAACTTTGCCTGTTATGTTTAGATTTGAAGGTAGTGTCTCACTAAATATCTTTGTGAATTGGAGTCTCTTTATTTTAGTCATAGCTGGAGGGCTCAGATGGAATCATATTTGGAAGAAAATCGGGGGTAATTCAGTTTTCCAGCCATGCTAGGTTGTAGGATCATTACAAAAAATGCACTGTAGTAGCACACAGATGGACCTTCCCTGAAAAAGGATGAAAAGGCTTGCAAGGTATAGGCCATGTGCAAAGGTAAACTCTGAAGCTTCCTCAAAACAGAATTGGTTTGATTTTGGGGATGGACATGCTTAGTAGGGTTTTTTATTGTATGGCCTCTAGTTGCATCTGTGGTTCCAAATGCTGACAGCTGCAAGGCTGTGTTGTGGCTTACAGTTTTATTTCTTTAGTGTAGGGGAGACTTGAATGTGCTAGGCATCCCAAACGTTGGTCCTCCAAACAGAGGGAAGAAGGAGAAAAACCTAATAATAGGCTGAGTAGTTATAGTGTCTATCATATCCTTTTGTTTGGAGTCAGTTCAAGTGATGCTGTCAGTAGCGTGAGAGGAGAATGAAATGTGAATGGCAAGTTATGCATGCCAGAAATCAAGAAATAAGGTAAAAGACTTTGTGCCACAGTCTCAGCTGAAAAACATGGCTAGGTAATCAGCTTAAATAGTATGTTCTGTCCTTCCTGTTGCACATGAAGTTTGACCATAGAAGAGGAAAGAGCATATCTTTTCATCTAGCTACTGGATGATGGGAGTTCTTTACCTGAAGAGGATTCCTGGGTGAAAAATTCCTTGGTTTTTCAAAGAGCATCCACAGCTCAGAGCACAGATTTGAATTTCTGAGATGTGTGACTGTGGAAGTAGACCATCTAGACCACAATGTGGTCACAAAGCAGCTATGGAACTATAAGTATTCCAGTATTAGCTCCATTTCTGATCTCATTAGTAGTAGATAGTTGTAAATAGTATTTAAATGCTATATGCTCATCTCTTTTCTATATCACAGAAGGAACTGCCTGGTAAAACTGCTGTTAAGACAAGAAAGGCTATACAGCCAGTGTATATGTTCTTATTGGTGTTATAAAACTATAGCTGGTTTATATTGTATTTAATAACTCACAGTTTCTTAGAATCATTTGTTTCTCAGAATCTTGGAAAAATTTGGCTTTGATGGTATTTCTGGAGTTCATTTTGTTTAACCTCTTGCTCAAAGCAGGGGCCTGTCTTCAGTGTTACGTTTCATGGAGTTTTGCCCAGTTTGGAAAATCCTCAAGGAAGGAAGCCCACAGCTTCTCTGTACCACCTGCTTGTGTGCTTCATGGGTCTTGTGGGGAAGATGGTTTGGTTTGGGCTTTTTTTTCCTAAAGTCTGAGCAAAATTTTCAACAAGTTGCAACTTGCAACTGCTTGGCTTTGTTCTTTCTTTGTGCACCTCTGACAGCAGTCTGTTCCAGGATTTAAACAGTAGAATCACCGAATCAACCAGGTTGGAAAAGACCTTCAAGATAGTCACGTCTGTCCATTACCCCAGCACTGCCAAGGCTGCCACTAAACCATGTCAGTGAGGGCCTCATCTACATGGTCTATCTACACTTCCATTTTGTACTTATCTACACTTCCAGGGACAACGATTCCACCACTGCCCTGGGCAGTCTGTTCCAATGCCTGACTACCCTTTCAGGGAAGAAATTGTTCCTAATATACAGTCTAAACCTCCCATGATGCAGGTTGAGGCCATTTCCTCTTGTCCTGTCCCTTGTTCTTTGGGAGAAGAGATCAGCCACCTCATGGCTCCATCCTCCTTTCAGGTAGTTGTAGAGAGCGATAAGGTTCCCCAGAGCCTTCTCTTCTCCAGACTAAACCCCCTCAGGTCCTTCAGCTGTTCCTTATCAGGCTTGTGCTCCAGGCCCTTCACCAGCTCCACTGCCCTTCTCTGGATTCCCTCTAGTTTGTTGGTAGGTGTCTTGTTCTGGAGGCCCAAACTGAACACAGTTCTCCAGATAATGTCTTCCAAATACCAAGTAGAGTGGTATAATCACTTCTCTTGAACTTAACCATCCTTGTGCTGCTGCAGCCCAGTATGGGTTAGGTGCCATGAGAACTGTTTGCCTGCATGGTACTCAAATTACTTTATGCTGTTATTTTTCCCTTCTTTTTCTTTGCACAAAATGCATACCAATATCCCTTAGTGTCTTACCTGAATGGAGGAATACAGGTGGAGAAGTATAATGTAGCCTAGACATATTGTTCCTCAAGATGGGTGATGTAGACCTATTTAATGTCACTTTGAGTATGAAGCCTTGTGTAGTATATAAACACCATGCTGTGGCTTTTCTTTGAAGCTTAGGTGAATGTATTTCCCACCTTATCTTTAATGATGGGTAATAGTTGGAAGAATGGCTACCCAAAAGTTTCAGGTCTGGGTATAGATCAGGTACTTCTTTTTTTTTTTTTCATATCAAGTATTAAAAAGTATGAAAGTTAGATGTTATGGGCTAAATGTTTACTTTCTTTTTCCCCCTGCTTAATTTTTTTTTTTAAGTTTGTAATCCTACAGGGTCATGCAAAGTGTTTGTGAGGATTTGGTTTTTCTGTGGCTTTTTTTATGGGAGGTTTTTTTCAGGGAGATTTTTTCAGGCATGTGTTGCTATCTGACATCTGCCACCTTGAGAACCAGTTTCTTCCAACAGGATTTGGCTGAGGAATTCATGGCAGAAATGTTAGGCTGTTGTTTCTGCTCTGAACTGTGATCTGCACTCCTAGTAAGCTGAAAGGAGAAAATTTCTAGTTTCCACTAGTTTATTTGGAGTATCAAAGGTTCTCCAGCTGTGAACACAAATCTGTGGATCAGAGGGCAGAATATGTAGCTAATTTTGACTGCTGATGAGTTTCCAGAGATGGGTCAGAATATTACTTTCTGTAATGCAGACAGGGCATAGATGGATTTCTTCCTGGAGGCCTTTCAGCTCTTCCATTCCCACAATACATCTGTGTGGAAAGTATAACCATCTGCTCCCTGGCCTCCTCCTTTCAGGCTGTCCCTAGGGGACATCCACGTTTTCTCTCTTCCTCTAGTACAGGAGTATAGCCCAACAAAACAGTTGGACTGTCTTCTCATATGAGTTCCCTCTTGCTCTGTTGTTAGTGTGTATGTATGTAATAATAATTTTATTATAAATAAATAGTGGGCAAGCAGTGGGCATGCTATATTTTTACAGTGCACAAAAAGGTGTGTAAGAGCCTGTAAAGGATCTAGATCCCCTCTTCAGAGCCTTTAACTTAAGTGGTTTCAGTGCAGTGATTTGTGGAAAATCCAGCTATGGCCTTCCTGCTTGCAGAAACAATATACTTTCTTAGTGTGGTCTGTATGGGATGTTAAGCTCTTTTAGTAAATTTCCACAGCAATTCTCACACTTGTTAAAGAACAGAATTTATGGTTTTGACAGTTCTTGGCAGGTAGAGTTGTGGTAGTAGTGTGGGAGGATAGTTCAGATTGATTTATAACAGATACATGGATGGACTCTGTCACTATCTCCATTATTTCTTATGTAATCATGATGTTTCATAAGCTGACAATGACTTCCATTCAACTTCCTATTTATGCTGTCTGCCTGTGCTAGTAGAATATCATTTTATCTATCACATTGGCAAATGCACCACTCATGTTTCAGCAGCACTCCTGAGAACCACTGTGAATTTTCTGTGGCTGATACATTCAGGTTTGGTTTGGGGGTCTCTTTAATCCTGTGAAGAAGTCACTAACTTTAATTCAAGATTCTTTCTAGAAGTATGTTGTAGCTGTCTGCTTATAGTTTTAATTAATCTTAACAGACTCACTGAGGAAACACTTTGCTGTCTTGGACAAAGCACGAGGTGTTCTGCATATGTATGTGCAGAACCCAGATAACTTTGAATGTTTTGAGGGCCAGTGGTATTTCAAAGATATTAAAACAAAAATGCCTAACAGATTTTTGCTCAGGCACAATGTAAGGGGAAGGGGAATAACATTGCTAGGCATTGAACTTGACTTCGTTCAGACTGATTTTGGGCAATTACTTCTGCTGCTAGGGCAGATGAGTCTTTGAATAAGATGTACTCTACTTAATTTTTCTTCCATCAACTTTATCCTAGAATGTGGTTGTAATGGTGAGTTTCAATGACAGTAGGCATTGATTTGACAGAAGTACAATGGTTATGACTTAACTGCAAGATCTGGTAGGTGGAAAGCCTTTCCAAAAAGATTAGAAGAGAAACAAAGAGAAGTGCTTTGTGCTCAGAAGTTTTTGCTGTTCAAATGGGAAAGTTTCTCGTTCCTGTCAATCAACAGAAGTATGATCAGACAACACGTGACCTTGTGAAGCAAAGTATGTTCACTTCTGAAAGATGTATAATACAGTGAAGGACGTTGGGGTTGAGAGTGAGGTATTAGGAAAAAAAAGCTGCCATTCAGAGCAAGGAGATAGTCCAAAATTCTCCATACACGTTTCTGTTAGTGTTTTGAAACTAGTTTTATTTATTTATCTATCATCTTTTCGTTCACTCTGCCTTTTCAGAATTTTTTACCTGTAGTCACTTTCTTATTATAATTAAATTTATTGCTAATATTTATGAAGAATTTGAAGGGATTTTTAATGATGCAAGGCCCGTGTCCTGGGTTCAGCAGTAGCGGTCATTTTTTTTCTCCTTCTTGATAGCTGGTGCAGCGCTGTGTTTTTGATTTTGGGCCTGGGAACTGCGCTGATAACACCAGTGTTTTCAGTTACTGCTTGGTAATGTTTTGGTCTGACCAAGGACTTTCTGAGCCTCATGCTGTGCCAGGGAGGAGGGAAAGCCAGGAGGAAGCAGAGGCAGGACACCTGACCCAAACTGACCAAAGAGAAATTCCATATCACAGTACGTCATGTCCAGGATGTAAAAACGGAGGGCAGAGATCTGGAAGGGTAGGGGTGCACTGCGTGGTCGGGCTTGGTATTGGGTGGTGAGCAGTTGTATTCTCTCTCCTTGTATTTCCCTGGTTATTATAATTATTGGTGGTAGCAGTAGTGATTTGTGTTATACTTTAGTTACTAAACTGTTCTTATCTCAACCTGTGGGAGTTGCATTCTTTCGATTCTCCTTCCCATCCCCGCGGGAGCAGGAGGAAAAAAGAGGGGGGAGTGAGCGAGCGAAACTGCATGGCTGAGAGGCTTAAACCACGACGGCCAGGTTGTAATATTTCTAGTTATATGATATGTAATGCAAAGCTCAGTTTTCCTGTCTGCCACCCTATTGTCTGATGGCATAAACATTGTTTTACACATCCCTTTTGGTAAAAAGTGTGGTAATTTAGAGGGAGTTTTGAGAGTTGGTTATCACTATGGTAGAGGATGGTTTAAAATAGTATTAATTTTGATATGAAATTATGTAAAGTATTTCTTCATATGAGCAGATTCAACAGTGTTTTGCAGTAGGACATCATCTTTGTAAAAAATAAATATTGCAGGATAGCTGGCTTCTGGGGAAATACATCAAAAGTAGATTAAAATGATGGTATAATTCCTGAATTGCATTTCTGCTTTCTTTTCCAAGGAGTTGTATAGATGGGACTCTCATTTTGACCCTGACATTGCTTCTCCAAATGAAATCTCTTTTTCCCTAAGCATGAGTTTTGTTGTGCTTCCCAGAGATCAGCAGTTTGTAGTGTGTGTCATGTACTGGAAAATTTTGGCACTCAGCTCCTTATCATGGTTTGAGTAAGGAGCAGTTGCAATTGTTCTGCTTTTTATGCTGCAGTATTTCCTTTTAACATGTGGCTGTATTAGCAAATAGGTGTATTGCTGTCCTGTGATGTTCTTGTGTGGGAGTTAAGAGTGTAGCTCCTGCAGCTGTGGCTGCTCCATCTCACAGTCTTCACTTTGGTCTGACCTTGGACTTGCTCTTAAAACCCCCTTCTCACTTCTGTCAGCTCCTTTATTATACCAGTGACAGATACTTACACGGTTTGGTCAAGTGATCTATCTGATGATGGTGATGGTCTTGCTTCAAGAGGAAGGTTGAACAATGTGATTCCAGAGGTCCCTCAGTGTTTTCTGCAGTTTCAGAGGTGGGATATGTAGTTCCACTGTGCTCGCTGTGATCATTGCTGACATTCAAACTCAAGTTGTTAAGCAATGAAAATAGGAAAATTTGTAGGTGGGGGGAGGGCAGACGAGTCTTCTTGCTGACCAACTGCAAATACTGAAATAAAGTTTCTGGCGCTAGGGACAGTGGGAAGAGGACTGTGATACAAACCTGAGACAAGAGCAAGTGCTTCTAAAGCTTTCTGGTGGCAAGCTTTTGCCACCATTTGAACTAGATTATCTTTAAGGTCCTTTCCAGCCCTAACTATTCTATGAATGATTCTTTGAATTTCCATTAGAAATAGTGATCAAAGCTGTCTGCTCTGGTCCTGTCATCATCACCATCTTTTCACTTCATTGTTGCTGAGCCATTTAATCATGCTAAGCCAGCAAAACCCCTTTTTTTTTCCTTAACCTTCTTCCTCTGATTTTTTTCTGTCATGGCATGCTCAAAATGCTTGTCAAAAGGTCAGAAAAGCTCTACTTCCATTGCAGAGGAAGCAGTGGGAATAAGCAGCCACAAATGGGTTGGCAAAGAATGGTATCATGACAGGCAGTAGCTGCACTGGTGTAGACCAAGCACGGAACTGTAGCTGCAAAGTAGTTGAGACCAACCAGCCTTAGTAACAAGAGCTCATGCTGAGCTCATGCTCCCCTTTGTATAAAGTATGCATTGTTTGAAGCTTATGACCCCTTGTGTAAAGAAAATAGAGAAAATGATTTTGTCTGATGGGAAAGAACACAGATAATTAACGTTTTATGTAGTACTCAGCAAAAGCTTCTGTATCATAAGAAAAAGATGTGAAAAACTCCATGAGTTGTGCTAGGATCACATTTGTGGTGTCCTTCTGGAGAAACTTCTGTTGACTGTTGGCTGGTAAACTTTTTGACATACTGCTGTGTGCTTAAGCCCTGAGTGTTTTCAGGAATGCACAATAGCATGCATCTGGAATTTTTTGAACTGTTCTCTGACAGAAAGGCACTGCAGTGAAATCTTGTGAAAAATTTGCAGTTAAAAAAGAAAAAAAGTGTGTGTTAATTCTGCTGGAAATGTCCAACATTATATAACTGACGTCAGAAAACTCAGGGCAGAAAGAGCCACAGAACAGTTAAATAAGGCCCCAAAATATGGCCTGCTCTGGGGGACTTGATGTTGTGCAGAAAAGAGAAAAAAGCTATCATGGGAAATGGTTGGATCTATGTCTCACTCACACTTGCATTCAGAAAGAGGTGTTTTTCATGGTGGGGTGTAACTGAGGAGCATTATTGTGTTGATGTTCATGTAGTATGGCAGGTAATAGGTGGAGTGTTCCTGTATCTTGTTTTGTGGTGGTAGTGTTGCTTTGGGTTGGGTTTTTTGTTTTGCTGTTTATTTTGTTTGAAACCCTGCAACAGAGAGGTTTTTGTTGTTTGGCATAATCCTGAATGGAGGGATTGTGGTGCCAGTGGTGTGTTAGTCTCCTCATGATACCAAATCAGAGTTAGTTGCGTCCTCCCAGTGTCATGTTCTATATAGCGCTTGCAAAACACAGAGAGAAATATGGCTGGAAGCATGGAGGGAGAAGATAACTGTGCTGATCTCTGAAGAGCAATTGTATGAGCTGGTACAACTGCATGAGGCACTGAAGATCAGTTCAGATAGTGTTTTTTATTGGATATAAACAGCTCTGTGTTGTCATTTCATGAGTAAACTGTATGTGCCTTGGATGCTTAATGGAAAGAACCACTATGTTGGAAGTTAAGAGCTTCTACTCATTTATCCCCCATTCTGTTTGCACGTGTTGTTTATTCATAGCCATACGTGATGGAAAAACTTGGATGTTTTTAGGTAATTTCTCTATTGTGTTTTGAGTTCAACTATATTTTTCCAGCATTCTTTGCAGTCACTTCAGCTTCATATCCTTTTCAAGTTGACAGGAGTTGCCCACTGTTTCACTGTCCTAAGTATTGAACCGCCACCAGATGCAGTGTTGAGCTTTATGGAGCCTTGCACAGCACACTCATTTTGGCAATAAACCCCTTGATCCATTCTGTGTGTTGTTCTCCACCCAGCTTTGCACCTATTCTGTAATAAGTACTTTCATGTAAATCACGCTTATGTAGCTCAGTTATGAGAATGTATGAAATGATGTAAAATAAACTCACTGAAATCATGTAGGAAATCATCTGCTGCTTCTCTGTCCACGTAATCTGTTCTACCATTGAAGGATACTAAAATGATTTGATGGGATTTGCTTTTCTTGATAAATCTGTGCTGGCTGCTACTTGTGTTGATTTTTTGTAGGTGCTTAGAAATAGTTTCCTAGCAGCTCTTCATCTTTTCTACTAGCCTTCCATGAAGTGAGTGTAGTGTGTCGCATCCCTTTCTTCAGACAGGCAGACAGAAGGAGCCTGAAAAAGATTGTGTCTATTTGGAACTAGGTGATCTTAAGGTCCTTTCCAACCCTAACTATTCTATGATTCTACGATTTGTGAGTGCAGTAACTGCTGGAGCGCAACTGTGCTTGTGTTGTCCTGTAGTACCTACTTCTGTTCTAATATACAGTGGCTACATAACCCTCTGTGCTTTGCTTTGCTCATAGCCTCTTTGCTCTCTATCCTAGATAGCTCTTGTCTCTGAGTCCCTAAAGCTAAAAGAATGTTTTCTTCAAACTTTTTGGAACCAGACTCTTGGTTTGGAGATGTGGTTGGAGTTCTTTTCAGCTGTAGTTCTGCTAAGGTGGCTAGACAGAAATCAGGATCTAGATGTTAAGAAATGTTGATACTTCGGATGGTAAAAGACAAGCAAGGAGGTCTTCCCAGTTTTTTCTGTAGTGTGTGTGTATGTGTATATATATATATGTTAAATATACATATGTGTATATATATCTAATAAAGTGTGTCAGTTGCTTCTAGGCTCTTCATCAGCTTCTAGCATAAATGAGGGGTTTTGGATGGGACATTTGGAAGGATGGAGGTCTTGTGGGGTAATGTGTTGTATGTAGTACATTGTTAGCATACAGGTGGCCCTGCCATGGCAGGGGGATTGAAGATCATCTAATCTCCATACGTCCCTTTCAACCCTAACAACTCCGTGATTTTGTGAATTATTGTTCAGTTATTACTAGCAGCAGTGATATGTATCATTCTGAGAGTGGCAGATGCTTAGAGAAGGTGACTGTTCTGCTATTTTCCTTGTGACAACATTGTCTCTATCATTGTACCTGAAGGTTGTTTGCTGTGTGGGAAAGTACTTGACTGGCAGGAGAAAAATAATTGCTTATAAAAATGTATGCAGTTACTGCCAAAACAACAGCTGATTGGAAATGTAATTGTGGCTTTGCCAGAGAAGCTGCCAGAGCTCCATGCCAGGTTTTACTGAAAAGGAAGGATGGTCTCCAGTTCAAACCTAGAGTCCCATAGCTAGAAGCAATTGCATAACAAAGGTAACACAGTGATGACAAATAAAGGAAATGCAGTTTCTGCTGGGCTTGTTCATAAGGGAAGATGGCATGATATATTTGCATTTCTGAATGATTAGTGAGTTCAGCTTGTGTTGCTCTGCTGTGTAGGGTAGGCATTTTATCCTGACAGAGGCAAACCAGCTATCCCGCTGGAGTGCAGGGGAAGCCGCAGTTTTAATAGTATTAAGAAAAGATTTGATAACAGGTATTTGTGCTTTATAAATCTGTGCTTAGCATCAGAAGTAGAAACTTCATACTAAATTGTAGGTGCAGAGATCTCCCGAAATTCTGTATCATTTATGAACTTGTGTTGTGATAAGTGGATGTACAGTAAAGTATTGATGCCTGAACCCCTGCATGTGAATAGTCCTAAAGCAGAATGGACAGGGCAGGATAGTAGTTGGAAGGTAAAATTCTGGAGTTATTTGCTTTCCATAGGAAGGCTTCGTGAGCTTTAAGAAAACTTAGTTTGGACCTGTTAATTTTTTCAGGGAGTCTTTATGCACTTCATGCCTGTTTAATTGTGTATTATAGAGCACTAGTGAAGTGACTCCTGTTTTAATCAGCACACAGCATGGAGCTCTTGTGCTTATATGAAAGCTTATTCTTTCAAGAAAGGATTTTGTTATTTTTTGAAATATTTTGAATCAGTTTATGTAAATTTATATTATTTTACATTATTCTAGTTTTAAGCTTTTTTTTTTTTTTTTTTGGTCTTAAGAGATATTTTCCCTCCCAAACTTAGTGATCTCTTTTAAATATTTTTCCTGCATCATTTGGTAAGTAGTGAATCTTTAAGTGAATGCACTGAATTGCCAGATGAATAGAGGGATAAAACCCAGTGATGTTGACCCTATTTAATTTTCACAGTTGGGTGTGTCCCTGTAGTAACAGAATCATAGAACAGTATAGGTTGGGACTTACATATTTTGTTATAAATATGAAAGTGTGTTTGTCTGCACAAATGTATTTTAAAATCCCGTCCTTTATGCATCTATTTATGGACACATAGATTTCATATTCTTAACTGTGACTGATGGTAATCTCTTCAAGCAACTCCCATAACTCATGTTATGCTGGCAGACAGTTCTGCATCAAATCCCAGTGCATTTAGAGAGCAAGAAATTTTAATAAGGGCTCTATAGGTTTATATGTACCATCAGCTGACAATTTCAAACCCTGAAGTATCTCCACCCAATATCCAGTTAAGGGTGGTAGTGGGGGTATTTGTACAAGGAAAGTAAAAAAGCTTTGTGAAGTTGATTTTCATAATTATCTAGCCCTGTCAATGTCAGGGGTCCACGAGGTTGCTTGTTTTCAGAAGTCCTGGAAGGAATATCAGTAAAATACTGGATGAGTTGCACAGCAGTTCATTATAGATGTTCTGACAACAATGATGTTTACAAAAGTTGATGGCAAATTGACTTCTGATTTAAACAGGCATTGGTAGCTGGAGAGATAAAGCATCAACATAAGCATCCACACACATTCTGGCTATAATCAGAAAAATGGCGTGTGGGTGATCATCTGGCTAAACAAAGGACAGACACAAAAACCTCTGCATCGAATTTTGTTTTCATACATCGTGATAAAAATTCAGATATTTTTTCTATCCATTACAGAGATACCTATAACTTTCCAGGGTTTTTTTGCTTTACCTAGAAATCAGATGCATACTTTGATAGTGTCAGATAATTGTTTGATGATGCTATATCTAGAATATAAATATTGAAATATATGAAGATCCTCACAAATAACCAAGTTGTCTAGCTCTAATTTCTGGTAACCATTTCGTATTAATATAGTTGACGAACAAAAATACTGCTATAAGAAGTCACTCAAATTATACTGATTGTAACTGTTGTTTGCTAAAGTTTATGCTAAGGTGTTGGATAAATTTGGTTGTGAAGAATGAAGTGAAAAATGAGAGAAAAATCCAAATGCATTAAACAAAACAACAACAATTTTTTCACCATTACTTTAAAAACAAGCAGGTGTAGCATGAATCATTCAATTAATTACCCCCGAAAGCCTCCTGGTTTGACTTTGGCTTTAAAAACCAGCTCTGCAGACCTTGCTAAGCCTCGCTTTTCTGAAGAAGTAGAAATGAGAAATCAAGTCCCATTTTAAAAAGATTTCTGTAAGTCCCTACTCACACATGGTCAGCAGAGAAGCCATGCAGTCTTTCAGGACTTACTTGAAGGCTTGTACTCTCCTAACCTCTGGGTAGCATGTAATAGTGCTGAAGGGTATTCTTGCAAAAGGCCGTATTGAGTATACATGCTAATTTAGCCAAATGAATGGATATGTTAGGGCAGATTATTAGTGAAGCTTGGAGCAAGAAAAAATGCAAGGAAGAAAATACCTGGTTGCTGTCAGAGGCTGAGGAAGAGAAATGGTCTTTTACAGAAATCTGTCCGCTTTAAAAATGTTTGCTCTTTCTGAATAGGGTTGGGGCAGAGGAGAATCATAGAATCATAGAATAGTTAGGGTTGGAAAGGACCTTAAGATCATCTAGTTCCTACACCCCTGCCAGGGGCAGGGGGACCTCCCACTAAACCATGCCACCCAAGGCTCTGTCCAACCCAGCCTTGAACACGACCAGCGATGGAGCATTCACAGCTTCCCTGGGCAACCCATTCCAGTGCCTCACCACCCTTACAGTAAAGAATTTCTTCCTCATATCCAATCTAAACTTCCCCTGTTTAAGTTTGAACCCCTTACCCCTAGTCCTATCACCACAGTCCCTAATGAAGAGTCCCTCCCCAGCATCCCTATAGCCCCCCTTCAGATACTGGAAGGCTGCTATGAGGTCTCCTTGCAGCCTTCTCCAGGCTGAACAGCCCCAACTTTCTCAGCCTGTCTTCATAGGGGAGGTGCTCCAGTCCTCTGATCATCCTCGTGGCCATCCTCTGGACTTGTTCCAACAGTTCCATGTCCTTTTTATGTTGAGGACACCAGAACTGCACACAATACTCCAAGTGAGGTCTCACAAGAGCAGAGTAGAGGGGCAGGATCACCTCCCTCAATCTGGCGGTCACGCTACTTTTGATGCAGCCCAGGATACAGTTGGCTTTCTGGGCTGCAAGCGCACACTGCCAGCTCATGTTCATTTTCTCATCGACCAAAATGCCCAAGTCCTTCTCTGCGGGACTGCTCTGAATCTCTTCTCTGCCCAACCTGTAGCTGTGCCTGGGATTGCTCCGACCCAGGTGTAGGACCTTGCACTTGTCATGGTTAAAACTTCATCAGGTTGGCATCAGCCCACCTCACAAGCATGTCAAGGTCCCTCTGGATGGCATTCCTTCCCTCCAACGTATCAACCGAACCACACAGCTTGGTGTCATCGGCAAACTTGCTGAGGATGCACTCAATCGCACTGTCCATGTCACCGACAAAGATGTTGAACAAGACCGGTCCCAACACCGATCCAGGAGGGACACCACTCATTACTGGTCTCCAGCTGGACATTGAGCCATTGATCACAACTCTTTGCATGCAGCCATCCAGCCAGATCTTTATCCACCGAGTGGTCCACCTATCAAATTGATGTCTCTCCAACTTAGAGACAAGGATGTCATGTGAGACAGTGTCAAACGCTTTGCACAAGTCCAGGTAGATGACATCAACTGCTCTACCCCTGTCCATCAATTCCGTAGCCCCATCATAGAAGGCCACCAGATTGGTCTGGCAGGATTTCCCCTTAGTGAAGCCATGCTGGCTGTCACCAACCACCTTGGTTTTTTTCATGTGCCTCAGCATGCCTTCCAGGAGAATCCGCTCCAAGATTTTGCCAGGCACAGAGGTGAGACTGACTGGTCTGTAGTTCCCTGGCTCATCCATTTTCCCCTTCTTGAAAATGGGGGTTATATTCCCCTTTTTCCAGTCGTCGGGAACTTCACCTGACTGCCATGATTTTTCAAATATGATGGACAGTGGCTTAGCAGCTTCATTTGCCAGCTCCTTCAGGACCTGCGGATGGATTTCATCAGGTCCCACGGACTTGTATACGTTCCGGTACTTAAGATGGTCTCGAACCAGATCCTCTCCTACAGTGGGCCCAGGGTCTTCATTCTCACTGTCCCTGCATTTGCCTTACAAGACTTGGGTGGTATGGTCAGAGCATTTTCCGGTGAAGACTGAGGCAAAGAAGTCATTAAGAACCTCATCCTTCTCCAACTTCAGGGTAGCCAGTTAGCTCAAAAGCTTCTGGAGAGGGCTCATGTTGTCCCTAGCCTGTCTTTTATTTGCAATGTACCTATAGAATTCCTTCTGTTATCCTTAACATCCCTAGCCAAGTTTAATTCTAAGTGGGCCTCAGCTTTCCTAACCTGATCCCTAGCTTCCTGGACAACATCCCTGTATTCTTTCCAGGCCGCCTGTCCTTGCTTCCGCCTTTTATAAGCCTCTTTTTTTCCTTTGAATTTTCCTCAGCAGCTCCTTATCCATCCAAGGAGGTCTCCTGGCCCTCCTGCAGCACTTCCTTCTAGTAGGGATGTATCGCTCCTGAGCTTGCAGCAGGTGATCCTTGAATATCCACCAAGAGTCTTGGGCCCCCCTGCCCTCTAGGGCTATATCCCATGGAATCTTACTGAGCAGGTTCCTGAAGAGGCCAGAGTCAGCTCTCTTGAAGTCCAGGGCAGTGAGCTTGCTGCACTCTCTTCTCACTGTTCTGAGGATCTCGAATTCGACCATCTCATGATCGCTGCAATCAAGGCTGCCCTGGAGCGCCACATTTCCAACCAGCCCTTCCCTGTTGGTGATGATGAGGTCAAGCATGGCACCTCTCCTTGTCGGCTCCTCTTATTACTTGCAGAAGGAAGCTGTCTTCCACACAGTTGAGGAACTTCCTGGATTGCTTGTGCTGGGCTGTACCATCTCTCCAACAGATATCAGGATGGTTGAAGTCCCCCATGAGAGCAAGGGCCTGTGATCGTGAGGCTGTTCCTATCTGTCTATAGAGCGCTTCATCCACCAAGTCCTCTTGGTCAGGCGGTCTGTAACAGATCCCCACAATAATGTCTCCCATCCCTGTTCTCCCTTTAACCCTGACCCACAAACTGTCGACTATTCACCTGTCCCCAGGCACAGTTCCATACACTCCAGCCTATCCCTAACATAAATAGCAACTCCCCCTCCCTGCCTACTGGGCCTGTCTTTCCTAAAGAGCCTGTAACCTTCCATTCCAACACACCAGTCATAGAAGCCATCCCACCATGTTTCTGTGATGCCTATGATACACGCCCGTAGATGTGCACACATCTCTAATTCCTCGTTTGTTCCCCATGCTACGGGCATTTGTATAGAGACATCTGAGCCGAGCTCCAGTTGAAGCTGGCTCATTGGCTGGAGCAGCTGCAATATCTCTACATAGCTCTGAACATTTACTATAGGTGCTGGACAGTGATTGGGTGTGTTGGCATGGAATGATGCCCCCCTCCCCCAACACATCTAGTTTAAAGCATCCTTGACCAGTCTGGCAAGCCTCCTCCCAAATCCACTCTTCACCTTCTTTATCAGACCAGCTCCACCAGCCCCTAGTAGACCTGGCCTACTAAATTGAGTCCCATGTTCAAGGTACCCAAACCCCTGACTACAGCTCCACCCTTCTAACCATTTATTAACCTGGCCAATCCTCCTAGCCTTTTTGAGGTCCTGCCCTGTATCCTGGAGAGTTGACAAAAAGACAATCTGAGCTCCAGAGCCCCTAAGCACCTATCACAGAGCTCTATAGTCCTTCTTTGTGCTCTCTGGGCTACTGCTATCTCTATCAGTAGCACCCACATGGGTCACTGCAAGTGGGTAATAGTGGGACCAACTAGAGCAGGCAGCTTCTCTGCAACATCCTTGATCCATGCCCCTGGTGGGCAACACACCTCCCTTGAGTCTGGGTCAGGCTGACAGATGGGTGCCTCTGTTCCTTTCAAAGTAGAGTCCCCTACTACTACAGCCTGCCGCTTTTTCCTGGCAGCACCAGTAGAGATCTTCTTTACCAGTATATCAACCGGTTGTTCCTGGTGGGAGTGTGGTTCATCATCAGCCCCCTGCAGGACAGCAAAGCGGTTCTGGGTGGGAACAACAGATTGAGGAGGAAGCCCCTTGCTTTTAATTGTCCTCTTCCTCCTTTTTTTGTTGTTTTTTTCTGTTACCGTTTCCCAGCTTCCTGGGTTAGCAGCCTCCTTTCCCACATGAGCGACAGTAGACGCTTGAGGCCCCTGCACAGTCTGGTCCTGGAGCAAGCAGTGCTGCTTCCTGTCAGCTACCCTGACACCTTTCAGCCTATTGACAGCATCCCGCAGCTCAGCCACCTGCTGCAGGAGGACCTCCACCAGGAGCAGAGAGTGCAGCCCTGCCCATTGTGCACCCTCTCCTCAGGAGAGCAGTGCAGCGCTCTCTGCACCACGAGCTCTGCACTGCCGCCTCCCTTCTCATCGGCTCTGTCTGGGTGCCTGCACTGGCCACTGGCAGGGCAGCCAGAGCAGAGCTCCCAGACCGAAGCCTGGTCATATTTCGAGTGCTCACCGTCCCGCCCACCTGCCCCCGCGAACTGCCGCGCAAACTGCCTCGAACGCTCTCGCTGCCCGGGGGAGGTTTTTAACCACTCAGGGCTGGTGCCACTCCTCCTGGCGCCGTCCCCTCTGAGTCAGCTGCTCCTGTCCGCTGAGCTGCCGGCTCCTGGGTAAGCCTGTCGAGGAGTTGAGGCTCCCTTGGTGCCTGTTGCTGCTCTGTGTTGAAGCTCCTGGACGGCGAGCCTCCCCCCGATCAGGCGCGCTGCAGGCGTCCCCTCTCGAGACTGTCGCCTCAGAGGATATTGAGAATGAAAACTTAATTGGATCAGTCAGTGAAAACCAAGGCACTTGAAGTAAGCAAGGAATCATCTAGGATGTGCTGAGAAAAGTCATACCTCGAAGACTCAGTTAATTTGACATGTATTATAGGAAAGTAACTTTCATTTTTAAAAGCTGATTCTCAGAGATGTATTAATCCTTTCAGATGGGAATATGTGCAGCGTAATGCCGAAAACCTATGTGGTTTTTTTCCTGTGAATTAAAAAAGCCCTGCAGAAAAGGTGTCAATTATTTTCCTTCCTATAACACCTGCACAGTCCCTCTCATTCTCATAATTCCATTGTGCTAGAAGTACTTACTTAATTAATTAATTAAAAATTAATTAAATTAAATTTATTGAATTAATTAGAATTAATTCATTAACTCATGTCCCATGGTAGTATGAGATCAGATACTCTGGGGCCATGCAGTTTTAATATATGTCATTTACTGATAGCTTTCTACTAGCTGGTTATTCTGTGCTCATTCTGTAGCTGTGTAATTATGCTCAAAAGTTTCAGGGGGAGTGTGTGAATTCTTTCTTTTTTTGTTTGTTTTTTATTTGGTTTGGTTTTGGGTTTTTTTGTGGTTTTTTTTGGTTGTTGTTTCTGTTGTTGTTGTTGTTGTTGTTTGAACCAGTGCATATCTTTAATGCTATATTAGCAGCTGTAGAAATTGAATTGATAATGCAGGAGGGGATCACGGGAAACCGGCTAGATTAATTTCTCATGGGTTGCAAAACTGGGTGAAATCCTGTACTGCTGTAATTCTCAATTACTTACTGACAATAGGGAAGGATTCATAGAAGATATCTCATTTGGCTTAATGGTGGAACAGAGTAAGTTTGCTACCTTTGCTGGTACTGTTAAACTGGGAGGAATTGCTGGCATGCTGGGAGTACTGACAACATCCTTGACATCCTGGACTGCAAAAAGACTAAAAGAATCAAGTTCTTTAGCACAAGCAAGACAAAAGTCTTCAAATAGTTAGAAAATAAAAGGGATAGGATTACTTTATTTCAGCTGCATGTCAGAAATGATGCAATGGGTTCATGTTGCAACAAGTTGTACAGTGTAGAAAAAAGTCTTCAAAGATAAAGGATAATTAAATATGGCAATAGGAAGCATGGGACAATTACTTCAATTTTTAATCATCATAAATCTTTAAGAACAGGTAAGCCAAATACTTAGCAATTGATAAAAAAATATTTACGTCTCTGTTGCAGTAATATATAGGGTTGCAGGTATACTAGGCAACCTCTTTAAATCTCCTTTGGGCTTGCTGTTTGGATTTTACTTGTTTGCAGTTTTACAGTGCAAAGAAGAAACATAAAAAACCTGACCACAGGTGAGAAATGTTTTGAGCCCACCCAAATAGATCATCTCTTCATTCTTTGCCCATTCAATTCTTAGCAAATAAAAGGTGAAAGAAGGTACAGCTTCTTAACCTACTTAAATGTTTTTCACGAAGGGAGCATAAATACTGAAAGTCAGTTGTGTTTCCTTTGCAGGTTACGGGATGACAGAATTAGGATAGAAAGGATGGAAAACCTCCATTTTGAATACAGCCGTGCTTTCCAGCTGATCACTGATTTTTACACTAAAGAAGTGCCTGGTACTGCAGGTATGCCGTTCAGAATGTCTTTGAAGCTATGTTAGCTTTTGCATAAAAAAAGAAATGCATATGGATGTATCCCATTAATGGACTTGTCTATGTCCAATTTGTTTAAGTATTCCCTAACTTGATCCTCCTCTGTTAAGGAGGTATCTTCATTGCTCCAGAATTTCCCACTGATCTGAGAGGCCTTGGATTCCTCAAGGCACATCTTGCCAGTAAAAATCAAGAAGGCACAGAGTTCCTCAGCATCTTCCATGTCCTTTGTCACCAGATCTGCCCCACTCAGCAGTTGGTCCACATTATCTCTTGTCTTACTTTTGCTGCTGATGTACTTGTAGAAGCTCTTGTTGCCCTTCATATACTTTGCCAGTCTCAACTCCACGTGGGCTTTGGTTTTCCTAACTCCATCCTGCAAACTTGAACAATGTCTTTATATTCTTTCTGGGTCACCTGTACCTTCTTCCATCTCATACTCCTTTTTAGCATTTGAATTGATCAGGAGCATCTTCTTCGTCCATGCATGCCTTCTGTCACCTTTACTTAATTTTCTGCACATTGGGATCTTTTCTGAGCTTGGAGAAAGTGAACCTTGAAAGTGAACATTGTTTAAATAGATATGTATAGCATACTTTCTTTTTCATAGTTTGAAGATGTTTGTTTAGGCAGATTTAAATTCACATATACATAGTAGCAGCTGCTGGAAATTATTCAATATGAAATGTTTCCTCAAGTTCTTGTGTGTGTTAACATTCTAAGAACAGAAGAACACCTTTAAAATACATCTGTGAAAAAACTTAACTGAATAGAGTTGTAAAAAATTCCGGTTTATGTTGAGATATCATGGAGTGAATTTTCCTGTTGCAGCTTGTCCAGGGATTGCAATAGAGCACTGTTTAGAAACACTATCAAATACAAAAGTTGTCTCACAAAGACGGAACCATGTTCTGCAGACTGACCAAGGCAGATAAATCATAGAATCATAGAATAGTTAGGGTTGGAAAGGACCTTAAAATCATCTAGTTCCAACCCCCCTGCCAGGGGCAGGGACACCTCCCACTAAACCATGCCACCCAAGGCTCTGTCCAACCTGACCCTGAACACCGCCAGCGATGGGGCATTCACAACTTCCCTGGGCAACCCATTCCAGTGCCACACCACCCTTACAGTAAAGAATTTCTTCCTCATATCCAGTCTAAACTTTCCCTGTTTAAGTTTGAACCCCTTACCCCTTGTCCTATCACTACAGTCCCTCATGAAGAGTCCCTCCCCAGCATCCCTATAGGTCCCCTTCAGATACTTGGAAGGCTGCTATGAGGTCTCCTTGCAGCCTTCTCTTCTCCAGGCTGAACAGCCCCAACTTTCTCATCCTATCTTCATAGGAGAGATGCTCCAGACCCCTGATCATCTTCATGGCCCTCTTCTGGACTTGTTCCAACAGTTCCATGTCCTTTTTATGTTGAGGACACCAGAACTGCACGCAATACTCCAAGTGAGGTCTCATAAGAGCAGAGTAGGGGGCAGGATCACCTCCCTCAATCTGGCGGTCACGCTCCTTTTGATGCAGCCCAGGATACGGTTGGCTTTCTGGGCTGCAAGCGCACACTGCCAGCTCATGTTCATTTTCTCATCTGCGGGGGATATGGAACAACGCAAACGCCGATTAATGTAATCGAACGCTGAACAATTTATTCTGCGCAAGCACACCTTTTATAGGGAAAAATTACAGAATACCAGAACATTCCACAATAGATGATTGGCTCTGACTCCATGTCAGGTCCTAGCAACGGCTTGTGACTGGAGGCTTAAATTCATGTCAGCAAGTGGGTGTCCCCTTCTGGCAACTTCCAGCACCCCCTGGCAACTTCCAGAAGCTGCTGGCAACTGCCAGCAGCTTCTAGTGGCTTCCGGTGAGGTGCCCTATAGCAACCCCCCTGCAGCCTCTGATGACTTCCGCTTGCCAGAGAATTGGAGTTCAGCCAAGGGCTGGATGCCTCTCATGCCTTCTGCTCACTGGACAGTTGGAGCCAGGCCAAAGGCTGGATTGCTCACAAAACCACTCTCAGTGAGAAACGCTTCTACAATACCCTCTTCTTGTTTTTGAGCAATCCAGACCTGAGCCAGTACCCTGTTTACAAATCTCTTCATTATAGCGAGTACAATGGTGCATGCAAGGAAAACTAATAACACAATACCTAATATCTTCAGAGCAATAATCATCCAACTACGAATTCGAGCCCCTATTCCCCATCCCGAAAAAATGTTATGGAGCCAGTCATCCAATGGACTTATATCTTGCTGGATCTTTTGGGAGTGCTCCCTTAGATAGGTTAATTGCCTGTGAATGCTCTCGCTGTGATTCGATAAGTTCATACAGCACATACCTTCAAAGTCCTCACAGCCATGACCCTGTGCCAACAGCAAAAAATCAATGGCTGCGCGATTTTGCAGTAGGGAGTGTCGCAAGCTATTTTGGTCCATTAACAATTCTTCGAGAACGGCCGTAGTTGTATTAGCCTGCTTCTCCGCCCAACAAGCCAGCTGGGCTACTGTTCTTAGGGCGTTTCCTGCAGCCGCTCCAGGGATAAACACTGACAGGGCTACCCGAGCAGCTCGGCTCAGTAATTGAACATTGTCATTGCAGCCAGGGGTAAGCCCTATGGATCGTTTAAATCTAGAGCGGAGAGCATGACTAAGATTACGCAATTCTGAAAATTTTGGCGCAAAAATAGTCAACGAGCCCAAATAGCATGGTCCACCAACAATATCTTTTGGTATTCCTTGCCATGCCCTATCCCCACAGATTAAAAAGACATCTGGCGGTAGGGCCTTGGCAGAGTTATTATTCCACAGGAGGGGCACTGACCCGGGCCGGTGAGTGACCCCATATGCTCCAAAGGCTGTTACCTTTTCAGCCGTATCGTTCATGCCACAATATTCACCACCAAAATAATAGGCTCTGTCTTTGGGTGAAACATCAGGTGAGTCTGCCGGGTATGGCCAGGCTGCATATTTAGATCCGAACTTTACGCAGGTCTGTGTCCAGTTCTGTGAGCTGTTCCCAATTGCCTGCGACGCCATTAAGTTCAGTTCTTGTGGATCCCAAGGAAGCATCTTATTCAACCCGGATATCAATTTTGCTGAGCAATCCGCAACATTTTTTGACTCAGTGCAGTTGTTGGTCGAAAACGTCTTAAAACTGTTCTCATTATACCCAGGTATCCCTATTAAGCATGTTTGAAATGGATCTGTGGCCGATGTCATAGCAAGACAGAATTCTGACACCCCACTCTCATCAGCCCATGTCACCCACAAGTTTTTTCTAGGATTAATTTCATGTAACAAAGATGCAGAACTATATACAAATAACAGAGTTAACAGTTTAGCTACTAGCAGGCTCCTGATCATTGCTGACATCCTCCTGCGCAGATGAGATGTCCTCTGCTGAGTCTCGCCAGGGCCGTATCCAGCGGGCTGGTACCCACTGGACACCTTGATCTGTAATCAAACACATATAACCTCTTCCTGTTAACTTAACCTCTGCAGGTCCTTTCCATTGACCCGTAACCAAGTCTTTATATTGTACCAGAATCTTTTGGTTAAGCTTTCCTGATAACCCTGATTGCATTGCCAAGCTGTGAATCACCATAGGTGGATCAGACCTGTCTCCTGTCAATCGCAAATAATTAGCCACATATGTTGCTTTTGCCAATCGTTCTACAGGAGGGAGTGCTTCTCCCCCCTTTTGTTTTAAAAGGAGGCTTTTTATGATTTGGTGTGCACGTTCAACAATAGCTTGGCCGGTTGGGGAGTGAGCAATACCTGTAATGTGTTTGATTCCCCAAATGCCGAAAAAATGAGCCATGGATCGGGAGACATAAGCAGGACCATTATCAGTTTTGATAGATTTTGGAACTCCCAAAACGGCAAAGCACATGTACAAATGGCGTCGAACATGTTTTGCTGTTTCTCCTGTTTGAGCCGTTGCCCATAATGCCATGGAGAAGGTGTCGATACAGACATGAATAAATTTTTGCCGGCCGAATTCAGAAAAATGTGTGACATCCATTTGCCATAATTGGAGTGGTTGTAAGCCTCTGGGGTTAACGCCTAGTCCGAGGCCGAAACCAATTTTTTGACAGGAAGGACAAGATTTTACTATGCCCTGAGCATCTGTAAGAGGAATAGCGAATTGTCTAGCAAGCATTTTTGCTGATTGGTGTAGAAGTGAGTGAGATTCTCGGGCTTGGGCAAAACTATTAACAGGTGGCCCAGCCCAGGCAGGGGAAACTAAAAGGTCTGCTCGGTTGTTTCCAATTGAGAGACCACGTGTGAATTGATGACTGCGAATATGTGTGATAAAATAGGGATGAGTACGAATTTGTAAAAGCCGTAGCAATTGTAGTAGAAGCGTATACAACCAATGATTTTTAACTTCCTTTAAGATAGATCCTTCAATTCTATGGGCAACGCCTACTACATATAAGGAATCAGAAACAACATTGAGGGGTGAATTGTCCCAGTTCTGAAAAGCCCAAACAACAGCTTGAAGTTCTAAAGTCTGTAAGGAATCCTTCGGAGTTCCGGGAATTACATGTTTTTGCCATTGCTGTTCATGATGCCAGACACAGGCTGCTAAGTGCGAGCGTTTTCCCGCGTCTGTAAAAACTGTAATGCCTGCAACTGGTGTTTCAGATCGTTTTGGAAATGTTTCAAAATGCTGATTGCGCAACAGGGGCAAGAGCTTATACGGAGGGTAGATGTTGCTTATCTCCCCATCATACTGGGTCAATGCGCTTTGAAATGCAAGAGAAACCCGCATTAACCATTCTAAGTATTCCTGAACTAGTGGTAAAATAATTTTGTAGGGTTCTCTGCCAGTAATTTCAATGATTCTATTCCTGCCTTTCATAATCAGTTGTGATAATAGTTCAGGTTTTGTGGCAATTGTTTTTCGTGGCGTTATTGGAGAAAAAATCCATTCCAATATTCTAAGGTTGGCAGACACAGTATTGTCCCACTGTGTAATTATGGCAAAGGGATACAGGCGCTGGTTATCAGAATTTATGATCATTAGTGTAACTGGAAGAGATAATATAATTCGCTGAGCATGGTTACTGTAGATCTTTTCCATAATAACACTTAGTGCCGCCTTCTGCACAGGACCCAATGTGCGAGCCTCATTAGCTTTAGTAGAAGTACCCAGTAGCTGGACTAATGGTTTTAAATCATCATTAGTAATGCCGGAGATATTTCTAACCCACTGAATATCTCCGACCAATTTTTGGACATCGTTTAATGTTTTCACCTCAGTGGTAATTTTTAGTTTTTGGGGTTGAATGGCACTATTGGTAATAACCCACCCCAAATATTTCCATGGTGAAGATTTTTGTACCTTTTCTGGGGCGATTTGCAGGCCTCGTGTTTCCAGATCATGTTTTAAATACATTAAGATTACCTCTTTGTCCAGCTGTTCACCACAAATTAGTATGTCATCCATGTAATGGTAGACAATAAGCTGGGGAAACCTCTGTCTAAAAGGTACTAATGCCCAGGCCACAAAATGTTGGCAAATAGTGGGGGAATTTTTCATACCCTGGGGTAACACCTTCCAATGATATCTTTTGTTTGGTTCTGCCTTATTTATGGATGGCACAGAAAAGGCAAATTTTTCTGCGTCCTGCGGATGCAATGGAATAGAAAAGAAACAGTCCTTTAAGTCAACAATCAGAAGTTCCCAATTTTCAGGTAACATGGTGGGTGATGGCAATCCAGGTTGTAAGGACCCCATGTCTTCCATGACATTATTGATTGCTCGCAAATCATGTAGTAACCTCCATTTTCCACTCCTTTTTGGGATAGTGAAAATTGGAGTGTTCCACGGACTAGTAGATGGAGCAAGGTGATTTGCGTTTAATTGTTCTTGTACTAATTCCTGAACTTTCCGCAGCCGATCTTCTCTGAGCGGCCATTGATCCACCCAAACGGGATCTGAGGTTTTCCAAGTCAGTTTGAGTATTGGCTGCTTCGCAATGGCCGCTGCAGAAAAGGCTGCGTTACTAATTGAGTGTGCATTTGACTAAGGATATCTCGCCCCACCAATGTGACAGGAACATTCATTACATATGGTCTAATAGTTATCTCGGCACCATCTGAAAAGAGGAAACTTATCGGATCGCGGCTGATTAAGGTGGACTGGGTTCCCCCGATCCCAGAAATTCCTGTTTGAGCAGGCATGACCGGCCACTGTAAAGGCCAGTGCTCTTTTGAAATGATTGTAACATCAGCACCAGTATCAATCAACATTTTTATGGATCTCTGCTCTCCGAATTTAGATTTTATGGTGACGACACATTCGGGTTTAGCCTTAGCGATATCAAGTGAAAGGAATACTTGCGGTACTCCTGTGGAACCGAATCCACCCTCACCTCGATCCGAGTCTCCTCTCTGCGGGACGCAGGACTGAAACGGAATAAGTTGAGCAATTCGACTACCTTGAGGGATAAGAACAGGTGGAGTTATTGTATAGACCATGATCTTAATTACCCCACAGTAATCCGCATCTATAACCCCTGGTAAAACAAAAATTCCCTGTCTGGATGTTGAAGACCTACCAAGTAATAGGGCACTAAGCCCGTATCCCAAAGGACCTTTCATGTTACTGTCTATAACATAGACAGAACAATCTTGTAAGGTGGTTTCTATTGCTGTTTCCAAGTCCACTCCGGCACTCCCTGTAGTGGAGGAGCAGACAGTATCGAGGCATCCCCCCGATTTTGATTCACCCATGCTCCCTTCATTTTTGTCATAGCGCGTGGGGCATGCGCGCTCGGTTTGTGGTTTCCCGCCGTCTACAATCCTGGGTGTTGTGAGAATTCATCCGACATATTTTACACCACTTGATATTATCCCTCTTCGGAAGGCGGCATTGAGCTCGAATATGCCCGTCTTTACCACAATTGAAACACTTCTTTTTGGATTTTACAAGGAAAGGAGAAATTGCCTCTTTTACAGCTGCCGCTACAAAAGTGGCACTTTCTTTGTGACCTTCCCTTTGTGCCGTGCGATTAGCCAGGTCAATCATATCAGCTACTTCTGATCCATAAGGCAAGGTAGCTAAACTCTGCTTGGTTTTACTACTAGCATTTTCAAAAGCAAGCATTTTAAACATTGTGTCTTTTGTAGGAGCATCTAATTCAGGATGTTTATCGATTGCGGAATACAATCTGTCTACAAACTGTGAAAATGTCTCAGTGGGACCCTGTTTGATGCTAGTAAAACCAAACTGAGAGGAGCTATCTGGAACAGAAAATAACGCTTGTAGCGCTAGATCGCGAGACAATCGCAAGACATCATCGGTGAAGTTCACTTGGCGATCAACATGCGCCCATGGCCCCGACCCCCTTAGCATCTGTGATTGAATTCCATAAAGGGGGTCCCCCTGTTGTCTAGGTTTCGCTTGTTCGATATCACACAATTTCTGCCAATTACGTTCGAACATTAATTTTTGAGATGGTGTCAGTAAAATGCCTACTATCTGATTAATATCGTGGGGGACAGGGAGATCAGAATCTAGGATATATTTTATAATGTGTCGAGAAAACTGAGAGTGTAACCCGTATTGGGTTACGGCTGCTCGCGCCCTTTCCAGTAGCTTCCAGTCGTACGCCTCCCACTGGTTGATGCCCTGCGGTGTAATAGATACTGGAAAGGCTTGTGGAAAAAAACTTCCCTCCAGAATGGCATCTCTAATAACCCCTTTCCACCTTCTTGACACACCGCTAGGATCCTGCATAGAGGAACGAAACAGGTTAGGTGGTGGGGCCAGCGCCGAAGTTGCAGGCGCCGAAGTTGCAGGAGCAGGGGCAGGAGCGGGAGGGGCGCCGACTCCCCTGGGCGTGAACGATCCCATTTCTTCCCCCCACGTTACCGTCATGAGTTTCTCAATAACATTCTGCAATAGTTCTTTACTTTGATCACTTAAATCTTTCGGCTGTTCTGCTTCTTCTGGGGCCGGAGTATTAGAACCAATGGGGGAACGGTCTGGGGAATGGCTTGGGGTGGAGGTAAGGGAATATTCTTTTGCACCAGGTCGGTAGCCTGTGAATGTCTTTGCCTCGGGGCGAGGTTCGATATCGGCAGGATTAGTAACAATATCACATTTTGATCTCTTCCCCCCGGGCACAGACTGAAAACCCATCTTCACTGTCTTCGCAATTTTCGGGTGCGTTCTTCCCCCGATATGTTCAAAGGGATTCTGATCAGGGCTCTTTGCACCCGTAATCGGGTGCTTTTCGGGTGATTGGGAGGCGGGTGGGGCTGGAGGTTCAGGCGGAGGCAGGGCTAGCATTTCCGGAGACAGGGCTTTAGCTGCCGAGGCAGCTGCAGCTCTCTCTGATTTCATATCCCGCAAAGTCTCTCGGATAAGCTTCCATAGTGTGGAATATTTTTGAGCCTCACGCGCTGCCTTCCCCCCATCAGTTATAGTGTCCCAAAGCTGGGTGCCTATCGCCTCCCACGTAGATATTTCAAATGCAGTTCCAACCCCGCTGAACAGCCCCTTTTCTTTACTCCACTGGAGTAGCCCCTTAAGAACATCTTCTTCATATTTAATCCCTCTCTTTGAGAGGACGTGTTGGAGGAGATTGAGGACAGCCGCCTCTTCTTTTGTCTGAGCCGCCCCCATTCCTCCCCGACCGCCACTTGCCTTTTTCGGAGTGGACTCTCTAATCGCAGATACACCTTTGTTCCGCGGGACGCGCGCGTCCTCCTTCTACATCAGCAGGGCTACTGCTGGCTCCTTTTCGGTCGGCTTCCCACCTATCAGGTCTGCACTGATCTTCACCACCGAAGCAGCTCTCAGGAGGCAAATCTGAGGGTCCCTGTTCGGGCGCCAGTTGCGGGGGATATGGAACAACGCAAACGCCGATTAATGTAATCGAACGCTGAACAATTTATTCTGCGCAAGCACACCTTTTATAGGGAAAAATTACAGAATACCAGAACATTCCACAATAGATGATTGGCTCTGACTCCATGTCAGGTCCTAGCAACGGCTTGTGACTGGAGGCTTAAATTCATGTCAGCAAGTGGGTGTCCCCTTCTGGCAACTTCCAGCACCCCCTGGCAACTTCCAGAAGCTGCTGGCAACTGCCAGCAGCTTCTAGTGGCTTCCGGTGAGGTGCCCTATAGCAACCCCCCTGCAGCCTCTGATGACTTCCGCTTGCCAGAGAATTGGAGTTCAGCCAAGGGCTGGATGCCTCTCATGCCTTCTGCTCACTGGACAGTTGGAGCCAGGCCAAAGGCTGGATTGCTCACAAAACCACTCTCAGTGAGAAACGCTTCTACACTCATCGACCAAAATGCCCAAGTCCTTCTCTGCAGGACTGCTCTGACTCTGTTCTCTGCCCAACCTGTAGCTGTGCCTGGGATTGCTCTGACCCAGGTGTAGGACCTTGCACTTGTCATGGTTAAACTTCATCAGGTTGGCATCAGCCCACCTCACAAGCGTGTCAAGGTCCCTCTGGATGGCATTCCTTCCCTCCAACGTATCAACCGAACCACACAGCTTGGTGTCATCGGCAAACTTGCTGAGGACGCACTCAATCGCACTGTCCATGTCGCCGACAAAGATGTTATACCAGGGCCTTTTCATGCCTTTTAACTTGCGTAGATGTTGGCAGCAGTAGTGGAGATATCAGAATTTAGATCTTAATTATGTATTTATAAATCTTTTATGCCAACAGTTACTCATTTTTTATGAAGAAAAACCTGTGGAGTTAAGTGTTTTGTGATGTGCTTACATTATTGTAATGCTCTGTGTTCTTTGGAACCGTGTTTTTTTGGAACCTGACTTTATGTTGATTTACAGATATCGTAACACACTGAACATATATTACGGATTTCTATCTGATTAAATTAAAAAATAGATTATAATTTTTCTAAAATACATAACTACAAAACAGTTAACAAGAAAATAACTTTTTTCTGTAGGTCCTCAAAAACTATCTGTAATACTAAGCCTGGATAAGCCTGTTATTTGCTCTCTGGCAGCAGTAATTACATACCTCAAAGAATTTAATTTGGAAAGGATGCTTTACAATCCAAGGTAAGTTTTCTTACGTAACTTTCAGTTCAAAGCACCAATACACGTACTGGTGTTATCATCTAACTTTTAGCTGACAGCTTCTCTGATTGTAATGAACCTACTTGCTAAGAGTTATAAACATATTCCTTGTAAAAATTGTACCACACATTTCAACTCCTGATCAGAACTAAAGTAATCAAGTGATTTTATCAAGTGATGTTTCATGAAAGTCTTAACCATAGAATCAAAGACTGGTTTGGGTTGGAAAGACCTTAAAGTTCATCCAGTTCCAGTCCACCATCACAGGCAGGGACACCTTCAACTAGGCCAGGTTGCTCCAAGCTCCATCCAACGTGGCCTTGAACACTGACAGGCATGGGGAGCCACAGCTTCTCTGGACAACCTGTGCCAGCACTTTACCATCCCCACAGGGAAGAACTTCTGCCTAAGAGCTCATCTCAGTCTCCCCTCTGTCTGGTTAAAGCTATTCCCCTTGTCCTGTCCCTACAGGCCCTTGTCCAAACCCCTCTCCAGGTTTCTTGTAGCCCCTTTAGGAACTGGCAGCTGCTCTAAGGTCTCCCCTTAAGAAGCCTTCTCTTCCCCAGGCTGAACAAGCCCAGCTTTCTCAGCCTGTCTCCAGAGCAGAGGTGTTCCAGCCCTCGAAGCAGTTCTGTGGCCTCCTTGTCTTGACATTACTATCAGTAATGTAAATGAACATGTACTGCTGCCAAGCATAACTGAATGCAAAATTTGGTAGATATTGGGGGGAAAATTTTAAAGGTTGTCAGTCAATATCATCCATCTCATCTCAACCTCAGTTTTATTTTGGAAACAAAATTTGGGGCTTTTTTGACAACTTAAGAAAATTAATGCTGTAATTTATCTTTGCAGATGTTTCATTATGACAGAGGTTTGTAAATAATTTTTTCTTTGCAGAGTTATGGAAGCAGGTATAAATGCTAATGTAACGTTTAGGCAGTACTCGGCAGGTCTGTTTGAGTTGGTGATTCTTGTTATCAGTTATGAAGGAAACAGATGTTCAACACATCCTGGCTTTCTGAAAAATCCCTTGTGTTGGCTCAGTGGTACCTAGGAGTGGGAAAAGCGCAAGAAGTTGTTGATACACTGTCAGTGTTTCCGCAAAGTTAGCAAAAGACCACATAGACAGGGAAATAATCGTGGTTTTCCCTGTGTAGTCCCAGAGCTTAGGTTTATGAGTTAGGCTCAAATGAGTACTCCAAATCTGTAACAGGATTATACAAGTGGAGTGAAATGAAAACAAAGATACTGCCACTAAAGCATAGAATTATAGAATCATAGACTAGTTAGGGTTGGAAAGGACCTTAAGATCATCTAGTTCCAACCTTCCTGCCATGGGCAGGAGACACCTCCCACTAAACCATGCCACCCAAGGCTCTGTCCAACCCAGCCTTGACCACCGCCAGTGATGGAGCATTCACAGCTTCCCTGGGCAACCCATTCCAGTGCCTCACCACCCTCACAGTGAAGAATTCCTTCCTCATATCCAGTCTAAACTTCCCCTGTTTAAGTTTGAACCCCTTACCCCTTGTCCTTTCACTACAGTCCCTAATGAAGAGTCCCTCCCCAGCATCCCTATAGGCCCCCTTCAGATACTGGAAGGCTGCTGTGAAGTCTCCACGCAGCCTTCTCTTTTTATCCTGTCTTGGAGAGGTATAATAAAGTGCTATCCTACCTGTCATGTTTGAAAATATCATTGAGGCTTATTAAATGCTTTATTAAGCTGGCTTTAGCTGTCATGGTTCCTGTGCAAAGTATTCTTCTGGTTGTCTCACTACTCCTCTGTCCTGTAACTAGGTAGGATTTAACAATGTAAGTTTCAGCTGCAAACTAAAAACTTTGAAATATATCATGTCAATCGTAGATAATTCACATTTTATAGGAGATTCTTCAAGTTTCAAGCTTTGATTTTGAAGGGGTCCCTATGTTACCAGGTTTTTTAAATGCAGCTGCTTTTAAAAATTGAATGCAGGTGTCAGCCTTAAAAATTTTCCAGGTATCTATTAAAATATTTGGAAATATACCTGGGTTTTCTGGATTGTAGAATGGATTTTCATCTTCAAATTGCCCTTCTTCACTCCAAGTACTATTAAAATGCTGGGCTTATAGGCCTTATGAGGAAAGAATACTTGTCCATTTTCTAAGCTGTGTCCCCTGCCTGCTTCATCAAGGGGCACTCTGATCTGTGATGTATTAGCACTGTGGTGTCCCCTTTCATCCTCTTTGGATGGCTTTATGGTTTTTTTTTTTTTTTGAAAATGCTTGGGTGGCTGGAGAAATCTTTGTGGGCGTTTCTGAAGAAGAAATTGAGCTCCAGGGAAATGCCATTCCATGATCACACTTGTAGATCACTATTGTCACAGTGCCTAATGTGTCATCAAGTAATTGGGTGAGTGTTCTTTCAGATGAGGGAAATAAAAAAATCCATCTTTTATTTAGAAGTAATTCAGTAGCAATGGAGAAGCATCTTGTTTAGCGAAAGCTTATCTATTGACAGTCAGTCACATCTATAATATCCACGTCTTAAAACCAAGTATAATTACAGATTGGGAAGGAAAAACATTAAATCTTAGAGTTGACATTTGCCTGCTGAAGGTTGCTCTAATGGACTTTATGTGAAACTGTGAGCATCTGAGTGGAAAGGCAATGAACTATTTGATATCTTGGTGATGAGCTATGAAGAGATAAAATACATTCTTTGAGATAACTTTGTTCCTGTGCTCAGGAGCTTGGATTCTACTATACTCATTTCTAAAGCCTTTACTCCTTTAACTACCCCATACTTAATTCTGCTTGCTGTTTTTAGTGTGTCACATACGTGGAAATAGTGAACCAAATACTGAGGCTAACTCAACCTCAGTATTTTTCCCAATGCCAGGGAAATATCTAAACACTGAAAAGGGAAAGCTGAAAGCCTTTGAAACAGAGAGTGTCAGGCTCATGGATATTCTGTTTCTGCAGGAAATAAAGGAGAAATACTTCTATTACACTCTCAAGCAACTTAAAATTCTTAGGAGAATCCAGGCCAGTGAGCATATACTGATGAATCAGTGAGCATGAAGTCAGAGTTGTAAGATAGTTTTCAGTTTATTAACATAAGTGAGACAGATCTGGATGAAAAGAATATATTTGATGAAAGAATGGCAGAAAAATTCCTTACACTTCTGTACCTTCTTTGGATAAACACTTTCAGCTGAAATTTAAGAGCAAGAATCATGAAACATCATATAAGTGATGAGGTATCATCAAGGGGAAAACAAGATTTGTTTTGATATTTAGATCAAGATTTTAAATCCACTTTTAAGATCCTAAATAAAGCAAAATATTAAAAAGAAATAAAAAAGATATCTGCCTCACCAAGACCCTGGGATGTGGCTAGATTGCATTAAAGCTCTAGTAGCAAGTAAAAATAAATTTAATAGTGAATGATAAAAGGTTTTTTTTTGTATCACAGTGTTCTAATACCTTTACATACTGAGAGACCTTTATTGGCTTTTGACAAGAAATTGATACACATCTGTAAGAGGTTTTCAAATTCAGTTGAGTACAGTTTTGTTTGAAAAATCCCCATTTGCATAGCAGTTGCTGAGGAAATGTGTCTCAGTGTGTTTGAGTTTTACTGACATGTTTTCCAGCATATTTGAGACACAAGAGATAGACTGTAGTTTTTAGATTTTGAACACTGATAGATGAGCTCCAAAAAATGCAGGGAATGGAAGAGGAAGGTATCATTCTGAATGAGGGGAGTAGCTTTAGGATTGGAGAACTACCAGCAGTGAAGATAGAAGAGAGAGGCCAAAGTGAAAAATAGAATAATAGACAGGTTTGGGTTGGAAGGGATCTTAAAAGCTCATCCAGTTCCAATCCCCCATCACAGGCAGGGACACCTGCAACTAGGCCAGGTTGCTCCAAGCTCCATCCAACCTGGTCTTGAGCACTGCCAGCGATGGGGCAGCCACAGCTTCTCTGGGCAACCTGTGCCAGGGCCTCACCACCCTCACAGGGAAGAACTGCCTAAGAGCTCATCTCAGTCTTCCCTCTGTCAGGTAAAAGCCATTCCCCTTGTCCTGTCCCTGCAGGCCCTTGTCCAAAGCCCCTCTCCAGAATTTTTGTCATCCCCTTTATGGACTGGGGGCGGCTCTAAGGTCTCCCCTTAAGGAGCCTTCTCTTCTCCAGGCTGAACAAGCCCAGCTCTCTCAGCCTGTCTCCTGAGCACAGCTGCTCCAGCCCTTGCTGCATCTCCGTGGCTTCCTCTGGACTCACTCCATCAGCTCCACACCCCTCTTGTGTTCTTGCCCCAGAAATGGACACAGGACTGCAGGGGTGTTCTCCCCAGAGCACAGCAGAGGGGGAGAATCCCCTCCTTTGACTTGCTGCTCATGCTGCAGGCATGCAGCCCAGCACATGGGGGCGGGAGGGTTCTGGGCTGCAAACACACGCTGCTGGGTCTTGTTGAAAGCAGAGAGGGGAGGGTTAAAATGGCTTTGAGGGAGGAAAGGAATAAGAGAAGTAATTAAGAGGAGAAGTGTTTGTACCCTTGTCGTGGTTTAAGCCAGTGTAACTCACCCAGTTTGCTCACTCACTTCCCCTTCTTTCTTCCCCCTGCTCCCGCGGGGATGGGAAGGAGAATCGAAAGAATGTAACTCCCACAGGTTGAGATAAGAACAGTTTAGTAACAAAAGTATAACACAAATCACTACTGCTACCACCAGTAATTGTGATAACCAGGGAAATACAAGGAGAGAGAATACAACTGCTCACCACCCAATACCAATACCACGCAGTGAATGCCCACCTTCCCGGTCCCTGCCCTCCATTTTTACATCCTGGACATGACATGCTGTGGTATGGAATACCTCTTTGGTCCGTTTGGGTCACGTGTACTGTCTCTGCTTCCTCCTGGCTTCCCCTCCTCCCTGGCACAGCATGAGGCTCAGAAAGTCCTTGGTCAAACCAAAACATTACCAAACAGTAACTGGAAACACTGGTGTTACCAGTGCAGTTCCCAGGCCGAAAGTCAAAAACACAGTGCTGCACTAGCTACCAAGGAGGAGAAAAATGACTGCTGCTGCTGAACCCAGGACAGCCCTATAGTGGTGGTGGAAGGGAGCTGGCAAGATGAAATTACGAAAGAAGTCGAAATATAAGTTCTTCAGCTTAAAATGATGATGTCCTTGAATTCTCAGGGGAAATGTAGAAATTGAGGGAATGGTGTTCATATAGGGCATTCATATCTCTTGGATGTTAATGATGTCAGAAACGTAATGTATAAAAAACAATGCTTGGATTTGTTTATCAGCTGTCACTATGAGAAAGGAAGTACTGAAATTATTTTGAGAGGCTTAAAAGTCAGCTCAGGAGTATCAGGGACTGAAAAAGGCAAGGCATGGTTTTCAGATGCTAAGGAGTAATGAGCAAGGGATTTGCCATCTCTTGTGGTCGCAGAAGGACCTCTTGCTCTCTGGACATTTATTTGGATCTTACAGGAGTGCTGAGTCTGCGTGCAGGGAAAGCATGCTGAGAGAACATAGACATCTGGGTAGAACAAGGTTGCAGGCATTCTTTTGGGCGTGAGTTCAGTGGAGACAAAGACAACTTGGTTCAGGATAAAGTTGATGAAGATTAGTTTTGTTTCTCTTCAGTCTTCCCAGGTCCTTTCATTTCTGTTCTTGTTCTTTGTTTTGTATTTCTCAGTTTTGTTTTGTGTGTATTTTATTTTGTCACTGGTTTAACCAGAAGTTTCTGGATTCCTGTCACATCAGGGATACAGATCAGAAGTTCTACAGCCCTGTGGCTATATCCGCTAATTTAAAACTGCTTAATTAAATACAAAGCATAGTCTGGGCTTGCTGTCCTTCACTATGTAAACTGTGGTGTCTTTCTTATCTAAAGAAAGCTAATGCTTCTGAGAGACTTTTTACCTCTTAAGGCTGAGTAGGAATTCCTGCAATTCTTGTCTGAATATATAGGTTTGTTGTGTGGTTTACTCACCCTTAGAAATCTCAAAGACGTGGACTCTAGAGGTCTGTAAAAGGTAATTGAGCAAAGAAAATCTGCTGCTTAGTAGGCTTTCCATACAGTGCCTTGCAGCTTTGCTCAAAGCTTTACAGATTTGCAAAATTAAAGTAGTTGAAAACTACTGATCTGAATAACATGCATTTGCTTAGACTGGGTTACTGAGTAAGAAATTGTATGTAGAATCTCCTGTGGAGAGAATAATGAATAAAGCATGAAAAGTGCCCTTCACTGCAAGTTCCTCAGGAGCAGAATGACCAAGAAGATCCAATGTCAGAGGTAGCACAAAGTAATTGAAATCTGAGGATGTAGTTCAGTGTCCTAAAGCAATCACAGTAACCAATTAATACTCATCAGGTGTGGTAAAAAGTAATTTTATGGGTAGAAACCTCTTACTCATGAGTATTCCCCCAAAGTTTCCTAAATCTTACTAGAAGCTTGTGTTTCTTCCTCTTCCCTCCGTCCTCCCCCCGCTTTTATTTTTCTCAGCCCAGACTGCATAATCCTACCTTGCCGTGCTCCTCAGTAGTGGACTTGCCAGCTGTTTCCATCACCTTGTTATGACACAGTTACAAGCCTGTTTTTCGAAACTCAGGTCACACTGTCACCTGCAGAAGGAATTATGAGATTGTGATCCAGTTGAAGTGACTTTGAAGGGTCATTTTTACTGATGCAGAAGATGGCTGATAGCAGCACATCAGAATTTCTCACAAGCCATGTTTTGACACCCTTGCTGCAAAACCGGCACTGACTTAGTATTTGTTTACAATCTTCTTACGCCATTTGGTCCTTACATTTCCTTCAGATACTCTTGTCTTTTTTCTCTTTTTTATCAAATTATCATCCCAAGCTGAAGGAAGATGAAGAGGTGGAGGCAAAACATTTTCTGTGCTGTGACATCTGGAATTGTTGATTGGGCATATACTGCAGTTGATCTTGGCTATTATTCATATATTCTAAGCTCTCAATTACCGGGGTTAATAGCAGGGTGGAATAACTCAGATAAAGCAAACACCTGGATAATATAAACCACATAATTTATGCTGTAAGAACAACTTCAGCATATCTGATTCTGAAAGAATAGTAAATACACTCCACACTTGCAATGGAGCAATCAGTTGTTTATAAATACTACTGGAGAGCAGGGTTGCTGTGAACAGAATATGCTCTGTGTTAATTGCTCTGAAGCCATCTGAGGGGGGAAACACTAGACATAGTAAATCCACTACCTTGAAGCTCAAATATGGGTGATTAAGGGTTGATAGAAACAGCCAAAAACATATTTTTTGCTGTCGGGAAGAGATGGAAAGGCATGGCTCCTACCCAGCTGGGTTTAAGAGATCGTAGGCTGTAGTAGTGGCAAACTGAAACGCAGCAGCAAATGGGGAAACTGCAGTTTAGATAGGTCCTAGATGCAGAAGATGTGCTTTTGGAAGAGGGGGTAGGGTTTTGTGGTTGATCATAGGGATTGGGAGCCAAGCAGAAATCATTCCTGCTTAATTTTTACCAGCATTAGCAGTTGTGATTGAGGATAATAAAAGGAATTATTGTGTTGTTGCTCATAAAATACTGTGTACCTTGGAAAGTGCTGCTGCTTTTGCCTCCCAAGGTTTTATTTTGCTAGTCAAATTTGGTTGCACACTAGAGCAGAATAATTATGACTATGGGTACAGTTCTGAGTCAGATGTACTTCTAAATTCATTGAACTTCTTGAGGGCATTCAGTTGAATCAGACTTTATAAATATCTTCTTCATATATATATTTATCAATATAGATACCAATATAGATGTTGATATGGGTAAATATATCCTGTGGAAAATGCTCCTAATTTGACCCATTACTTAGGAACAAGTTTGCTAGCAGGCCCAAACACCTGCATACAAAATAAATATATAACATTAGTCTCTGAATATTTCATGTTTCTGAAAGTTTTAGTGCTGGTTATATTTTTAATGCAGCAATAATGCAACTGTGTGTGCCTAACAGAAAAGTTTGAGCATTTGGGTTCTCCCCCAGAGAGTTTGAAATTGAATGCACTGAAAAAAATTTTATGAAAAGTCAATAAAGCAGTTTTAAATCCTACCCAGCAAATCATTCTGTTTAGTCTAAGACAATAAAGAGTGCCCTAGATTTGTGCAAAGGGCAGTCAGCAGTATGATTAACCTAGACAGTCATGACTTGATTTGTCAGAAGCATTTAGTGAAGATCTTGCACTTCACATCACGGTCCTGACTACCACATGTGAATGTCTGATGCTGAAATAATTTTCAGGCCTTTCGTGAAGGCCTGAGATCCGTAGTTTACTCAGGAATCTAATATGACTATTAATGTTGATTCTAAACTAATGTCACTTTTGGGTTGGTCTCATCCAGTTCTGTTAGGGAGTGTCAAAAAGTCAAGTAATTATAGTCATGGTTATTTCATATTAGAATTAAAATCACATAGTTTGCATATACTCTATTTTAATTTTCCTAAACAGCCTGTTTAAATTTGTAACACTGGTGGAAAATAATAATGTATATTTTGATGTGCTGATTTGATGATTAGTTGTGTTAAAAATCTGTTCCACTCTTAGTGCAGTAATTCTTAGTCCTATCCCTGCCCCATATCCTACAGTGGTCATAAGAGAACGCTAGCAAAACCATACTTATTCAATTTCATCAGAAACTGAAGAAGGGGTACTTCCTTAACCATTTAGTGAATCAGGATAAAATAACAGGAGAGCTGGATTTTATTCTGAGCTTTGTCACAGTCATTGTAGGAAACTGGGAAGTGAGTCATAAATCTTGTTTTCCCAAGCAGTAAATTAAAAAGAGTCATCAGTGTTGTGTTCTTTTATTTATTTGAATAAATTTTAATTTCTCACTTGATTTTTTTATTTTACATAACTACTGAGTTCTCTAATGTGACACTGTTAGGTCTGTGCCTGGATTTGAAATGTAACATTTGAAATTCCTCCCCCCAGCAATTTCAAACAGTTGTCAAGTGAAACTGAATACATGACAATTAATGGGACAACAATGAAAAATCTTGAAATTATACAGAATCAGGTAAGAACAATGTAGTATTATGTTTAAAAAATGCTGAGATTTTCATGGCTGTTTGACATACTGTTCCCAAGGATGTTAAGCTAGTTTGCAAATCTCACTGAGAAGGTTTAAATTTTTTTAAATGGGATCAAACTGAAGAAGGATTACATTTTCAGAAGCATAAATGAAAGTTAATGTGTGCTGGCTTTTAGTATGAATTAGGAACCTTATTGCACTTTTACTAGCAAAGAGCTTTCCTAAAGTTTTAAGTTCTTGAGTCAGCTGCAGTCAAGAGATATGACTGCAGTAGGGTTTGTTTTTCCTTTTGTGCTACTGCACAGACCTTTATGCTCAGACATAATTTAACTTATTCCAGTCATCTTTTGGAAGGACTTTCTGGCTAAAGGAAAGACATGTTTGAGTATCTTATGCTACATATCTACTTTATGTAGAGCATTATCAGTGAACAAGTTCGGTAAACAAATGTGCTTTTGCTATATCTTAAGTCTGAGCAGAATGTTTAAGTAGTGTGGTGAATTTCTATGATGTCTTTCACCAGAACCCTAGAATCATAGACTGGTTTGAACAAGTGTTCAAAGCCAGGTTGATCAGGGCTTGGAGCAACCTGATCTAGTAGAAGGTGTCCTTGCCTGTAGCAGGGGTTTGGAACTAGATGAGCTTTAAGGTCCCTTCCAGACTGAACTAGTCTGTGATTCTACATCATTGATTTTTTGGTTAAAACTAATAATGCCATTTTTTATTGTTAGACTGATATGAAAACAAAAGGAAGCCTACTCTGGGTCTTGGATCATACTAAAACTTCCTTTGGGCGTCGAAGATTGAAGAAATGGGTAACCCAGCCCCTCATGAAATGCAGGTGAGGTAGTTCTCTATCTTGGCCTAAACCTGTATTTTATAATTATGATGCTGAGTATGACCGATGTATTTATTTTTCTTGAAGGCCTTAGTTCGATAGTTTACTCAGGAAATAATAGAAGATGTGGACATTTTAATATATAGGCTAGAAAGAATTAAACATCTCTGGGCACAGAACATCTAAGTAGCTCAGGGTAGTATATTTGAAGCAAGACAGAAATTTCTATGCAGAAATCACATTGGATACAAATTCTAATTCAGTATCATTTTTAAGACAGTGGGTGAATATTACCTGCTATTGGAGGATGTCTTATTGCTGAACTTGCCAATTAATGTTTGATGTCTTTCTTGCATCATAAGCATTTACATCTTTAATATATGTAACTTATTCTACAGTAACTATGGTTACAGTGTATACACTGTATACAGTGTATTGCATATGAAAGTATTTCTTTTCATTAGTTCTGAAATGTGATGATGGGTTGGTCACTTTTGTATTTGGAGCTATGCTTTATTTATTAGTGCTTTATTTTGCAATGCAGTTGTGCTTTTTTTACTAGTTTGTCTTGAAATGGACTACATCTTCCCCAATTTCTCTTTGCAGGTTTTATTGAAGTGTTGTGCTTGAATATGTAATAAATAACAGTATTGAGTCCATGGACTGTTTGTTGCCTGCATTTTAAGATTTCGAATATGTTCCTTTATGCATTTCTTCAACACTGTCAGTGTGGAAACTATTCAGTTGTCACTTCATTCACTTCAGTTATGGCATACAGAAAATTCCTCTTTTTTGGTTACCTTAAATAGTTTTTCCCTCTGATTTACTTTTGTAAATTTATTAAACAGGTTTACATTTTCATTAATTTTTAACAGATTTAAATAGTGAGATATACCAATATTTTAGCTGTTAGTGATTTACAAATGTTTCTAGAGAAGCATTTTTATTTTCCTTGACCAGATATAATATGATTTATGTTAAAGCACTATATTTCTGAAGAATTGTTGCTTAATTTTCTTATTAGCCTTTTTATAAGGATCTTTTCCCAGTAGTGTTAGAAAAGCACATAACTATTTTTTCCCTCCAATTTTGTTAATTTAGAATATTAGAGACCTTTTTCGTTTGCAGGAGCCTACTGGTTATTAGACTATTAAATGTTGCAGTTTCTGACAGGGATTTAATATATCTATTTCAGTATGCCTTTTTTAAAAAAATACATCTTTCTGATAATAGCTTTTATATATCTTACCCACTTCAAAAAGGCTTTTGATGTAACCATCCTAAATAGTATTAGACTTTATGGAAGTTAATTATGTGCCTGGTGTTCACCTTAAAAGCATATATATATATTTTCTTGGCCACTTTACAGGAATAAATTGAAATAAATTGGTTTATTTCTTTTCCTGCACTTGAGGGCACCTTGCGGCCTTTGGGGAATTGTTTGGGCAGTTCTCAGCGGGGGGAGCCAGAGTGCAGGCTCTGGTCTGGCATGGTGGCAGCACTGAGGATGGGGACCTGAGTCCATTTTGCTCCCAAATCATCACGTATCTGACGCAATAGCTGAAATACCGTTCAACAGTCAAATGATAAACTTCCTATCTAGGCACAGAGGATAGAAAATTGCTTGCATGGAGACTTCAGCCCTTCCTTCTTAACCAGTAAATTTAGTTTAAATTCTCCCATGCCTCCAGCTTTACAAGTTTGCAGGTTTGGTTTCCTGTCTTTCTCCTCTACTCTTTGCTACTTCTAGAAACCGATAAATGTTCCTTTTTTCAGCCTTCTTAGTATGAAAGAAAGTTTGATGGTTGGAGATGACAGGAGTCCTCAGCTAAACCTAGAATGCTATTTTGTTCCTGTGTATTTCTCCATTCCTGAATCCTGATCTGTAATTTCACGTACTTCGTGCATCAGACATTCATCAGTATTGTTCCAATAATGCACACAAGTGCACTTAGAGAACATTCTGTAATTGTAATTCACCTGTGCCTCCCGGAGTGACATTTTTAGAGGAGGTAAGATTTCTGTGCTGCATCTTTTGCAGTCAGTGGGTAGGTGCAGTTTTCTTGCTGTATCAGAAATGAGAGGGTGTGATTATTGCTTTGTGCCTGATAGTTGAAAATCACTTGGGGTGATAAGTGAATTTCCAGTGGACAAACCATACAGTAGGTTGAATAAAGGTAGAATGTGTACACAGAGCTCATTTGGACAAACTTGAAGATAACCATTAGCTCATCAGTAATGTAATGCATCAGAGAATTACAGTAAAAGGTTTTAAGCATTAGACATTTGCAATTTTGAGGTAAAAAAAAAGGCTTAACCAAGAAGGGTGCAATATCCTTGCTTATTCGATACAAAGGTAATGAGATAAGAATGTATGAGTCATCAAGGACTGAGCATTTTAGGGGGAATTGGGAAATTTATTGTTTTTTGGAGGAGTTAATATTGTCATGGATCACAGAAGTGTTATCTTGGCTTGCCTATCTGTCTTTGAAATCTAAATTCCATCCAGTGCCTTTCTTGCATAACTCCCATGAGGGAAGCAGAAAAAAAAGGAAATAGAAAGCTAACTTGGTTGGAATATATTTGATTGAATGAGATTTGCTGTATCCCAGTGGAATTTCAGCAGGAGAAGGAATAAAGCTGTGTATTATCATATTCAATAGGAAAAGGGCTAAAGACTGGTATCATGATACAGTTTTTTAGCACAAGGTGATCTTTGTGTGTGAGATGTGCATGTGTGCAACATCTAAAAATAATTTCTTTCCTAATACGAAATTAATCTCAGAACCTCTGAAGATGATGTGAAACAGACATTGCTTCTTCAGTAGCTACAGGAAGAGGAAAAAGATGAGCTTTATGTAGGCCTGGTTAGGCAAACCTGCATCTGGTTTTTATCTTGTTCTATGGTGGTTGTATATTATGGATGTGTTGTCTTATGGTGTTGGTATAAAAGAAAGTGCAAGGAACATGTTGCCCTGCACATGGACAATCTTAAACCTCATCTCTGCAGAATGTGTCTTTCCTTGTCTGTCTGTTACCTCCATGGTTAATCCCTCCCACCCTCTTTTTACACCTCCCTTTCCTGTTCCCTGAGCAGCTCCCTGCTATAGCAATGCTGCTTGCCCAGTCTGGAGCCTGAAGAGAATAGGCAGCTCTAGAATGAATATTGCATCCATTGCCTCATTCAGTGTTAGTGCCTGTGCCTTGCTCAGCTGTTGATTCTTGCGCAATTTTCCAAGAAAATTGTTTCCTTAGTACCAGACACCTTCCTCGACCTTGTCAAACAAAATGGTCAAAACTGGAAAAGAGAAACAAATAGCACAATTATTATTTGGCAGATGAAATTGCAAAGCCACTGCCCGTCATATTTAAAAAATCATGGCAGTCAAGTGAAGATACCAACAACAGGAAAAAGGGAAATGCAACTTGCATTTTTCAAGAAGGGGAAAGACGAACACCCGGAAACTACAGACCAGTCAGTCTCACCTCTGTGCCTGGCAGGATCTTGGATCAGATTCTCCTGGAAACCATACTAAGGCACATGAATAACAATGAGGTGGTTGGTGACAGCCAGCATGGTTTCACTAAGGGGAAATCCTGCCTGACAAATTTGGTTGCCTTCTATGATAGGGCCACCATAGAACTGATGGACAGGGGCAAGGCAGATGACATTGTCTACCTAGGCATGTGCAAAGCTTTTGACACTGTCCCACATGACATCCTTGTCTCTAAATTGGAGAGACATCAATTTGATAGGTGGACCCCTCGCAGGATATAGAACTGGCTGGATGGCCATACGCAACAAGTTGGACTCAATGGCTCAGTGTCCAGCTGGAGACCAGTAATGAGTGGTGTCCCTCAGGGCTCGGTGTTGGGGCTGATCCTGTTCAACATCTTTGTCAGTGACATGGACAGTGGGATTGAGTGCGCCCTCAGCAAGTTTGCCGATGACACCAAGCTGTGTGGACCAGTTGACGTGCTGGAGGGAAGGGATGGAATCCAAAGGGCCCTTGACACGCTTGTGAGGTGGCCACTGCCAACCTAATGGAGTTCAACAAAGAAAGTGCAGGGTACTGCATCTGGGTCGGGACAATCTCAGGCACAGCTACAGGCTGGGCGGAGAAAAGATTCAGGGCAGCCCCATGTAGAAGGACTTTGGGGTGCTGGTCGATGAGAAACTTAACATGAGCCAGCCTCAGTGTGCACTTGCAGCCCAGAAAGCCAACCGTATCCTGGGCTGCATCAAAAGAAGGGTGACCAGCAGGTTGAGGGAGGTGATCCTGCCCCTCTACTCTCCTCTTGTGAGACCTTACTTGGAGTATTGTGTACAGTTCTGGTGTCCTCAGCATAAGAAGGACATGGAGCTGTTGGAGCAAATCCAGAGGAGGCCATGAAGATGATCAGGGGATTGGAACACCTCCCATATGAAGACAGGCTGAGAAAGTTGGGACTATTCTGCCTGGAGAAGAGAAGGCTGTGTGGAGACCTCATAGCAATCTTCCGGTGCCTGAAGGAGACCTACAAGGATGCTGGAGAGGGAGCCTTCATTAGGGACTGTAGTGGTAGGACAAGGAGTTTAAACTTAAAGAGGAGAAGTTCAGGCTAGATATAAGGAAGAAGTTCTTTACTGTGAGGGTGGTGGGGCACTGGAACAGGTTGCCCAAAGAAGTGGTCAATGCTCCATCGCTGGCAGTGTTCAAGGCCAGGCTGGACAGGGCTTGGAGCAACGTGGCCTAGCTGAAGGTGTCCCTGTCTGTACAGGGGGTTGGAACTAGGAGGTCTAAGGTCTTTTCCAGCCCAAACCATTCTATGATTCTATAATTATGTGGAGGTTTATCACTTTCATATTAGATCATGCTGTAAAGCTAGTAAAGCAGTCTCTATGTACTTAAAAGTATAACTTGTGTTAATTAATGGTGTATATCATACTGAGCAATTTATAGCCACTGTAGGGAAATATGTGTAGAATTCCATTCCCTTGAAGAGAACTCTGTGGCCTGTATGTATAGAAAGCCCTGCATAAGGGATTATTCTCCCCCACCCCCATCTATTTCTGGAGAGGTAGAATATCTTTTAAATGCCAGGGGGGGGTATAATGAAGTGTCATTTAGAGTACTGTAGCCAGGGAGAAGGTAGAGACTTTGTTGTCTAAGTGGAAGATAACCTGGAAAATGCTGATGCTTGCCTTTGTTGCAGAAGTGCTTAGTTTATGAGTTAGAAGAGTATCTAGTGCAAAATCTTAAAAGCTTGGGGGTGGGGGCATAGAAGGTGGCTCAAGGGAGAGCAGTCTTCAATACCTAAAGGAGGGCTACAAGAAATCTGGAGAGGGGCTTTTGACAAGGAGCTGTAGGGACAGGACAAGGGGGAATGGTTTTAACCTGGCAGAGGGGAGATTGGGATAAGATTTTAGGAAGTTTTTCCCTGTGAGGGTGGTGAGGCCCTGGCACAGGTTGTCCAGGGAAGCTGTGGCTGCCCCATCCCTGGCAGTGTTCAAGGCCAAGTTGGACAGGGCTTGAACCAACCTGGTCTAGTGGAAGGTGTCCCTGCCTATGGCAGGGGGCTGGAACTGAATGATCTTCAAGTTCCTTCCAAAACAAACCGCTCCCTAATTCTGTGAGTTTATGGTTCTATGATGTTGTTCATGTTCTTGTTTCCAAGGCTTGCTGTTTGCCGCAAGTGACTTCAGTGGTTGGAACTCTAGTTTCTTGCCTGCATTCATTTGTAGTCATTTTGTACTGATTTGATCTTTTTCTAGTTAATGTTCAAATCTCAGTGAAGGAGAAAAATTGTATGTATTGAGAGAGCTGACAAAAACCCCTTTAACCTTTGCTTTGCAGGCTAGAAAAACTGAATTTTTAATTACTCCTCAAAAATAGGATTTCTTTTTTCCCCCCCTGTGATTCTAGTAGTCTTTTTGCCCCATTTCTTCCAGTTCTGGGTGAGATGGTGCTTTTATTAAGGCCGAATGAATGCTTTGTAGGGTAGTATTAATAGTTACTGTTAATCTGAATATGCTATGCCTGGCAAGAGCATTGAATGACCATAGCTTTAGTTTTAGCACACTCAAAACTGCACAATCCAGAACTGCAGACAGTTGCTTATTTACCACTAAAGAAGAGAAAGAGTATAAATTGGTATTGCTAATGCAGCGTTACTTTCATTTGGAGGATATATACTGTAGAACTAGGAAGAAGGGCCCTTTATAGTGATGATGGCAACAACATGTGTTTCCTAATATAAAAATAGCTTGTTCTAAATCGTCTCACTATGAATGTATTGAGTGCCCTTTCATTTATACATGTATACACAAACTACACTCCTAAAGGAAAGTATTTCAAATTTGACTTTGTCCTTGTTCCCATAATCAAGATATCTGGGCAGTAAAACAAACTATCTAGAGGTCTTTTGAGAAACCCATCTGAAGTCACATTTGATACCATCAGCATGCAGAGCAGTTATCTTCTATTGCAGCAGTGATCTAGGGATAAAATTCATCCATTCCTACATCAGAATTCCATGGGCTAGTTTTCCTCCTAAGAATGAAGATTTTATAGCATCAGTGCCAATATAAAATGCACAAATGCAGGTTACAGCATAAGCCTGTGATCTCAAAATTGTTGTAGTAAAGAAAAAGATTGCAGCATCATCACATGTATTCTTTCATTGTTCTTGGGTGTGTGTTGGTACCACTAAATGCTGTCTCTTAACTCCTTATAAATGTTGTAATCAAGCATTCATTCATGTTGGCTAAAGTAGCTAACAGTTCCTTTTATTTCGCACAAATAGCTGAAATATATTGTGTGTGAGCATAAACAAAAGTGATTGATTACCATTTGCATATTTTATACAGTCTTACAACAGATGCGAAGACAAAGTTTATAGTATTTTTATATTGCGGTGAAGTATTTGAGATCCATTCAGGAATATTGCCTTCTTGTGGCTGCATGTTTATTTAGGGGACTGTCAGGTCTCTCTGGAGGGATACGAAACATGAGTTTTGACACTAAATTATTCTGTTTCTCCTGCATATAGAAAACAGGGAAACAGATCTGGAAGGATGTTAATTTAATTTTTTATGCTTCACTTAAATTGCACTGTAGTAATTATGTTGTAATTACCCTTGTTTGTACTTTTTTATTGTTGCTTATACATTGAATTACAGCAGTCACAGCACAATTTAACAATTCTGGATTTATCCCATAAAGTTAGCCAGAGTCTAACTTGGCCACGTAAGTAAAAAAAAACTGAGATAGACTGGATATTTTTGTTTGTTTGTTCTTTAAAAAGACATATGTGATTTACTGATTACATAGTGTTAGTTCTACCATGGCTTTGGGTTTTGATGGCATTAATTGCTTGTTATGAAAGAGTGGTCTAAAGCAGGATACACTGTACTATTTAGCACAGTCTTTAACTTAATTATCTCAGTTAATGTCTTCATTTGTAGACTGTATTCTGAAGGAAAGTCAAGAAAAAAGCAAAATATAAGTGCAAAAAAAAAAAAAAAGAAAAGCAGCAGAAATCAGAATAGCCTTCACTTTGTCCTGTGTTTGAAACTAGACAGTTACCAGAGGTGAGTGCGAGAACAAGGTGGCTAGGTAATGTTACCTCCACAGAGCTTTCTCCCAGCTTCCAACAATTTGCAGTTTAGGGACTTCGTGAATCACAGTTGATAACCATGTGTATGTATCTTGCATCTTCCAAATGTTTCTTTAAAATGGTAGGTAGGCAGGAGGCTGCTAGGCTTTCATCTGGTTGCTATAGTTCAAGGAAAGCAACCTTTGTTATTTTGTACCCTTCAGTGTATTTTTTCAGGGGTTGAATTCTTGTGACTGGTAACTTTACATACTTCTCTGGTATTAGATTAAGTGATTTCTGATAAATTCATATTTACTTACCTTGTATAAAAATTGAACCTTATAACTGAAAATTTTATGTGGTTTCTGTGCAGCACTTTACATATAATGATTTCAGTCTGCTTTAGATTGTATGGTACATTACCACATCTAAGAAAACATTTTTAGGTTTGCTTCCCTGTATGAGATATCAGCAGATCCGATAGCACGCTAGCAACCAGCAGTCCTGTTTAGATTACTAAGATGTTCAGATGTTAATTCAGTTGCAGTGGAGCCTTCTGCTTTGTCAAAACAATTTTTAGTTCAGGATTCAAATATTTCCCTGTTTGCTAGTTTTCTGTCTTGTTTACAAATTGGCAGCAGAATAATACAGGGGAAGGGCATATTTCATGATTTAATTTCAAATAGTTCTTTTACATGACTAGAATAAAAAAAATCTGCAGTTAGAATTTATGTTTAAATGCATTGCAAAATGATTTTAGTATTGTATTAATGACGCTATTCTTGGATGGAGAGTATGGCAGAAATAAGCATGTTGCTTTTAGTCAACTGACTTACGTTTCATTATTTCACAGAAGATTGTTTGGAAAATTGAATAAAGCTCAGATTGCTGACATGGTTTATACACATGGGAAAGAATAGGCTAATACTGTGCCTAAATAGTATATGAAGGAGTAGCCAGTTTATAAAATGTGAGACAGTTTCTTAGCGTAAGCTGTTGAGTTTCTTTATATAATGCTGGTTTCAAATTTTTTAGTGGTGGAATTTTTTTCCGGATCACGCAGAGATTAGAAACCCCAAACTGTATATCAAATCTGCTGAATAACTGTGCAGTGCAGAGCAAATTTCTTTTGAGGTGGTTTAAAAGTGGTCTGAGTAATACATTTATGCTTAACAAAGTTTTTATTAGCTTACGTATAAATATTTAAAGTTTAAAAGCATAGTCTCAAATTAATCATCTGGCTGTTTTTATAATTTCCCTGTCCTTCCTTCCTCATGCACGTAGGATTTTGCATAATTCTTCGCTGTAATTTTTGGCTTTTGAAATAGGAATCTCTTTATGTTCTGTTTACAGGTGGAAAAAAATAGGTCATTTGATACTGGATGCTATTTTCCTGACTTTCTTATTTGTAGGATTAAAGAAGAAAAAATGTATGGATGCTTAGTTTTAGATTACTGGAACTACAGTAACATAGCCATATATGAGGATGATTGAAGTGCAGATTAAGCTTTGAAGGGGGGAGAATTTTTAATATCTGCATGTATTTTATGTATTATTGTCTCTTTTCAATTGGCCACATAGTTACAATCATCCTGTTTAAATTAAGCAGCAGTGTTCTGGAACAGAAGTCTGCTGCTTACGCATGCTTTTTTCTAATAAAAATACAGATTATTTTCTTCTTTAAGGTACATGTGTTCATCATTTAGCAGTTCAGTACTCCTTCACGCAGAGGAGCATTCCAGGGTCTCAAGTACAGTGAATTTTAATAATCTTCCATGAAAATATAATTGTGGTTGATGATACTGACCTTTCAGAATTTCAGTGTATCTGTTTGCTTATTTCAAAGCTACGTACTTGGGTTATTTTATTACTTTGTCACTGGTATTAACGCTTCTCAGCTTCCATTATCCAGCTGTAGTGCACAGCGCCTTGCTGACTGATGTACAATGCTTAAACCTCTGTTGTCTTGAATATACTGTGTGGATGCCAACAGCTTGGTCTTCAGTTGTGTGGTTGCAGAACTTCTCATAACCCTGCCAGTCTACCCCAGATATGTGATTGCGGCTCTTAAGGATCAGATTTAAAGCATGGATGTGTTCTGTGCTGAAAACAGAAAGCGCTCTGTAGGTCTGAGTAGTTGCACTGGTGGTAGATGCTGTCTGCTGCTGTTGCTTGCAGGTTGCCTGGCTGCGCGGAACAGGATCAATGTTTAATTTGGTGCTTTTGGTGTTGCTGGAGGAGTGGAACAGTGGTAAGGAAGAAGAAAGTGTTTTTGTGACCTGCAGTAGGGCTGTGAAGCAGAGCCTGCGAAGTCTGACATTTCTGTTTTCCTCAGGGCTGGGAAAAAAAGCAGGCTTTTAGGATTGTGGAATATTTTGGGTGCTGTGCTTTGATCATAGAGAATGCTGTCAAGTGCAGAGATAGCAGAGTGAATTCCCAAGTTGCCTGGGGTCAAGGCAGCAGAGTCTGTTACCAGTTTGGATGACTGTGGAGGAGTGCATCTACCTGTGCATCAGGTAGATGGTGGCAGATGGGGCCCTGGAAATCCTGGCCTTGTACAGCAGGGAATGAGTATGTGTCATTTGTGGTGGATGAGGGGATGGTTTTACTGTTGTAGTAGAAGGCAGTCTGTCACTGAACAAAATCCTGACACTTAAATGACATTAGATTTATGTGTATCTGAGCTTACATCCAGTTATGGTGTTCTCTTTTTCACATGCTGCATAATAGAATTTCATGGACTCTTAGATTTAGCTGTCTTCAGGGCCAGAGGCCTCTGATTGCCAGTCTATTGTACTGTCTGCAACCTGTGGAGCTGCCTAATTTCATGGATTTCCTCATGGATAGCCTTTTTAGCAGCTACAGTGGCAAGTGGCAATGCAGTTTGGCAATAAAAGCCATGGGCAAGACGGGCAGTCTTCCCTGAAATCTTACATTTTGATTGCATCCTTACTTTTCATCCCTCTGTGCTGGCTGAGCTATAAGCATCTCACTGGTCTGGGAGAACAGATGTGAGCGGGGCTGTATTTGTCTTGCGAGTACTCAGCTGGTACATGAAGTGTCGGTATTGAAAGACTGCTTTCTTCTTGACCTGCAAGGGTGGACAGACTCACACGTAGCAGTGTGAGGTTTTTGAACTTTGTTGTCTCAGGAGGAGAATGTTATGATAAGCCTTAGTTGTCATTCTAGGAGAAAACACAAGGATTTAAAGTAAGCACTGGGATGTCTTGGGGATTTGTGAGACTATATGCTACATAGAATCATAGAATCATAGAATAGTTAGGGTTGGAAAGGACCTTAAGATCATCTAGTTCCAACACCCCTGCCAGGGGCAGGGAGACCTCCCACTAAACCATGCCACCCAAGGCTCTGTCCAACCTGGCCTTGAACACCACCAGCGATGGGGCATTCACAAGTTCCCTGGGCAGCCCATTCCAGTGCCTCACCACCCTTACAGTAAAGAATTTCTTCCTCATATCCAATCCAAACTTCTCCTGTTTAAGTTTGAACCCCTTACCCCTTGTCCTCTCACTACAGTTCCTCATGAAGAGTCCCTCCCCAGCATCCCTATAGGCCCCCTTCAGATATTGGAAGGCTGCTATGAGGTCTCCATGCAGCCTTCTCTTCTCCAGGCTGAACAGCCCCAACTTTCTCATCCTATCTTCATACGGGAGGTGCTCCAGTCCCCTTATCATCTTCATGGCCCTCTTCTGGACTTGTTCCAACAGTTCCATGTCCTTTTTATGTTGAGGACACCAGAACTGCACACAATACTCCAAGTGAGGTCTCACAAGAGCAGAGTAGAGGGGCAGGATCACCTCCCTCGATCTGGCGGTCACGCTCCTTTTGATGCAGCCCAGGATACGGTTGGCTTTCTGGGCTGCAAGCGCACACTGCCAGCTCATGTTCATTTTTCCATCGACCAAAATGCCCAAGTCCTTCTCTGCAGGACTGCTCTGAATCTCTTCTCTGCCCAACCTGTAGCTGTGCCTGGGATTGCACCGACCCAGGTGTAGGACCTTGCACTTGTCATGGTATCTTCATCAGGTTGGCATCAGCCCACCTCACAAGCGTGTCAAGGTCCCTCTGGATGGCATTCCTTCCCTCCAACGTATCAACCGAACCACACAGCTTGGTGTCATCGGCAAACTTGCTGAGGGCGCACTCAATCCCACTGTCCCTGTCACCAACAAAGATGTTGAACAAGACCGGTCCCAGCACCGATCCAGGAGGGACACCACTCATTACTGGTCTCCAGCTGGACATTGAGCCATTGATCACAACTCTTTGCATGCAGCCATCCAGCCAGTTCTATATCCTCCAAGTGGTCTGCCTATCAAATTGATGTCTCTCGAATTTAGAGGCAAGGATGTCATGTGGGACAGTGTCAAACACTTTGCACAAGTCCAGGTAGATGACATCAACTGCTCTACCCCTGTCCATCAGTTCCGTAGCCCCATCATAGAAGGCCACCAGATTGGTCTGGCAGGATTTCCCCTTAGTGATGCCATGCTGGCTGTCACCAAGCACCTTGTTCTTTTTCTTGTGCCTTAGCATGCCTTCCAGGAGAATCTGCTCCAAGATTTTGCCAGGCACAGAGGTGAGACTGACTGGAACAGATATTTGTTTGCTGTGAGACCTGAGCAAGTCTTAGCACAGCCTTCATCCAGTTGATTCTATTTTGTAGTGCACAGTTACCTCAGAGATAAAGCCTGAATGTAGAAAAGCTACGTTCGGATGAATCATGCTGCTCTAGCTTTGACACGTCTTTCACTGCTGTCTTAGGGTGAGCTAGAAGGAAATGGACACTGTTTCCTTCGTGTTGTATGCACTGAGTTTTGATTCACTTACTCCCAAAGATAAATTCCCAACTTGTATGTTTTGGTTACAGCCATGTACCCCTAATCTCAGTGTTCTACTAGAAAGCAGTATTGAGGTAGTTTGGTTGCACAAAAAGTAAAACTGGAGTTTCCCTTAGCTCTGCTTTCTACAGTCATTTCATGGGTGTATTGGAAGCTGTAGCTGTGCCATTAGCAGCAATGTAGATTGAGGTGAACCTCAGCAGTATGTTGTTCATTTTAAAGTTACTTTCTGACAGTGGCTGTAAGAATATAATTGTAAGGAAGGAGCAAATAACTTTAGAATTGTTTCTTCACATCAAAAATATTACCTTGTTGATTGACTTCATTCCTGAAATACAGAGGTTAATGTTACAAGGAAAGGAACCCACCATTCGATCTGATCCATGTAATTAGAAATTGCTGGTCTGGATCAAAAATAGAGAGGAAAATGGTGACCAGTATCTATACCCTGTTGGAATATATTATGCTATGTAGAGTTTAAATGTAAATTCCCCCAGGTACTTGTCTGCAGGTTTAGGATTGACTGTTCAGGATTCAGTGTTTCTCATATAATGTACGACTGGAAGAACATGTAGATGTGTATTTGGCTGTTTTGAATGTAAAGAGGGGATAATGAGTTTATATCCAGCTTTTTGCTTGCATCTCCAGTGAAAGCCCAAGATTGTTTGCATCTCTCAATTCTTCTAAATTCTTCTACTTAGTTATTCATGAGAATGTGGCCTTAGTCAAAGTTAAAAAAAAAACCCAAAAACCAACAAACCCAAGCAAAGAGGAAAAAAGCCCCCAAAAAACAACAAAAGCAAACAAGTCAAAGGAAAAAGTTCATGAGGTATATGCCTTTCCCTCAGAAAAACACAAGTTTTATTTATTGATCTTACACTTGTTCTTTTACAGTGAAATCAGTGCCAGGCTTGATGCTGTGTCTGAAATTCTGCTGTCAGAATCCAGTGTGTTTGGTCAGATTCGAAATCTTCTTTGTAAGCTGCCAGATATAGAAAGAGGCCTCTGCAGTGTATTTCACAAAAAGGTATATCCATAATTACCCTAATATATTATTTTCCAAATGGCGTTATTCTTTCTTAATGTATTATAGGTTTTGCATATTTGTTTAAACATATTTTTGTCTTAGCAAGGCTGAGGCTGACTTAATAAAAGGATGTGAGTTCTTAAAAATTATTTTTGCCATATGGTAGAGCCTTATTTTATTTGTTAATCAGTGATATGCTGATGGAAGAAATGCCTGAGTAGGGTTCAGGAATACATGAACTGTATTGCTAATGCTAACAGGAAAAACATCTCTGGTATTTATGAGTTAGTGGCTGGGTTCAGTGAGATGGGATGATGCAATACGTCCTCATGCCATAAGTTATTTCCCTTTAAAACAAACCACTGCATTCTGTATACTTATCTAAAATCATGCTTGAAAGTGAAACCACTTAGCTGTAGTTAGCTGTTTTCAAATTAATGTTAATTTGTTTATAAATCCTGTAATTTGGATCTCACTTGCACATTTTAATAATTACATGTAATGAGACCCTGAGTTCTTACTTGAAGCAGATTAATCTGCTAATAGCACTTATGCGGTACTTCATGTTCTTTTATTTCACTGATATTTAGAGTTTGACAGTTTGTTTTAGGTAAGGGAATAGGTGGGTAGAAGGAGAGCAAAGTTGTCATTTTCTTTGGCTGGTACAGCACAAAGTTTTTGTCTCTGAAAATCTGGAGCTCAGTTCTTGTGTAACTTTTAAAGCCCTAATGTGTTGTGGTGCTAGGCACATGGAAAGACTTCATGTGTCAATGAACAGTTACAGCCATAGTGGAGTTTATGGAAAGAGGGAGTGTGCACCAACTTCACCATCCTCTAAAATGTACTCTATCACAGAATCATAGAATGGTTTAAGTTGGAAAGGACCTTAAGATCATCTAGTGCCAAACCCCTTGCCATGGGCAGGGAAACCTCACACTAGACCATGGCGTCCAAGGCTCTGTCCAGCCTGCCCTTGAACACTGCCAGAGATGGAGCATTTACCACTTCTTTGGGCAGCCTGTTCCAGTGCCTCAACACCCTCACAGTAAGGAACTTTTTGTAAAGAAATGTTTGTAGGGATACGTCTGTGTTCCACAGCAACAACCTGGCAATCCTATCCTTTGCTTCCTTTTTTTTTTTTTTAGTTTAATTTCTTTTCTTTTTTTATGGTAGTCAGTATGTGTTTCTTCAGGTGTCCCTTCTGTTGCAGGACTGCTTACCCTTCTCAGCTCTAAAGCTGTCATTTAGGTGGAAACATTTAGAGATCCTCAATTTTCACATGATCTTTGAAATGAGATGATAATGTAGTTTGTGTTAACAATATCCACTGTAGCAGGAAGATATGTGTAGTGAATCACATGTTGGAAAGAAGTTGCAGGAGAGGAGAGTGCTCCCAGAGAATCCTCAGGAAGAGTAAACGAGGGGAAAAAGGTCCAAGCATCACTTTTCCTTTTATTAATTAGCTTCCCTTGGTAAAAATCTAGTCTGTCATCCGTTGCAGAACACTGTGACAAGTCACTGAAGCACTGAGTACTCCCTGACGATCTTCTGGACTTCAAGGAGATGACAGCGTCCCTGAAAGATGGGGTCTGTTTTGAACAAGGAATCAAAAGCAGACTCAGGGTAACACGTTTTCAGTCTAGACAGACAGTGCATATGGAATCTGAGGAAAGGTTCCTGCAAAGCAGATTCATAGAGTCGTAGAACAGTTAGGTTTGGAAAGGACCTTAAGATCATCTAGTTCCAGCCCCACTGCCATGGGCAGGGACACCTTCCACTAAACCATGTTGTCACCCAAGGCTCTGTCCAACCTGGCCTTGAACACCGCCAGAGATGGAGCATTCGCAGCTTCCTGTGCAACCCATTCGAGTGCCTTACCACCCTTACAGTAAAGAACTTCCTCCTTATATCCAATCTAAACTTCCCCTGTTTAAGTTTAAACCCGTGTTGTGGTTTAAGCCATAAATGACGCAGCCTGTTCACTCACTTCCCCCTCCTTCTTCCCCCCTGCTCCCAGAGGGATGGGAAGGAGAATCAAAAGAATGCAACTCCCACAGGTTGAGATAAGAACAGTTTAGTAACTAAAGTATAACACAAGACCACTACTGCTACCACCAATAATAATAATAATGACAAGGCAAATACAAGGAAAGAATGCAATTGCTCACCCAGCCCACTACCAAGCCCGACCAAGCACTGCACCTCCACCCTTCTGGGTCTCTGCTCTCTGCTTTTTATCCTGGACATGACGTGCTGTGGTATGGAATAACCTCTTTGGCTAGTTTGGGTCAGGTGCCCTGTCTCTGCTTCCTCCCAGCTTCCCCTCCTCCCTGGCACAGCATGAGACTCAGAAAGTCCTTGGCCAGACCAAAACATCACTAAGCAGTAACCGAAACACTGGTATTATCAGCGCTGTTCCCAGGCCAGAAGTCAAAAACACAGTGCTGCACCAGCTACCAAGAAGGAGAAAAATGACTGCTGCTGCTGAACCCATGACAACCTGTTATCCCTTGTCCTATCACTACAGTCCCTCACGAAGAGTCCCTCCCCAGCATCTCTATAGCCCCCCTTCAGATATTGGAAGGCAGCTATGAGGTCTCCATGTAGCCTTCTCTTCTCCAGGCTGAACAGCCCCAACTTTCTCATCCTGTCTTCATATGGGAGGAGGCGATTCAGTCCCCTTATCATCCTCGTGGCCCTCTTCTGGACTTATTCCAGCAGTTCCATGTCCTTTTTATGTTGAGGACACCAGAACTGCACACAATACTCCCAAGTGAGGTCTCACGAGAGCAGAGTAGAGGGGCAGGATCACCTCCCATGACCTGCTGGTCACCCTTCTTTTGATGCAGCCCAGGATACGGTTGGCTTTCTGGGCTGTGAGCGCACGCTGAAGCTGGCTCATGTTAAGTTTCTCATTGATCAGCACCCCAAAGTCCTTCTCTGCAGGACTGCTCTGAATCTCTTCTCTGCCCAACCTGTAGCTGTGCCTGGGATTGCACCGACCCAGGTGTAGGACCTTGCACTTGTCATGGTTAAACTTCATCAGGTTGGCATCAGCCCACCTCACAAGCGTGTCAAGGTCCCTCTGGATGGCATTCCTTCCCTCCAACGTATCAACCGAACCACACAGCTTGGTGTCATCGGCAAACTTGCTGAGGGCGCACTTAATCCCACTGTCCATGTCACTGATAAAGATGTTGAACAAGACCGGTCCCAACACCGATCCAGGAGGGATACCACTCATTACTGGTCTCCAGCTGGACATTGAACCATTGAGCACAACTATTTGCGTGCGGCCATCCAGCCAGTTCTATATTCTCCAAGTGGTCCGCCTATCAAATTGATGTCTCTCTAACTTAGAGACAAGGATGTCATGTGAGACAGTGTCAAACGCTTTGCACAAGTCCAGGTATCAACTGCTCTACCCCTGTCCATCAGTTTCATAGCCCCATCATGCATGATTTCCCCTTAGTGAAGCCATGCTGGCTGTCACCAAGCACCTTGTTCTTTTTCTTGTGCCTTAGCATGCCTTCCAGGAGAATCCGCTCCAAGATTTTGCCAGGCACAGAGGTGAGACTGACTGGTCTGTAGTTCCCTGGCTCATCCATTTTCCCCTTCTTGAAAATGGGGGTTATATTCCCCTTTTTCCAGTCGTCAGGAACTTCACCTGACTGCCATGATTTTCAAATATGATGGACAGTGGCTTAGCAACTTCATTTGCCAGTTCCTTCAGGACCTGCGGATGGATTTCATCAGGTGCCACAGACCTGTGCACGTTCAGGTTCTTCAGATGGTCTCAGACCAGATCCTCTCCTACAGTGGGCCCAGGGTCTTCATTCTCACTGTCCCTGCATTTGCCTTACAAGACTTGGGTGGTATGGTCAGAGCATTTTCCGGTGAAGACTGAGGCAAAGTAGTTGTTAAGAACCTCAGCCTTCTCCAAATCCAGGGTAGCCAGTTCTACCGATAGTTTTTGGAGAGGGCCCACGTTGTCCCTAGCCTGTCTTTTATTTGCAATGTACCTATAGAATCCCTTCCTGTTATCTTTCACATCCCTAGCCAAGTTTAATTCTAAGTGGGCCTTAGCTTTCCTAACCTGATCCCTAGCTTCCCAGACAACATCCCTGTATTCTTCCCAGGCCGCCTGTCCTTGCTTCCACCTTTTATAAGACTCTTTTTTCCTTAAAATTGTCCTCAGCAGTTCCTTATCCATCCAAGGTGGTCTCCTGGCCTTCCTGCAGCACTTCCTTCTAGTTGGGATGCAACATTCCTGAGCTTGTAGCAGGTGATCCTTGAATATCCACCAAGAGTCTTGGGCCCCCCTGCCCTCTAGGGCTATACCCCATGGAATCTTACTGAGCAGGTTCCTGTAGAGGCCAAAGTCTTCTCTCTTGAAGTCCAGGGCAGGGAGCTTGCTGCACGCTCTTCTCACTGTCCTGAGGATCTCGAATTCGACCATCTCATGATCGCTGCAACCAAGGCTGCCCTGGAGTGCCACATTTCCAGCCAGCTCTTCCCTATTGGTGAGCATGAGGTCAAGCATGGCACTTCTTGTCATGAACTCTGTCACTTGCAGAAGGAAGCTGTCTTCCACACAATCAAGGAACCTCCTGGATTGCTTGTGCTGGGCCGTACCGTCCGTCCAACAGATATCAGGATGGTTGAAGTCCCCTATGAGGACAAGGGTCTGCGAGATTGAGGCTGTTCCTATCTGTTTATAGAGTGCTTCGTCCACAGAGTCCTCTTGATCAGGTGGTCTGTAAGTGATCCCCTCGGTAATGTCGCCCATCGCTGTTCTCCCTTTAACCCTGAACCACAAACTCTCTATTGACTGCTCACCTGTCCCCAGGCACAGTTCCATACTGTCAGCCTATCACTGATGTAAAATAGCAAATCCCCCTCCCTGCCTACTGGGTCTGTTTTTTCTAAAGAGCCTGTAACCTTCCATTCCAACATGCCAGTCATAGGAGCCATCCCACCGTGTTTCTGTGACGCCTATTATATCATAACCCCGTAGATGTGCACACATCTCTAATTCCTCTTGTTTGTTCCCCATGCTACAGGTGTTTGTGTAGAGGCATCTGAACTGAGCTCCAAAAGAAGCTGGGTCATCGGCTGGAGCAGCTGCAATATCTCTACATTGTTCTGAGCATTGGTGTTGGCAACTCACTGGGAGTGTTGGCATGGAATGACGCCCCCCTCCCCCAACACATCTAGTTTAAAGCATCCTTGACCAGTCTGGCAAGCCTCCTACCAAAACTGCTCTTCCCCTTCTTTGTCAGACCAGCTCCACCAGCCCCCAGTAGACCTGACCTACTAAATTGGGTCCCATGTTCTAGATACCCAAACCCCTGACTATGGCACCACTGTTCTAACCATTTATTAACCTGGCCAATCCTCCTAGCCTTTTTAAGGTGCTCCCGTTTATCCTGGAGAACTGACAAAAAAACTGTCTGAGCTCCAGAGCCCCTAACCACCTATCACAGAGCTCTGTAGTCCTTCTTTATGTTCTCTGGGCTACTGCTATCTATATCAGTAGCACCCACATGGATCACTAGAATTGGTTAATAGTCAGTGGGACTTACTAGGGCAGGCAGACTCTCTGCAACATCCTTGATCCATGCCCCTGGTAGGCAACACACCTCCCTTGAGCCTCTGTCAGGCCAACAGATGGGTGCCTCTGTACCTTTCAAAGTAGAGTCTCCTACTACTACGACTCACCACTTTTTCCTGACAGCACCAGTAGTGATCTTCTTTGCCAGAGCATCAGCCCAAATATACAAGAACATATTCGAGAACATGGAGTAACTGGTTTTCATGAGGTTTTGATGTTTTGTTTTGTTTGTTTGGTTGTTTTTTTCCCCCGTCTCCCAGAATATCTTGTGAATTATTTTATTTCAGTTCCCGCTATAGAAACCTTTACAGTTCTGGTAATTCCAGATATCCATCTAACCCATGCTCAAAATGAGGTTCACTGTAATGTCATTCCATTTAGTGATCCAGAACTTCAAGTGCAATGCACTGATGACTTAACTAAAGGTATGTGCTTGTTAGTTCAGTGTCAGCTGCAGGAAAAATAGGTGAATATGTGTTGTGGTTTAAGCCTAGCCATATATCTGCCATGATGTTGTTAGCTCATCCCTCCCCTTCCTCCCCCCATTCCTGGAGGGATGAGGAGGAGAATCGAAAGAATGTAACTCCCACGGGTTGAGATGAGAACAGTCCAGTAACTAAGGTATAACACAAACTACTGCTGCTACCACCAATAATAATAATGATAAGGGAAGGAACAAGAGAAGAGAACACAACCGCTCACCGTCCTCCAACCGATACCCAGCCCGACCCAGCAGTGATCTAACCCTTCCAGGTGACTGCCCCCAGTTTATATAGTAGGCATGACATGCTGTGGTGTGGAATACCTCTTAGGTCAGTTTGGGTCAGGCGTCCTGTCTCTGTCTCCTCCTGGCTTCTCCTCCTCCCTGGCAGAGCGTGAGGCTCAGAAAGTCCTTGGTAAGACTAAGAATTCTAAGCAGCAGCAAAAAATATGGATGTTATCAGCGCTGTTCCCAGGCTGAAAGTCAAAACCACAGCATGCGCCAGCTACTAAGAAGGAGAAAAATGACTGCTACTGCTGAACCCAGGATAATGTGGCAACTATTTCATCCTTCAGGCCATTTAGACTCCAGTGACTTAAGTATTTGAGGAGATAAGTTTCATGAAGGGGGAGCTCTGAAGTGAACAGAGATAGCTGCATTGTCTTAGTCGTTGCAAACATCTTTCATTCATATCAGCCCCTGCAGAACTTTTTATTGTGCAATGCACTTAGCACAAGTAACCTGTAGAGGAGACAGAAAAAAATGGAGGCAAAACAGTGCTCTGCTTTGGAACTAACTTATGAGAACTCTTCTGATAAATAACATCATTGTGTATTTTTCTGGTCTGACTTTTTGGGGTTTCTTTTGGTTTTAGTAAGTCTGCTAATGATTCTTATTTGGTAACATCATTCATATTGACAGTTGTTAAGTCTGATCCTCCACAAGTTCCCATTGCCCCAAACCCAAACCACCAAACAACATTACTGATCTACCCCCAGCTATGAGCAACGTGGCATTAGAACAATATTCCTGTAGTGGCAATTAGGTATTACCAGCTCCAAGTTAGTCCCAGCTTGAAAAAAGATTATGGGAGTGAATAAGGAGAAAGGAACAAAGTTCCTGTTCTTGGAGAGTGGAATTAATACAAGGACTGGTTGTTCTTAGTTTTTACAGCTCTAGCCAGGCAGAAATGCTGTCAACAGCAAAGTGGTCTCACCCTCCTCGATGGCAAGAGAAGGGTGGCTGGAGATCAACTATTTGAAGACTTCTTGATAACATTCAAAAGTTGACTACAAGGGGAAACAGAGAATTGCCAAGAGCTTTGTCTAGATAGGGCCTGAAGCAGATGCAAAACTAGATCTTCCTGGAAGGACACATTGGTTCAGTGTTTTCTATAACCAGTTCAGCTGTGCCCTCTAGGCCCTGGAGAGAGCCACCAAATAATAGAATAAAATGTAGTCCACGTGCATTTCCTTTTGTGATCTGCATCTCAGGACAGTGGGAAATATGAATAGCAGGACCCTATTTTTGTGTCTCAGTCAGAGTGATGTCTGCTTAGTCTTGTCTTGGAGTCCACAGAAGGGCAATAGAGCAGTTGGAGACCTATGATTGGATAGGTCTAAAACCCAGTACAGAGTAAACATGTCATCAGTACTTTTAGTTGTGTGTCCTACAGATCCATCCTGATGTTGCTTGCTGTTTTCATACCTGGCTTCATGCAATGTGTTTCAGAAGATAAATACTTATACAGCCTAGATTCCTAAATGTTTATCTTACTTGTACCTTTTGCTCAATAATTTTTAATTTTTTTTTTACTAAAGCTCAGTCAACAAAAGTGAACAGGAGTCACCATAACAAATAGTCACTGAATTTTATAACAGATTCAAGTGAAGCTGTTTCACTGAACTCCTATACAGGGTGTGAGGTCAATAATCAAACCTTTCCTGGGTGTGTAGGAAAGCGTCATTTCAGTTTGTTCTGCTTCTAACCTCTGCCATAGGTTCTCCCTTGTTTGCAGTTCCTCACAATTTCTTGCAGTTGAAAAAGCCTGTTCAGTTCTAAGTCACTCTCTAAAACTTTACTGCCTACTTAATTAGGGCTGCTCACCTGTGCAAAATAAAAGCAGGTGGGCAGTTGCTTATAAAGGAGGGTATTTGCTGCTTGGATGCCTCCAGGGATTTACCCTTGGTTTTCCAGTGGATACTTCACTGTTGTGCTCAGACTGTTTAGTGGAGAAGGGTGCTGCCTAGATGACTGCTGGGTGTTTAAAATCTTTCCTATAAGCTTGTCATCTAGAATGATTCTGAAAACGTGCCCTTCTCTGGAAGGTGTGTTTAATTGAAGATTGTGTTATTTAGAGTAGATTCAGAGAAAACTGTTGTATTTCAATTTTTTTTTTTTCTCATACTTAATCAATTAAATCAGTAGCTGCTATATATGCCCAGGAAATCAGTTACTGTTTGAATAGAATGTTTAAAATAAATTCTCCCCATAGCATGTTGTTGACTTCAGATAACGTACCTTTTTTTCTTCTATGACAGTGCATCTTGCATATGCTATACTTTTAATCTTTTAAATAATTTGCACCACAGATATTTTTAGACTTGCTGATTTGAGCAAGTTGTCACCTGATAATCTGAATTAATAGAAGGAGTGTCATAACAAGGGGACAGAGTAACCTTAAAATAAAATTCCTCATTTTTCCTAAACCAAAACCGCTATGCTCACTATATTAGAAACATAAAGGTAGATACTACATTTTGAAAGGAGTGGTAAATGTATGCTGCATTTCAACTCACTTTTATTTTAATTTAAAATGCTTTTAATTTGAAGTGGTCGATGGCTGTCAGCTGTGTGTCTCTGTGGCTCCTTTCTGGATCTGTAGGAAATAATTCCCCTAATGCAAACAAGGCTAAATTGCTTTCAGTGTTGTTGAAAGTGTGTTAGAGCTGGCATACTGCTGTGATCTTTCATGCATTGTTTTTGATGGCAGTCCTACCATTTTCAGTACAGTTAGATAAACTGCTGTCTGAAACTATTGTTTGGCATCACTGTCAACTCTGAGGTTATTCTCCTTGTGCCAAAGAAACTGTAATAGCTACCATGGATGGTATTTCAAAGTTAGACTTCAAAGCATGCATTGAATAAGCTTGGGAGAATCTTCTGTGAATGCAAGAATATTAATCCCATTTTTTGCAAGCCATTTTTACTTCGTTCTAAGGCTTCTAATTTATAATAGTGTTACATGTCTTTTGTAAGGTTACTTAGGATATAAGTGAAATCAGTCCCACTTTTATGGATCCCAGCTTTTCAGAATTATTTTTATGCATCTGTTCCAAGTTACATGTTTGCTTAGTAAATAATTTCTACAGGAGAGCCATTAAATTTGAGATACAAAGTCCTGCAGTGTTACTAAAATGAAGCCAAGGGAAACAGTAACACTCTGAATAAGCACAAAAGGGTATGTTCACCCTATTTCTTTGGAATGCTGTGTTTAACAATATTGTTTGCAGTAAAGCATGCTGGATTTCCTGTTCCCCTAAGGTACTGTAGATCTTAGCTCACAGTAAAATCAGATAGGTTTTAACTCGTATATCTGTTATGGTGTGTAAGCTGTCAGAGTTGCCATGAGAAGCTTCAGCATGTTCATTAGACATCCTTTGAAAAATCTCATGATAACTTTCAGGGTCGTTTATGTCTTTGCACATGACCAAGGTTGTTTGTTCCCCCTTCTTCAATTCTTTTATAGATGACACTTGCTTGAAATCTTGTTTCTTACCCCTACCGAAGCCTCACCTTCACAAGCCTCACCACCCTTAATGGAGAACATCTTAGAGAAGTTTTTATGTATTCTTAGAACTTTTTCCTTTTTCCACACTCATGTAGGTAGTGTACTTAATAAGTCCCTTTTTCATTCCTTTTTTTAAAGGACAATTAAAACAACCACTAGCAGCTGGTCAACTGATGTATGTCTTACTGTCCGTATTTGCTCGTTCTTCTTTTCTGGACATTGGTATGAATCAGCTAATGCTGTTTTTCAAGGACCAACGTTGCAATTTCATGTGGCATGGCTTCAGCCTTTGCCTCCTTGAGTTAATTTTGTAGTCAAGGGAAGTCTTGCAGAATTCTGTCCTTTTATCTGCATCAATGTTGATGATGATGACGATGTACTCGTTCATACTGTATTTTACTTTACCAGTCCAAGCCTGGATTTATCATTTATTTAGTCTTTCAGACCTTTCCGTTGTGCTTTGACTTTAAATGCCATTGACAGATTTACTGCTTTATTATTTGTTTTATGTTCTTGTCAGAGCTTTTGCAAGATAGAATAAGTAAATTTCAGATTATCAGAAAGATGCTGATAAATTGCAGCAAGTGCAGGGGAGAACCAAAGTTTTCATGAGGCTGAAAAATGGATTGTTTATGAAGAAAGATTAAAAGACTATAGTTTGGTTAAATTGATGATTTGGTTAAATTGAGGAGAATGTAAGGTTTGGAGATACTTATTAACACCCTGTTAACAGCAGAAAAGCAGATGAGGTAGTGTAGTACAAAATAGTAAAACTAGAGACACGGGGATTAATTTGATGGAAAGGAAATTTAGGCTCTCTGATAAAACTTTTTCCTGATGATACTTACTGCTTTATGGATTCGTTTCTGAAAGGAAGTAGTAAGCACACAGCCTCTAAGAATATTAGGGCCCCAGAGAAGACAAAAAGAAAACTCATGCAGAAAAATTCAGCAGTTGCAGGGAAACCACCCAGTGGGTCTCTTATATCAATAATTTTCATGGGTCTGAAACAAAGATGAACTTGGGTTTTCCAGAAACATTCAGAATGAAATCTCTTTGGCCTTCCAAACTGTCATGAAATACCATGGTTAAATTACACAGTCCTTTGGTGAAGTATCTACCAACCTTGTCTGTTTGGTAGGGTTCTTTAGCATGCAGCCATGCTTCAGGAGAGTATGTAGCAGGTACTGGCTTTATGGTAAATTCAGTAGCATTTAATTACTCCTATGTTTGAATGCATTTTAAATGACCAAGAATGATTTTTTTTTAATTTTTGTTTAATACAGTCTTTATGATAGAGCAAATCAGTGAACACGGCAATTAAACTTAAAAATTATTTTCTTCCTAGCCTTATTGTTGTCAGTCACTCACAATTTCCATTAGTGTTCTACTAATTCTATGGTAGATTGCCAAGGCTGCAGGTCTAGATATATCTTTGTTCTGCGTTTATACAGCATGGAGGGCTCTCTTCCATTGCTGGTCACAGCAGTGACATGTATTTAATGAGAAGAGGGCCAAGGCTGTAACTGGAGTGTACATTAATTTATTATTTATGGTTTTCAGAAGATTGCATTTATATGGTGTTCGTGTTGTGAAGGCATTACAGAACAAACTTATTTTAGGGTTACATATGTGGGGAAGGAGACACAGTGTTCCTTTAGAGCCCAGCATTTTTGTTAATACTTGCTTCTGGGTACATAAGATATTTGGAAGAAATAACTACAGTGCAATCGATCAGAGAATTGCTTTAGTTCTTGCATATGGCTGTGGGAAGGACAGAGAACGAAAAATTTACCTCGGGGAGAGATTTTGAAAGAGAAGGGATGGCAGAATAAAAATGTGGGAGTGTTTTATGAATAGTGATTCATGGAAGCCTACATGTTCTGCAGTTAATGTTGTACTGATTACCAGAAAACACTGACCAGAAATTGAATACTAGCCTGTTTGTTGCATAGGTATGAGAGAAAACATAAGGTAGGAAGAGAAGGATGTAGCATACAAAGAATTTCATAGTAGAAGCATTCAGTCTGTCCTACTCCCTTCCTTGCATTCTCAGGTGAGGAAAATAAACTGATTTTTTCTGTATTGTCAGTGCGTTGAAGAAGGAATATCTGATCTACAGATCAGTAAAATATGTTTTATATGTCTCTATCCAGCAATAGGAGTAATGGAAATCAGCTCCTTACTGATTCCTCACAACAGTGTTTGAAATATTAGTATGCTTTATTAACCTTGTGAATGTCGTAAGATTATGTAGCTGTGTTAGAAACAGTCCATACATTTTTGTTGTATTTTGTATAATTTTCAAAAGAGCATAAAAGCTTGTAGGATTTAATGAAAATATAATACGCCATAATGACTTAGACATTGCTTCCCTTTTCAGTGCTCAACCCAAGAGTTCTTTTTGATAGTCAGCACCCTGTCTCGCCTGGACTTAGAGATTCAAGCTCTTGTTCCAGTCATACATTCTTATGTGAAAACTCCTCTATTACAAAATGCACTGTTGGAAATCCCAGAACTTCTCTCCCCAGTAAAATATTATTTAAAGATCCTTAATGAAGAAGCAGCCAAGTAAGTAGAGAAAATGCATGAATCTTCAGTGCTTCATAGACTTTCTGAGTAAATGTATTCAGTTATGAGGGTTACACATCTGGTTTTAATATACCTCAGTTTTATTTTTTTTGTTTTATGGACAGGTTACTTAGTTAAAGCAGAGGCTATTTTCTACAGCTTATATTCTCTTTTTAAAGTTAAACTATGAGAGAAAGTAGTTTGCTTAGTGGGTGTTTGCCTCAGGCTGCATAATTTTTTGAAAGTTTTTCAGCTTTTTTGGGGAATGAATTTAGAGCAAAATATGTTTTGCTCATGTTAATTTGTTTAGCAACTTTTACATTATTTTATTTTAATGGAGAAGCTATTCCTTTTGAGGAGAGACGTGATCTTTAGCAGAGTAGCTGCTCTGCTGTCATGAGTAAGCCTTTGACTTTTTTTTTTGAAAATTCATCAAAGCTTTGAGTGCCGTCCATCCATTTCTAAAAATCTCTTTGCATGGTCAATAATGACAGAGGAAATAAATTTAATAGTTTTATAGACAGATCATCCTAAACTTCCCTGCTGTAAGCAAGTTTCACTTAACTTTTAACATGATGATATAAGACTAATTAGATATTAATGAGGTTAATTATTAATGAGATATAATTGACTGTGATATAGGTGAAGGTTCTCTGATGAAAGATGTGGTCTATAGTTTAATATGTTGTTGTATTGAGGCAGTATAATCTTGATCTTTTATTTTCAAAACAGACTAAATATGAACATTCTATTTATAAAATCTTTTTTCTCTTTCTCCAACTGAGATTTAAAATTAAGAAATTTAAGAACTTAAGAGTGCCTAGAGCTTACTTTATTTGCTTCGGAATTAGAGATAGATGCAAGATGTGTAAATTTAGAAGTGGAGAAGGCTAGAAGTATTTGCTATGCCTATTAGACAGGTGGGATAATGAGATTTCTACTGATGAATGTGATCCAATTATAGTTGTGGCAGGTTATGACAAAACAGGGTGTATCTTAATTATACCAGTTACTGTAGATAGGTGTAAAACATGCTTCCTTTTTTTTTTTTTCTGTTACTGTATTGATAATGGCTTGAACAGTATACAAAAATAAGATATTATAGTATTAGTAGAAGGTGTCATCACAGATCTGCAGAAGTCGTACTTTTTTTTGTATTTAGTCAAAATGACTAAAAAACCCTGCCTTTTGGCCTTTATACATTTAAAACTTGTGTGGCAATATTATTTGGACTCAAACCCCTTTCTTTCATTGGAATCATGGTGACTACTTATACATATATGCACACATGTGTATACTGCATCATGTGTTAATTTTATTAAGTGGTGTGTGTGAAATACTGTAGTGGCTTTCAAAAGCATCCTTGTGATCCAGGGATTTTTTAGGAGGTGTTTGAGATTTTGAGGTTTGTGATTTTGGTTTGTTTTTTTTTTTTTTAAACTGTCAACTTTTATATTTTTGGTAGGCATCACACAGCAGTGACAGTCTTCACAATCAGCTGCTGACTACTTCTTTTTTTTTTTTTTTACTGCATTCCCATGGAAACAGGTCTAATTAGCATAAAATTGTTTCTAAAAATTAATCCTGTATTTTAAAATGACATTTTTACTGTCATTTTATGCAATAACTACATCCATGTAGTGCAAAAATCAAAGCACAGCTTAGTGTTACCTGTCTGGTCATTGGTTTATGACCAGCTGTAGTTTCATTCTTAGGCAAAGGGGTATGATTCTATGATTCTATTGGATCGGGTAGACTATTAGACTTTTTATTACTTCCATATTTTATTACTTTCAGTTTGCTAATTACTTGCTCTCCAAATATTAGATTTCAGGGTAATTGTACAATTCACTTGTAAAGTTTTGTATTTGCTTTCAAATACAAATGTATTTCCAGTTAACTTAGGGCTGATTTCGCTACTTTGTTTGCCTGCCACTTATTAAGATAAGTTAATTTTTTGTTATTTTTGATGACAACCATATTTTTAATTGCTTTTTTAGCTTCCCAGTTTTAAACATTTGAATGGCATTATGTGTTTTGGGTTTCAATCCTGAGCTGAGATAGTGCAGCCAAAACAATTCTGTCATTTTCTGACACTGAGACTAGAAAAAGGGCATTTGTTTTGCATGTATTAAAAATGCTCTAGTTAATCTTTCCTTGAGAAAAAAAAGGAAGCTGCTCTGAGGAGCTCCTCATGACATTCGGCTTTGATGAAGGCCTAGTGGATTTCTTAATCCACATGAAAATCTGTCAATTTAGCTGAATACATTTCAAATCTGTTCTCAGAAATTATCTAAATCTTCTCATTTAATCATGATAAAGATGTTGTCAGCACTTCGAGTGCACCAGGTTGGTATAGCAATTCCATTCCAGAATTAGGATTGAGGCAGAAAGGAATGGTCTTTCTTGTGATTCCTTTTCTTGCTCTGCTCAAATGAGGGAGAGCAAACAGAAATCTGCAGAATGCACATCTAGAAACGGCAAGAAACCTGAGTCAGCAATACAAAAATGAGCATGATGTGACACAGTAGAAAGAAACAGGAACAGATTGGGTTTGAACCATTTGGGGGGTTATCTTGGTGCAGCTTCTTAGAGTTCATTTACAAAGTTCCTTTCTATTTGTGTAGTGTGTATGACAGCTTTGAGTAAATGTGCTGTATCATGACCCAGTAACAGAAAAGCTATATCATAGAATCATAGAATAGTTAGGGCTGGAAAGGACCTTAAGATCATCTAGTTCCACTCCCCCTGCCATGGGCAGGGACACCTCATACTAAACCATGTCACCCAAGGCTCTGTTCAACCTGGCTTTGAACACTGCCAGGGATGGAGCATTCACAACTCCCATGGGCAGCCCATTCCAGTGCCTCACCACCCTTACAGTAAAGAACTTCCTCCTTATAGCCAATCTAAACTTCCCCTGTTTAAGTTTGAACCTGTTACCCCTTGTCCTATCACTACAGTCCCTATATTTAGAGAGGAATAAAGCTAGTGTTAAAACAAGTGAAAATTAACAAATAATAGTATGGAGACAGCCCATAGAATTAGAAAACTTATCTTTGGTTTTACCATTATTTTATCCTATGCTTCTTATGGATAGGACTGGAGATAAAACCCAATTGTTCAAGGACCTTACAGACTTCCCTGTCATCAGAAAGAAAAAAGAGGAGATTCTGGGTGTGCTTTCTAAAATCCAGCTGCATCTGGTGGACATTCGTAAACAGATCAAGAACCCTTCTGCAGAATACGTTACAGTTTCTGGTCAAGAGGTAATATGGTATCTATTATGTATGACAGTACCCTTGCTTGTCTAAAAAACAGCTTAGAAGTTAGACTTAACTAGAACTCTTCATTTAATATGATACTCAATGAGGTCATATACTTCAAAAACCATGATTTTTTGTACAACTTCAAAGTACAGTTTTGTGACACTATCCCTATTTTAAGTGAATTACTTTAGTGATTCAAATAATAAAACCAGATTATTTCAGTTGAGTTTGGTTCAGTAATGCTTTGCTTTTTCATATATGTAGAAACACTTGCATACTTCCAGGATTATTTATGTGGCTATTAAGTGCCAAAATATTCTCAGAGAACCAAAAAGCACAGCATTAGATTAATTTGAAGAATGGTAAAATGATTTGTAACTACTGATTAAGGCTGTAATTTGAAAGATGGGGAAGAAGAGAACAGTATTAAAGAATGATACTTTTTTTTTTTTACTTTTAGTTCTTAGAAATAGTAGTTGCGGAACCGAGCTCTTGTTTGCTAAATGCTGTGTAAGTGGGGGCAGGCCATGCTCCAGCAAGCTGAGAAGTTCAGTGCAAAAAAATGAAGAGAGATGACAGATTCTGTCAGATTGGTGGGGGAACTGGAAGGAGCCGTGAGGTAGCACTGTTCAGTTTTGGCCTTTGGCAGCTCAGAGTAGGAAGCCTGGGGAAAATGCCACAGGAAATTGAGAAAAGAAAGGAGTTAGGGAACTAGGAGTTAGGAGCAAGAGTTGGGAATAAAACAGTAATTAGTAAAGATAAGGAGGGAAGGAGCTGGAAACAGCCCATTGTCACACTGGGGGCCTAGGAAGGTGGGAAAGACCCAAGAGGCACATCATGGTGCTGACAGGCAATGCTGAAGGTGAGATAGTCAGAAGGAATGGATTAAAGATAGCAGCATTTGATAAACACCTTAGGTGGGTATTTTTGAGGGTGAAGCTGGGAAGAGGAAACTTAGGTAAAGCTTTGGGTAGGCTATTAGCATAGATGCTGAAGTCCAGAAGCAGAAAGATGGAAGAGTGTGTTTGAGTATTGTGTGAGGAAGGGAAGCGCCAGGATTTGAGAGGTTTGTCTCAGAGAGGCTGCATTAAGAGGTGGGTGATGACACGTATGTGAAGAAAGGAGAAGAGAATAATTGATCAAAGAGAGAAGAGCATCTGATGTAGTAGACAGATACGATCTGACCAGGAGGGTTTGAGAAACTGCCAGGCACTATGCACATGTTCATGAGAGGAGAGTTTTGTAACAGGCCAGCTCAGAAACCGTTGCAGACAGGGAGGTATGTCTTTGGTGTATTCATGAAAGGAGCTGCAGAGCTTAGGGATAGTTGTTATTTACTTACATCTGGTATGGGTGTTTCAGAGACATGAAATAAAGCAGTAGAGGAAGATGGTTGTGAGGAAAGGAAGGATACTAAAGGAATGGAAGTAGTGGAAAGGGAATTGTATGGGAGTTGCAGAGCAGTCTTCTTGAGTTACGCTGTTCTTCAGTTCTGTATGGTATATTCACATGTTCTTGTAGCAGTCTGATGGATGTAGTATTCAAACACTTCCCCACCTCAGACTTGGGCAGAAGGCAGGTTTATGATTTGCTAGTTCTGGAAGCTAGAGAAGCTAGAGAAGCTGCCAGGAAACTGTTTTAAGCATCTCCTGACTCTGAACTGCTGTTCAGGGTGCAGGCCTTCTTGGAGAAAAAAAATAATCGAACTATTTTCTCCTTAATATGTGCCCACAAAACCATGATTGTGAACAAATGGTTAGATTTTCAGAGTCACCCCAGTTTGTTAACTTACATTTGTTAAGTTCCTGTTGGAGTTCTGATGAAGATCTAGCTGATGCATGCCTTTTCCAAAATATGAGGTACACCCCTATCTATCTTGTCTTTTGTTTCCAGCCTGTAATGTAATTCATAGTGTACACTGAATAGGACAGAAAGCAGTCTGGATAGCGATAGCATTGCTATTCATTTCAGGCAGGATTTAGAAAGGAATTGCTGTATTTGGCAAATACTGGTTTCTGTATTGCATAAGCAGTGCTTTGGTCCCAGTTTATTTATTATTGCAATTATTTATCTAATAGGGCTAAGAATGAAAGCAAATGCTTTTGTTGTTTTGAAGAAGATTGCAAACTCTCTGCTTGTTTCTCACTAGCCACACAAACAGGCCAGGCGACTGAACTGGCTGTGTTAATACAGACTGTTTTCAGGCATCCAGCACAGACATAATTGTCACACTATTTTGTGTCTTCCTTTCATAAACACTGGATATTTATTTGAGATGAACTTCAGAAAAAGCTGTAATACCAGCACATCAGCAACACCACTAGCAGCAGCAGCAGTTGTCTCATGTTCAGGTCTTTGCAGATCTCTGCTTTTGCCCATTTTCAGTCTTTTTATCTCTCATGTATTATGCAATTTCAGGGTTTCTACATTAACAAATATGTTAGAAGTGTCTTACATGAATTAAAAACTAGTGCACTATGTCCTTGCTGGAGTCTTGTGCTCACATTAGAATTATCCTTCTTGTTTGTGCTTGAGAGTGGTTGCTGGCTGTTCTGATGAGGTGTAGAAGTTTTTATCTAAAACATACTAAATGTAATGGAAAAGCTTTGTCAGCTTTTCTGTGAAGGTGGTCAGATTCTGAGTTGATCTAATCTCTGGTAGAGATGTGTTTTCCAGTTGAAATATTTCATTTGAGAATGCCTCAATTCTTTGACATCCAGGACCTCAGGCTAGTGTTATAAAGATAGCAGACATGAATCATATACTGCAATAAACACATCATATAAATTACACTGCACTGAGCCTCTTGCTACTACTGCTAGTTTTCCTTATTCCTTCCCTTTCTGACCCCAAGTGGACGCAAACTTGATGGAAGGTACTATCGATACCGTGCTAGCATTTGAGATTTTGAGCTTCTGTCTGTGAAATGTTGTAGGTGGCTGTGGCTCAGCAGAATCACTGATCCCGAGGCAGGAGGACACACCTCTGATAAGGAGTAGCTTTATCAGGTGATCTTTAGCATAGAGTCAGTGTAAATGCTGAATTCTCTTCAAGCCCCAGTCAGGATCAGGTAAGTAAAATGTACCTACTAGCTTTAGTATGGTTTTGGCTTAGTAAGAGGAAGGTGAGAAGAGCGTGTTTGTGGATGGAGGAATAGAAGGGCAGAGATGGGGCGACATGGTAGGGCTCAAGAACAGGGTAGGAGCTGCTTGTTTGTCAGAAAATATTTATGTCATAACCCTCACTTGTGGGGCAAAAAAAGAACATTAGCTTCTGGTCTGCTCAGTCAGTTTAGGCTGATTATGGTTTTCTTCTGATGCATGCAGATTTCTTGATGCATGATAATTATGGTTCTGTAGTCTTCCTTGTGTCCCATGATGTGTAATATTATATTTCTGTTTATTTTAGTTTATGGTAGAAGTCAAGAATTCCCATAAATCATCTGTGCCATCTGACTGGGTTATGGTTAGTAGGTATGTAAAATCTCTTTGAAGTTCGTTTTATTTTTATATTAAAAAAGTGGTATGTTAGTATTACAATTAATTACATACACATTCTCACTGCTGCATGTGTTTGTGCTTTTGGTTTCGTTTTTTATCTGAAAACCAACCAACCAAAATTGTTACATTAATTTATTGCCATAGTCAGTTTTGCTTAAACACAAACAAAACCAAACTGAAAAAAAACCTGAGTTCTTAAAATGTTTGTTTCTACATGGTATATCTTTGGTGCACTACGTTACTTGCTTAATCTTTCATATACTGTATATGTATATGAAGGTACATATGCTGGTGTCCAAAATTATGTTCTGAATTCAGTTTTGCCTGTAGGTTGTACATGCAAATCTTTCCTGAAATTTTGATCTTACTTGATTCAGAAAGGTGAAGGTAGCTGTGCAAAATACCTGTGCATCTCAATATAGCCATTGCATTTAAAATGTCATTTTACATATTCATACAGGCAAGGTTTGCTTGCTGTGGTACTTCATGTTGTGTAATCATGATTTTAAATAGTTTTGGATACTTTTCCCAGTAGATGAAACAAAGATAGACTGAATTATATAGTTGGCTTTTTTTCTTTTCAGTCATTTGTTTTATTGTTTAAAGAGGTGGAATACCTTAATGTTACAATTTGTAGAATCCATGGATGTGTGCAGTCCAGTGCTGTAGGGTGTGGAGTCCAATATTATAATGTGTAGTGTTCTCTACAAGGCCTGGTGTGTAATGTGTGAACACAAACGTCATGCACCAGAAATAGGCATAATCAAGGTGGACCCTGAAACTACCTTCTATCCACTTATGCAAGAATTCAGTATTAAAAGCACTCAAATCAGACAGAATGAAGATGATGAATAACAAATTACAGATAATTTGGATTTTGTAAAATAATGCCTGGGAATGCAAAAGTGACCTTTAATGAAAATACATACATAAATAGCAAATGCCCAAAGAGAAACTTACAAGACAGTCTGTATTTACTAAGTTTATTTCAGGCTCATCATGAAGTTTTCCTCTTTAAAGTGAATTTTTTTTCTTGGAGTCCCTTATATATGCAATCACAGAAGAGTCATCCCTTTGTGCAGTGTATTGCTGAACAAAATTTTGTGAAATATATAAACTGAAGTAATATATGCTACATCGTGAAAAACACTTCAGGAGCCTTATGAATGGGTAGGATGCAGTAAGTTTATTCACAGCAAAGATAATTGGAGTCAATACCACAATAAAGGACTTTTTTTTTTTTTAAAAAACATTCATTTTCAGAGTTCACAGAAGAAAAACTAGTCCAATTTTGTGGATGGTGTAACTAATTGCTTAGTAACCTTTATTTCATATTTGGCTTTTCTCTCTTTTTCCAGTACAAAAGCTGTCAGCCGTTTCCACTCTCCTTTTATTATAGAAAACTACAGACGTCTGAATCAGCTCCGGGAGCAGCTAGTCCTTGACTGTAGTGCTGAATGGCTACGATTTTTAGAGTGAGTTTACAAAATAGAGTCATTTTTTGTCATTGTATTTAATTTTTTTAAGCTTAACATTTTTCTTTTTCTGTTGTTATAGTGGAAATAAAATAATAAACATTGATAATTTAATTATATTGCCCACAACAACTTCAAAGGGAATCAATTAAAGTATTGCAGACTGAGTCCTGAGACCAGCAGAGATATGTCTAGTTTTTTCAATTCTGATGAAAATACAGTATTGAATATATAAAGTGGCTTACAAAATTTGAAAGCTAATATCACTGCATTAAAAACCTGAAAGTACCATTTTGAGTTAAACCAAATCTAGTCATTTTATTATTATAGTACAATGTAATTGAACTGGAAAAAAGAATTTAGAACGCAAGTTAACCAATTTCACTTTTAATTTTAATTGAAACAGAGTATGGCTTTGCTGTTATGTGTTCCATTACTTAAAAAAAACCCAAAAAATTAAGTACTGTAACTTACAGGTTTTGAGTTAGAAATGTTCAGGGTTCCCCAAAGTCAGACCGTTGGCTTATGTGATTCTTCATACGCCTATATTTTGTATGCTATCCCTGCCAATTGACTGGGTCTTTTTGATAGAAAGTAATAGGACTGTTACTGTCCCTCATAATGGGCAGAGAAGACCTGTTTGTCTCAGATCTATGTTTTGAATAAAGTTATTTTGCTATTTAGCCAAAGGATCTTTAAAATGGGAGTTTAAAAAATATTTCTCAAACTTCTGAATACCTTTAATTTTTCAGGCATCTGGTTATTGAATATATTTTTTTACTTCCATGAATTACAAGCCCACTGAAATTGTCCTTCCTGCCATAAAGTGATATTTGGCTTGCTTTCATTTGTGCTTTTTCCCCTCACTGCCAAACCTTAACAAGTTTCTTCTGAAATTGTGTCATGGGACATAACTGATGCCAAGATTTGCCTCCTAGTAGAAATCTAGCAATTCCTTAAATTTTGTAGAAATCAGAAAATGCATTCCAGTTCACCCTTCTCCTGATGTGTTGCCTTTGCAATACTGTAAAAATAGTTCTGTTAAATAATTTGTCACTGTATCAGCCATGTAAATTTGAGTATACCTCTTTTAACCTTTCTTCACTTAGAGAACTGCTGCTTTCATGGTCACTTTGCTGTTTTCCATGGTGTTGTATGATAGGTAATAGGTTGGAAAAGACCTTCAAGACCATCAAGTCCAGCTGTTGCCTGAGGACTGTCAAGGCCAGCACTAACTCAAGTCACTAAAGGTCTTTTCTACACAGCTTGTGAACGCTTCCAGGGATGGTGACTCCACCACTGCCCTGGGCAGCCTGTTCCAATGCCTGAGCACCCATTTGGGAAAGAAATTGTTCTTAATATCCAGTTTGACACTCCCCTAGTGTATCTTGAGGCTGTAACCTCTTGTCGTATCCTTTGTTACTTGGGAGATGAAACCAGTTGTAGGACTTGTGTGTAGGAAAGTGCTCTTGTTCTCCAGCTCTCAATTTTATTTTTTTATTAAAATAATGACTTAATTTTGCTCCCCTACTGGTTTTATATTCCATGCTGTATCTCTGAGATGATGAGCAGGGAAAAAAAAAAAAAATTCTTGAGGACTAAGTGAATGAACTCTACCAAAAACTGTGTCCTCCTGGTAACATCGTTATTCTATTGGGAGAAGCAATACCATAGATGGGAAACTAATTCTTTTATTTTCTGTTGTAGATACCATCCTTTATTGAAATTGTAGGAAACTTATGTGTTCAGGCACTTTCAGGTTTTTGCCGTTTTTTGATGCACATAAGGTTGAAGTGAACCAGCAGTTGGGATTCAGTTGCCACTGTGATAAACAGCAGCACTTGTATAGACATCATTTAGGCAGCAGGGATCAGCTACAGACCCTTTATATGCGATTTAATGAATTTCATTTTGTCTGCTTTTTTTGAAGTCTATCTTGATTAAAGATTCTGTCCTCATGTTGTAACTTAATACAGTGCTGGGAGGTTTGAATTCAGAGTAATTTTAAGAGCATGGGAGCCCCATGAGAAGAATGAGTGGTGTATGTTCTGACAGTACATTTGTATCTGCATGAAATTATTTTTTTTCTCTTCCATATTTTATCTCTTTTTTGGTGTAGCCGTTTCAGTGAACATTATCACACTGTGTCTAAAGCGGTTGGTCACTTAGCAACTGTTGACTGCCTGTTCTCATTGGCCCAGGTGGCTAAACAAGGAGACTACTGCAGGTAATGAATTTTTAATTTTTATGTAGGCTCTTACAGGAAGTAGTTAGATTAAATTTGAATTTTAATAGGTGTACTATGACAAAACACATTATTAAATTGTTTACAGTGGATTCAACTTAATCTGATTTTGCCAAGCAACAGTTCTGGGCTTCATGCAAATCTGTAAACATTACAACTCAAATTTGACATCTTGTGTTTGCCTGTTGTTTGACCTGAGTCTGATAGGTGGTATCTCACATGTATATAAATATATGTTGGACTTTGTGTTGGACTTTGTGCAGAAATTTTTTCTGCTTTCTCAGCAAGGTCTGAATTTATAATGTCTTTCTAATACCTAAAATTCTAGATATGTTTCAAGGATGTATTTCAGGTAAATATAGTACAAATAATAAATTATAGGTAAGTAATAGGTAAATATTAGTACCAACTTCCAGAGCAGTGATGATGGTTCACCTAGGATCACGTATTTGACCTGATGAGCTGTGCAACTTACATGTACCCCAGGCACACCAGCCTGGGACTCTGGTGGTGCCAGGGCTGTTCCCCTGTTTCTCTGTGAAGGGGAGACAGGAAGGCTCAAGTCCTGCTTCACCAGAGGTTGGTTCAGAGCTGCCTCCTGGGCCTGAACACCCCCCAGCTGGGTCTTCCTCCCACTCAGGAGCCCACATCTCTTGCACCCACACAGAGACAGCTGGTCTCGCTGGAGTGCTTTCTTCCATGCAGTGAGGTTTCTGTTCCCAAAGGCACTGAACACTCACTGGGCCAGCCACTGCTTCAACATGCTGAGTCCTGTCCTAGAGGGCAGCCCTTACTGTTTCTGAGGTTTACTGTAGACATTCCTGCGAGGGCTGTTGGTTTCCAGTCCTCAACCATTCACTCTGTCACACAGTCTGCATTGACTCTCTTTTGAAACTGTGCTTTGAAAAAAACCTCAGATATTATCATGGTGGGGCTGTGCTGCAAGTGCTCATACAGCTGGTTTGGAATAACTATATGAATTCTTAACATTTAAGACCCATGGAAATGCAACAAATCATGTCTTAAGTGTGTGTGGATGCAGGGAAATCAGCTTATGTATGCTGATCACTTCTGGACTCTTGGGATCTTGTGTGCCTCTGTCAAAGTCTCTTTGAAAGTAATAGCTTGCTTCTGTATACTCAGATGAGAAAACAAACTGAAATCTGATTTGTTCACCATGTAGAGTTTAAATAATTCACTGAATTTTGAAGAGTGGCTTAGAACCATGTACAAACTGGCAAGAAGGAGACTTCTCAGTGAAGCTTTAGATAACAGGGAAGGTGTCAGTAGTTCATTTTGGAGGGCTACTGAAGGAAACATTTTCACATTTACATTTAAGTATTTCAGAGGAATGTTTTTGATTGAGGATTGTTTCCTATCACCCTACTTGAGGCATGTAAACAAGTTGTGAAGTCAGGACAGAGGTGCTTTGCACAGTTGTTGGAGAGAGAAGAGCACCTTCTACAGCTTTGAGGCATCTCACAACCCCTGTGTTGGAAGACTCATTCTTTACATAAGGGATTACAAAATGAACATCAGGGATCCTGGACAACAAAGTTAGATACCTAAAGATGATGTAGGTAGTCCAGAGATAATCATCTGATGTTTGAGAATCTACTCTGCAGACTGAATTAATTTAACTTGGAGGAATGCTGTTGAGAAGGTGGTACCCGACTAAAGGACTTGTTGTGCATTCCAGAGCAATTTACATTTTATTTTATTTTATTTTATTTTATTTTACTTTATTATGTATTTTACTTTATTATTTATTTTACTTTATTATTTATTTTATTTTACTTATTTATTTTATTTTACTTATTTATTTTATTTTACTTATTTATTTTATTTTACTTATTTATTTTATTTTACTTATTTATTTTGTTTTACTTATTTATTTTATTTTACTTATTTATTTTATTTTACTTATTTATTTTATTTTACTTTATTATTTATTTTATTTTTCTCTCTTATGATTCATAATTGTGTGATTGTAGGAACAGAGGGCAGGGGAGAGCTCTTGAATTACTATGGCTGAAGCAATACTTCCATGGACCCCTTAGAAGCCAGAACAGGCAGTAAGCAAGATTCATGGCATCCTGAAACCACATCCTGTCCCACAGATACTTGGAAGGAGGCTCAAGCAGTTAAAAAAAAGGAATTATTTCCAAAGCTGAGGGCAGAATTGTGAAATGGCAAATGGATCACTTAGCTGTCATCTCCCTCTCTTGAATACAAAGTGGAGAGGTACATGAGGAAGTACTTCTAGGTATGTGCTCCTCTTTTCAGACCATCATATTACAGCTTCAACTTACGCATCCAGCAAGTGTAGAGTGAAATTTCCTTTCTTTGTCCCCAAGGCCTAAGACCCTGTTTGTATTGGCTTCATCTCAGTTGTACAACTGCTGGAAGTATCTTTATGCTAAAAAAAAAACCAAAAAGAAATCGTAATCATAATTCAGTTGAGCATGCTGCTTTTGCCTTTTTTGTTCTGTGAAGAACATGCAGCTCTTGGAGATGGAGGTTTTCAGATGTGGAGATACATAACAGAATTATACATGTCACATTAGTAGACATATAGACAAATTTACAGCTAAGGTGGAAGCATTTGAGACAAAACTTTTTACATGACTTGGAGATGAGAGAAAAAATCTATTGATGTGTTTGCATGTTAATTTTTAAAAAGGTACTGTCATTTCAGTGTTTCAACTTAGGTAGTAAGCTCTTTTATAGACAATTGTCGTTTGGTGACTGTTATTGGGTGTTTCTGTTGGATTACAAGAGCTGTGATGTTTATTGGAGAATTATTGCCTCATCATATCCTAGCCTTTGATTTGTCTTGTTTAATGTGTTACCAGTCATAAAACACATGTTTGGACAATTTTCTTTACTCCCATGCTCTGCTTAGGACTTAATGTAGTAACAGGCTGAACCAGTTCATCAGCAAGATCATTATGAGAATATGAAATGTATCTGCAGAAGGTGGCACTTGGCGGAAGTTGGTGCAGAGATGGGACGAAAGCAAACTCATCAGTTTGGGGGTTTTGCTATTGCTAGTTCATTTTGTAGTTCTTAATAGTTTTTTTTAGAATACACATAACCAACTGAAAACATTCCCTAGGCCATGAAAACTGAACAAAATACTCTAAAGTTTCTTTTTTTCCAGTCTGCTAATATTCTAGTATTTTTATACCTGAGTGAAACCAAGGAATTCTTTAAAAATGCTTGATAGCAATAATTAATTTTTCTCTCTCCACCCACCCCCCAAAATCTACATCATAGATGAACCTCCTGTATGCTTTAGTTACAGTAGTTCTAAATAATCAGTTACAATAAGCATTGAAATTAATGTTTCTTCCTTTTTGCAGACCAGCTGTGCAAGATAACCAGCGAGAAATAATTATAAAAAATGGGAGGCACCCTGTGATTGATGCATTGCTGGGAGAACAGGATCAGTATGTTCCAAATTCCACTAACCTGTCAGTAAGTACTGAGATACCCTTTCAACTTCAGATAATTCAAGGAAAGGAATCTGGGATTTGCTTCTTGCCAGGAAGTTAAAATAAATAGTTTATTAACACAACTGTCCTCTTGGTTGCAATTCAGAGAGGGATAGCTAGATGTGGCCACAACTGTTTTGTCCTTTTTCTGATACTTTACAGCCAGATGCTCTCTTTACAGCCTTGTTCCATCTTAGTGGCATAAAGACAAGCGATTTCAAAGTCAGGAAAATTAAAGTTTAAGTGGTTATTTAAAAAAAAAAACAACAAAGCAAAACACAGGTTTTTTTAACAGCTTCATTAGAAGGAGTCTGCGTTTTGTCATAACTTTATCTCAAACTTGTGGAATTTTTTTAATGTAGAAGATAGCAACAACTTAGAATTGTAGAATCAGCTAGTCTGGAAAAGACCTTTAAGATCAAGTCCAACCATTACCATAGGACTGGCAAGACCACCACTAAACCGTATCACTGAGGGCTTCATCTACACAGTTAAGTTTTCTAATTTGAGTCTCCATGGAACATGTTACAGGCTCAGTTTTCCAAATTAATTCTCAGCTCAGATTTTTTTTTTCAGATATTTATCTACTTTGTAATTTCCTTTCTTTCTGGAAGTATTAATTTCATACAGACTTTCTTGCTCTGACTAAGCAAGTTTAGAGCTCTGACTCTTCACTATATTGTATTAAGTACACACTCTGTAGACTGCACATTAATTATAAGGCTTTCATATTAGCATGTGATAAAGATCCCCCCTGCAGAGTGTAGCTTGCAGCTTATATGTTACCTTAAAGTTTCCTTCTGACTTATTTTCTGCAATAGAATCATAGAATCATAAAATCATAGAATAGTTAGGGTTGGAAAGGACCTTAAGATCATCTAGTTCCAACCCCCCTGCCAGGGGCAGGGGGACCTCCCACTAAACCATGCCACCCAAGGCTATGTCCAATCCAGCCTTGAACACCGCCAGCGATGGAACATTCACAACTTCCTTGGGCAACCCATTCCAGTGCCTCACCACCCTTACAGGAAAGAATTTCTTCCTCATATCCAATCTAAACTTCCCCTGTTTAAGTTTGAACCCATTACCCCTTGTCCTCTAACTACAGTCCCTCCTGAAAACTCCCTCCCCAGCATCCCTATAGCCCCCCTTCAGATACTGAAAGGCTGCTATGAGGTCTCCACACAGCCTTCTCTTCTCCAGGCTGAGTAGCACCAACTTTCTCATCCTATCTTCATACGGGAGGTGCTCCAGTCCCCTTATCATCTTCATGGCCCTCTTCTGGACTTGTTCCAATAGTTCCATGTCCTTTTTATGTTGAGGACACCAGAATTGCACGCAATACTCCAAGTGAGGTCTCACAAGAGCAGAGTAGAGGGGCAGGATCACCTCCCTCGATGTGCTGGTCACGCTCCTTTTGATGCAGCCCAGGATACGGTCTGCTTTCTGGGCTGCAGGCGCACACTGCCAGCTCATGTTCATTTTTTCATCAACCAGCACCCCCAAGTCCTTCTCTGCAGGACTGCTCTGAATCTCTTCTCTGCCCAACCTGTAGCTGTGCCTGGGATTGCACCGACCCAGGTGTAGGACCTTGCACTTGTCATGGTTAAACTTCATCAGGTTGGCATCAGCCCACCTCACAAGCGTGTCAAGGTCCCTCTGGATGACATTCCTTCCCTCCTGTGTACCAACTGAACCACACAGCTTGGTGTCATCGGCAAACTTGCCGAGGGCGCACTCAATCCCACTGTCCATGTCACTGATAAAGATGTTGAATAAGACCGGTCCCAGCACCGATCCCTGTGGGACACCACTCATTACTGGTCTCCAACTGGACATTGAGCCATTGATCACAACTCTTTGCATGCAGCCATCCAGCCAGTTCTTTATCCACCGAGTGGTCCACCTATCAAATTGATGTCTTTCCAACTTAGAGACAAGGATGTCATGTGAGACAGTGTCAAACGCTTTTCACAAGTCCAGGTAGATGACATCAACTGCTCTACCCCTGTCCATCAGTTCCGTAGCCCCATCATAGAAGGCCACCAGATTGGTCTGGAAGGATTCCCCCTTAGTGAAGCCATGCTGGCTGTCACCAAACACCTTGTTGGTTTTCATGTGCCTCAGCATGCCTTCCAGGTGAATCTGCTCCAAGATTTTGCCAGGCAAGAGAGGTGAGACTGACTGGTCTGTAGTTCCCTGGCTCCCCCATTTTCCTCTTCTTGAAAATGGGGGTTATATTCCCCTTTTTCCAGTCGTCAGGACTTCACCTGACTGCCATGATTTTCAAATATGATGGACAGTGGCTTAGCAACTTCATTTGCCAGTTCCTTCAGGACCCGCGGATGGATTTCATCAGGTCCCATGGACTTGTATACGTTCAGGTACTTAAGATGGTCTCGAACCAGATCCTCTCCTACAGTGGGCCCAGGGTCTTCATTCTCACTGTCCCTGTGTCTGCCTTCCAAGACTTGGGTGGTGTGGTCAGAGCATTTTCCGGTGAAGACTGAGGCAAAGAAGTCATTAAGAACCTCAGCCTTCTCCAAATCCAGGGTAGCCAGTTCTCCCAATAGCTTCTGGAGAGGGCTCATGTTGTCCCTAGCCTGTGTTTTATTTGCAGTGTACCTATAGAATTCCTTCCTGTTACCCTTAACGTCCCTAGCCAAGTTTAATTCTAAGTGGGCCTTAGCTTTCCTAACCTGATCCCTAGCTTCCTGGACAACATCCCTGTATTCTTCCCAGGCTGCCTATCCTTGCTTCCACCTTTTATAAGCCTCTTTTTTCCTTTGAATTTTCCTCAGCAGCTACTAATCCATCGAAGGTGGTCTCCTGGCCCTCCTGCAGCACCTCCTTCTAGTAGGGATGTATCGCTCCTGAGCTTGCAGCAGGTGATCCTTGAATATCCACCAAGAGTCTTGGGCCCCCCTGCCCTCTAGGGCTATATCCCATGGAGTCTTACTGAGCAGGCTCCTGAAGAGGCCAGTGTCTGCTCTCTTGAAGTCCAGGGCAGGGAGCTTGCTGCACGCTCTTCTCACTGTCCTGAGGATCTCGAATTCGACCATCTCATGATCGCTGCAATCAAGGCTGCCCTGCAGCACCACATTTCCAACCAGCCCTTCCCTGTTGGTGACGATGAGGTCAAGCATGGCACCTCTCCTTGTCGGCTCCTCTATTACTTGCAGAAGGAAGCTGTCTTCCACACAATTGAGGAACTTCCTGGATTGCTTGTGCTGGGCTGTACCGTCCCTGCAACAGATATTAGGGTGGTTGAAGTCCCCCATGAGAGCAAGGGCCTGCGATCGTGAGGCTGTTCCTATCTGTCTATAGAGAGCTTCATCCACCGAGTCCTCTTGGTCAGGCGGTCTGTAACAGATCCCCACAATAATGTCTCCCATCCCTGTTCTCCCTTTAACCCTGACCCACAAACTCTCTGTCGACTATTCACCTGTTCCCAGGCGCAGTTCCATACTCTCCAGCCTATCCCTAACATAAATAGCAACTCCCCCTTCCTGCCTACCGGGCCTGTCTTTCCTAAAGAGCCTGTAACCTTCCATTCCAACACACCAGTCATAGGAGCCATCCCACCCTGTTTCTGTGATGCCTATGATATCATACACCCGTAGATGTGCACACATCTCTAATTCCTCGTTTGTTCCCCATGCTATGGGCATTGCAAAGTAGTAAGACTATTATCTACTTGGTATTGTTGTCAGTAGGTCAGAGAAAGTGGCGGTGCTGCCTTGTAACATTTTCTATGCAATGTTACCTGAATTGTATGACAGAAATTGCCTAGAATTGCTATAAATATGCATTTACCATATGTAGGAAACACTGTTGTATTTTATTTCACATGATCTGTTTCTGATAAACATATTTTAGTTTGTTTCCTCCTTTTTTCCTCTTAAAAAAATAGAATCTGTCTTTTAAGTTACATGTCCCTTTGACATTTTTGTTAAATATTTACCTGTCTATATTTTTTTTGAAATATTACACCTCTATTGTTAATACATGTAAAAGATAGGCTTGCAACTTAACTGTGAATACATAAATGCCTTTTCATACAGTAAATATAGAAAAGGTATGAAACAGATGTCAGTGAGGAGCATTGCTGTGATCAACACCATTCAGATTTGTATATCTGTTTCTTAGGAAATATTTTTAAATGCTGTTCTGTGCTGTACAATGATACAGCTATTGTGCAATACTTCAGGGAGTGTTTTTGAAATTATTTGTCAACTCCAAACAAGTGGCAGATGGCACTTACAAAAAATTCAGCACTTGGAACTAGATGATCTTAAGGTCCTTTCCAACCCTAACTATTCTATGATACTATGATCATCATGCACTTTTCCCTTCCTAGTTCCATTCTTATGTTGGCTTTCTAAATACTGAATATTACTAAATTAAGGGATCGTGGTAGAATCACTCTTGCCTGTACTGCTGGTTTCAGCTCTCTGTTTATTGAGAGAGGTGGGTGGGAACCCAGTTTGTTAAAATGCCTCTTTTTATAAAGGATGTGTTTGAATCAGCAGGAAAACGGATCTTTTGTCGTGTTTTCAGCTGAAATGTTGTTGAATATCTAATTTTAGGAAAAGCTTTCTTTCAGTGCGCCGAAATAAACATTCTTCCATTCCCCCTCTCCTCCACAAACATTCATGGATTCATTTATTACTTTTAACTTTAGCCATAAATTTCAGTAAGATTTTAGCTTATGGTTGCATGCAGTTCTAAGGGCAGATGGCCTTTGTGGTCTGATGTTACAGTCTATGTTGTTTTTGAAAGCTGGCTTTGCAAACCAGCCACCAGCCTTATAGCATTGTTGGAGGGACCCTGGAGGGATACCAAACATGAATGAAACCTGAGGAATCCAGCAGGTGAACTCATTCTGGTTTTACGTATCTATAAATTCTGTTGTGTTCAGCCCAGTGGTGGCCCTGACAAAGTTTTAGTAGCAGTATTGAAACTACACCTTAGAGATTAAGTTGTTACGTTTTTTGCTCCAATAGAGTCATATGCATTTTATTACATCCATCGTTTATTTCTGAGAGTGGCATTTTCTGGATTTTTGCTTTATTCTGAATTCTGCATAAATGAGGTTTCCTCCACAAAAGCTGAACAGCTTTTTACCTGTAATAAATACAGATTGCATGTATCTTCTGTATGATCAGGATCATAACATGTGACAGTCCTGTCTGAATTTTATTAACCTCCTTGTTAACAAAATGAAAGCTCTATCAAAAAACAGATCTGTAAAGATTGTGATGTTTATTCTGTGAAGATTTTGTAGTTGTTGTTGTCACAATGCTTAATCAGCTCCAAAATTCCTAAGTAGTGTGGCTAATGTTAATTATGCACAGCTTGTCCTTTCTTCCATGCCCTTCCCATGGGGCAATGGAATATGTTGATTTTTGGTTAGTTCATCAAATTGTTGGATTTCATTATACATACCCAGATACCCAGTAGAAAGTAGAAGCTTAATTGCCCAAAGTCCTTGCATAACTTAATTTCCTAGTCTTGAGTTAGGCTATGAGATAGCTTTATAGATTCATTGATGAGTTTTAATTTTGTATTAGCAATTGGCTTTCACAGAGTTTTATTCTGTAGCCACAGACAGGTAGCAGTATTGCTGGGAATCTTAGAGCTGAGATAAGCTCTTGCATCTGATTTTATTTTCCAGAGGATTTCAGTGGTTAAGTGCGCTGATCAATCAGAGATCGGATACAGTCAACTCACAGTATCTGTGTTGCAGTGGAATACTGCCAAACTCGGTTTCCTGGGTTCAGCAGTAGCAGTCATTTTTTCTCCTTCTTAGTAGCTGGTGCAGTGCTGTGTTTTTCACTTTTGGCCTGGGAACAGCACTGATAACACCGATGTTTGTAGCTGCTGCTTAGTGATGTTTAGTCTGACCAAGGACTTTCTGAGCCTCATGCTCTGCCAGGGAGGAGGGGAAGCTGGGAGGAAGCAGAGACAGGACACCTGGCCCAAACTAGCCAAAGAGGTATTCCATACCACAGCATGTCATGCCCAGTATATTAAGTGGGGGAAGTTACTTGGAAGGGTTAGATCACTGCTCAGTTGGCTGGGTATCAATCGTCGGGTGGTGAGCGGTTGTATTCTCTTCCCTTGTTATTTCCCTTATCATTATTGTTATTGGTGGTAGCAGCAGTGGTTTGTGTTATACCTTAGTTACTGGACTGTACTTATCTCAACCTGTGGGAGTTACATTCTTTTGATTCTGCTCCCCATCCCTCTGGGAGCGGGGGAGGAAAGGGGGGGGTGGAATGAGCTAATGGCTGCATAGTTCTGGATTGCTGGCTGAGCTGAAACCACGATACTCGGCAATGTCTTCATTTCGTATATGGCCAGTCTGTTTAAACGTGCTTATGTTGAACCAAGGCAAGCAATTATGAATGGGTGTAGAATCTAGGTCATATCTTTGTCTGCCAGATGTACCATTTGACAGTAAGAACTCTTTAACTAGAGAGCAATCCAGTTCACAACCAAATTTGGACAGCACAGGCTATGCTGGAAAATGGCACACAGAATTGCTGGTGTGCTTTCTTGGCTCCTTGATGGAGAAAGATAAGGTTCCCCCTCACTGTCCATTTTCTGAAAAAGAATAAAAGTTGATGCTTCTCTCTCAGTCGTCTAGAAAGGTCTTCTGAAGATTTATCCACCTGAGACTTCACAATATCTTAAAACGTGAATGTGATGGAACTCCAAGAATGAAGCAAGCTGTTCATCTAGAAACAGAATGTTTAATCCGAAGGACTCGTCCTGTATACCCCCAAGCAATGTACACAAAACATAGAAGCACCAGGTGCTGCACAGTATATTTGACCACTGTTTTATATTTCCAGGGAGATGGTGAAAGGGTCATGATAATAACTGGACCTAACATGGGAGGAAAGAGCTCCTATATAAAGCAAGTTGCATTGATCACAGTCATGGCACAGATTGGCTCTTATGTTCCTGCAGAGGAGGCAACAGTTGGTATTGTGGATGGTATTTTTACCAGGTAATTTTTCAAAACTTGCTGTATGTTCGTGAAAACGTTATTGTGCCGGGGGTGGGGTGTGTGTATATCAAAGTATAATTTCATTTTTCATCATAGAGCCACAGACTGGTTTGGGTTAGGAGGGACCTTGAAACTTATCTAGTTCCAGCTTGCTCCAAGTCCCATCCATCCTGGCCTTGAACACTTCTAAGGATGAAATTTCTCATTTATACTTGAAGTTTTGTTTTTAAATACATGCATTGGTTGTTAGGTTTTAATTCTGATTTTCTCATAAGCTGTAGTACTTGGTTTTGAATCTGTAAAGGATAAGAATGTTAATTTGTCTGTTTTGATCAAGATCCAGGTGGCTAACTTCATCTGCCTTAGTGGATATCTCAGCCAAATTTATTCTGCTGTGTTATAGCCAAATGATGCTTCTCCTAAAATAAATGCTATCACCTTTAAAAATCATGTCAGTTTCTGCTGTGCAGTGCAGTTGTGTATACTCACAGTATTTGAGACTGAGAACGTGGGGCTGCATATGTTCTCTGCTTACTATCCTTCTGCTACTAGCAGTCTTGAACATACTTTACTCTTTTAAAGAATGAATATGGCAGTTCATTTCACTCAGTTTCATTTTTAAGGTAGTGAAAAACTCAGTTTTAAGCTCACTGATTTTTAAAGATTATCAGTACAGTCAAAACTTTCATATTTTATAATCTCATATTACCAAGAATTACTCATCTGTTTTTTTCCTGTTTTTTTAGTCTATTTGTTAATCAGCAATAGTTCTGTGTTAGTGATGGTATCTTAGATAGATAATTGCTTATAGTTATAATCTTCACAACAAATGTGTATGTGTGGTACAGTTACCTTTCCTGAAATTCTAGTAATGGCAGTGTGCATGTCAGAGTTAACTTTTAACTCTGAAGAGAATTTGTAATACTGCTCATCTGGGATTGCTTCATCATGTAAAGATGTTGTATTTTTATGCCACACTGTGTCATGATAAACATGAATGAAACTGCACTTTGGTGCACTTTGGGGCTAACTGCTAAGTAATTGAACAAAGTACAAAACAATTTGTATTATCTTTCCAAAATTAATTTGAGCTGAAAATTCCAAATGGTTAATTTTTTTTTTCCCCTAACCTTGTGTTGAAAGTAATTAACTGGTTGATTGAATGAGCATTTCACAAGAAACATGGAGATACAGAAGGTTTGCTTTACATTAGAGAAAGAAACGTTACAGCATTAGAAGCAAATTGAAGATTTTTTTGTCTTTGTGTGTTGTAGGTGAACTTAGAGTACCTGTGCTCACATCATCTTAATTTCTAACTCATAAGTCTATTACTCTTAAGCTTAATATCCACTTTCCTCTCCTTGTATTCAGTTGTCATTGCAATGTAATTATTTCTGCAGAAAAATAAAAACTACAGCTTGAAAATCTAGAAATTAATAGATCTGAATTCCACCTGTTCCCCAGCGTATTTCTGTAATTCCACTTAGATTTCCTCTACATTATACATTTTTTGCATCAGTTCTGATAAGGTAGTGTGGTTGAAGGTAAAACTTAGGTTTTTAGATTTAAAGCCAAGAAAGCCTAGAGTGCGTTACTGGCTGTGAGGTTTCAGACCATTTAATTTGGAGCCCAGTCAGATTCTAACACATGAGATTGATTCCCTACCCATCTAAATTGGTTTTGGAAGTTCAGCTGAATATGCCATTCTTCATTCAATGTGAAATGTATCAAACACCAGATGAATATACTAAAGACTTACCTAAATTCTGGCCAATGTACTGGCAATTAAAAGTATACTATTTCGCTCAATATTAATCAAGAAGAGACTGCCAATGTATTATTGAGGTAGAAGTAGTCATGCATTAATTAAAAGACTAACAGGAGGAAAAAAAACCAAAACAAAAAACCAAAAACCCTGAGTTTATTTATTGTTTTCCTTCAGAAAGCCAAGAATTCAATTTGTAAATTTTTATCAGTGGAACTGCTTGGCTGTGCATCTGTTTAAATTTCTGCCTTCTGTATAGTGTGATTTGAGGGAATCAATTGCAGTGCTGGGACAGGCATTAGCAATTTGCGATGGTCTGCAAAATATTAGATCTTGACCCAGCTGTAGCTTCCTTTCCAGTACAAATGTCCAGGTGGAATACTTGCATCATGATTTTGCTTCTGCCTGTGGAGTCTGGGGCTTTCTTTGCCTTTCCTTGCTCCATGTATCCAAGTCATGACATCCACACTCCCCGAATTGTCAGTGCTCATTTCTGTCCTGCTGTCAGTAGCCACAAAGTGGTCTTCAGTAGTCTTTGCCTAACTGCTACTTTGTTTTCATCATCTCCAAATCATCAACTTCACCTTCTCTGACTGGAAAAGGAGTAGCTTACCAGGTTCTGCAACTCAGAGGCTCAAGGTGTACGGGGACTATCCAGGAAGTAGGCACTTCTATTTTGGTGTGGTAAGGGTTTTGGGGTTGGGTGGATTTTTGGGTTTGTTTTGGGTTTTTTTGGTTGGTTTTGTGTATGTGTCTGTGTGTGGTTTTGAGTGGTTTTGGTGTGGTTTTTTTCAAGGTTCTGGGAAAGGTCTTTAAAGTATGCAAGTCTGACAGACCAGGTTAACCTGGTGTGATATTCAGGGTATTTAGCTTTAGGAAGTTATGCTTGTAATAGTTTTTAATTCCTGGTTGGAGTAGAGAAACAGTAAATTCAGCTGCCACATAGTATGCCCTACATTGTGTCCTTAATGCTATATCTGGCTGAACGTACATTTCTAAAGCCTCAGCTTTTGCCGAGAACTTTCCTTTGGTACAGAATGAGCTAGAATGGATCAGAGATTTTCTCTTAACTAGACCCATGTTTTGTGCGGGGGCTTATGGAACAACGCGGACAGCACGACAGACCAATATGATCAAAGGCTGACAGCTTTATTCGCCCTCACATGCAGCTTTTATAGAGCGCTCAGACAGCAAAGCATTTATGACACAGCTGGCAAGATATAATTGAACAGTGTTTTGTTAGTAACAACTTAACGATTAATTAACTGTGTAGCATACATTCCAAGGTTACAGTTATAAGTTCCTCCCTACACATTCTGACTTCTCAGGCTCTTCTGCCAACTCCCTCAAACTCTCTCACGTACGCGTTCTCTATTAACCTTCAGCCGAGGCCTCAAAGCCTTTGGTTCACTACTTCACTAATGTCAAGTAACTGGATTGCTCACATGGCCATTCTCAGCCAAATGACTCTCCACAAATCCCCCTTTTTGTTTTTGAGCAATCCAGACCCGATTAACAGCATGAGATAACGTGCCAATAATACACTTCCATAGGGAACCAATGCTCAGAGAGATTCATACAACGCATTCCCTCCAAGTCTTCACAACTGTGTCCTTGAGCTAATAATAAAAAATCAATAGCTGCCCTATTTTGTAGGGTAGCATGTCTTATGCTGTCTACATCTAATAATAAACTACTCTTACTAAAAAGGGAACCACAAGCGCCACATACAAGCAATAATCTTACTGTAACATGTACATATTTTTGTCTTCCAAATTCAGGTACCTGTGTTACATCCATCTGCCACAATTCACAGGCCTGAATATCTCTGGGATTAACCCCTAATCCCAGCCCTGTGCCGTGCTGACTGCATTGAGAACAAGTTTTTATAATACCTTATGCATCTGTCCAAGATATATCAAATTGCCTCTTCAAAACTTTTGCTGGCAGGTGAAATAAAGAGTGACTTTATCTAGCCATTGCAAATGAATTCACAGGCTTCACGAGAGAAAGACTCACCATTGAATCTGCTATGGCATTTCCCTCAGCTAAACCCAATTCACTTTGATGGCTTCGAATATGAATAACGCAACAAGCCTCTGATCGCTGCCATATACCTTTTGGTGCTGTATTAGGTGGAAGTAACCATTCTAGAATGGCTACTTTCTGTTTTCCCTTTCTCCCCCCCCCCCCCCCTTTTTTTTTTCTTTTTCCAAATAGGCCATTGCAACAACAGTGCAAATGGATGTGACAGGTGATTTACAAGGAGCAATCTAAGGGGAGTGTCTTTCATTAATCGATTTGCCTTAGTCTTGCACTGGTATGAAGTGTTCAACAGACTATAAATTCCAGTAGTAGTCTATCAAAATGGTCTGCTTGACCACATATCCAGCAGTCTTTCAGTTGCATATAGTTGACCAATTTAGTTAACATAGCCACATACATATTACCGTTAAAGATAGCATAACAAACTGACAATAGACAACATAGGCCTATGCTGGTCTGAATTCCTGGGTATCCCATCCTTTTTATAGTCTGCTAAGTGTTAAGCAGTAACTTTCCACTCTCTCACTCCCTTATCATCCTGATGTAGCAAAAGTAAGGGTTACAAATATTCACATAGCTTGGTCTGTCTTTGAGATGCACATCCTGCTTTATCTTGCAGACTCTGCTTTGTTTTGCTAACCAATCTTCACCCTTCATTGTTGTCTTTACAGTTCTCAAGGCTTAGTCCTGCCCAGGGCATTAACACCTGTTGTTTTCTTTGGTGTTCCCAGGGCTGAAGCCAGACCAGGGTGATAATGCCTGAATCCATTTCGTTAACTATTTCTATCCCTTCACCCACGTCAAAAGACAGTTTTTATAGATTTATGATCTACCTTGCCAAAGTTTCTATATTCTCCATTAGCTATTGTAGCAAACAAGGCACACAGATTAGAATACCTAAAAAGACTGACAAAATGATTAAGATAAAGTAAAGCCATCCTGTAATGCTCAAGCCAGAAAACACTTTGTTCAACCAGTTCAGTCCCTCATCTTCCCGAAGATGTGCTGTCCTTGTTATTAAGACCAGAATGCTTTGTTGATTCGTGTATTTTGGGTCTTCCCTATTATTCCTCTTGCTTGCTTTACTAGCATGTTTTTTACAATTTGCCATGTTCGCTCTATCTGAAGTCACTTGAACGTTTGTAACATGTGGCATATCAGTGATTCTTACACACCATGTAGCAGGTCAGAATAATGGGGGATTTAGACTAGATCATATCTGCAACATATGCCAACCACAGGCTTCTTGGCCTGCCTTTCTCTCTTATATAGCTCTCTGATAACAGGGGAGGCCATCCCTCACATCAAGGTCTGGCATGGCATGTGTCCCCACCACTCAACGCCTGCTGGGTTGCAACCAGCAGCGGAGCTAGAAGTTCTTCTTGGTGGCAAACACAGAGGCCAACCCAGTCTTGCCCTTGACTGTGGTAGGAGGCATTTGGCCAATCTCAGTCCTGGCACCTCGTTGTCAATGCAGAGTTTCACCTGCTTCATTCAGTAACAGATCACTACTATGGCAAAACACATATGGATTAACATTAGCAGTATGTATACTACAAGGTGCAGCAGCATGTTGAAGATGCTTGTGGCAGTGAGTGACCAGCCAAAGAAATTTCTTATCAGTGGAGTTCTCTCACCCTCTTAATTTGTTCCATTGTCTGCTCTATAACGCTATCATTGTATTAAACTCTTTCTCACTTTTGCCTTAGCATTTTCTAGCAGCTGCTGCAAATTTGCATGCTCTAACATCTGTTTTACAATTGACAAATACATACAATACAAGGTGTAGTTTCTTATTAGCAACTGGCTAGTAAGGACAGGTGGTGTTATACACAAAATCACAGCCTCTAATAAGAGCTACTTTACAAGGACACATATTCAGGCTGTTACTTTTCAGTTGCTCCGAAGTGATGTTTTGCAGTCATTTGTTTCTCTCTTCCTCTATCTCCTTCTGCTCAGGATATTCACGGTCAGCTCCTGTAGCTGAGGCGTTGGGTTTTTCCACTCATCTATCCAGCTCATGGTGAGGCTTGAGGAACTTTGCAGGCAGCTGCCATGGCCCTGTGGGTGGGTGGGTGGGTGGGTGGGGGAACACAAATATACTCCTTCCCCAGGGTTATCAGTTCTTGAGAAGTAAGACAAATTAAAGCGTTTCCTTAAAGCAAAGGCATTCTGATGAAACAGGAACATGAGGCAGCTGTAGAAGTAAACTGCACGATGTTAACAGTCAAGGAGTTTGCTGCGTCATTGCCCATTTTTTCTTTCTCTGCCACCCTGATGCTGCTTGGGTGGCAGCTGGTAAAGCTTGTGGTTGCACTATCCCTCTCACTTTTTCAGTTAGCAGTTCTTATTTCAACCAATTGGTTCTTCCAAGTCTTGAATTTACCCCCAGGTTACTTAAAACACACTAAGCAGGACTTCTCCTCTGTGCCCAGTGTGCTGCAAGCCTCTTTAAGCCTTATCTGTGGTGTCTCTACAAACTGCCCTGATATTTCAATATATCGAGAGGTGTTTTTACTCTAGCAACTAACTATTTTTTTTTTCAAACACGGGCCTTCTCAGCAGCAGCTACAGCTGGCAGTCTGCCAAGCAGCAACCATAAATACCTGTCAGCAACAGCACTTCTGTATTAACCCTTTCTTGCCTGAAATGTTAATCTGTTACACATTTAAAACTTTTACATGAATCCAATAACAAAACAAAGATACACAGAACAGTGTCTGCCCTAAACACACATACGCACACATACATGCACATGCATACACATGGGATCCCATAAACAGACTTCACACAAATACAAAATTTAAAACACAAAATGTAGACAAAATGTGGTGCAATGACCCTGTGAAGAATCAAGAAACCAGCTCCAAACAGCGTCAGCGCAATGTAAGGTGGCAGGCTCAATCTCAGCAGGCGTCCCCGCAGAGGCTCTGCCTCCCTCACATTGTATGAGGCGTGGGCTTCTAAACTGACCAAAATGCACGCTCATTCCGACGCAGGTGGCCAGCCTACATCAGAAGTGGCCAGCAGTATCTATAAAGGTCTGCAAGGGTCGGTAGAAACATGAACATACTTATATTTGTTAACTTTTCGGTGCATGAATATCACAGACTATAAGCACACAATACATCTGCATCCCCCACCCATCTTACTTTTCCCTTTACAGTTGCCCATTTATCATGAGGATCTGGGGGATATAAATCAGGCTTCTTTTCCGGATCAACAGGTACTGGGTCAAAAGGACTATCCAGGTCAGCATCAGAATTATCAGGAGTCAGAAACTCAGGAGCAGCAACAGTAGTTTGATGAACGTGTACAGGCTTCTCATAAATGTTGTCTGGAGTTTCAGCGTTATCAAGTGCAATTAAAACTTTTCCTCTCACAGGTTTCAGGTGATCTGAGAGTAGGCTCTTTTGCATACTTGTCTCAGAAGGAGGTGTAAGCATCTCGCTAACAGATCTTAATTGCTGCCCTTTCATCCCTTTTATGGGCCGTAAATCGCCCAGGCCAAAAAGGGTTTCAATCCCATTCATCTTTGGAGCAGAAGGAGGGACAGCCGCTGGGGTGACTATAGCTTGAACAGCCGCTGCAGCAACTTTCGACTCGGCTTTCATGTTAATTAGGGTGTTAGTAACAAAACGCCACACTGAGCTAAATGCAATGACCTTTTTTTTTTTTTTTCTTTACCAGTAATGGTAAGGTCCCACAGCTTATCACCCAAGTCTCGCCATTCTTCTCGGGTGAACAGGAGAGGGGGTGTTTTAAAATATCCATGATCTCTAGCCCACAAAAGGAGCTCATGCAACGCCTTTTCGGCAACTGCTTCCCCTTGCTTAGCAAGGATACCCAAAAGCAGGTTTTTGGTGTTTTTGTTGGTTTTTTTTTTTTTTTTTTTTTTTTTTTTTTTGATACGGCCGTTCTCGAAGATGGTGGTCTGGCAGGACCGCGGAACTGTTCGGTGATTCTGATGCCGCTGGCAGCTCCGCACGGGCTGGTGGTGTCGGAGATTCAGGCGGCGCTGATGGCCCCGGGTGGTCAGTGTCGTTTGCAGCCGCTCCCCCCGGCCGCCTCACTGTTACCGGCATCCCAGAGGGAGGCGGCGTCCAGTCCTCTCCAAGCTTCCTGGCCGCCTCACCGGCTACCTTCTTTTCTGCATGATATTTCTGCAAACAGTTCATAACCTCCTGCAATAATTCTTTTGTTGAGTCATTTAGTTCTTCCGGTTGCTCTGCTTCTTCCGGGGTAGAAACATTAGAGTCAATGGGAGAACCGTTTGGGGTGGAGGTAAGGGAATATTCTAACGCACCAGGCCTATAATCTGTGGATGCCTTCACCTCACAATGAGGTTCAATATCGTCAGGATCAGTAACAATATCAGATTTTGATCTCTCCTTACTGGGCATAGGTTGAAAACCCACCTTAACTGTCTTTACAATTTTCGCGTAAGCTCTCCCCCCGGTATAATGATCGAAGGGATTCCGATTGGGGTTCTTTGCACCCTTCGTCGGGGGCTTTGCGGGTAATTGGGAGGCAGGTAGGGCTGGAGGCTCAGGCGGAGGCACGGATGGCATTACCGGAGACAAGGCTTTAGCCGCCGAAGCAGCTGCAGCTCTCTCTGATTTCATATCCCACAAAGTTTCTCGGATAAGCTTCCATAGCATGGAATATTTTTGAGCCTCACGCGCTGCCTTCCCCCAATCAGTTATAGTGTCCCAAAGCTGGGCGCCTATCGCCTCCCATGTAGATATTTCAAATGCCGTTCCAACCCCGCTGAATAGCCCCTTTTCTTTACTCCACTGGAGTAACCCCTTAAGAACATCTTACTTCATATTTAATCCCTCTCTTGGAGAGGACATGTTGGAGGAGATGAAGGACAGCTGCCTCTTCCTTTGTTTGAGCCGCCCCCATTCCTCCCCAACCGCCACTTGCCTTTTTCGGAGTGGACTCCCTTATCGCAGAGACACCTTTCTTCTGCGGGACGCGCGTGTCCTCCCTCTACATCGGCAGGGCTACTGCCGGCTCCTTTTCGGTAGGCTTCCCACCCGTCAGGTCTGCGCTGATCTTCACCACCGAAGCAGCTCTCAGGAGGCAGATCCGAGGGTCCCTGTTCGGGCGCCAGTCGCGGGGGCTTATGGAGCAACGCGGACAGCACGACAGACCAATATGATCAAAGGCTGACAGCTTTATTCGCCCTCACATGCAGCTTTTATAGAACGCTCAGACAGCAAAGCATTTATGACACAGCTGGCAAGATATAATTGAACAGTGTTTTGTTAGTAACAACTTAACGATTAATTAACTGTGTAGCATACATTCCAAGGTTACAGTTATCAGTTCCTCCCTACACATTCTGACTTCTCAGGCTCTTCTGCCAACTCCCTCAAACTCTCTCACGTACGCGTTCTCTATTAACCTTCAGCCGAGGCCTCAAAGCCTTTGGTTCACTACTTCACTAATGTCAAGTAACTGGATTGCTCACATGGCCATTCTCAGCCAAATGACTCTCCACAGTTTTGCTTTTAGTTTTGTTTTCTTCTGTGTTTTGGTTTGGGGTTGGTTTGGTTTGGTTTGGTTTGTTTTTATGGTTTTTTTTTAATAGGATAACAGCTATGCAGACCTTCTTTCTGCACCACCACCACCACAGGCTACAGTGTCTTGCTGAAAAATGAAATTATTTTGTTGATAACTTTGGTATATTTTTAAACCTTTAAAAACATTCCACGGGAAGATGTCAGTTTCCAAGTTATTTTCATCACTGACATGGTGTGTTGTTTTCTAGGTGCTGCTATTAGCATACCATCCCTGCTGTGAGGTATGCTTTACAGGCTGACTCTGTGAAGAGTTCTGTGCATCAGGAGCACCAGCAGTTCTGCTGCTTGCTATATTTTTTTTAATATTGATGCTCTATGCTGCAGTCTCTTTTTTGTTTGTAGACTGCATCTTCAAAGTGTGAATTTAGGTAGGTTTAAGAGATTAACATTTATCTATTTGTATCTTGTGTTCTAAAGTAGGGTTTCCATAGAAATTGAAAGGTTGCTACTATGGTTATTCCTTTGGATATATCTAGTATTTGTATTTTACAGTTTCTCTTAATTGACTTTAAAATACTGCATTGTATTAAACATCTTTTAAAAAAGCAAAAGGAATAGTTCTTGTATTGCTTACTTCAGTGCAAATAGGAATGATTCAGCTTCATTACCTGAGTGTATAGACACAATATAGTACTAAGGCTACTCCAAACATTTCAGTGGTGTTGATAACTTCATTCTAAAGAGGGGAAAGGGGGAACCTTCCACTGCGTAATGCCCCTAAACCTAGATATGATGTGCTGGGATGCTGTGTGCGATTATGCAGTATGGAGGGAGTACACAATATTTTGAGGAAGTTTTGCTGATTTGTGTTTTTCTCCTTCTTTTGTTTTCCTTTTCCAGTAAGGGATAATGTTTTCATGCAGCCTTTGCTTAAAGAATTTAGCTTTGTCAGTGCTGTTATATGTAAGAATTTTAAAAGAATTTTGGAAAGATGAGCACCAAGTCTATGTTGACTTTTAATGGGATTTGAGTATTTAATTCTCTCATGTTTGAAAATTCTATCCAAGCTTCTTCTTGCAGTAAATGGATTCATTTTTTTGCATTAAATTTACCTTCAGTTTGTATTAGTTCTAATATAGTTATTCAGACATGGAAATGAATATACTGCTTCTCTGTGCGTTGTGTGGAAAGGCAAAGCAAGTGTGGGAACACATACATAGGGGAACAAATGGAAAAAATTCTGTTGACTTAATAATGTGTTCAGAAGAGGTGATGTTTAGCTGCTGAAGAAAGCTGACCTTTAAAGACATCTCACATAAAATATTGATGTAATTTCTTAGTGTTAGTAAACTTCAGCATACTTCAGTAGGTCACCAGTAGCAATTCATGAGCTAAAAATTGAGCTTCAAAATTGAGAGAGAATAACAATTTGAAGGCCAAATATGTTCAAATAAGGAAGCTAATTAATTGTTGAAATTTCCAAATGCCTTTTCTTCAAGACTGTGAATATCAATTTATTGAAATCGCAAGCTACCACGAGAAAGAATACTGTGAAGGAGACCAACTCCTACCAACCGTAGGTTATGGTAAAGAGACAAAGAAGAATTTCCTTCCTAGTGCCCCTACCCTCTTGGCTTTCTCTTCTTGTGTTGAAATAAAAGCTATTTCACTTATTCCAGTGGTCAGAAGTAAATCTGCACAGATGTATGGTGACATACATATTCCAGTGATGTTTTACACCATGTTTTACTTTGGACGTACTATTAAAGGTGGAGCTTGAGCATTGAACTAATACAATGTACTGTGCTTTGGTTGCATTTGAAAACTGCTTTTGCAGGTTATGTCCTGCATGCTTAAAGGTTAAAGGAATAAATAGAAGCATCAATATGATGCATGTAGATTATCCTATCATGCACATTGTCTTTCTCAAAAAGAGTTATCCCACTGTTTACAGATTCTCAGGCTGTCTTTAATCCTCATGATAGCAAAGAAAGAGAGTTTGAATTGCCCAAGAAGGTATATTAGGGAAACAGAGGGATGTAGGAGTTTGGCAATACAGGTTAACAGGGGGAGTAGTAGATTGCCTAACTGAGCAGTCATTTATTTAGTCTTTCACTTTACATAAGACATGCAGTTGCCTGCACTTCAAGGCAGTTGTCTTGGTACAGTCTCTGCGTGTCACATGATCTGTATTGAGGCATACAGAACCCTGTCCTACATTTTATCCTTCTGACAGATGACTTAAATGTATTTTTAACCTGGAGGGCACTCCTCATTGCTGAGTCCGTAGTTAGGAATTAGTTCAAACTCCACTGTATATCTGAAGACATCGTGAAAACAGATGGTGGTTGCTCACCTTGGCTAGGGAGGGATAGTTTTGTTGTTCTAACTTGTATTACTTGTCTGTAGACAGTGTCCTTCAGATAATCATGGCCACAAGTGGAATCCTCAACTGTCTATTCCAGGGTTCCACTTACATAGCTGGTTTGCTATTTTCTTGCTTGTCTGTCTTCCTTGTATAATGATTTTTAACTTGAATAATAGTTGCTCATTCAGCTAATGCTAGAGTGCAGAAATCTTCAGACAGCTGATCCTTACACATCTGTTTGACATGACAAAGTTGCAGAGCCATATAAATTTGGCACTCTGACTTCTAATTTGTTGCCATCATACAGGGACCTGACTCTACTAATTGGTTCAGCAGAGCCTGTGTCCTGCTGAGGTGCTTGTGTGTCCCCATCATGCATGTGGTCTGCTTCTATTGCCAGATGTGGAAACCAAAAGAGAGCATCAGATTCAGGCTGTGCTTCTTGAAGGTGTATTTGAAGGCAGAGACAGACCTATCCTTACTGGCCTTCATATGCAGGAAACTGCTTTTCGGGTTTTGTGATCTTTAGGTTTATAAGGAGAAGGATGAAGCAGAAAAAAGGAAAGGATGTTTTCTGCACTGATCAAAAACTGTCATCTTCATTTAACACTGAAATAATGCGGGAGTTTAATCCCCCTTGACGCTGGCCTTAGTTGGATCATTTTATTTTAAGTCTAGCAGCCAAGATCCAATTCCAGCCACCTACCTTGCCAAGGAGTGGTGAGTCTGAGTTGATCAGGGGCTTCAGTCAAGAGAAGGAATTCTGATGGCTAGAAGGATCACAGTGCTACTGAGAGACCTGCCAAATGAAGGTTAACTCCTGCCATTGGGAATTGCATTTGAGGACCTACCTATGTGAGTATCAGCTATGTCCTCACAGCTGTTGTGTGTGGTGATGCAGTTCAGGAGACTCCACTCACCCCATCACCTGCCTAATCTTACTAGAGTCTACCAAAACATCTGTGAACAGGCTCTATCTACCCTTGAAAAGGGTGCATGCGCTACTGTTAGCCATTGGAATGTCAGTGAGTGAGGTACCCCCTGGTCCCTCCCAGTTCGGCACATCACTCCAACCTGGCTTTTTTGTCCCAATTGAATCTGCTTGCTTGTAGCAGAGTGGCACTCTGTCTTAGAGGCACCCCTGTAGTCCCCACCAGATAATCCTTCTTTTACTTCTATGAAATAGAATAGGTGTAAGGAAAACAAGCTGCTTCTATCTTTTCAGTTCTTTGTACAAAGCAACCGTGCCTTCTTTCAACCGTTTGCAGAAGTCAGCCAGTCAACTTACATTATACGTTCCAGTTTAAAGAAGAAATGGCATTATTTATACGTACGCCTGGCTTAAGGTGTGACACTTATGAGATTAAGTCTCTTTTTATCAGAAGGAAGCTGCTTTAATGGCCAAGACATTTTATAGCAGAGTCCCTGTACGTGGGTAACTGAATGTGTCGTGCTGTTCTGCCAGCTGGTGGCTGTAATTCTCTTGCTGCCTGCTTAGGTAGTATCTTCAATTCATCCTGAAATCACCAAAGCTAAGATGTGGCCCATTCCACTTAAATTTGCGAGTGTTGCACGCTCGCATAGGAGAGAGCTTGATGTTACATTGAAAAAAGCAGTATTAGAATGCCTGCTTGACTGATGTGATTGGCACTCCTGATTTCTGTCATTCTGTGAGCAAAAAGACCTGTCAGTCATGTGCATTTGTATCTACAGACATGGAAGAGGAAAGGGCATTTGCGTATCCCAAAGTGTCATTTCTTATATGAGTTACTACAGCCATCATAAATCCCTTCACCCATGTTACTTTTCTTACTTGATTGTTGTCACATCAAAAGAGAATTTATGGGCTGGAAAATAGGGGAATGTGTGTGGCTACACTTCAGTGGGCTTGTGCAAGAATGGAGGATGTATGGAGCACTTCACCTGTTTCCCATTACACCTGCAAGGACTGCAGTTATCTCTGTTTCTGCTGTGTGTGTGTGGAAAAAAGAATCTTGTCTTAGTAATTCATATTTCTTTAAAGGCTGTGCATCAAACATGCCACAATGCTTTCTTCTGTATGTTTTATTTAGAATGCCTGTTTGTCTGAGCTCCTCATAGTGGAATTTGCTTTCAAAAAGGTTGTGTTTTACAATAGATACATTATGGATGTTACCTCCCTACATACTTTTAACAGCTATTTAATTCTGACAGCTTGACAAACTCCTTTTACTGTTTTGTCAAGACTCTGTGGAACTGAAAGAAACTAGTAGACAACCTCTAGACAAAAGCTTTTCTTTTTAACTGGATAAAATGTAAGTATTTATGGCATCATTACAGATTTCAGTATTATTTAAAACATGATGGAAAACAAATACTGTGTTAACACCTGCAAACATTTGGGCAGTCAGTTTCGGGTGTTTGTATTTACTTTTTTCTGTGCTGCACTGGGATTTGACCATCATTAAAATTTGAAAGATACTTCATGATTTACTTTTAACAGATTAAAATGTTCCAAATCTCATTAAGGGCACATTTTATAAGAAATCAAGAGAAAACTGGAAAGGACATGATGGAGTGGTGTGTGAAACAGGAAAAAGAGAATGTTTCTGTCAGAATGGAAACTGAGTGGAAGGTGCTTTTCACACTAAATTGAAATATAAGGTAAATCACTTAAAAACAGAATAGTGCTTATAAATATTAATGGAAATGCATGATCCTTTGATCTAATTGCTGATGGCAAAAAAAAAAAAAAACAAAACCAACTTACCAGCTTTTTGTAACTAGGTGAATAACATTGGACTTAATTTCATTCCAGTTTTACTGGTTAATCAGTGGGAGGGAGCTGCACAGGAGCAGGACAGAGGGCAAAATTTTTTTGTATTTAAAGTAAGTAACCAGCTCTATTATTTCAGAGCTTCACTGCAGAAATGGTGCTATTTGCACAGCAGTAGGCAAACTTCACGTTGAAAAGAAAGCAGTTTATGACAAAAATGCTGCTTGTTAGATTCTTTGCTACTTACGCATTGCTCAGTTCATGGATAAGCGAAGACACTGCTCAGGTACTCACTGCTTGAAAATGGTATAGAGGTGTTCTTCACTAGGAGTCTCTTCCTACATACTGATTTCAATTCAATGAAGAAATGGACATCTTCCATTTGAAGCTACTGAACATTTAACTCTGATGGCCGAGGGGGAAGCATGCTGATGAAACTTTAAAGCAGCTGCTAGTGTGCAGACAAGACATGCAGAGCTTTTGTCTTAAATGGGCCTGTCCTGTGTTAGTTCATATTCTATGAGCGGAGTAACATGATATTGCTTTTCACCCTTTAAGGGGTCTACACTGATCTTGTTTTGTGATCTTAAAATTTACTATACTTGGAATTATACATGAGAGATTAAAAGGTTAAATAATTTTTTTTTTAATCTACTGAAAAATCCTTCCCTGATCTTTTCCCCTGCATCATTAACATTTAGGGTTTCTGTGCCTTTTTCTGAATTATTGTGCTGGCCACAACCTCCAAAATTAATCACATAATTGGGCTAGACTGGCATAGGTTTTGTGCATTCACATACTTGGCATTAATAAGTTGCCCTTTATGATAAACTCTTCAGAGAATAGCAAGAACAGCACTACCTTCTCATTTTTTTATCACATGCAAGCTTTGTTGTTGTTAACTCAAAAGACCAGTGATCAAACTACAAATTTCCTTGCTTCTATTTATTCTTTTATTAAGCTTTATTGATTTCTTTAGGGTTTACAGGGTAGGATTATGAAGATTAGTCTTCCTGCCTGTCCCAGAAATAACAGTTTAATCACAAAACCTGGCATGAAGATTCAGCTAGTCATCTTCTTCATACCTTTATCATAAAAAACTAGGCTGTGAAATTCTAGTCTTGAGGTGGCAGCAGTGTTTGGCAGGTCAGTTTGGAGACATTTTGTGTAATACAGAAATCACCAGGAGATTGAATGCTGAAGAGAAACTGTGAAGGAGTATCTCAGCAGAGCAACTTACTGTATGTTACCTGTTTCTGGCCAGAATTTTGGTTGATGCCTTCTTAGGTTTTGTTTGTTGGGGTTCTTTTGTTGGGTTTTGGTTGGTTTTGTGTTGTGGTTTTTGGTTTTGTTTTTGGGGGTGTTTTTTGGGTGGGTGTTTTTTTTGTTTGGGTGGTTTTTTTTGGTTTTTTTTTTTTTTTTAATTATTTACACCTGGAAATAAATGCTAAACTTAAGTTATTCAGATTTTCCTTTAAGAAAAACCCTAGCTTCTCTCAATTTACCTGTGCAGCTAGACTATGAAAGGCGAGAGACAGAAAATTTAAAAGCAAAGGTCTTTTTTTCACATCTTTGTTTATATTATGTGTATATGCACATTATATAGTGTGCTTATGGCAGAAAAGTAGGGAACAATCTATACAAAGCAATCCCAAGTGACTGGCAATTACACATGAGAATTTTATATGCTGATGTGCTGCACAAGTGTTGTTCGTATTGTTCTAGAAAGCAGAAATTACAGTCAGACAAATAGAACTTGTTAGTTGTCAGGAACCCAAAAATAATTTTCAGAAATATTACTTTTTTATGGCACAGTAATTTGTTTCATTTTGTTCTTGCTAAATTGTATTTGTGTTTATTGCCAGAATAACAAAAATTACTTAAGCATTTCAGTTATGCTTACAGTCCTGTAATTAAACCTCTGGAATGAATTATTCCCTGTTTTCAGGGGAAGACAAGGGTGGTATACTAAGTTCATTGCACCTATTTGTAAACGTGGAGATGTTCTTTTTGAAAAATAAGAGAATAAGTAAAAGTTGTAGTTAGTGTTGTTAAATTGAAAATTATTTTGTTCTGGTTTTAGGTTTTCTGTTTTGGACACGTCGCAATGCATTTGAACTGTCACTCTTCCTGACATTGTTCTGTAGCTCTGTAGAAATAAACTAAGCTGTGCTCTGCATATTTGTGGCTAATTTAGTTTCATGTCTTCGTTGATTTCATAGTAACATGCATCTGCAGTGTTAGGTTTATCTCATATACCTGTAATAAAATAATATTTAACAAAACAGTCTTTGGTTTTTCTGCAAGGGACTCGATAATATCTGTAAATACAAGAAACTGGTTTGCTTGCAGGTTTTTAAATCAGGCTTTAAAAATTCATTAAAGTCAATAAAAGACAGTTATTTATGTATACAGTAAGATTTATAAAAAAAATTTCTGCTGCATATTGCAGTATTCCTAAAAGGGACTGAAGAGCTTTCCCAATAAGGGGGTGGCAGAATTTGCCTGTGAGGCTGACAAGCTATCTTACAGCAAAGTTAACTCTTATGCTAAGTGTTGATGCTTACTTTTCTAAAACTCTTCTATGCTATGATTTAACCCAGTCACAGTTTAAATTGGATTTTCTGTAGCATCCACAGGTTTAAAGGGGAAAAGTTCACTTGCACTGAACACTTCAGCTATTGTCCCTAGTCTGTTGCTATAGTTTCTGCTTTTTAATCCCCCTTGGCCTCAATCCTTCAGCTGCATGTGTACCTTAACTTAATTACCATGAGTTCCCTCACTGGAATCCCAGAGTAGTAAGTTTAAACCTGTGCATATTTTAGGGTTGGGTTTTTCTTTGTCTTCATTTTTCTCAGCTTCTTCAGGCTAACATTAATGGCTCACAAATAAACACCCTAATTTGAATATCTACACCTATAATTTATCTTCCAGCAAAATGGTTGTACTCTTAATCTGATTTTTTTCTTGTTGATCAGTAACATTTATTAATGTGTTAATGGTTTCCTGTGGAGAAATCAGGGTAAACATGTTTAAATGAGTGTAAAAGTGGACAACCAGTGGGAAGCAATCTATTGATACATTACGTACAAAACTCTTTGTGTGTTTGAATGTGGAATTTAAGCTATTGCTATAGCGTCCTTTTTCTGCTGCAGTATACCCTCCTCCTGCAAGAGCTCAGCCCTCTGGTAGCCAGCTGCTGTAGGGTTGTGAGTAACGCGAGGTGGAGAAAAGGCACTTGAACTCATCCAGTTTTAAAATACAATGTAAAAATTTAGAATTAACTAGAAATCTGCTGTATTATTTTAACAGTGAATGAGGTATTTGCTGTACGTGATGCAACAGGTATTTTTAAGGGGTTCTAATATTGAGGGTATCGCTGCTGAATTTCAGGAAGAAGCTTTCTCAGGAGTTCTTCAGTAGGTAATGTAACATAAGCTTTTGGAAGAAAATCTGAATTTCTGTTGCGTTCTACAGCATTAAGAATGAGAGGATATTGGTAATGAACTCAGTCCTACCTGTTCTGTCAGTCAAGGTGAAGCTTTTAAAATATTGAGTGTTCACTGCAATCCAGAGATGCTTTTTTCTTTCCTCTGGCTTTCATAAAAAAAATCAATGCAGTTCACATCTTGGAAGCTAATCCTGTTAGCTACATTGCTTTTAATATACTGGGGTGCTCATGTGTGCAGCGTGCTTCTGTTTGCCAGGTCTATAAGGTAATAAGGGTTTAACTAATTACTTGTTCTGGCTATTTCAATTACCTAGTGATAGCTGGGGGAAGAAAAAGATGAAAACCACCATGAGTGTTAAAATTGCTTTGGACTTGATTTTCTTTCCAGGATAATGCAAAGTATGTATCTCTAATGATTTAGGTTTTACTAGTTTCATTAATTTCTCAATGAATAAGAATATCTTGTCTACAATAATTTACAAAATAAAAATTTTGTAAAAAAATTTCACATTAAGTGTGTATTGCATTCTGTCAGGCTTTTCAACAACTGTTCTAAACTGGGTGACGTGCCATCGGTATTTCTTCATTTAAAATTCTCAAATAAGTAGTTGTGGAAATGGTTGGGCACATGTGCCTGTTTACTGTAAACAGGTTAGTATCACAGGCATCTTCCAATTTCCTGTCGTAGGCATCCATGTAACTTTGCACACATTTACTTTTTAGAAGTTGCCCATGAATAATGCAGAATTAATAACTACCCTGATAACAATGCTTTCTGTCATACTTAGGAAGAGGGGTGTTTTTTTTCAAATTCTGTAATTGCAGTTTCTGTAAATTATTATTCTTATTGACAGTTTTGGGTTTGAATCAGTAAGAGCTTGATGGAAATGAAGTAAATGATTTACCAGTACTCTGTAGGGGAGTTTGAAGCATTAGTTTCTTGCCAGTGAACTGTTAAAAATTTGCAGATGCTCTCTTCTAAAGAATTACTTGATAAATTTTCATTGCATGTGGATAGTGGCCAGAAGTTACAGTATCCCAGTTCAGCTACTTTTGTACTAAAAACTGTGAAATTCTTAATATCAGTCCCAGTGTTTCTAAAATACCTGTTTTAAATTGGTTTTGTGAGTAAAACTGAGTGATTGTTCTGATTAAAGGGATTGGGATTCCTGGGGCTGCAGAGGAGAGGACATGCAGTAGTCAGCCTGTCAGACCTCTGTTTAGGATGCCCATTTTCATTTTCTTGGCAGAGCAATTTGCAGACTGCTTTTTATTTTTACCCTGTGAAGTCTCTAAGTGTTGTTTACTAGGTGCTTAATACAGTCAATAACCCAGTTCAATGAGAGAAAATTAACCTACATTTTAAAATGAAATTGCACTTGTGTTCTTCGCTTCATGGCAGGAGCAATCACAAGTTTTTCTGTTCTCATAAACATTTTCAGTTAAGGCTCATACTTTTGTTTTCTGCAGAGACCAGATGAAACTTCAGCTGGGAAGAGTGTTTTCTGCAAAAAATAAAAGGATGCAAAGCAGTTATTATGAGATCTTTTGAAAAAATATGAACCATACTTTGTTATCAAAAGTACGTTGTAAGGAACGGTCCCATGCAAGAAAAGGCATAAACTATAAGACAAGAGCCCATCTAATCTTTTTTTTTGTGCATAAACTAGTTATTTTAATTTAAATAACTCCTTTTCAAGTACAGTGATCCTTGGCATGACATTTGGAGATTTTTATGTGAGAGGGAGCAAGTGGAATTGTAAAATCACATTATGAATTTATTGTGTGTTTTTCTCAGTGTTCTCTTTGAATCACAGAAGGGATGTCTTTGTTGTTGGTGTTCAGAGCAAGGTGCTCTGCACCTTACATTTAAGATATTCTCAGAGAAAAGAGTAATTTTCTTTCAGTGTTAATTGCTCTTGATGAATAAATAAATTGACTATGACTACATTCTGAGATGAATTCTGGCTTCAGATCCGGAAGGCAAGCCATATCTGGAAAACTAAATGCCTTCTCTTGAGAGCTGCAAAGGCAGTGTGTAGAGGCTCTATGCTAATTAGGTTTATTCTTCTGTAACAGGCAGTAGATTTGATTTCTCCAGGAAGTATTTTGGATGAACTTCTATAGTCAATGTGTGTTTCTAAAATCAAGGGGAAAAATTGTAAATTTCATTTAAGTGGTGTTTTTCAGTGATAGTGTTTTATAAACTAGGACTTCCTAAATCGCATCAGGATGTTAACAGCTCTATGAGATTAAGGCTTTATAGAATGGTTTTGCTATCTTGTTTTCTAGGATTCATTTGATGCTATGTAATTGGTTTTTGCTGCTACTGGGGGCTCTTGGGCTACTTGGTCATTTTCACAAGCAGTGTGAGGGATTCACACCAACATAAAAGAATACTAAAATACCTGAGTTCCACACAGTGCTCTTAAATTTTAACAGCAGCATGTCAGACAACTTCTTTTGAAAGGTAGCATGGAAAAAAGCCTTAACTAGAAGCTTTTGGATTTCACATTCATTTTTAACCATTCTATATTCTGTGATTCTAGGATATAAACATTTGCATTGGAAAAGGTCAGTACTGTGTGCGTGTCTTGACTCAGGAAAGCAGGTTAAAACCCCAGCCATTTCATAGAATCACAGACTTACTTGGTTGGAAGGCATCTTAAGGCCTATCCAGTTCTGGCACCTTCCACTAAACCAGGTTGCTCCAAGCCCCGTCCAGCCTGGCCTTGAACACTGCCAGGGATGGGGCAGCCACAGCTTCTCTGGGCAACCTGTGCCAGGGCCCTCCTGGGGGGGAGCTTCTTCCTGAGCTCTCATCTCAGTCTCCTCTCTTGTCAGGTTAAAGTCATTTTCCCTTGTCCTGTCCCTACAGGCCCTTGTCAAAAGCCCCTCTCCCGATGTCTTGCTGCTTTCTCCAGATTTCCTGCTTGCATTCAAATCTGGAATAATATTGCAGAATAAAGAAATCTCTTCCTTTTTCTCTGAGGAACCAGATACAGGTTTAGCACATAGTGCCAGCTGGTATACATAAAGCTAGCTACTGCTCCATATCACCTAACTTATCCTCCTGAAACCTCACTTACCTTTCTGAAAACATTACGTCCCTCTTGCTTTTTCTGAGGCTGTAGACATGAATCTTTACCACTTAAAACCTAGCACTGAAAACAGATAATGCCTCCTTTTTTCTCCCCCCCCCCCTTTTTTTCTTTACATAATGAATGTGTTGAACATTGTAGGATGAAGAGCTTTTAATTTTATGATATTTGGTTGGCTGTCAAAGAGTCATTATTACAAGTAGTTTCCAGCCAAATTGTATTTGCTGAGGAGTGATGGATCTCTTGCCAGCACTTAAAGAGGCACTCTTCACATTGAATGTCTGCATGCTTCTCGTGGGAAGAATATTATAGGAAAAAGTTTGATGTTTTGATGTATAAAAACATTTAAGAGGGAATCTACATTAAAATGTAAATTGAAAACCACTGAGTTACGTAGAAGTCTGGTTGTAATGAAATACATTAAATATGTAATTCAGTATCCTGAATTATGTATTTAATTCAGTGAAAATCATGTAAAGCTGTTTCAAACGGGAACAAAAAGGATTGTTTAAACAATAGGTGTTTTGACTCAAAAATTTTCTTGTATCAGGAATAATAAAGCATACAGTTCAGGAGCAGTGCTTTCTTGCGTGTTAACTGTTAGTTTTATCAGTGCAGTCATCCACATTAAAATAGTTATTCTTGTTTCTCGGGTAATACTGCTTATCACATAAGTTTGAAAAGCAAGTGTGATTCTCCTAGTGTCAAGGACAGTGGCAGAAAGGACAATTCTACCTGTTTCCAAAGGATGACATTTAAGAGGTTTTATGTCATTTTAACATACATGTGTTTTCTTAAATCTGTAGATAAGCCTGAGTTGGATTTGAATGTTTTAAGATACTTGAAAGAAAGGCTTCTTTGCAGCTGTTATTAACAAGAGAAAGATGGTACTCATTTCTGTTTGTATCTTGAGCATTTAGTGAGGAAGTTCTGAAAATTATTTTTGTGAATGCAAATCAAATGCAAAATGACTAAATGCTTTTGAGGACTCTGTGAAAATGATGCAATCCAAGAGAAAAATAGAACTGAGATATCTGTAAGTGTAATAATCGTAGGTGCAAAATAGCCTGTTAGAAGCTGTCTCTGTAATGAAAAGCCAAATAAAAATTATAATAATGCTAACAATCATAGGGTCAGAAACTAGGGTTAAAGTTGCTCATTATGAAGCCAGAGATTGTTCAGATATAAAAAGTATTTGTTCTCATGTAGTTAATAGTGTTAAAAGTAGATCGAAGTTATATTGTTCTTTGTATATTTGTTCAATATTGAGATAAAAGGGGATTGTTTCATTTTACAGTAGCACAGTGCAGCTGAACCAAACCATGTGGGGTGCTGTTGGGTGTTGGGGACACTGAGAAATTCAGTAGTATATTCATAGTTCTTACCCAGTACTTAAAATTATTACAATAGTAAGTGGTTTAATAAAATGTTAGTTTCACAGTGCCTCAATATCCTGAATTACATATTTAATTCAGTTTCACTGAATCATGTAAAGTTTAATTAGCTTATGTGCAAAATCACCTTTCTTCCAGGGTATGTGGGAGTATACCTACTGCGTGTGTGTTTACATACACCCAGTAGGTATACTCATAGTTGTATGAGTAAACACATACTCTATGAAATAAAAGCACTCAGTTGTATCATAATGCCCATCTCTAAACAAAAGTAGTTCATTTATAATTGAAGATTTACATATTGTGACAATATGTGTGGCCCCATACCAAATTTCCAGGGTGAGAGAGAGAGAATATATAGAAATCATAGTTGTACTGGGTCTTGCTGCTAGCTTTTGGTATTGGTAGTCAATTACTCTTGACAAACTTAAGATACTCGTAAAATGAGTATCTTGTTATCTTCTGTAGGCAGCAGAAGCCATTGTATTAGAAAGAGATGCACTGAAAGAGAGAAAAAAACCTATACTGGGATTCTCTTTAAAGGTTTTGATTGGCTTTAAATACTGTTGTGGCCAGCTGTTATAATTGAAAATGTAATATGCTAAGCTGGTGAGTCAATTTTCCTTAAATCAGTGTGGCTTATATGTAACTACATTATTAAGCTGATGAGAGTGAAAAAACACATTTTTACAGCTTTAGTCTTGGTAGTGATAACTTATCTCAGAAGTGATGCTGTAACATGATTAGTGTAACTGAAAAGCATATATGGAAAAAGGAAATTTTCTTTCTTCAGGTAGAGTGCATATTAACTGAGTATTTAAGGAAAGATGCAAAATACAAGAAAAAACAGGGTGAATTACCAACAGGTTTCTGAGGTGAAAACTGCAGTGGAAGGAACTGTGTCTGTTTGGATGCACAGATACCCTAATGTCTATTCTATCTGTACGTGGAAATGCTAGTATCTGATACTTTCAGGTGTTCGTAGCATTTGAAAAACATACAAATTGTGGATAGCCAACCTAAGCAATAAAAAAGAAAAATTAATTTTCATTGCTAGCTTTGCTGGAAGCCTTCTTGTGAGCTGACTGGTCTAAATTCCCAGGGTCCTTTTTAAGGAAAAGCAGGCTGCCTTGTACTGTTTGTCAGACTGGAAGAATTGCATGCTAGGAAACACAGCCTTGTCTACCTCTCATTTTTCCTCCAGTTCCTGTAGTTGACATGGAATGCTGTGATTCTATCTATGGTTTTACAATGAGACTAGATTTCTGAAGGCCCAGAAAAATTCTCTGCTGTCCCTACAGCCTAATCTCTCCCAGATTCCCATGGGTCAGTATACCCTTTTGTCTTGGGGAATGCATGCAAGCCCTTACTTACTGGTACACGAGTAGTCCTTCTGTCTTTTAGAATACCCTCACATCTGAACCATGTGCTGTCATTGCTTTTTTCCCTAAGCAGTAGCTTGTTCTAGAAGGTGAATGTTCTGCCTAATTTTTTCTGATCTCTTTGGAGCAGCAACAAGAGATTTATAAAAAAATGTTTGTTTGGTTTTTTTCCCCAGCATTATCTGGCATTTATTTGAACTTAATAAATTGTTCTGTTTTTTTTATTTCAATACAGAATGGGTGCAGCGGACAACATTTACAAAGGCCGAAGTACTTTTATGGAAGAGCTGACAGATACTGCTGAGATAATAAGAAAAGCAACTTCAAGATCACTAGTAATTTTGGATGAATTGGGAAGGGGAACTAGCACGCATGATGGAATTGCTATTGCGTATGCTACACTTGAGCATTTTATTAGAGATGTAAGTGTTCAATCTGACACATGCTTGTGAATGCTTTTTCAGCATGCTTTATGGTAGGCTAACATTGACATGGTGTGCATGGTGTGCATTTTGTTGTAGAACTGTGGCATGTCTAAACTCAGAGGAATGGCTATGATACATTGCACTGTTTAAAAGAAAATTCAAAACCAAACCTTCTTATGTACGTTATTACATTGTTGTAGGTGGAATCATTGACACTGTTTGTCACTCACTATCCGTTAGTCTGTGAGCTAGAGAAGGTGTATCCAGACAAAGTTGGCAATTACCACATGGCTTTCCTGGTGAATGAGGGGGAAAGTGCTGAAAAAAAAGGTACAGTATAAATCCTTCTGAGATTCTGGTACTGTAGCTATAAGCAGAAATTGTAAAATTGTTACGGTAATTTAAAACTCAGCGTGCAAGTGGTACATTCAAACTCTAGAGTATCATTCTATACAGACATTTGGAGGAGGCTTGAAAACTGAGCAACCATTTCTCTTCAGTATTAAATATAAGGATAACTGAGATTGGTCAGATAAAAGATTCACCCAGCCCAGTGTCCTGGCTTTTCACAGGAACCAAACAGAAAGGATTAGGTATAGAAGGATTAGGGATCAAACATATGGCAACTCTTTTCTAAAAGATCTCGCTGTCTGCAAACATTTGCTATTTAGGAGGTTTCAGGAGCTAGATGTGTTTTCTGTTTTTTAGTATTTTTAGTGGATTTCATTTCAATAAGGGTGTCTAGTTTTCCTGAGTATCTTTATGTACTTTTAGCCTCTTCATCCTACTGTGTCTAGATGCTCCAAAATTTAACACTGCATTGTGCGAAGAACCACCTTTTGTTTGTTTCCAAACTCTTTAAACAACATGTAACTTCACTTGATGGTCTCAGTTCGTGAATTAGAAGAGGCAGAGGAGCAATTCCTGTTCATCCTTTCTATGCCATATGTAATTTTTTTAGATTGCTTATCAGAATCCCATTCAGTTCTGGGTTTACCAAGCAAAAGAGTTACAGCATTTCTTGTTGTACTGTTGCTCTTAAGTAGTTAGTATTTTCATCAGAGTTCTTTAGCTTACTGCTTAGCTCTTTTTCTTGTTTGATAATGGGTATGTTGAACAACTCCAACTGCAGTGATGGTCACTCTTCTTGGTGAGAACTGAAGAACTGACTATTACCTCTTGTTTTCTATCATTTAATCTACAAATACAAAGGCCTGCCTTTTAAACTATGGATGCTTAGTTTTCAGAAAAGCATTTCATGCTTTCTGACTCTTGTCAAAAGCCTTTTGAAAATCCCAAATGGTTTATGTACTGGGTCTTTCTTACTCAGGACTCATGTGACTTCCAAACTTATAACAGATTTTTGATGTAGGATTTCCCTCCATATATACTGCCTTTTTTTTTTTTTTTTTGCCTTTTTTTTCCCCTTAATGTATCAGTTTTAGTCAGGTGCTTGATAATTCTGCTTTTACTCTGTTTTCCCCACTTGCCCTAGGAATGGTCTGTTCTTGACTCATTCTGAGAATTTTTTAAGAATTGGCGTAATATTTGCCATTAGTATCCCCTCTAATTCATTCTTAATACTGTAAATAATCAGTTCAGTATTTGATACTTAATCTGTTTAAATATATAATCTGTCACTTTTAAAATGTTTTTCAGAGAGCTAATTAAAAATTTAGGGTTTGGCCTAGAGGGAGCCAAATAGAAGCCTAATGTTAGAAGCGGGGATCCCTCAAATGTATGTCAACTTTGAGCACAGGTAGTTCAAAGTAATACTGTGTTTAGGTGAGTGCTGCCTGGCCACACTGATGTTCCCAGCTAAGAGCATCACTTTCCTAAGCATCTGCATGTCCTTTTTCTCTCAGAGTTCAGTTCCTTAACTGTTGGTCTCTGATACTCTCAGGCAATTGAAATGTTATCAACACACAATGTTAACTACTGTGTCTGTGAAACCCCATACTTTGTGTTTCAGTGCGCTGCCTCAGCATTTCTCCTTTCAGTGTTAGCTGACCTGAACCTTCAGGCCATATGTATTCTTCACTGTTTTGCTACAGAAATCACAATAGGTCTAGTACCACAGCCTGCACGCAACAACACATCTGTGTTTCTTACTCTGCCTGTATCTTCAGCTCCTTATGTCTTAATGTTTTAATTGTTTTATTTAAGGTGAGTTTTATGGCATGGGCATTTTTCTATCTTTGGCTTGTGTCACTCAGATTCAGTCAGTTTGAGTCATCAACATTTATGGCAATCTCCATTGTTTCCAAAACCCTGCATTTTTAAAACAGAAGAATGAATATCAGTGAGTAATCGCATAGTTTTTCTTCTCTTTACACAAAGCCCAGATTGTGCAGAGTTGCAAGAATGAAGTCTGAACAGGAAGAGGAGTCATCCTATTTATAATGATGGCTCTTATGTTTCCATTTTACTGTCATGGAATAGAAAGAATTCATAGTGAAAGATCCATCATCCTAGTCTTTGTTTTTTCCTAAGCATTTTCTGTGGCTCCTAACTTCCCAGCAGGCAGCAACTTTTTGTAGTGCTTTAGTTATAGAGTTCTTAGTTGTGAGGTTACTGACGCTTCCTTTATTTTATTATTGCTAAGCAAATGTGAGATGCAGTATCCTGGTTACAGCATAGCTAATCAGCTTAACATACAGAAATTCTAAGTTGTACACAGTCTGCTTGATATAACATCAGGTAAAAGCATAGTAAAGATTTCTTTTCAGGCTCACAGTGGGTAGGTAACATTTGTGGTCTCATGAAAATATTTTTCTTCCATATTTCTTCAATGGAATAAATCACACAGGCAGCATGAATGAAAGACCACAGTCTTTGATATTTTAGTCTTTGGTCTGTTATGTTTTATTAACCTAATAGAGGAGGTTTTGATTTTGGCTTTATTTTTTTTTTAGGATCTGACGATGAAGAGAGTCCTGAATTTATCACTTTCCTTTATCAGATAACAAAAGGAGTCTCTGCAAGGAGTTATGGGCTAAATGTTGCCAAACTGGCAGATATTCCTGAAGAAATCTTGAAGAAGGCAGCTCACAAATCAAAGGAGTTGGAGGGGATAGTGAACATGAAAAGGTCAGAAAGATTGTGATTTACTCCCCCTAGCCCCCCAGTGAAACCAGCTATGAATCAAAGAATATTTCGCATGGTGTGACTAAAAAGAAGAGTAAGAGCTTCTTCAGATATCCTCTTACCCTTCAATGAAGAGACTAAAACTAAACTGGCAAAGATTCTGAGAAAATGGTGGTATCTGTTTGAATCAAAACTTTATATTTTATAGTTAGCTCTTATGTCAGAGATTAATTGCTGCCCTCTGAGATAAGATTATAAAAAGTAAATGCATATTGAGCTAACATTAGGAATAAGCTATTTTTTATTTTCTTACAGCAAATACTAAAAAAAATACTATTTCAGTTATGTGTTATCACTGTTTTCAGGAAGATTAATTTCAAATACAGCCTACTTCTGTTCATACTAATAACAGTAAAAATATTAATAGAATTAATTTAGAAAGTATATTATTCACTTTGGAAATTAAAAAAACAAACTTGAAAAACTTAACACAAAAAAGTGTGGAAGGGAATGTAGATATTCTTGTATAACTTTTTATATATATATAAAAAAAAAATATATATATAAAAAAATGTGCTTTGATTGTGCCCCAGACACACAAAATTTTACTGAAAGTCCAGGGATTTTATTATTTTTCTGATAACCAATTTTCATTTAGGGGCTTATGTCCCCTATATAGAATCATAGAATAGTTAGGGTTGGAAGGGACCTTAAGATCATCTAGTTCCAACCTCCCTGCCAGGGGCAGGGACACCTCCCACTAAGCCATGCCACCCAAGGCTCTGTCCAATCCAGCCTTGAACACCGCCAGCGATGGAGCATTCACAAGTTCCCTGGGCAACCCATTCCAGTGCCTCACCGCCCTTACAGGAAAGAATTTCTTCCTCATATCCAATCTAAACTTCCCCTGTTTAAGTTTGAACCCCTTACCCCTTGTCCTATCACCACAGTCCCTAATGAAGAGTCCCTCCCCAACATCCATATAGGCCCCCTTCAGATACTTGGAAGGATGCTATGAGGTCTTCACGCAGCCTTCTCTTCTCCAGGCTGAACAGCCCCAACTTTCTCAGCCTATCTTCATACGGGAGGTGCTCCAGTCCCCTGATCATCCTCGTGGCCCTCCTTTGGACTTGTTCCAGCAGTTCCTTGTCCTTTTTATGTTGAGGACACCAGAACTGCACACAATACTCCAAGTGAGGTCTCACAAGAGCAGAGTAGAGGGGCAGGATCACCTCCCTAGACGTGCTGGTCACACTCCTTTTGATGCAGCCCAGGATATGGTTAGCTTTCTGGGCTGCGAGTGCACACTGCCAGCTCATGTTCATTTTTTCATCCACCAAAATGCCCAAGTCCTTCTCTGCAGGACTGCTCTGACTCTGTTCTCTGCCCAACCTGTAGCTGTGCCTGGGATTGCTCCGACCCAGGTGTAGGACCTTGCACTTGTCATGGTTAAACTTCATCAGGTTGACATCAGCCCACCTCACAAGCGTGTCAAGGTCCCTCTGGATGGCGTTCCTTCCCTCCAACATATCAACCGAACCACACAGCTTGGTGTCATCGGCAAACTTGCTGAGGGCGCACACAATCCCACTGTCCATGTCACTGATAAAGATGTTGAACAAGACCGGTCCCAGCACCGATCCAGGAGGGACACCACTCATTACTGGTCTCCAGCTGGACATTGAGCCATTGATCACAACTCTTTGCATGCAGCCATCCAGCCAATTCTTTATCCACCAAGTGGTCCACCTATCAAACTGATGTCTCTCTAACTTAGAGACAAGGATGTCATGTGAGACAGTGTCAAACGCTTTGCACAAGTCCAGGTAGATGACATCAACTGCTCTACCCCTGTCCATCAATTCCGTAGCCCCATCATAGAAGGCCACCAGATTGGTCTGGCAGGATTTCCCCTTAGTGAAGCCATGCTGGCTGTCACCAACCACCTTGTTTTTTTTCATGTGCCTCAGCATGCCTTCCAGGAGAATCCGCTCCAAGATTTTGCCAGGCACAGAGGTGAGGCTGACTGGTCTGTAGTTCCCCGGCTCATCCATTTTCCCCTTCTTGAAAATGGGGTTATATTTCCCTTTTTCTAGGCATTGGGAATTTCACCTGACTGCCATGATTTTTCAAATGTGATGGACAGTGGCTTAGCAGCTTCATTTGACAGCTCCTTCAGGACCCGCGGATGGATTTCATCAGGTCCCATGGACTTGTATATGTTCAGGTACTTAAGATGGTCTCGAACCAGATCCTCTCCTACAGTGGGCCCAGGGTCTTCATTCTCACAGTCCCTGTGTCTGCCTTCCAAGACTTGGGTGGTGTGGTCAGAGCATTTTCCGGTGAAGACTGAGGCAAAGAAGTCGTTAAGAACCTCAGCCTTCTCCAAATCCAGGGTAGCCAGTTCTCCCAATAGCTTCTGCAGGGTTCCCATGTTGTCCCTAGCCTGTCTTTTATTTGCAATGTATCTATAGAATCCCTGCCTGTTACCCTTAACATCTCTAGCCAAGTTTAATTCTAAGTGGGCCTTAGCTTTCCTAACCTGGTCCCTAGCTTCCTGGACAACATCCCTGTATTCTTCCCAGGCTGCCTGTCCTTGCTTCCACCTTTTATAAGCCTCTTTTTTCCTTTGAATTTTCCTCAGCAGCTCCTTATCCATCCAAGGAGGTCTCCTGGCCCTCCTACAGCACTTCCTTCTAGTAGGGATGTATCGCTCCTGAGCTTGCAGCAGGTGATCCTTGAATATCCACCAAGAGTCTTGGGCTCCCCTGCCCCCTAGGGCTATATCCCATGGAATCTTACTGAGCAGGTTCCTGAAGAGGCCAGAGTCTGCTCTCTTGAAGTCCAGGGCAGTGAGCTTGCTGTACACTTTTCTCACTGTCCTGAGGATCTCGAATTCGACCATCTCATGATCGCTGCAATCAAGGCTGCCCTGCAGCACCACATTTCCAACCAGCCCTTCCCTGTTGGTGACGATGAGGTCAAGCATGGCACCTCTCCTTGTCGGCTCTTCTATTACTTGCAGAAGGAAGCTGTCTTCCACACAATTGAGGAACTTCCTGGATTGCTTGTGCTGGGCTGTGCCATCCCTCCAACAGATATTAGGGTGGTTGAAGTCCCCCATGAGAACAAGGGCCTGCGATCGTGAGGCTGTTCCTATCTGTCTATAGAGTGCTTCATCCACCGAGTCCTCTTGGTCAGGCGGTCTGTAACAGATCCCCACAATAATGTCTCCCATCCCTGTTCTCCCTTTAACCCTGACCCACAAACTCTCTGTTGACTGTTCACCTGTCCCCAGGCACAGTTCCATACTCTCAGCCTATCCCTAACATAAATAGCAACTCCCCCTTCCCGCCTACCGGGCCTGTCTTTCCTAAAGAGCCTGTAACCTTCCATTCCAACACACCAGTCATAGGAGCCATCCCATCATGTTTCTGTGATGCCTATGATATCATACACCCGTAGATGTGCACACATCTCTAATTCCTCTTGTTTGTTCCCCATGCTACGGGCATTTGTATAGAGACATCTGAGCCGAGCTCCAGTTGAAGCCGGCTCATTGGTTGGAGCAGCTGCAATATCTCTACATAGCTCTGAACATTTACTATAGGTGCTGGCCAGTGATTGGGTGTGTTGGCATGGAATGATGCCCCCCTCCCCCAACACATCTAGTTTAAAGCATCCTTGACCAGTCTGGCAAGCCTCCTCCCAAATCCACTCTTCCCCTTCTTTGTCAGACCAGCTCCACCAGCCCCCAGTAGACCTGGCCTACTAAATTGAGTCCCTTGTTCAAGGTGCCCAAACCCTTGACTATAGCACCACCCTTCTAACCACTTATTAACCTGGCCAATCCTCCTAGCCTTTTTAAGGTCCTCCCGTTTATCCTGGAGAACTGACAAAAAAACTGTCTGAGCTCCAGAGCCCCTAAGCACCTATCACAGAGCTCTGTAGTCCTTCTTTATATTCTCTGGGCTAGTGCTATCTATATCAGTAGCACCCACATGGATCACTGCAAGTGGGTAATAGTCAGTGGGACCAACTAGAGCAGGCAGCTTCTCTGCAACATCCCTGATCCGAGCCCCTGGTAGGCAACACACCTCCCTTGAGCCTCCGTCAGGCCGACAGATGTGTGCCTCTGTTCCTTTCAAAGTAGAGTCCCCTACTACTACAGCCCGCCGCTTTTTCTGGCAGCACCAGTAGAGATCTTCTTTTAACAGTGCATCAGCCGCTTGTTCCTGGTGGGAGTGTGGTTCCTCATCAGCCCCCTGCAGGACAGCAAAGCAGTTCTGGGTGGGGGCAACAGACTTAGGAGGAAGCCCCTTGCTTTTAATTGTCCTCTTCCTCCTTTTTTTGTTGTTTTTTTTCTGTTACCATTTCCTAACTTCCTGGGTTAGCAGCCTCCTTTCCCACATGAGCGACAGCAGACGCTTGAGGCCCCTGCACAGTCTGGTCCTGGAGCAAGCAGTGCTGCTTCCTGTCAGCTACGCTGACACCTTTCAGCTTACTAACAGCTTCCCGCAGCTCAGCCACCTGCTGCAGGAGGACCTCCATTCGTTATAAAAATTCCCATGTATATCAAATAGTATTATCTTTATAAAACCTGTAACATCATGTACACAGTTTAGGTATAAATATGTGCTAGTATTTATATTAATTTCCAGTTTTTTGTTGTTACCATTTTCAGTGGCAGTCATAGCAGCAAAATTCAAATAGCCATTTAGGAGTATAAGAAATCAGGATCTTTACTGTCTGATGGCTGTTACTAATCCTGACAGAATGATTTCATATGAGAAAATTTTAAGTGTTGATTATTTGTAGGTGCAGACAGTTAGTTTGAAACGTAGCTGTGCTTATCGTTTAACACTAGTTTTTATCCCCTTTTAAGAAAGCAAAATACAAATATTCTATTTGAAGATAAATGACAGTTTATGGGAAAAATGATGTGGTACTTTGTGTATTATTTGGAAATAATAGTCTATAATTGACAAAAGTAACACAACAAATTACTAGCAATATATTAACTCTCTTGTTGCAGGATAACTAGGGTTCTAAAGTCAAGAAATTGTTCAGAAAGGTGAGAGGACGAGCTGGAAGGCCAGAGTTACCGTGTAATAAAATTAAGATGTGAAATAATATAGTATGTGCCTTTGGCTTATCTTCTATGGAAATGACGTTAGCATACTGCTTGAACAGGGCACAAATAGAGTTCTGGTGTGTCTCCATTGCTAAAAAGGGAGTTAATTGAACACAAATCTTATCAGCAGTGAAAATAGTATGTGATGATGTAGTTACCAGACTGATTTACAGTGCCCAGAGAAGGCTAGAGTGAGGGCTGACTGGGCAATCTTAATTATAGGTCTTAATTGTGTCCCTTTTATCAGCTTTTGAATATGTAAGCAACCATCCATATTTTAGCTTTCAGTATGTAATCTACTCGCGTTCTTAAAGTGAAAAGGAATAAATGATCTAAAGCTCTGATGAGTCCTTTATCCTGACGTAACACTAGGGCTGGAAGCCCCTGCTGCTGCCACCCGATCTACATGGGTATGACAGGTACTGGGGAGGACAAGCTGGAGCAGGCTCCCTATGTCCTGCAGGAGGGTGCTCCCTACCCTTTTCTCCATGGTGAGAGGGCTGGCGTTTGCATGACCACAGACCAGGCCAGGTCAGGGATCTGATCCAGCTGAAAAGTCATTCTTTCTCCAGTTGACAGTATGCAAGTTCAGTTTCCTCATGTTACATGTGAACAGGTATAACTACCTGAAGAAGAAAGGGTGAGAGCGAGAAGAAGGGGGAGTCCTTGATTCTGGCAGTAGTTGGTAGAGTAATGGTGACCTTGACACTGCTGCTTTGCTTGCCAGACCGGAGTACCCACCTGAAGTTGGGACAGTTTTGCCTTCCTCTTTGAGAAGCAACAGTGCTATGTCACATCAGGGTGTCAGGGTCATGCAGCATCCCACACAGCAGCTGCTAATTCATCAGGTTTGACCTGTACCAAGTTATTCACTGTAGACCTCTTGTATGTGATTTGGAGGGAACTTTGAGCATCTGTTGTTCATGGATCATCTGTCATTCATACCACAGGCTGCCCAGAGAAGCTGTGGCTGCCCCATCCCTAGCAGTGTTCAAGGCTGTGTTGGACGGGGCTTGGAGCAACCTGGTCTTGTGGAAGTTATCTCTGCCTGTGGCAGGGGTTTGGAACTGGATGAACTTTAAGTTCCCTTCCAACCCTAACCGTTCAGTGATTCTATATGGTTCTAGCAATATAAACCGTGAGAACTCAAGTCAGAAAAAAAAAACCAACATCAAATGTGTCTGATGATTTCACAGTACATAAATTATTGTATTACTTAATTCTTCATTTTTCCAGTTCTCCTATGTGGGGCATTATAGAAATATTTTATTCTTATGTATTCCTGTTTATTTTCACTTATTGCCGTAATGTGATTTAAATGTCAAGGTATTGTCCTGTGTCTTCTTCCCAAAACAGATACTAAGAAGTTTTAAAATGGATATGCTATATGTGTGGTAGGAAATAAAAATTATCATGATTTTGGGAATCACATTTAGACCTGTTTATAGCAGTACATTTGTGCTGTCACGATACTCACTGGCCAGCTGCGTTGTCTTATTTTTATAAATCACTTTCATACTATGTAAGAAAATCCATTGGGTAATTCCATCCAGTCTTGACATCTTTGTCGTCATGAATGTGGGTTAAACCATTTTAAATGTCTTGTTATTTGTCACAGCTCTTATGAATTCTTCTTAAATTAAAAAATATTAAAATAGGAAACAGGAAGGATGTGTGTACTCATTTGTTTTGAAAATGTGTTATCTCTCTATGATTCTGCCAGTGCAAATTTGTAGGAACTGAATGCTGGAAATTAAACTGTGCAAACTACAATCCTGTTTATTTCCTTTAAAGACTTACTCTTGCTCAGTGTTTTATTTCATCTTATCAGTGCTTCTGGTATTGCAAGTTAGTTATAGAATTAAAGTGTTGACTGTCTAGAACTAGAATACGTATATTGGGAAATATTAAATGATGGTTTAAAGTTCACATAACATTTTAGGCTATGCAAACTGCTGTTTTTGATTTTCTATTAAAATTTTGCGGATTATTGTCGGGCTTTTAAGGTTTGATGTGCTTAACTTAAAATGTGTCAGCATTTTGACTAATGTATGGTTTTGGGGTTTTTTTCCCTCCCCAGAAAAAAGCTGAAGTCCTTTGCTGAAGTATGGAAGATAAATGATTCTCAGGAACTACAAAAATGGAAAAGAATGTGTAAACCTGAAGATGAAAGAAAGGACAGTTTTTAAGCTTCACATCATGCTTGAAGATGGAAAATATTGGAGATGCAAAATGTAGGTCTGGAGACTATAAAAGATCCTATCAGGGTGTAGTTCTAGGTGTATTAATTTGACTTTTCTGCCTTTTGAGAGATAAGAGATGCTGTGTAGTGATAATGATGCCCCACATTTGCTTCCTGATTGTATGCAATTTTCTCACTCCACATTCCTTCCCTGAAGTGTTTTCCACATTTCCCCGTAATTGCATAATGTTTACTGGCAGTGGAATTAGTTTCTAATATTTTTAGGAAACATGAAAAATAATGTTGGTAAATTATTAGGTGTACCTTTTATAAATAACGTAATGTCTTTTAACTTTATTGTACTTCAGTTTCTAAAGAGATACTCCTCTGCATTGGGAAAATGTAGCAGAGTCTTGACTGTGCTATATACTTCTGTGCAATTGCTAAGAATATATATGATGAACTTTTTTTGTGTTCTAGTATTAACAAATTAAAAAATTCACAGTTCTGTAGAGCACCCTGAACTCTTACATGTGCAGTGAATTTAAGAAAGCGTGTGATGTGTGGCTGGATTAGAAGAGGTTTTTTTCTACTGATGTGATTGATGATGCAATAGTTTTGAAAGCCACAGTGCAAGGATGCATTTGATTGTGGTTTATTTTCCCTCTTCTTCACTCATATGCAAGCCTGCTTCCTTTTCAGCTTTAGCTTTCCTGCTGATCTTGGTCCTCTCTGACACAGTCTGATGAAAGACTACCTCTAAATAATGTTGGAGTATCATAAGATGAGGTGAAAGAAACAATTCAAACTATGCAACTAGTATCCGCAGTGCTCTGTCAAATGCAGAGTAAAGCTGGGAAAAAAGAGAAATGCATTTTATTTCCTTTTTTATTTGCAGTTACTAAGTCCAAATTTCAAATGGGAGTATGATACCCAATTTAGTTTTGTTTGATAAATACAGCCAGGTGAAATATCTTGCTGTGAGAAAGAACAATTATGGTGACATGCTTAAACTTTGGCAAAAGTTTGTTGTATTTAAAAAATACATTTTATTAAGTTGTGTATTGGGATTGTATGACAAGTTTTTGATAGTGGGGGAGAAGGGGCTGCAGGGGTGGCTTCTATGAGAAGCTGACAGAAGCTTCCCCCATATCCAGTGGAGCCAGTGCAGCTGGATCAAAGATGGATCCACAGTTGGCCAAGGCCGAGCCCATCAGAGATGTTAGCGGTGCCACTGGATAACAAATTTAAGAAGGGGGAAAAGTTACTGCGCAGGAGCAATTGCAGCCTGAGGATGGAGTGAGAATATGTGAGAGGAATAGCCCTGCAGACCCCAAGGTCAGTGCAGAAGGCAGGGAGGAGGTGCTTACTGGAACAGAGTTCTCCTGTAGCTTATGGTGCAGACCATGGTGAGGCAGGATATCCCCCTGCAGCTCATAGAGATCCATGGTTGTGCAGATATCCACCTGTAGCCCATGAAGGTCGACAGTGGAACAGATGACCACCTGCAGCCCATATTGGTCCATGGTTGTGCAGATATCCACCTGTAGCCCATGAAGGTCGACAGTGGAACAGATACCCACCTGCAGCCCATGGAGGTCCATAGTGAAACAGATATCCCCCTGCAGCCCATGGAAGACCCCATACTGGAGCACGGGGATGCCTGTGTCCCTGTGGGAAGCCTGCGCTGGAGCAGGCTCCTGACAGGACCTGTGGCCCCATGGCGAGAGGACCCCACAATGAAGCACGGGAAGAGTGTGAGGAGTCCTGCCCTGAGGAGGAAGGACCAGCAGAGACAATGTGTGATGAACTGACCACCACCACCATTCTCCGTCCCCCTCACTGCTAGGAGGGAGGAGGTAGAGAATTTGAGAGTGAAGTTGAGCCCATGAAGAAGGGAGAGGTAGGGAGGACGTGTATTAAGCTTTGGGTTTATTTCTTATTATCCTACTGTGATTTGAGTGATGGAGGGGCTTTGGTGTGCACCTGACATTCAGCCTGGGTCGACCCACTACAAGTGGGAAGAAGTAAAATAAAGTATCATCTTGATTTTGCTATAAGAAAGAATAAACTAAGGTTTTGTAATCATTGAGACAACTGAACCTTTGTATTTTTTTCAGTAAATGAAGGATTTTTTTTCAAAATAATGAATATGAAATAATCTCATTGCAGGTGATTGAATTAGCCTTTCCAATACAGAGAACTTCGTGCAGAAAAAGATGTTTTTTTACCTACCATAAACAATTGCTAACCTTCACCAAAGACTTTTTTTTCCAGGTTCTTCAGATGACAAAGTATCATTTAAATATTTTGTCTGCTACTCAAATGGCAGCAATCAATACAAGCATCTCCTTCTGGAGCTGCAGTATATTTAAACTGGAAAAGCTGAAGAAGAAAACTAGTCTTTCAGGGTTACAATGCACATGTGTGTTTTCTGTGCCGCACACTGTGAAGCTTAACGAATGTAATTCTCCATTATTAATGCGCACAGACACAGTGCATTGGAGCTAAAGACCTCTGACCATAGTCTTCAAAGAGAATAAATGAGCCATTGCTAAATTCCCACATGTGCTAAATGCGCTTTTAGTAAGACTCTCTTTGCCCTTAAAGGAGTATTCAAACAAGAAAAAAACCACCTGGATGCAGTCTGAAAAAAAAAAAGAAGAAATACAATTAAGAATGGGGAAATGGACACAGTGTTACTGGCCTTCTCATGCTATCAAGTATGAAGCAATTACAGCAGTTCTCTTAATGTCTGTGATCATATTGGAAAATAATTTATTTTAGCCCTGCTCAGTTCCACAACAGAGATTATCTTGCTAGCCCACCAATAAGGTTCCTTGCAGATATGTAAGCTAATTACAAGAGCTGCTGCATTTTAGAATACACTATAAGGAGGCGCATGCTATTATTAGATGTGTTTAGTGCCAGTTTTAGGGTATGTTTGTAATGAAACACAGTGTACAGTTCAAGGTTATCTAGATCTTGTTCTGCAGATGTGGAGCAGCAACGGTCATTAGCAGAGCTCTGGGATGGGATGTGATGAGTTCAGAGCTCACTTGGGTACCTTTGTAGAGAATGAGGTTAGGCATAGTCTAGACAGGCCACCAGACAGACAGACATTACTCTGCCTTTGGTAACAGACAGGATAGAAAGGAACAAAGACTTGCAGAAAACCATGGAAATGCATTAATTTTGCAGTATTTTTTTTCCATTTCTTTTGCTGTGGTAAATTGGGACTCTTGTGTCTGTCATAGTAGGAGTCCTAAAGGACAGAAAGATGGGAAGCTGCTCTTGAGTTTTCCTTCTGTTGGGTTTTGTTTGGGTTTTGTTTGTTTGTTTGTTTGTTTTGGAATTTTTGTTTGTTTGTTTTTGTGTTTTTTTTTCTGAATTCCCACTAAGCTTCAACTTAAAGACATTTGCAGTACAATTTTGACAGTGGCATTATCAGTAGGTGTGCCCTGTTTTAAGCCAGAGTATTGTCTGTGTGCTGAGACAGCAAGTTTGGTTGTGTACTGACAGCTGTAAGGTTGAGGAGGAGTGACCCTTGCCTAGATGGTCCTTGGTTGTAGTGGGAGTTCATGCTAGTCTTGAGATGGCCTTCAGGAAAGGAATGTCTAAATGTTTTTTGAAACCTGCATAGAGTATTGGCTCCTACTGCTTGTGCCAATGTGTTACTGACGTCATTAAAATTTAATATTGATGTGAAAAATGCAGCTTTGTGCTATACATTAAGGTGCAGTCTCCTTGATACACTTTTTGCCTTTTATGTCTTTTATCCATTTTTTTTAAGTTGTTTTTTATAACTTTCTTAAGCTCTTTCACTCTTCTCTCTTCCCTGCTCTTAACATAAAAATTTTAATGCCTGTGTGCATCTTGTCTTGAATGTATTGCCTTTTAGAAATCACAGTGCCACAGGTTAGCCACAAAAGCTGGTAGACCATTTGGATAGCAGAGAAGGAGAGAAAGAGCTGGATGTGCTGTCACTGCCTTTTTTCATTTGGTTATAGAAGAACGTTATACAATATCCAAAGTAAAGCACATTACCAGTTGCCTTTCTTACTGGCATATGGCACCCTTCACTGAAGTAATTCTGAAGAGGATTTTTCTTTGTATTGCAGAGTTTTCCAGAAGTATTTATAGAAATAACATGAATTTATCTACCACATAAGTTTACAACATGCATAAATTAATTCAAAGATCACTGGAATGTCAGCTCACTAAGATATTGCAATAAGTCCATTCACTGCAATGAGTAAAGAAAGTAACGAAAGTAATGTTTGTTTATTGAAGTCTAGTGAAAAGTAAAATATCCAAATATTTCTATTATATGCAAAATTTAGTGAGAACTTAATTCAGTTATTTTAACTTCTTTGTTCTGATGTAAATGTATGTTTGATAGGGAGGTAGGGGCTTGGTAGGTTGCATCTCTGTTCCAGAATCTGGATCCCACTTCAGAATGCCTGTTGGGGGGGCTCCTCCCCTAGTTTCACCCAAGGATATCACAGCTCTCCAAAGTCTTGATACCAGTACCACAAGTATTGGGCTAAAAGAATATTTAAAGTAAGCCTGAACTGCCTCATTCCTCTTTGCAGATTTTGAAGCATATGAATGGAGTGAATGATTCTCATTATCTTTTATATATTCCTAAACACGAAGGCCTTAGCAAGCTGAAATTCACCATCTTGGCATACTTTTCCCAGCTGTTTTCCAAGCTTCCCTTTATTTTCTTGCAAAATCTCTGGCAGTCAAATCCCAGGACAAACACTGGTTAAATCCTTCAGTTTTGGATGACAAATTTGCAGTCTACTTATCGGAGTCACAAGTTTTTAAGAATGCTTATGGCCAGATCCAAGGAAGGTATTTGCAGCTGAACAAGGATTAATTCGGGACTGAAAATACAGTAGGTAAACCTGGAATTCAGTCCCAAGACCACTTATTTGGGTCTTTGACCTGCATCAGTCCATCACTTTTGACTGTTCTTTTCTGGCTCTGTATAGGGGAAGCTGTGAATTTGCCCAGTGTGGTAGCTTACTAAAAATACTGGAATACTCTTACTGAAATTATAGAGTTCAGCTTACCTTAAGGATGCTACAACTGTCATTGTACATGGCTAAGTACATTTGGCGTGGAAATCCTCCGCTTGCTTGAAATGGTACAGCAGTTTCTTCTTCCTCAGCTACAAATGCACAGTTTCGTTGAATTCCTTAATTACATTATAGATTTTTCTCCTTGCCTAGCTATAGACACAAGTAGAAAGCAAATGATGTTTCCTTAATTTCTTAAAAATATTAAAAACAAATTTCTGAAACAAGTCACCTTAAGATGTGACTCCTTGCAGGCCACACTGCTAACTGAAATAGTGTTCTTGTCTGAGACTAAACTGGTTTATGTCATAAGAGAGTGGTAGAGAAAAGCAGGACAGTGCCTAAGACACTACTCAGGGGAAATAAAAGGTAAACAAGATAAAGCCAGATAATAGAAATCTAAGAATTTCCTGCTCTTAGAATGTTTTCTTATAAATGAAAGTATTTTTTCAAGTGTTATAAAATAAGCTGACTTTTATTTAAAATATTGTTAGCTGCATCTAGTGATAAATATGGAAAATAATTTCTGATTTTACTGGAATGTTTAAGCAGTCAGATTTTATGACTTTAAAATATGCTGTGAGAAAAAGGGTGATTCCTGGGGAAGAAGGAATTGGAAAACACAATACACAGCAAATTTTAAATATGCTAGCTGCAATAAGGAAGTAGAAATCACTGTTGCTTTTTATTTATAATAATCCAGATATCTAGGATAACTTAAAATTCAGTGTATCCTGAATACCAGGCAGATTACCAGATATAATTATCTCACTCTTATGTAACACAAGATGAAAAGTTTCATTTGAGTACTGAGCTTTTCCTTCTGCCTACATATTGAAATATTCCTCTTTGCATAGTCCTCTCTGCATAAAGCATTAGAAATTGATGGTCGTAGAATAATAGCATCATAGAATTGTTTGGGTTGGAAGGGATCTTAAAGCTCATCAAGTTCCAACCCCCTGCCACGGGCAGGGACACCTTCCACTACACCAGGTTGCTCCAAGCCCCGTCAAACCTGGCCTTGAACAATTCCAGGAATGGAGCATCCAAGAGTGTCATGGTTTAACCGCAGCTGGTAACTCAGAATCACGCAGCCACTCGCTCACTCCCCTCTTTCTTCCTCCCCTCCCTCCCCCACCCCGACCGCTATCATCTTAAGAGCATTTCGGAATATCTCATGTCTTGTATGAGCATGTATTGTTTCCTTGTTCAGAGGGGGAGGAAAATAATACGCCGTGAGGCACATATCACTGAACTGAAGAGTGCAGGACCTCCTTTTGCTGGAAGGTTTGTCAGGGTGATGAGTTGGTGATTGTTTTCATATGGCTGTGCAGGACCATTTCCATCAACCTCCCCAGAGCCTTGGTCCTTTGGTTGGACCATGTTCCTCATGGAAGCTTGAGGGGGATGCTGTCCCTATCTGGACATCGGAGAACCCCTGCAGAGAGACCACAGTTGTGCCCTTGGAGCACTGGGTTGTTTAATCAGCAGAGGTTCCTGCTGACCGGGAGGGAGAAGGGAAGGGTCTGTTCTGTGGTTAGACTAGAGCTGATCCCACGGGGAGCAAAAACCGCGGATAGGATGCACAGGGTAAATGTTTGTTTTGCAGTGCAGAAGCTAAAGACCATTCCTTAGATCTCTGCTTAAATGTGTGAACTCAGGCAGCATGTCAGCCTCCCCTGTACACCTGTAACATCTCTCACAGTCACTGGAAACACAAGGGTTGTAGTGAGAGCAGTCAAAGAGGGTGGGAGGGATGCTGAAAGAGAAAGCCTTGGAACAGCATCTTCGTCTTGGTTTAAGTCAGACTACCCAAAAAGTGATCACCAAGACATGTAATTCAGACTTTTTTTTCCAAAACTGATCTCAAATAAGTTTTAATTATGTCAAGGTCACAACAACAAGGTACAATAAGCTGTCTTTTCTGTGCAGACCAAGAATATTCCCAGCTATTCAACTGTCACCTTGTGAGTAGCACACACTGTCCAGTGAGACCATCCCCTTCCCAGCTGGTTGGTATCTGTGGTGTTTGTATTCTTCTTGGTTATGTCTTGTGTTCACTTTCAATTAATCTCATTTTGTGGCTTACTGTGAAAGTGTTTCTCTGTAAAGCGAAACACTGTGCTCTGCAGTGCTTAAGCAAGGTCTTTACTAATGCAGTAAGTAGCTATACTAAATGTGCTGATCACAGGATGATAGAATCACAGAGTGGTTTGGGTTGGAAAGGACCTTAAGATCATCTAGTTCCAACCCCTCTGCAAAAGGCAGGGACACCTTCCAGTAGAATAGGTTGCTCAAAGCCCCATCCAGTCTTGCCTTGAACACTGCCAGGGATATGGTAATCTATTTTTAATTATTCCAGTTCTTAATAGCTTCCACACAGGAAAAGAAAACTCTGCTAATCCTTTAATTAAATTTGCAAAATAAAGCTGTGCAAGCCTTTGGCACTTTTTTTTTTCTAATAAGCAATTAAGTCTTAGGTATAAGCTCAGGCCTGTGGCTGATGTCTGACATATAGTCTGACACTGCGTTATGTACAACAAGCCAGCAAGGCTAAGAAGGTGCAGCTTTCCCTAGCAGCAGGAAGAACATCTCCACCCATTTCCCAAGTGATGTGCAGCACACAAACACATGTGCAGCTGTGTACATAGCACTTGGGGTTTTATCCATTCCCACAGTTTCATAGAGGAGTGTCCCTTTGGATCTCTCCAAGGCACCTTTGCATCTTAACATCCTCTCTATCATCACTGCCCACGTGGCTTAGAATATAGCTTTAGCCAGCTTTACTCGCCTTTTTAATAGTTTGAAGTGGCCTCATAATCTGTTCCTCACGTCCTCTGGTTATTTCTTACCTGGTATGTGCTACAGCTATCTCATTTATCATAGCCCATAATTTTGCTTCCTCCTGATGAAGGTGGAGTATGTTCAACAAAAAATAAAAGAAGACCTTGATCCTAAATTTAAACTTTATACACAGTGCCTTGCAACTAAATCATTCACCCTCTAGTAACCAACTGCAGGCATTTCAGTGTAGTGCCTGGATTTTATATTCCACAGTGCTCTGGATTATATATTTTCCCAATGCTTTAACGTAAAAATATTTCATTGCACTCCTTCATTGTGCTGTTCTTTAGGCCACAGTGTTCTGCAGCCTCTCTGCTCTCTTCCAGTTTCTGTAAAGACTTGTCCACATGACTCATAGTCAGATGCAGAATTGATAAGACCCTGCATCACATAATAAAAAAGCTGTTTGCCTGCAAGGATCTCTTCCCTGTGGATTGTGAAACGCTGGACCACACATGTTTCCCTATTGACAGGCTGACTGAGCTTACTGCTATCTGCAGTTTCTTAGCAGATCCTCAATTCTAAAAGTTTAATCCTCAGAGCCCTTTAAAAAGGTTCCCAGGGACTTGAGTGAGAGTAGATCTAGATTCTGGGTTAGAAATTGGTTTGTTATTTCCCCTGTGTTTCACACAACCTCAGCGAGCATTGTCTGTATAGCTTTGTTTTTAACTTGCACTTCAATACTTTTTTCTGTATTTTTGAAATATAGGCAAGAGAATGATAGGGAGAGGAATTCTGACTCTTCCTCCACCTTTACACAGCAATCCTTTAACACTTTGCTTATTGCCATGGTATTGGAATAAAGGAATATCTGCAATTGTACTTTCAAATCTGAGAAACTTGGTTTCTCAGTTTTAAACCCACTGTGTTTTCAGGCAAGCTTATAGCAAGCAACCCAGCACTGTACATCGGCTTCCCTTAGCTGGCTTGACAGATCTCTGTCTCTATTAAACATTTTAAAATTTTCATTTCCTGTCTTTTTGCATCGTACACAGCTGCCCTTGTCAAGCACTTACTGAAAGTTAGATTATTTTTTTTTTAAGTCGTTGTGTTTAAAAGTTCACTAGATTCCCGTAACAGACCTCACAGTGAAGGTGTCTGTTAACATACAAATGTAGCTGTCTGGTGTTACAGAGGGAATTGGCTAGACAATGGGAAGCATGTTGCTGCACTGGAAAAGGAGCACAGAAAGTGAAGTTGGCTGAGCACACCAGGTATTGCAAACACAGCTCCTACAGAGCTTTCAGTTTAGCACCCTGCAGGTATGCACATCGCTAGGCTTGAATACAGCCATGGTCTTGGAGGAGAAGGTGGCTGTGGTGGTGACCTGTCATGCAAATTCCTGAGCTTCCTGAACCCCATCCTTCCCTTGGGAGATTTACGGTGGCATTGTATCCAATTAATTGCATGTAGAAGATAGATGTTCCCTAGTTAAGACCACATATCCTGATAAAAGATTTATGCATTGTACTCAGGCTGGGTTTGCAAGTGAGGAAATGAGTGCTTGTTAAAGGACCCAGGGCAATATAACCTTTTCTGTGCTAGCAACACAAGGCATAAGTGTAGTAGAAGTCAGAAGGTAAAGGGAAGTTTATAATGTTCAAACAGAGATGAGTTATTTGTACAAACAAATACTGGTCCTGCTAGTGTCAAAATGGCCTCATCACAGGTTATGAGCTAAACAGTGTATACACTGCTGAGTCTTAGAGATTTACAAGCTGTTGCAAGGAAAGTTATTGACTGGAAGGAAAAGTGCATTTTCTGTTGCCTGACTTCATTCTTCTTTCAGAAACTGAGGGTTGTACATCTTTTACATGCCTTCAGACTATCCAAATTTGGTCCATGTAACACTTAGGAAGAAACTGATACTTAGGTAAGAGATTCATGCTGCCTTGGAGTTTACAGTTTTATTACTGAAGTTATTCTCCTGGAATAAATGTGATTATAAATGAACTGAGGATAGAATTGCCTATAAGGGAGATATAATGTTTTCAGCAAGTGCCACCAAAAGCCAGGAAAACAGAATATTTGTGTTATATTTCTGTTAGACTTTCTAAGTCTCTGCCTTACAGATGAGGCAAGGCAATTTCAGCCCATGTTCTGACACACACTCATAAATCACAGACAAGCTACTGTAAGTTATGGCCTCTGGCCTATAGTTTCCCACCACTACAGAAGTATGTGTGAATTTACCTTTTACTCTGGATGTACTATGGACAAGGGATGGACATAATATAGAATCGTAGAATAGTTTGGGTTGGAAAGGACCTTAGGATCATCTAAAGGTGAAAGAAAGGACAGGTGGCCTGGGAAGAATACAGGGATGTTGTTCAGGAAGCTAGGAACCAGGTTAGGAAAGCTAAGGCCCACTTAGAATTAAACTGGGCTGGGGATGTTAAGGGTAACAGGCAGGGATTATATAGGTACATTGCAAATAAAAGACAGGCTAGGGACAACATGGGACCCCTGCAGAAGCTATTGGGAGAACTGGCTACCCTGGATTTGGAGAAGGCTGAGGTTCTTAATGACTTCTTTGCCTCAGTCTTCACCGGAAAATGCTCTGACCACACCACCCAGGTCTTGGAAGGCAGACACAGGGACAGTGAGAATGAAGACCCTGGGCCCACTGTAGGAGAGGATCTGGTTCGAGACCATCTTAGGAATCTGAATGTATACAAGTGCATGGGACCTGATGAAATTCATCTGCGGGTCCTGAAGGAACTGGCAAATGAAGTTGCTCAGCCACTGTCCATCATATTTGAAAAATCATGGCAGTCAGCTGAAGTTCCTGATGACTGGAAAAAGGGGAATATAACCACCATTTTCAAGAAGGGGAAAATGGACGACCGGAGGAATTATTGACCAGTCCGCCTCACCTCTGTGCCTGGCAAAATCTTGGAGCGGATTCTCCTGGAAGGCTTGCTGAGGCACATGAAAAAAAAACAGCCAGCATGGCTTCACTAAGGGTAAATCCTGCCAGACCAATCTGGTGGCCTTCTATGATGGGGCTACGGAACTGATGGACAGGGGTAGAGCAGTTGATGTCATCTACCTGGACTTGTGCAAAGTGTTTGACACTGTCCCACACAACATCCTTGTCTCTAAGTTGGAGAGACATCAATTTGAAAGGTGGACCACTTGGTGGATAAAGAACTGGCTGGATGGCTGCACGCAAAGAGTTGTGATCAACGGCACAATGGTCAGCTGGAGACCAGTAACGAGTGGTGTCCCTCCTGGATCGGTGCTGGGACCGGTCTTGTTCAACATCTTTGCCAGTGACATGGACAGTGGGATTGAGTGTGCCCCCAGCAATTTTGCCAATGACACCAAGCTGTGTGGTTCGGTTGATGGGCTGGAAGGAGGGGATGCCATCCAGAGGGACCTTGCAATGCTTGTGAGGTGGGTTGATGCCAACCTGATGAAGTTTAACCATGACAAGTGCAAGGTCCTACACCTGGGTCGGAGCAATCCCAGGCACAGCTACAGGTTGGGCAGAGAAGAGATTCAGAGCAGTCCTGCGGAGAAGGACTTGGGCATTTTGGTCAATGAGAAAATGAACATGAGCTGGCAGTGTGCAGTCGCAGCCCAGAAAGCCAACTGTATCCTGGGTTGCATCAAAAGAAGCATTACCAGCAAGTTGAAGGAGGTGATCCTGCCCCTCTACTCTGCTCTTGTGAGACCTCACTTGGAGTATTGTGTGCAGTTCTGGTGTCCTCAACGTAAACAACCTCATAGCCAGTTCTAGTTGGAACTAGATCATAGAATCACAGAATCATAGAATCGTTAAGAGTTGTGAAGGACCTTAAGATCATCTAGTTCCAATCCCCCTGCCATGGGCAGGGACACCTCCCGCTAAGCCATGTTACCCAAGGCTCTGTTCAACCTGGCCTACAACACTGCCAAGGATGCAGCATTCACAATTTCCCTGGGCAACCTCTTCCAGTGCCTCACCACCCTCACAGTAAAGAACTTCCTCCTTACAACTAATCTGAACTTCCCCTGTGTAAGTTTTAACCTATTACCCCTTGTCCTATCACTGCAGTCCCTGATGAAGAGTCTCTCCTCAGCATCCTTATAGGTCCCCTTCAGATATTGGAAGGCTGCTGTGAGGTCTCCATGCAGCCTTCTCTTCTCGAGGCTGAATAGCCCCAGATTTCTCAGCCTGTCTTGATACGGGTGGTGCTCCAGCCCCCTCATCATTCTCATGGTCCTCCTTTGGACTTGTTCCAACAGTTCCATGTCCTTTTTAGGTTGCGGACACCGGAACTGTACACAATACTACAAGTAAGGTCTCAAGAGAGCAGAGTAGAGGGGCAGTATCACGTTCCTTTTCATGCATCCCAGGATACGGTTGGCTTTCTGGGCTGCGAGCACACACTGAAGCCGGTTCATGTTAAGTTTCTCATTAACCAACACCCATAACTCATGCCATTTGAAATGCTCTGGGGTAGTCAACATCCATGTGAGGCTGGCAGTTGTGGTGAAGTGTAGAGGGAGGACCCAAGCTCCCTTGCTGTGGGTCTTGCCCTGGGCCATGTCAGAGGGGTTGGCAATACTATGGTTGCACACTGTTGACTTTGGGCAAGTCAAGCCCAAAGGCACAGCAGCAGGTTTCCTGCCTGATGCATTTTCCTTGTTGTGTCTGCAGCTTTTTTAATTGAGCAGTTGATCATAGAATCATAGAATAGTTAGGGTTGGAAAGGACCTTAAGATCATCTAGTTCCAACCCCCCTGCCACAGGCAGGGACACCTCCCACTAAATCATGCCACCCAAGGCTCTGTCCATTCCAGCCTTGAACACCGCCAGCGATGGAACATTCACAACTTCCCTGGGCAATCCGTTCCAGTGCCTCACCCCCCTTAGAGGAAAGAATTTCTTCCTCATATCCAATCTAAACTTCCCCTGTTTAAGTTTGAACCCGTTACCCCTTGTCCTCTCACTACAGTTCCTCATGAAGAGTCCCTCCTCAGCATCCCTATAGGTCCCCTTCAGATACTGGAAGGCTGCTATGAGGTCTCCACACAGCCTTCTGTTCTCCAGGCTGAACAGCCCCAACTTTCTCATCCTATCGTCATATGGGAGGTGCTCCAGTCCCCTGATCATCCTCGTGGCCCTCCTTTGGACTTGTTCCAACAGTTCCATGTCCTTTTTATGTTGAGGACACCAGAACTGCACACAATACTCCAAGTGAGGTCTCACAAGAGCAGAGTAGAGGGGCAGGATCACTGTTTGTGTGGGTGCCTTGCTGCAGTTCTGACTTGCCAAGTCTCCTTTTACTGATCCTTGACCATCTATATCTAACCCACCTCAGTTTATTGTACCAGAATATTGGGACATTGAATCATAGAATCAATTAGGCTTGAAAAGACCTTTAAAATAATGTCTAACCATTCACATCCAAAGGACTGCTCACAGAAAGTTTTTTAAAATTGACTTCTAATGTCTTCACTACCACATTTCACTTGTGTTTCAAAGAATAGACATTTTTATGATAAAGCGTTGAATGTGATTATACTGCACTGATGTATTTATTAATGCAGTAAAAATCATACTCAGTTGCCAAGACCTCCAAGTTTTGTTTCAGTGTTATCACATATCAGAGTAGCCTGAGGTGGCAAGGATGTAGTCATCCATGCTCCTCGAGTCCATTCAGGGAGGAGCACAAGGCTGAAAGGTCCTTTTACTCTTAGCATACCTCCTTGCATGCAAACTTCGTATCACACTGTTTGTCCCTGTTTCTCTAAGCTGCTGAGTAGCGTCAGAGCATGACACATGAGTGTATAAGACTGCTGCCTAATTTAAGCCATGTCTTGGACAGTATCCTCTCTTTGGCTTTAGAGGCCCAAAATCCTACTGCTTCTTCAACATGACCAGCAGTTATTGCCAGTGATAGATGACTTCTTCGATTGTTCCTGAGGCTGCTTCCCCTATCCTATTTACTGGGAACTCGTATTGTGCTACAAACAAAACACAATTCAAGGTTTTATTTTTTATTATTCTGAATGGTAAGCAGTCTGTTGCTGCGTACAAAGTGAAAGCTTTTAAGAGGACGCTTTATTGTGACCTTCACAGAAAATACGAAACAAATATATCTCACTCTCAGCTGAGGACTGTTTGTGCATGCTAACTGTTGACAGAAGCCTTCACCTTGCACATAGATGGTAGGTAACAGTCTGTCAGTCAACTGCATTAAGAGTAGATATGTTTTGGATAGCATTGGCAGCGTTTTTGTATTTGTGGAAACTTGTCAGGGTAAATCTCTCCTAGGTGCACAAAGTAACTATTTTAAACATTCATGTAAGCAACAGCACTGTCAATTGCTTAAGTTCTGAACTGAGGATTGCCATCAGAAATCTAGATTCTCCTCTCAGGATTGCTCTTCGCTGCTCATTCATCTTGGCTTCATCTCCCCCATCTACAGAACGGGATCTAGTGCAGGTCTAATTCAGGGTGGCAATGCAGTGCGTGATTAGTTTATGCTTCCTTGTTGCATGAATTCTGAAGTGGAAAGAAACAGCTTCTAAAGACTGCAGTATGCATGGATAGAGGTTCATCAGGTATTTATTTTTAGCTGAGAGCTAGCTTACATAAAAACATGTTATACCAAAGAATACTTTGCATCTTTATCTGTTGCCTAATTTTTCCACGTCACTATTTATGTACTGAATGATAAAAAACTGGGACAAGATTCCCATGCTTTGGCATGGGTTTAGGCCTTTACATGAAGGTCATGACTCAGGAGGAGAAAATGTCCAAACATGCTCCTTTGATGTCTGCTCTTCCCTGCATATGAGTTTTCTTCTTAAATACATAAAAAGTGCTTTTCCCAGTCTAACAGTCAAGAGGACCAGCAGTCTTCTCCAAAAGATTATTCTCCAAAGCCAGTCACAGGTTGGGAGCAAAGTATGTGACATGTGGCATGTTAGAAGAAACTTCAGGTCTTACTCCCTGCCTTTAAGTTCTGTCTCTTCTGTCTCTTCCTGAATTTATTTCAAGGGAATACTGAGGAGTGTAAAAGAGGGGGGCACACTGAGGGCTGTGTGGCTAGCCATGACTGACACAGGAAAGCCCCAAATTCTCCATTCAGAGCTGGTTCTGCCAATGGGTCAGGATTCTCCCATGGGGTAGTGCTCTAGACAGCAGTAGATACTGTGCAGCAAGTAATTTTTGTGCCAGTAGAAATGCATGAACATAGACATAGGAATAGTAAAAAGGAATGCAGGAGCAAACCTGGACTGAGTGGCAATTGAAACCAATTTCCCTGTTGTAACACAGTCATGGGCTTAGTTTGTTTCTACTGAGGTGAGGTGGGACTGATCTCACTATTCCTGCTGAAGCCTCTTCCCTGGTATCACCTGGTATGTTGCCCACCTGAGCACAGCTTGTTCCCTTTCCTGCTAAGCCGTGTTCTAGGTTATTGAAATGTAAGTCAAGATTTAATTATCATTCATATCAAAGTGTTCATAAGTGGCATACTGAGTGCTTTGCTCCTGTCACATCTGGAGAGCTGGTGCTTAAGAAGGACCCAAGGCAAAGTTCTGGTTGCTCTGAGAGGTGGCTCAGGGCAGCCCCTAACCACATAGTGGTGAGGAGACTCAGAATTCAGAGTACTGCCTAAAGGTTCCTCCTGACACCCATGTCTGCTGTACAGCAGCTCTGCACTGCTGGAGAGAAGTTAATGTTAAACTCATTATCTCATTGCTTAACATGAGGAAAAAAGTCCTGCTTATAAGAATAAAGGGATACTTTGTTAAGTTTCTAATTTGCATAATTAGAGGTATGATCAGTTTTGTTCTTAGCAATCTAGACAGCTTTGCTCTTACTTGCACTGTTAGATGTATGAATTAAAGGAAACCTGTCTATGCTGTCACACCTTAAAAAAAAACGTAATTTTTGCACCTTGAGAATAAAGTCACTTCTCTGGATTTGTAGGGTTTTCAGGACATAAAGCAGCAGCTTTTCAAGGCTACAGGTAATAATAACACCTTGCTTCTCCCTGCCCTTCAATCATGAACTGTGATAAGTGGAATAGTATGTAAATCAGGAAATGGAAAGCTGCTATGACAGAGAGGAAATAACTGCAGGTTGAGCCAGCCTTGGAAAACACCTTTCTTAAGTAAGCTGTGTCAGGAAGTCCTATATGAAAAAACTTCTAAGAAAAGAAACACCCTTCATGAGTGGACAGCTGGCTTTCTTCAAGGTTCAGGACAACCACAGAGGGGCACAGTGGGATGGATTTGTCCAGGACGAGCTAGATGGAACAGTCACCTTCTTCCCTATGCTGACGCTAAACCATGTTATCCAACCAGTGATGGAAAATGAAGCTCGTAAGATTTCTTCATGACCTTCTCTCCTTTTGTCATGTGTTTAGAGGAGCAGGTATTGGCTCTGCTGATAGGTTCATGAGATTTGACTTTCTTGGGTTCAAGGCTTGTACTGCTTATATTGTGCTTATGAAATGCCAGCTGTAGACCCGAAATCACCAATACATGCCTGGGCTTGGATGAGAGACAACGGTAAAACCAGTCGCTGCAAGTTAAATAATTTGAGCGTCTTCCCAAACAACAAATGAGGATGAAAAACAACAGGAGTTATTAACAGTCCTGGGGCACTCTGTGTTGCTGGGTATTTTTCACATGTGAGTGGATACTTTAGTAGATGAGAGAGAAATTTATTCAAGGTAGTGTTCTGGATTGTGATATTTAAAAAAACACACTGCTTTTTCTGCAAAACTGTGGTTAAAAAAATACAGATAAAATCTCTAGTAAAGAAAACATACAATGAATAAAGAAGAGGCAGGGTGGAAGAAAATGAATATGAGAGAAAATCAGATTAAATAGTTCACAGCATTCATGGAGGAAAATTTCTATACTAATTGAAAGGTGAAAATAAACTTTCACAATACTGTGTAATGTCTGCTGCAAGAATATATCATATAGAATGATTTGTGTTGGAAGGAATCTTAGAGCTTATCCACTTCCAACCCCCTGCCACGGGCAGGGACACCTTCCACTAGACCAGGTTGCTCCAAGCGCTGCACAACCTGGCCTTGAACACTGCCAAGGATGGGGCATATATGCTGCTATTTTTGGGGTTTTTCACTTTTCTGGATTTTTCTTCCACATAGCTTTAGTTTTCAGCTTGTCAGACACCAAAATCACATTCCTCCAATTAACAAATCAGTTTCCTCAGAGGATCCACAGATGGATTATTTCCACAAAAGACACAATAAAGAGATTCATTATAAAGGTCACAGTGAAAAAAAAAATAAAAATACTCTGTTTCTCCTGGTTACAAAGCAGAATCTTACCACATCAGTTAACAAAGTGTAAGCAGGGCATGTCAAGATTTCTTGACATTACTGAATCACAGGGAGCAGTTTTCAAAGCAAAATAGGAATATTAACATTTTTTCAGCATACGGAACCCACAGCATCTTATAATTCAGCTAAAGTTGTTGGGAACTGAAATCAGCCACTGTGATGCCATCTCAAGGGTTTCAAGAGGGGTTTTAATGCATTCTGCAAATAGAGTCATGTTTGCTTCTTTCAGAAACAATAAAAAAATCCATCTACTTCTGCTAATAAAACTGCAGTATATCTCACTACAGTTATGGGCTGGAAATTATATTTATTTTTCACAAAATAAATTATATTATGTCAAGTTACTAGAGTGAACAATAGTTATTGTCAGGAAATAGGTTCAGATAAGTTGTACAAACAACATTTCCTCCCTTAGATTTTCCCAAATTGAATTTGCAGATTGTGACCTGGCGACAAAGTGTACCCTGAGCTCTGGAAGCAATAGGAGATGCAGTTCTGGCTTGTTTCCTTGGGTCTCAAAGGGTGTGAAACTGTCCTCAGCAAACCAAGCCCACAAATGTTCCCTGTTTGCTTTTGTCCCAAGCCAGCCCTGCAGGAAATTAGCCATTGTTTTTAGTGATGCTACCCTATGGTACTTCGCTGTTCCTCAGACATGGTGTCTGCACGGAAGCAATTATAGTATGGGTTACACAAAATTATCTCCTTTATACTGTCCCATAGCTGCAGAGCTCCTAAGAGGGGGACTATGCCCACCAAAGCCCTGATAGAGCACCCCCTGCACTCACCTCAACAGCACAAAGGACTTGGGTCTTTTTTAGTGTGTAGATCTCAGCAGAGAAACAGCCATGGAAATGGCATCAGCTGCACAACGCAAAATATCTTCTGATAAGGCTGGGCCAAGATCATAAAGCATAATCCAGTGACACCATGCCCTCTACCTGCATTGCCTTCTGGTTTCCCTGACTGATGGTAACTCTGGATTCTGAAAACCTCTTCTCTGTATTTACTGCTATAAAACCAGACAATCAGCACAAGTCTACTCATTTCATGAGCAAAAGATATCAGTAATTGGGTTTCCTTTCTCCCCATATGGCTAAGCCAGTATAGCAAGAGTAACAGATAACAAAGAGTTTTGCACAGATAAAACACAATTTCTAATGAACATCTGATATGCAAATGTCAGGTGGTCAGTTGGAAGGGTATGGCTATAGAAAGAGTCCAGCCACAACGAACTGTTGAGTTATGCAAAACCTGCTGGTGCATTTAGGGAGTTTCCCACAGGGAATAAGGAAGAGGAAGAGAAGCTGTTGGAGTGCCTGGCTGCTTCCGCCTGCCCCTCTCATCACCAGGTTTCCAGCTGGCACGAGTTTCAGGAGTGTCTAGCACTGCTGCCAGGCTGCAGGGAGACAGACACTCAAGTTCCTTGAACTGGCTACTGGGGGTTGTTTTACCCACCTCTGTGTGCCCATCTCCCATTTACTGCCTGAAACACGTTGGAGAAAAGATGGCATGAGCCATTCTACCATGATCCACCAATTCTTCAGATGCTTGAGGTCCGTTCCTTCATTCCTCTTCTCAGGCAGGTGACTAGGTGAACAAAAATTAGGAAGTGTTAGTTTAGTAAATTGTTAGTTTTCTTCTGCCAAAGCTTCTTCAGAATTGTATATAGCGTTCATTGGTAATTAGCCATTGCCCTGCAGTTTCTGGAAGGCATTTTAATCAGTTAATAAATAAATATAGTTCCTTAAATAATAGTTAATATCTAAAAAACCTATGCACAGATTATTCTTCCTGTTCAAAGCCATCTTTAAAGTTATTAGCAAAAGAAGGTCATATATAAACACCCTCTCTCTCCAGATGTAATCTGATTGTTTCATGCTCTCAGGCTTACATGGGAAATAAGCACTAAAACAATTTTATAGAAACTTAGACCAGCTTCCTTTTGGAAAAGAGTTACTATTAATGCTAAGATAAAACTTGTGAGCTGAATTCACTGAGGTTTCTGAGCAAAAACATACGTCTGAAAATTAAGGAGGTGCACCTAAGGTTAAAGGCTCTTTAGGAAAGACAGGCCCGGTAGGCGGGGAGGGGGAGTTGCTATTTATGTTAGGGATAGGCTGGAGTGTATGGAACTGTGCCTGGGGACAGGTGAATAGTTGACAGAGAGTTTGTGGTTCAGGCTTAAAGGGACAACAGGGATGGGAGACATTATTGTGGGGATCTGTTACAGACCACCTGACCAAGAGGACTCGGTGGATGAAGCACTCTATAGACAGATAGGAACAGCTTCAAACTCGCAGGTCCTTGTTCTCATGGGGGACTTCAACCACCCTGATATCTGTTGGAGAGATGGTACAGCCCAGCACAAGCAATCCAGGAAGTTCCTCAACTGTGTGGAAGACAGCTTCCTTCTGCAAGTAATAGAGGAGCCGACAAGGAGAGGTGCCATGCTTGACCTCGTCGTCACCAACAGGGAAGGGCTGGTTGGAAATGTGACGCTCCAGGGCAGCCTTGATTGCAGCGATCATGAGATGGTCGAATTCGAGATCCTCAGGACAGTGAGAAGAGTGTGCAGCAAGCTCACTGCCCTGGACTTCAAGAGAGCAGACTTTGGCCTCTTCAGGAACCTGCTCACTAAGATTCCATGGGATATAGCCCTAGGGGGCAGGGGGGCCCAAGACCCTTGGTGGATCAAGGATCACCTGCTGCAAGCTCAGGAGCGATACATCCCTACTAGAAGGAAGTGCTGCAGGAGGGCCAGGAGACCTCCTTGGATGGATAAGGAGCTGCTGAGGAAAATTCGAAGGAAAAAAGAGGCTTATAAAAGGTGGAAGCAAGGACAGGCGGCCTGGGAAGTATACAGGGATGTTGTCCAGGAAGCTAGGGACCAGGTTAGGAAAGCTAAGGCCCACTTAGAATTAAACTTGGCTAGGGATGTTAAGGGTAACAGGCAGGGATTCTATAGGTACATTGCAAATAAAAGACAGGCTAGGGACAACATGGGACCCCTGCAGAAGTTATTGGGTGAACTGGCTGCCCTGGATTTGGAGAAGGCTGAGATTCTTAATGACTTCTTTGCCTCAGTCTTCACCGGAAAATGCTCTGACCACACCACCCAAGTCGTGGAAGGCAGACACGGACAGTGAGAATGAAGACCCTGGGCCCACTGTAGGAGAGGATCTGGTTCGAGACCATCTTAGGAATCTGAATGTATACAAGTCCATGGGACCTGATGAAATTCATCTGCAGGTCCTGAAGGAGCTGGCAAATGAAGCTGCTAAGCCACTGTCCATCATATTTGAAAAACCATGGCAGTCAGCTGAAGTTCCCAATGACTGGAAAAAGGGGAATATAACCACCATTTTCAAGAAGGGGAAAATGGACGACCGGAGGAATTATTGACCAGTCAGTCTCATCTCTGTGCCTGGCAAAATCTTGGAGTGGATTCTCCTGGAAGGCTTGCTGAGGCACATGAAAAAAAACAGCCAGCATGGCTTCACTAAGGGTAAATCCTGCCAGACCAATCTGGTGGCCTTCTATGATGGGGCTACGGAACTGATGGACAGGGGTAGAGCAGTTGATGTCATCTACCTGGACTTGTGCAAAGCGTTTGACACTGCCTCACATGACATCCTTGTCTCTAAATTGGAGAGACATTAATTTGATAGGTGGACCACTTGGTGGATAAAGAACTGGCTGGTTGGCCACATGCAAAGAGTCGTGCTCAGTGGCTCAATGTCCAGCTGGAGACCAGTAACGAGTGGTGTCCCTCCTGGATCTGTGTTGGGACCGGTCTTGTTCAATATCTTTGTCAGTGACATGGACAGTGGGATTGAGAGTGCCCTCAGCAAGTTTGCCGATGACACCAAGCTGTGTGGTTCGGTTGATACGTTGGAGGGAAGGAATGCCATCCAGAGGGACCTTGACACGCTTGTGAGGTGGGCTGATGTCAACCTGATGAAGTTTAACCATGACAAGTGCAAGGTCCTACACCTGGGTCGGAGCAATCCCAGGCACAGCTACAGGTTGGGCAGAGAAGAGATTCAGAGCAGTCCTGCAGAGAAGGTCTTGGGCATTTTGGTCGATGAAAAAATGAACATGAGCTGGCAGTGTGCGCCTGCAGCCCAGAAAGCCAACCATATCCTGGGCTGCAACAAAAGGAGCATGACCAGCACGTCTAGGGAGGTGATCCTGTCCTTCTACTCTGCTGTTGTGAGACCTCACTTGGAGTATTGTGTGCAGTTCTGGTGTCCTCAACATAAAAAGGACATGGAGCAATTGGAAGAAGTCCAGAGGATGGCCACGAGGATGATCAGGGGACTGGAGCACCTCCCGTATGAAGATAGGCTGAGAAAGTTGGGGCTGTTCAGCCTGGAGAAGAGAAGGCTGCGTGGAGACCTCATAGCAGCCTTCCAATATCTGAAGGGGGCCTATAGGGATGCTGGGGAGGGACTCTTCATGAGGAACTGTAGTGAGAGGACAAGGGGTAAGGGGTTCAAACTTAAACAGGGGAAGTTTAGACTGGATATGAGGAAGAAATTCTTTCCTGTAAGGGTGGTGAGGCACCGGAATGGGTTGCCCAGGGAACTTGTGAATGCCCCATCTCTGGTGGTGTTCAAGGCCGGGTTGGACAGAGCCTTGGGTGGCATGGTTTAGTGGAAGGTGTCCTTGCCCCTGGCAGGGGTGTTGGAACTAAATGATCTTAAGGTCCTTTCCAACCCTAACTATTCCATGATTCTATGATTCTATGGTTAAATACCATTAAGACAAGAAGGAAGAGAGACAATATGGTCAGCTCTGGAACTGCAGAAGTCACTTGGTCCTGTACATGCTCTGCAGGCAGAGAGTGCCAAGTCTTGCAGTGCTTTTAAGATGTAAATTGGCAGTGAGGTTTTGTTGGCAATCTATGCAGGTTAAGGGCTTAATTTCATTAAATGTAATTGTGTCCCTTTGAAAAACCTGCTGTTCGCACCTCAGAAAAGGTGCAGTTTCACTACTGGCTTAAAATGCTCTAAAACACAGCTGGTGATGATGGAAGGTGGTGTCATTCTCCCATCCAAGCTCTGGGGTACTTCTTTTTTGCATCACTGCTAGCAAATGAGTGACTGCAAGGCAAGAACTACTTAGCAGTTTCATGGCTTGTCTTAATTTTCAGGCAGGTGAGTAAACCAGGCCAATTTACCATACAATTATGGGACTGCTATTGTTTAAATAAAGCAATTAGTAAAAACTCGTGGCTGTGGTAGGTAAAAGGAAATGGAAACCACTCTTTTAGAAAATCATTTCAGAATGTCAAGTTGTGGTGAATAATATACTGCATCTTAAGTGGTCTACAAACCCCTGTGGCCTCAGACTCCAGTTCCACAAGCACGTTTTGCCAAAAACATCTGTGCTGCCAAGAAAATCGGTTCTACTTTCCTCTGTCCTGTGGCCTCCCCTGCAGTGGCCAAACATTTGTCTGAATTACAAGTCCCCAAAACTGAATGACTTGTCGGGGTTGTGTTTTTTTCTTCTAATGTTACAGCAACATTTTATCCTATAATCTCGTTTAGGTGGCATTTCTTGCAGAAAAAAAAAAGAATATCCAGAGCTAGTTATCATAAACTGAATATGAGTCAACAGTATCATGCTGTTGTGAAAAAGGCAGACGTTAGATGAAGCTGTGTGAGCAGGAGTGTGCCTCGCAAGACAGGTCCTTGGAGTGAACGCCTTGTCCAACTGTGGGCATCATATCAAGAGAGACAAGGACCTACCCAAGTGAGACCAGGACAGGGATGTGGTAAGGATGAGTTATCTGCAAACAGGGCCAAAGGAGGGAAGAAAGCAAAATAGTTTAACCTGGAGAGAGGCAGACATGGCAACAGTCTTACGGAATGTAAAAGGCTGCTGCAAACAAGAATAAGCCTGTTCCCTGTGTCCCATGGGTGTAGAGAGGTACAGAGACTTAATATCACAGGAAATAAGATTCAGATTATACATTAAGGGAAAACTCCCAAACGTAAGGTTAGCGAGTCACTTGACTAGATGGTGTGGAGCATCTGGGAAAAAAATCTGAAGTCTTGGAGACCTCTGAAGCTGGGAGATAACCATCACTCAGGGATGCAGGGATGGTGCTGGCTTGGCTGTGTCTGCCTAGGGAGAGGATTAGATATTTAAATCCTTCCAAGCTCTATGAGTTAATGGTATCATAGTTACTGTGTACATTAGAAGTTTTATACACTTGTGAATCAATAATAAATTCCTACCTCATATAATTGTAACAAGCCCTATGATTTCAGCAATCAGGGAAGACTGGTTTCCTGCAAAAGCCTTTCTCAAAGGCTGGAGAGTGAGTTTTACTTTTTTATTCCAATAGGAAGACGATTTTGGAACTGCTGACATGATAAAACTTTTTACGTAAATGATAAAATTTCTGTCTGAAGAGTTACTGGGTCTTTTTGGCACAAGCTTCCCCCACACTTCAAGAATTTGAAGCAGAGAGGTTGAGGGTAGAGCCATACGCTTCTTTGAAAGATAGCAAAGAGAAGAGGACAAAGAGAGCACTGCAGGCTCAATCAGTCAGGACAGCAGTTAATCACAGACAGCATTACACTATTAACATGCACTCAGCCCACAAGCACCACATGAATAGCAAGCCCTCATCGAAAGGGCTCAGCAAACACTTCAGAACAGACAGAGCACCAGCCAACCCTTCTTGCAAGGCTGGTGTATAGGTCTGTTTTGGGCTGCACGTACAGAGTATTTATGGCCAAGAAGCATAATCCATGCCAGGGTCATGCCTGCAGAAACTCCTGCAAGTTTGTAATGTGCAGAGCTGAAGTAGATACTGCTGAAGATGCTGTTTTGGCATAAGAGGGGTGGCAGAGCTCTCAAGATAGAGGAAAATGCGTTATCAAGCCTTGTACACATGTTCTGGGAAACGTGCCCAAATGCTGCTATATACCAGCTGATTCATTTGGGGGAGTCAGAAAGCAGTTGTAGCTCTTCTATCTGTATGTGACAAGCTTTGCTGCATTATGACACTCCATCTCCACTGGCTAATTTTTTTTAAAAAAACCCAACATTTTTATTTTGGGCATATGATTGTCTTTACTACAAACTGAATTTAGCCAAAACTTCCAATATAATTGATTATAATGGGAAATGTGTATGGGAATAAACTCTTGTTTTTAATGCAAATAGGCTTGTATTTCTGCTCAGCTTTTCTGGGTAGATGAACCCTGCAGGAAATCTGTGGATAGCTGTATTTTTATTTGATTAATTCAGAAGATTAGCTCAGAAAAGGATGTTTTAGAGGTAGCAGAATAAATGGGCACTTTGAGACTTTTTACTGCCTTTCCTGAATATTCTCTTTATGAAGTTTTTTGCTGTATCTGGAAATAAAATAGCAGAGAAAAGGACAACAGTGGCTATTACAAAGAAGTCCAAATGAAATCAGTAAGCTGATACTTCATAATTTTGTTTTGTCCTTGCCTACTGAACTCCTTTACCTAACTCATTTTCTTGTCTGTTACTCAGTTATGCTAGTACTTCTAATTTTAACAGCTATTCTGATGCATATGTGTTAATAGACTTGCATAATTTATACAGTACATCCCAGTAAGGCTGACAATGTACAGCTCACAGCTCAATTCAAGCTAGAGCAATAATTCAGGAAAGCACAGCATGAAAACGGTGTTAAGGGAAATGAAATCAGAACAATATTTTTTATATAATTCATAGACATTTCATTTATATTTCATATCCATTTTTATGTAATAACTCAATTTTTGTCATATTGGATGGCTCTAATTTCAGGTAATTATTATCTTTTAACTGTTTTGGAAGAAGGGAATTCTGATGAAAAAAGTGTGGCAGAGAACAATAAAACCACTGTCTTTATATGTAACTGTCTGTATATATATGTGACATATCGAAACGTGAGTCAGTAATTTATTACCATTATAAGGTATTCTTGGAGCCATAGATGAACTGGCAATTGCAACCTGATAAAATGAGCCCAGCTTTGATGGACGGTTGTCTAAAGACCCTGCAAGCATGTACAATTCATTTCATTCTTTTCTATGTAGTAAGGAGAGAAAATTAGCAAGAAAATGCTTTTAGCACATTTTGCTTTTAGAGATCATACAATTATAGAATCACAGACTGGTCTGAGTTGGAAGGGGACTTAAAGCTCATCCCATTCCAATCCTTGCCATGGGCAGAGACACCTTCCACTAGACCAGATTGCTTCAAGCCCCGTCCAACCTGGCCTTGGAGATGCTATCTTATGATGGTTCAAGTACCATAGATGGGCTGGAACACGGACAGCGAGATGCTAAATGCACCAGCCTAACCTTGTTCACACTTTGAATATTCCCCAGGAGGGAGTTTCTCCTTTTTATATTTTTCTTGAACTTTACACTAGAGGAAAATGGCTGTAACCATGACGGAACGTGTCTCAACAAAGGTATGGAGCATGCTGATCTCTTTCCTCTTCCCCAATCCCATTGACTCATGTGTTACTCAAGTTACTAGAACTGGACAGGTGGCATTGACTTATTTACATTGCCTACGGAACAGATACTAGAGATAAATGAGCAATCATTACAGCCTTTACTGAATATGAACAAGAGCCTGGAGAACATGAAGTTCTGTATCACGTCACTAATTCCATGAGCCATTCACTTACCTCACTTAGAGCATTTTAAAAGCTTTTCAGAAAAAGAGGTTGGGAAGCTTTCAGCATGTGGCTGTCAGAGAGGCTGAGAGGTATAACTTAAGTTATTCTCTCCAAACTCTGTACAGCCAAGCTGGCTGATGTCTTTCGATGCTACCTTGGAGACGTGTCAAAACTCTTATCAAAACAATTCCAATACATCCTGTGTCTGACAGGAAAGCATCCTGTACTCTAGGCCTCCCGTTTTCCTTTCTTTCAATTACTCTGCTTGTCACCTTGCATTACAGATGAGTAACACAGAAACATAAAGACACACCCTCTAGAAGAAAAAGCATCAGTTTTATAGGATGAGCAAACTTTATCATACATAGTAATTACATAAGCAAGTGATAACAACTGTAGGATCCTAGAATGTTCTTAAATCCAGTGGCAGTAACAGTTTTTAAGAGAAATATATACATGAGCAATTAGTAAAGATAACTATAATTCATATTAAGAAAGTGTATATAATGCACATATACAAAGCTTTCTGTCAAAAATCTTGTAAGCTGATTCTCTGGGTAAGAAGTTAAACTTTATCAGAAGTGAGAACATGGTAGATGACATGGAGAAGTAAATGGGGTGTTTTTTCCTTCCACCATTCAGCAGAATGGGACAACCTGTCACCTGAAGCTCTTCCAGTGAATTCTCACTGATGTACTTCAAAGTGCTTTACAAATAAGTTCATGTATTTATTCCCACTGGATTGAAACTACAGCAAAAGGCAATGCTATGACAAAGCCAAGGACAGTAAATTTCATCCTGGGGGAGAACCAAGATGTCTTGAATTCTTCATGATAGAACTGGAAGTGATTTTTCTAAAGCTATGGTTCATTAAAAAAATCTGTTTGACTAGCTGTGAACAATTTAAAGAAAAGATGGTATTTGACATGTTTGACTTTTTCGAAGAATTTTCAAATATATATGAGCCCTTTCTGACTTTTGCAAAACCAAATCAAAAATATCTGAATTTTACAGACTGTTTAAATGGTTGAACAATATGATTTCCCTACTCCATTTCTTCCCCAGAGTTTTGGAGAATAATAATTTTAGAGATTTCTGCACTGAGCACAACTTGCAATGAATAAATCTCTTTTAAATCCTAAACATAGAAAATGTTTCTCATCCAGTCTTACACTCAAGATTCCATATCCTTACTTTACCTCTACTGCAGGCTCATGTACCTATAGGATATGTAAATTCCAGATCTTTGTTGCTCTACCTGAAGAAGACTCTAACGCATTATCGAATAAGCCTTTCCTAATACCTGACAAAACTACTATGTGATAGCTGTATCTGGTCTATGTACCTACACTTATGTCAGAAATTTAGAACTATTTCCACAAAGCCATTATACACCACAGTAAAAATTAAAACCAGTATATATCAATAAGAGACATATTTTTGTGTTGCCTCTTTCTGTGGAAAAAGAAGCACCACTCAAACAAGAAACAATCTTACTCAAAATTATTTAATATTATAAATCCAACTTTATTATTGATACAAGAAAATAAGATGTCAAATTGGAATAAAAAATACTTTTCAGCTCCCCTCACTACCATTAGTAATTAATATAAAGGTTGTGTTAATCAAAGCAATCCAACTGACCTAAGAAGACAAACAGTAACACAAACGAGTGAAAATTTCCTGTTTAAAAAAGGGATTTTTTTTTTTTTAACGGTAAAATAATTTTTCTTTCAGTTCTTTACTATGCATTCAAGAGGAACCTACTTGTGAAATTAGGCACGACTTATTTTTGCATTTAAAACCCCAAGTGTAGTTTTATATGGATTTAGGCCTTTATTCACTTCAGCATGCAACAGTAGTGGCTCTGTGACAAGTAGAGTAAATGTTATTTTTGTACTCTGTTTAAAAAATAGATGCATTAATATGAAGTGCAATTAATATCCTTCTACCTTCGAAAACATTCTACTATGAAAGATGAAGTTACAAATTTTCTGGTGTTGAATATAACTGTAGCCAGATATTGCTGCAGTTTTGCTTTGGGTTTTTTTGTTGTTGCTGATGTTGTTGTATTTTTTTTCCTTGATGTATTATGTTTTTCAGAACGTTTTTTTCTGCTTTTTTCCATTGTTCTTTTAATTTTATTTTTTTTTTGGTCAGAAAAGCATACCATACTCCACAGCTCCCAAGCAGCTACCAAGGTTACAAGCTGAGAATGTGAACGTAAGTCTGGACCAGGATGAATGAGCTTCAGCAACAGTGGGTCAGCAATTACAGATATCCGCTACTCCCTTCCCACCTAACCAGAGATCCCCAAGACAAATAGTGACTGATGTTAAGCTTAATTTCTCTACCCTTGTTAAGCAAGACTGTTTGGTATCTTTTTGCTTGCATGTGATAACATTGCCTCAGATCACTGTTGCCAGGGCTGCTCTGCCTACAGCCTTTTAAGATTCTTTTTGTTTGCTTTTTTTTTTTCTGTTACATATATTTTCTCCAGGCATTTGTACAGTCCCAGCTGCATCTGAATGGATTCATTAAAATGGTTTTCAATGTATTGCATCTGTACCAAATATAAACACAATGTTCTCATAAAAAGGCATTGTCTCAGAGATTTCACACGATCTTGAGTACCCTGCAATGTCTGATTTCTGTTAACAGTGGATTCCACTTCCCATAAAGCTGTTTTTTTTGGCATATGGGTCTGCCTACCTACAAAGTAAGCTGCTGTACTGCTGAAAGCTCAGCTGCATAATACATTAAATATCTCTTTCAAGGTGACTATAGGGAATGTTACTTCTGTTTTATCAAACCTGTTGTATTGAATAATGCACACCAGTGGCAGATTATTTGCAGGATTTATGTCAGATGGATAGAACTTGGTGTATCAGCATCAAGCCTTGTAAACATCACAAATTCTTCTAAGGGTTACTTACTTATTCCAGATGGCACCCACTGCACTCTCTTTCTCCCAATCTGTGGGGCTTACTTTTTTCCCAAGAAATGAGGTTGCTTTAATATTTTACACATTTTTCCTATTTTTAGGCCAATACGTGAGATTATCTTGACAGAATAAGCAAAAAGGGATTTGCATTTATACTCAGTTCACATTGAAAAAAAGGAAATTTTATCCTACTCTGTATTTTTAATTCTAAAGTTATTTTCCCAGTTACTAAGGGCTTTCTGAAACTTAGAGTAATTATATCCTGATGTCTGCTGAGTCCTTTACTTGCAAGAGCTCGGTCAGCAGGCTGTTACTCTTGACAGAACATTATGAAATCTGTGTTATGACATGCCAATGTCTTGGAACATCCAAAGTACCAATTTAATTTATCTCCCAAGAATGTCAAGATAGTCTCGTGCTCTGGCTATCTGTGAACCGTAGAACAATACTCTTCTTAACGGTACTGCACTAATCAAAGGGTCTGCGAAATTCTCATTACACAGATGTCACAATAAGAAAAAAGGGAGTAATCTCTGCTAACTTTCAGCTCTGACAGTCATGCCTTCATTAAGTGAGTATGTGTCTCAATATGAAGATTTTAGCCACGTGAAGGAAGTTTTAAAATTCTATTGTCACTATACTTTGCATCAATCAGGAATTCAGTGTATGTCTGTTGTATCTTTATTATATAAGTACTTCTGGAGATCTGAATTAATGGAGTATGTCTGCATATCTTTATAAACTTTTGGTCAGCAACCTGGACACTGGCTCTTCCATTTTAATGCCAGCGAGTGAACCTTTGCTCTCTCCAGAGCAAAGGAACCAGCTGAAAATAGGCTTAAGGAGAAAAGCTGCCTTTCTTTTCTTCCCTCTGTGGTTTTAGCACTGGTTTGGACTACAAGCATGTCTCCATTCAAAATGCTGCTTTCTTCTTCAGCATTACCCTCAACCTAATCCTTTTGCTTTTTGTGCTGCATTGAACTGACTCTACCTGACTTTCCTTTTCCTCACCCATATTATTGCCCTACCAACCCCCTTAATTTCCCATGATGCATAGACCTCTTTTCTTGCTATTCAGGTTCCCACCAGTATCTCTGCAGCAGATTTCCATCTCTTTACCAGCCACCTGGTTTTCCAGCCTTACCCAGCAGTATCCTCTGTTGCTTCCAAATTTGTCTTCTCCATGATAATCCTTCCATAGAATGATGAAATCATAGAATAGTTAGGGTTGGAAAGGACATCATCTAGTCCCAATCCCACTGCCATGGGCAGGGACACCTCACACTAAACCTTGTCACCCAGGACTCCATCCAACCTGGCCTTGAACACTGCCAGGGATGGAGCATTCACAACTTCCTTGGGCAACCCATTCCAGTGCCTCACCACCCTTACAGGAAAGAACTTCTTCCTTATATCTAACCAGAACTTCCCCTGTGTAAGTTTTAACCCATTACCCCTTGTCCTATCACCACAGTCCCTCATGAAGAGTCCCTCCCCAACATCCCTGTAGGCCCCCTTCAGATATTGGAAGGCTGCAATGAGGTCTCCACACAGCCTTCTCTTCTCCAGGCTGAACAGCCCCAACTTTCTCAGCCTATCTTCATACAGGAGGTGCTCCAGTCCCCTGATCATCGTCGTGGCCCTCCTTTGGACTTCTTCCAACAGCTCCACATCCTTTCTATGTTGAGGACACCAGAACGGCACACAGTACTCCAAGTGAGGTCTCACAAGAGCAGAGCAGCGGGGCAGGATCAACTCCTTCGACCTCTGATGCAATCTCCCAGTGACAGCAGTGGTCCCTTTATTACCCTCTAATATGACAGTACAAATCCTTTCCTCCCTTCTTTGTGGACGACCTGGAGGCCTGAGATTCCTGAAGGAAGGAATCTCATCAACACTTATTCCATGACCTTTCCCATATGACTGAGGGGTATGTGTAGTCACATCTATTCCACAGGAAGGCTGACTCCAACATCTGCTTCTAGTTGCTAAAAAAAAAAAAATTAGTAACCATGAAGAATGAATTACCATGATCTGGCACACACAGTGGTTTAAAATTGGTTAGCCAACACAATTCCCCCCAAAAAAGCCTAGATAAACAGGAAAAGCAAATCTTCTCAAATGACAACAAAAGCTAGATTTAGCAAGCACAAACTTGTTTGTAGTAATTTAAAAGGAGAATCATAAAAGGCAAATGACATTTACACATATGTAAGAGTAGTCTGTTATTTTCAAGATAATCATGACTTACAATATCAGTCATGTGTAACGTTTGAAAATTTTCCTGCTTTATCAGATAACTGATGTTATTTTAAACATATCTTAAACACCTTTCAAATAGCGATATCATGCTTTGTGCCTTAGAAAATAAACTATTGTGTCAGCAAAATTGTGAAAATAAAATCACAAAAAGGATATTAGTTCAGTTCTACTTTTCAGACAATATATAAGAGGGGATATATAGGTAGATTCTTAATGAAACCTAGTTTCTTCCCCATAACATATTGTAAAGCTGTTCAACAGCTTTACAGAATTATTTTGTACTTGATACATTACCTTGAAATGAAAAGGTAAATAATGATTTACTATCTCAAATTACTGACAAGTATTCAAAATGAGTGAAAACACACAGCAAATACACACAAGTCCAGACATAAAAATGGTAGCATAACAGCCTTTCCCATTGCTTTAATCAGTTTTTACTGATTAAATATTTTTTCCAAGGTGGTTTTGAGAACAGAGGTCCAGATTTTACATATTTTCTGAAATAGATTTTCCTGTCACTCAGAAGAGTGACAACTCAATGATGCACCCCCAAGCTCTCATGGTCACTTCTAGGTATCAGAATCAACAATTGCACAGTCATACGATGCTATGAATCCTGTTTATGACAGCAACAATATACAATGAATTAGTTCCTCATGGAAATTTCAAGGTAGACATAAGTTAAATGTGTTAAATTAGCTTATGTGTGACCACAACTTTCCACCATAGTTTTACAGAAAGAACTTTTCACCATAGTTTTACAGAAAGCTCCTTGGGGCCCATAGTGACACAGCTCTTGGGAGTGGTTTTATGAATGAATTCCCTGGAATGAAAATACAAAGGAAGGAAAGCGTTAATTAAGGAGCATAGAAAATAAAGAGAAATGGTGTGCTTATGTTCTTTTCTTCAGAGCCCTACAGAATAAATTACATCAACAGACTCCTTTACATCTGTTTGCACATACAACTCTATCATGTTCATACATATGAATTTGTCCTAGAATTTCTTAAAAAAACCCCAACAAAACACAAACGATCCCTTTTTATTGTTGTTAATGAAGAATTAAAAAAAAATCATGTTTACTTACATGTGTTTAGATGTATTGGATAGTATGCACATACACAGGTATGCAGTAGATAAAGTAATAAAAACTAGGTTGGACTTGTGTAAGGATGATCAAGTAATTAAGAAAATGTCATTGAGAGAACTAAATCATACTTTCAGCAGTAAAGCATAGGAATTCATGACAAACTGATGATTACACAGCGTTCACTGTAGCGAACAGGAACACTAAATACCTCGTAATTCCCAAGATTGCTGTGCAATGACAGCAATTCAACACTTTCAGCTCAAGAAAAATGCATGTGTGCCTAGGAGAAAATTATATATTGAAGGGAAACCTTTTCTTTCTTTATTTTGTAGTTAAAATTTAACTCCTGACATTTATTTTTACTGTATGTTTCAAGTGTTGTGGTAGAATAGATGGTGTGTTGTCATTTCTGATTTCTGCAAAAGCTTTATTAATGTACAGATTATGTAAGTTGGGACAGAAACTTGTAACCTTATCTTGGCAAAGACAGGTTCTTACTATAGCATTTGGTTGTGATATACGATGTACCTTGGAAAGCACTGACTCTACACTTAGTGTCAAGTATCTGAAAACTTTTTTGAGTCTCAGACTGCTTCTTTCCCTTGTTTTTTTCTGCCTTGCCATTTACTTGCACCAAGACATATGATATCCCATGGAGTTTCACACACAGAATTAATACTGGCTTGGATATTGCTAGTTGAGTGAATTTGAAATAAAGATGCATTGTAAGAAGCAAGAAAGAGCCCGGTTACTGAGATGCACACATGTGAGTCATTTCATACACACAAATCCCTCAAATGATCTCCAACCCCTTTCCAAAACCTGGACTTTGATATTCTGTGTTAAGCTCAAATTTCACTGTGTGAAACCACAAAGAAAACAAATCAGTTCCAGCAGGATTTGTGCATCTGTTTGTTTCTTCTGATAGAAAGTTTTCTGTTCGCAGAATGAGAGCCTCAGAACTCCACAGGGTTCCACAGTTCCTGTAAATAATATTCCAAATCATAGCTGCTGAGATTACATGAGGAATACTTTCTAACTCCTTTTGTGCATTGTACATCTCACAGAGTATTCCATTTTCACATTTTCGCTCAGACAGCTAGTGAGAGAATTAATTTTCTTTCTCACTTGTAAGACTCAATATAGCAGAAGAGACACATCCAAAATGCATTTATAAATGAAAGAGCATTCATTTAAGCTTCTCGTGAAAGAACCTTAAAAGGAAGTTTGAATTATTTGGTAAATTACAAGCACAGGGTCCTCTAGTTGGTAGAAATTTTTGTATTACTTACGTCTTATGTGAAACAATTCTTGATACCAGCTCCCTTGCCAGCGCATATTTTTCATTATTAAGGTCTGACTGCTCCTCATTCTACTGTCCTGACTGCAGAAACAGAACCGTGCCTGCCTCTAGCCTCGCTAAACCAGGTGTAAGGAGTAAACATACTACAGGCTGTCGGCAGTCCTTGCCGGATTACTCGTTCTCAGCAAGGATGCTGGGTGAAGGAGTGGGGATGCAGCTCCCCGGGGCGAGCCCCGCCAACACGCTCCCCTTCCTCGCGTTGAATAAACGCGAGTACGGGGTTCAAAGCAACGTGTTTCTGGCATTTCAGTTGGGTTTCGCCTCTTGCTTCTGCTTTAACACACAAACCCAGTCACCGACTCCCGCCACCGCGCTCAACCCACCGCTCTTTCCAAGATTTTCACTGAAAAGCATCAAAACCCCCACAAACTACCGGGAAAACAACCGCAAAGCCCCCAGATCCCGCAGCGCCCAAGCTCATCGCATCCGATCCCTCACCATTTCCATCCCCATGATGCCCCCCAGCTTCCCTCCGAGTCGGGCGAGCAGGAGCGGGCGGAGGGAGGGCGCGGGGCTCTGCAGCGGCGACTTTGCGTTTTAAGTCGCTCTCCAAAGCGGATTACGCCTGATCCCTCCGCGTCACACCGGAGTTTGCCCGCAGAAGGGGGTGGAAAGCGGGAGGGTAGGGGGGGAAGGGGAGGGGGAGTGAGCAACTCCCTCCTCCCGCGGACCTCCGGGGAGGCGGGGACGAGGAGAGGGGACGAGGTTTAACGGCGGCCGCCTCCGAGGCGGGAGGAGATCGGAGAGGGCGGTGGTGGGGTGCGGGGAGCCCGCGGAGCGCGGCGGCGGCCCAGCTGGTATCGCGGAGGGTGCCCGGGGAGGCAGCAAACGGCAGGGCAAGATGCAGAAGAGCGTGCGGTACAACGAGGGGCATGCCCTGCACCTGGCGCTGTTGGCCCGAAAGGAGGGCACCAAGCGGGGCTACCTGAGCAAGAAGACGGCGGAGACCAACCGCTGGCACGAGAAGTGGTTCGCCCTCTACCAAAACGTGCTCTTCTACTTCGAAGGCGAGCAGAGCGCCCGGCCCGCTGGCATGTACATGCTGGAGGGTTGCAACTGCGAGCGGGTGCCGGCTCCCAAGGGATGCGTCGCCGTCAGCGGCAAGGAGGCGTTGGATAAGCAGGTACCGCTCCTCATGGCTGCGGGGTGGGAGGGGTGGAGGGATGGAGAGAGGTGGCCCAGGGGCATCACTCCCGCGGTGCTGGGGGCTGGGCGGAGCCGCGGCCGACGGGGCGGTCGGGCTCCCCACAACCCTTTCCCTCGGCATCCTTGCATCCATCCCGAGGGATGGTGGTGGGTGCTCTAGAGCGCAGGCAGGGAGGTCCGTGCCACTCTCGAAAGAGCATCATTGCTCAGAAAGTGGCAAGGGCAGTGGCTTTCCCACCCCGTCTGATGATTCTTCCTTCTTGCCTGACTTTTTAGTCCCCACTGCCTGCCCCCGTTGTTTCAGTAGGGTGCCCTGAGAGTAGCATCTGGCAAACAGGGTGTTTCATCATCTTGATAATGACACTTCTGCAATACAGCCACGCAATTCCAACCAAACTCAGTAAACAGAGTATGTGAGGGCACAAAGTATCAAAACAGCATATGGGGGACTTCAAGGAATCACCGAGCCCATCCTGCTGTGGGGCTGCTGCTCCTCTCAGTGATGCTGTGGGGTAATGCGCTCTCAGCTCTCCCTGGGGCGTCCCTCCAAGAGCCAGGCTGGTGGCTGGGAGGCAGGGTGTGAGTGTGTGCTCTGGTTTAAGCCTGTGCCTTTCAGGTTTTTCTTCAGGCAGGAGTTGTGAAGTTGGTGGTGCTCGCAATAGAAATGGTGTTGCAATGCTCGAAGCAGATCTTTTGTGGTTTTGGGTGGGTGAGAAATACTGAAGGCTCCGGTGGGATTCATTCCCTTGAGGGGTGACAATTAACAGTATATGAACTGTAAAATTACCTCCCCCCCAAAAGCTGATCAGTTTGACATACACGTGTCAAACCAGCAAGGGGTTAAATACTATCTGTGTATTGCATAACAGTGAAGCAGAGGACGCTTTTGTTGTTCATCGTAGATAGAGACTGGGTATCCTAACCACACACCTCCTATTGCCTCCTGTAAATTCTTGATCTCACTTGCTGCCTGGTTGAATTTGTTTGAATCTGCATCTTGCATGCCCTCACGCCTCTCTTCCTGAACAGGAGAAACTGAACAGGTGTCAAACTGGCTTGGAAAAGTTTGGGTAATTCTAAGAAGGGTGGTTTTGAACTGGCTGCAGGCATTTCCTGCTGATTGCAAGGAAGGGACAAAGACCGAAGTCAGCCCCTTAAAACTGCTACATCTGTTTGCTCTGTTACAGTGATAATTTTGCAAGGAGAACTTAGAACCTGGTCTCATGTTTGTGCTTTTTTGCCCATTTGCAACAAATGTTTGTGTGCTTAAGAAGCCTTTGGGATGGTGCATAGTTAGGCAAGTGAACTTTGTGATGATAGTAGTTATATCATATTCATCCACGGCATTCTTGCTTGTTGCTTTGAGGCATATTTGTATAAGCGTCGATAAATGAAACTCTGGAGGATTCCCTGGATGAAAGTAAATACGAATATTTCCTTGTCTGCTTTACATTGGCTTAGTTCACTCGTTTATTGGTAGTGTTGTTAAACTACTACTTGACTAAGAGAACTGTGTGAAAAAAATGCCTTTACATATTTGTGCTCTGGGAATATTAAATTGTGCTTTTATAGTGATGAACCTTTGAGTTGTTTGTAATTACGTTTAGTGATGAAGAGACAAAATAATTGGAGGGTTTGAAACTGAATTTTGCTTTGCTTCAACCATCAACTATGTTGATGTTCTTATCAATAGCCGTCTGCTATCGAAGAGATAGAAGAACACTTAAATTTTTTTTCATGGGATCCTATTTTGAATTTTGGAGGCAGACCATCAGAAAATATAATTTTTCTGTTCACCTTTTTCTTGATGCAGAATAAAGCTTTAGAGTGTCAGTAGTTCCTACAGATGTTTGCTCATTAAAGTACACCCTTACTTCTATATTCATTTAGGCATAAACCTTAGCGAAGGTGTACAGAAACCTCCCTCAGCAATTAAAACTGATCAACCACAACAAAAAAGATAAATATTTGAAAATTAAACATTTAGAAAAAGTGCTCATATTCCTACAAGTGTTAAGGAATAAACTGTGAGCCTTCAGTTTTTTAACAAAGAAAGACAAAGTAATTTTAATCAGATAATAATGAAAAATCAGTGTCGTACATGATAACTGCTGGCAGTGTAAAAATGCTGCTTTGATTTAATCTCACAGATGTATTAATGTCATGAAAAGAATTATCTTTATGCCAGTTTTTGAAGAATCAGATCTCTCTCCTCCAAAAGAAGGAGAAGGAAAAAAAAACCCAGACTCTTTTAGTGTGGATTTTATTTACCTAGGTAATTTAGACATTAGAGTGATATGTGTTATGGAATTACACAGATGATGGGAAGAAAGACGAATTAATCACAGAAGAGAGCTTCATCGGCATCCTTTGAGTGGAGTATGCAACACATTTTCTGTAAGTTATGTAACTGAAGATTATAGAAAATGCATGCAGAACAAATAGGTGTACTTTTCCTTAGTTTGCGGATCTTTTAATCTTAGTGTTGTTTAAGGATTGCTTGTCAAGAACTTTGCTGAGAAGTCGTCAAGAGCTCAGCGCAGTGAGCAGCGGAGCTGTACTAGCTGTACTTCCCTATACTGGAGACCATATTTCAGTCAACCCATGTGTTTAGGTTTGGGTATCTATCTCCCAACAAGCTGAATTTCACATTCAATCACTGCTGGTGCTGTTATGACCTTCCAGCAGTCTCTTATGAACGGACATTAAGTATTACAGGAACTGTACCACTGTTTTGTGGAAAATGCCAAATGCCATCAAAAGATTTGCTGTAAGTATTAAGAGCTTGGAAAAAAATATTGCAATAACAGAACATACTTTTTCTGTCTTTCTCATTAAGATATTAGTGTATATTTTTTTTTCCTTCAGAAGGATACTTGCTTCAAAAGAAATTCATTTAAAGGTGTAGTATCTTTCTTAGTATTAACAAACTGCATAATGTATGAATCAGTTGATAGTCTGGGAATATGAGATCAAATTGAATATGTTGCAGATAGTAATATTTTTTTTAAAGTATTTTGATCTTGCTCTGATTTTAAAAGAGTTTTGTAAATGCAAACAGGTGTTGCTATCTACTCTGATTTCACATTCCAGAAAAAAAGACAGATTGTATTGAAAGAGCAATAATGTTGAAGAAGCTGAGTTTCAAAACAGCTTCTGTTTAGGAGGTGAATTAGAAGATTAAAATACTACATGTGGAAAGCTTAAATTCTGACATCAGTTAAACAGCTTCTTCCTGCAGGAACTGTAGGCTGCAAACAACTGCAGCCCCCAACAAGTTCTCTACTGCGACAATGACAGACTCCATGAGAATGAATTTCATCTTTTCTTTCAAAACCCCTGGAAAGAGATTGCTTTATCTCAGTGAATGGCTAGTCTCCCTCAAAGGCAGGCTAAAATGCCTAAACCCGATGCTTTCTGCAGTGTTTCATAGCAGACTGGCACTTGCTCACAGTTTTTTTTAAGAGTATTGGAAGCAAGTGAGTAGAGGAATGTAAATATTATTGTTGTCTGATTTGGGAGGAAGCCTGTGTGTTTGGTTTCTTTCATAACTGTGGACTGAATACATGGAAATGTTCTGATACAGTTATTAATAGCTGTCTTAGTGTGTTTAAGCTTGTAAATGTTATATGATTTGAGCAGAGACTATTCTTTGTATCTTGCCCTCAATAATCTTCCTCCCACTTAACAAAATTGAATGCAGTATTAAGTCCTAGTCCCCACAGATTAACAGAATCCAATTATTTTAATTTTTTTCTGCTTACTGTAGCTCTGAATTTATTTTATAAAGGACATGGTGATTTTGTAGTGTTTGAAACCTCTCTATTCCTTGAAGTGATAAGGCAGGCATATGCCACCAACAGCTTTTGCTGCACCTCACTGCTAATTTAGTGTATCTAAAACCTAGCAACAGTGCTTAAAGGTTTTTTTTTTTTTTCCCCTGAAGATACAATGAACTAAAAGTTAATCTTTTCACTTATATTTGGAGAACTCCACCTCACGTTGTGCAGCATCTGTTATGTGTGTTATATGTATTATATCTGTTATATGTGGTAGATGGCTGAGGAGTGGTGTTACCTTTTTGGCAAGAGACTTTGCCACCTTTTGTCCGTAAATCTTACTGCTTATATGTGGGCAAGTAACAACCTGGGATGTTCCAGTGCAAAGGTCCAGCAGAGAAGCCCATGTTTTAGAAATCTCCTGCAGCATTTAAAAAATAATGGGTGAATTTGTCTTCTCAGTATATAAGGAGAAAAAAAGGATGGCTTTCTTTTTTTCTTCAAAATTTTTTTTTTTTTTTTTTTTTTTGGGGGGGGGATGGACTTACTTAAACAGAAAGAGTTAATTAAAAAAGATGGCCAGTGGGAAGATATTAGTGTTATTGGGATTAGTATATTTTGGGAAGACCTTCTCATGAAAGAGTCTTGCATGAAGACATCTTTGGGGTAACTAGCTCTTGTTTTCTTTCCCACGTAACCCCTTTGCTGCCACTGTTGTTTAGTCACTGTCATGAGGTAATAAGAGTTTGTGGGCGCATTCAACAAATAAATGGATTCAAACCATTTTCATATGCATTTAAGAAGAAAAACAAGTCACTGAGTTTGTGCTTAAGGCAAGCTGCATCGAAGTGACTGCCTCCGGCTCTTCATGCAGAACTCTAAAGTGAATTTACAGTGTGCTTTCACCCCTAAGGCAACAAGCAGTAAATAAAAAGAAAAGTATAACCCTTGTGATCTCTCCGGGGACTGAACTTTGCCATTTAATGGGTGTTTTGTGCTTACCTGCTTGCTTAGTAATGAGCACATTTTGGGAATAAGGAGAAGAACAGAAAATCTCATGGCCGTATTTATTGCTCTTTTGCCCAAATTTAAGCGTTTCATTCTAGCTCTTGAAAATGTTTGTTTCTGCTGTAGTGTTCCTAAATGGGCTGTTTGTAACTATGCAGAAGTGAGGAACATACCCAGCTGAGAGGTGAGTTACAAGTAGATCTAGTTTATTTTTGACATGCCTTCCTCTTGAAAGGTTAGTTCAATCCAGACAGACGTAACTTAGAGGAGGATATTGATGCCATTGAATAGTTTAATATTAAACCTTTGGCTACTTTAATCCGTATCAAGTGGCTTTATAGAATCATAGAATAGTTACAGTTGGAAAGGACCTTAAGATCATCTGCCGTGGGCAGGGATACCTCATTGTAAACCATGCTGCCAACGGCTCTGTCCAGTCTGGGCTTGAGCACTGCCAGGGATGGAGCATTCACCACTTCTTTGGGCAATGCATTCCAGTGCCTCACCTCCCTTGCAGTAAAGAACTTCTTCCTTATATCTAACCTGAACTTCCCCTGTTTAAGTTTGAACCCATCACCCCTTGTCATATTGCAACAGTCATAGAATCATAGAATCATAGAATAGTTAGGGTTGTGAAGGACCTTAAGATCATCTAGTTCCAACTCCCCTGCCATGGGCAGGGACGCCTCCCAATAAACCATGCCACCCAAGGCTCTGTCCAACCTGGCCTTGAAGACCGCCAGCAATGAAGCATTCACAGCTTCCCTGGGCAACCCATTCCAGTGCCTCACCACCCTTACAGGAAAGAATTTCTTCCTCATATCCAATCTAAACTTCCCCTGTTTAAGTTTGAACCCGTTACCCCTTGTCCTCTCACTGCAGTCCCTCATGAAGAGTCCCTCCCCAGCATCCCTATAGGTCCCCTTCAGATATTGGAAGGCTGCTATGAGGTCTCCACGCAGCCTTCTCTTCTCCAGGCTGAACAGCCCCAATTTTCTCAGCCTATCTTCATACGGGAGGTGCTCCAGTCCTCTGATCATCCTCGTGGCCCTCCTCTGGACTTGTTCCAACAGTTCCTTGTCCTTTTTATGTTGAGGACACCAGAACTGCACACAATACTCCAAGTGAGGTCTCACGAGAGCAGAGTAGAGGGGCAGGATCACCTTCCTCGACCTGCTGGTCATGCTCCTTTTGATGCAGCCCAGGATACGGTTGGCTTTTTGGGCTGCAGGCGCATACTGCTGGCTCATGTTCATTTTTTCATCGACCAGCACCCCCAAGTCCTTCCCTGTGGGGGTGCTCTGAATCTCTTCTCTGCCCAACCTGTAGCTGTGCCTGGGATTGCTCCGACCCAGGTGTAGGACCTTGCACTTGTCATGGTTAAACTTCATCAGGTTGGCATCAGCCCACCTCACAAGCGTGTCAAGGTCCCTCTGGATGACATTCCTTCCCTCCTGTGTATCAACCGAACCACACAGCTTGGTGTAATCGGCAAACTTGCTGAGGGCGCACTCAATCCCACTGTCCATGTCACTGATAAAGATGTTGAATAAGACTGGTTCCAACACCGATCCAGGAGGGACACCACTCGTTACTGGTCTCTAGCTGGACATTGAGCCATTGAGCACGACTCTTTGCATGCAGCCATCCAGCCAGTTCTTTATCCACCTTGTGGTCTACCTACCAAATTGATGTCTCTCCAATTTAGAGACAAGGATGTCATGTGAGACAGTGTCAAACGCTTTTCACAAGTCCAGGTAGATGACATCAACTGCTCTACCCCTGTCCATCAGTTCCGTAGCCCCATCATAGAAGGCCACTAGATTGGTCTGGCAGGATTTCCCCTTAGTGAAGCTATGCTGGCTGTCACCAACCACCTTGTTTTTTTTCATGTGCCTCAGCATGCCTTCCAGGAGAATCCGCTCCAAGATTTTGCCAGGCACAGAGGTGAGACTGACTGGTCTGTAGTTCCCCGGCTCATCCATTTTCCCCTTCTTGAAAATGGTGGTTATATTCACCTTTTTCCAGTCGTTGGGAACTTCACCTGAGACTGCCATGATTTTTCAAATATGGTTTACAGTGGCTTAGCAGCTTCATTTGCCATATCCTTCAGGACCCGCAGATGAATTTCATCTGGTCCCATGGACTTCTGCACGTTCTTGTTACTGAGATGGTCTCAAACCAGATTGTTGTGGTTTAAGCTGTAAATCACGCAGCCTGCTCACTAACTCTCCCCTCTTTCTTCCCCCCCAGTCTGAGGGGGGGTGGGGGGGAATGGGGGGAAAAATTGAAAGAATGTAACTCCCACGGGTTGAGATAAGAACAGTCCAGTAACTGTGGTATAACAAAACCACTGCTGCTACCACTGATAATAATCATGACCAGGGAAATACAAGGGAAGAGGATACAACTGCTCACCACCTGACGATCAAGCTGTGAACTAAACTCTTCTGGATTCCTGCCCCCAGTTTTACATCCTGGGCATGACATACTGTGGTATGGAATACCTCTTTTGGTCAGTTTGGGTCAGGTGTCCCGTCTCTGCTTCCTCCCGGCTTCCCCTCCTCCCTGGCAGAGCATGAGACTCAGAAAGTCCTTGGTCAGACCAAAACAATCTAAGCTGTAACTATAAACATCGGTGTTATCAGCACTGTTCCCAGGCCAAAAGTTGAAAACACAGTGCTGCATCAGCTACTATGAAGGAGAAAAATGACTGCTGCTGCTGAACCCATGTCAGTATCCACTCCTTATTCCATACCATTCACGTCATGCTCGGATCCCATATTTTCAATATACCATCACATATATATATATATACATCCACACACAGAGAGGGAGTGAGATCATACCTCAGTGCATGGACCAATCCCTACAAAGCTGCTGAGTCCATTCAGTCTGTGATGTCAAGCTCCATCTACTGTAACAGTCCTTCCGAGCAGGGGAGGCCGTGTGCAGTGTTGGATCGTTGCCTGCTGATGCTGATCGTTCCTTTACTGCAGAACTTGTCTGGTTTCATTAGTTCATTCTTTGTTGGGATGACGGTCAGAGGGCCAGTCGCTGATGACTTGAAGACATCTAGTTGGTGGGCTATAAAAGTATTACATAGCAGGCAACAGCATACAATTGAGTTCATTGGCCGTTTTCCCCTAAAATCAAATCTCCTTGAGGTACACATTGGACTTCCCCGTCTTCTCGCATTACCCACCATGTATATCCGGGTCCCTGAGCAAAAGCAATACCACAAGTGGGTTTGCCTTTACCTGAAGTAGGAATAATCCAGACTGTCTTCCCCAGCAAATTTTTTATATGCACCACAGGAACTTTGTCCCCCTCCACAGTATGTAGAAGCTCTGGGCTGGACCAACCCTGTTGGCAGATCCTCTGGTGTTGACCAGCCAAGTGGCCTTTGGTAAATGTGTATCCCTATGTTTGAAAGTCCCACCACCCATTGCTCTCTGTGTAGTTTTTAATAGCCCATTGTACCGTTCAATTTTCCCAGAAGCTGATGCATGGTAGAGGATGTGATATACCCATTCAATGCCATGCTCTTTAGCCCAAGTGTCTATCAGGCTGTTCCGGAAATGAGTCCCATTGTCTGACTCAGTTCTCTCTGGGGTGCCATGTCACCACAAAATCTGTTTCTCAAGGCCCAGGATAGTGTTCTGCAGTGGCGTGGGGCACAGTGTATGTTTCCAGCCATCCGGTGGTTGTTTCCACCATGGTAAGCACATGGCGCTTGCCTTGGTGGGTTGGTGGGAGTGTGATATAATCAATCTGCCAGGCCTCCCCATATTTGTACTTCAGCCATCGTCCTCCATACCAAAGAGGCTTTAACTGTTTAGCTTGCTTAATTGCAGCACGTTTCACAGTTGTGGGTAACCTGGACAATAGTGTCCATTGTTAAGTCCACCCCTCGATCACGAGCCCATCTGTATGTTGCATCTCTGCCCTGATGGCCTGAGGTGTCATGGGCCCACTGGGCCAAAAATAATTCACCCTTATGTTGCCAATCTAAGTCCATCTGAGCCACTTCAATTTTAGCAGCTTTATCCAGTTGTTGGTTGTTCTGGTGTTCCTCAGTGGCCCGATTCTTGGGTACATGAGCATCTACGTGGAGTACCTTGACCACTAGGTTTTGCACCCTGGCAGCGATATCTTGCCACAGTGCAGCAGCCCAGATGGGTTTACCTCTGCGTTGCTAGTTGCTCTGCTTCCAGTGCTGCAACCACCCCCACAGGGCATTTGCCACCATCCATGAGTCAGTGTAGAGATAAAGTACTGGCCACTTTTCTCGTTCAGCAATGTCCAAGGCCAGCTGGATGGCTTTCACCTTGGCAAACTGACTTGATTCACCCTCTCCTTCAGCAGTTTCTGCAACTTGTTGTCGAGGACTCCATAGGGCCGCCTTCCATCTATGATGCTTTCCCACAATGCGACAGGACCCATCAGTAAACAAGGCATATTGCTTTTCACTTTCTGACAGTTCATTATATGGTGGGGTGTCTTCAGCACGCATCACCTCCTCCTTCTCTGGTGACATTCCAAAATCTTTGCCCTCTGGCCAGTCCATGATGACTTCTAGAATTTCTGGACGACTGGGATTTCCTATTTGAGCTTGTTGTGTAATTAGTGCAGCCCAGTTACTCCATGTAACATCAGTTGCATGATGTGTAGCGGAGACCCTGCCTTTGAACATCCAGCCCAGCACGGGCAACCGGGGTGCCAGGAGGAGTTGTGCTTCAGTGGCAATCACTTCCGAAGCAGCTCAAACCCCTTCATAGGCTGCCAGTATCACTTTTTCAGTTGGGGTATAGCTGGCCTCAGATCCTCTGTATTCCCGACTCCAAAAGCCGAGGGGTCGACCTTGAGTCTTCCCTGGAGCTTTCTGCCAGAGGCTCCAGGTAGGACCATTCTCCCCGGCTGTGGTGTACAGTACATTTTTAACATCTGGCCCTATCCGGACTGGTCCAAGGGCTACTGCATGAACTATTTCTCATTTAATTTGCTCAAAGGCTTGTTGTTGCTCAGGGCCTCATTTAAAATCATTTTTTTCTGGGTCACATGACATAGAGGGCTTACAATCAAACTGTAATTCAGGATGTGCATCCTCCAGAACCCCACAACACCAAAAAAAAGCTTGTGTTTCTTTCTTATTAGTTGGTGAAAACATTGCTGTTATCTTGTTGATCACATCTGTGGGGATCTGGCGACGTCCATCTTGCCATTTTATTCCCAAAAATTGAATCTCCTGTGCAGGTCCCTTGACCTTACTCCGTTTTATGGCAAAACCGGCTTTCAGCAGGATTTGGATTATTTTCCTCCCCTTCTTAAAGACTTCTTCCATTGTATCACCCCACACGATAATGTCATCAATGTATGGCAGGTGTTCTGGAGCTTGCCCCTGTTCCAGTGCAGTCTGGATCAGTCCATGGCAGATGGTAGGGCTGTGTTTCCACCCCTGGGGCAGTCGGTTCCAAATGTACTGGACGCCCCTCCAAGTAAAAGCGAACTGTGGCCTGAACTCTGCTGCCAGAGGAATTGAGAAAAATGCATTGGCGATATCAGTCATGGTGTACCACTTGGCTGCCTTTGACTCCAATTCATACTGAAGTTCTAGCATGCCCAGTACGGCAGCACTCAAGGATGGTGTAACTTTGTTCAGGCCACGATAGTCTACTGTTAGTCTTCACTCTCTGTTAGACTTTCGCAGTGGCCATATGTGGCTATTAAAGGGTGAGTGGGTCCTACTGATCACTCCTTGACTCTCCAATCTACGGATCAGCTTATGGATGGGAATCAGGGAGTCTCGGTTGGTGTGATATTGCCGCTGGTGCACTGTTGTGGTCTTGATTGGCAGTTGTTGTTCTTTGACCTTCAGCAACCCCAGAATAGAAGGATCCTCTGAGAGACCAGGCAAGGTGGACAGCTGCTCAATTTCCTCTGTCTCCAAAGCAGCAATACCAAAAGCCCATCGGTACCCTTTTGGGTCTTTGAAGTACCCTCCTGAGGTAGTCTATGTCAAGGATGCATGGAGCCTTTGGACCAGTCACAATGGGTTTTTTTTGCCATTCCCTCCCAGTCAGGCTGATTTCAGCCTCCAGTACAGTCAACTCTTGGGATCCTTCTGTCACTCCAGAAATATAAATGGGTGCCACCCCTCGACATCTTGATGGCATCAGGGTACACTGTGCACTGGTATCTACTAGAGCCTTATACTTCTGTGGGACTGATGTGCCAGGTCATTTGATCCACACAGTCCAGTAAATCCGATTGTCCCCAACCTCCACCTGGCTGGTGGTAGGGCCCCTCTAGTAGTCATCACATTGGTCACTCATGTCTTGTTGACAGGAATTATTCCTTATCACAGGAGCTGAAGTAAAATCAGCTCTTCCACTCCATCTGGGAACCTGCTCACCAGAGACTGAAGCCGCAGCCTTCATGGGGTGATCAGCCTTGACCTTTGTTCTCCTCTTCAATTCACGCACCCGTTCCTCCAAAACTGAAGTAGGCTTTCCATCCCACTTCGTCATATCTTCTCCGTGATCCCGCAGGTAAAACCATAGGGTGGCCTGTGGTGTATACCTTCTATATCTTCTCTCTCGAACAGTAGGATGCCTTTTGTTAATAGCTGAGACGTGTGTTGGTACATGTGAGGAACTGGATAGATCGTCTCTCAATTGTTTGAGGTCCTGGGACAGGTTTTCCAAAGCTGAGATGATGGAAGGGGTGAGATTGTCTTCAAACTCTCGGAGTTTATGAATCATTTCATCAACTGTTGGTGGTATTATGTCATTCCAGGTTACTGTTGCCAATGAGTGGGCATATGATGGAGGTGCATTCTTTGTAAATTTCTGCCACATGGGTCGTGTACATTCGACTTCATCTGGATCTATGGGTATATCCCCGTTATTCAGCTTGATATTATAGATCATCTCTATAATGGCTGATTCCCTCAGAGACTGGATGCCTTTTTCTAGAGTAGTCCACTTTGCCGAACGACTCATAACATCGTCCTTGTATGGAAACCTATCTTTCATAGCTGCCTAGAGCCGCCACCAAAGGCTGAGGGACCGTTTCTCTCTTGCAATTGCTTTGTCAATTCCCCCTTCCCTAGCAAGTGATCCCAGCTGTTTGGCTTTGCTATCTTCTAGTTCATGACCATCGGCCCCATCGTCCCAGCATCGGAGCAACCAGGTGATGATGTGCTCCCCTGGCTGACGGGTAAAGTCTTTTCACATATTCCGTAGCTCAGTTGAGGTCCGAGATCGGGAAGTCAACTTTTGTTCTTCTTCTTCTTCTTCTTCTTCTTCTTCTTCTTCTTCTTCTTCTTTGTCATGTGATGATGACTCCTGGTCAGATGCTGTCCCAGGTGGTGAGTACATTGTTTCTTCATCTTGCTTTATCTTTCTTGCCTCTTTTTTGCTTTTCCTTTTGTGTACAGGGGCAGCCGGTGTTGGTACGAGTTGGTCCTCTGGTTTAGCTGCGGTGATTATCACTGTGGTTTGGGTAGCTGCTGTACTTGTCACTGGGGTTTGAGTAGCAGCTGTACTTGTCACTGGTGGTGGTGTAGCTGCTGTACTTGGAGCTGGAGTAGCTGCGCTGCCGATTACTGTTGAAGTTTGAGTAGTGGCTGTACTTGTCCCTGGGGGTGGTGTAGCTGCTGTGCTTGAAGCTGGAGTAGCTGCACTGTCCATTACTCCGCCCTCAGATCCGGGGACACTTTTTTCCTTTTGAAGGTGCTGGATGGTGTTGAACAGGGCTCTGTAAGCACAGGCCAGGCACCAGCATGTTGCCATGATTTGTCCATCTCTGGTGTGACCAGAATGACAACACACCTCCTTTAAGTGTTTTACTAATTTTTCTGGATTTTGCATTTGTTCATTGGTGAAGTTCCAAAGCACTGGAGGGGCCCGCTGGCCTAGATACTTGCCCATACTATCCCACACACCCTGCCAGTCATGACTATCCAGCCTCAGGGAAAATCTCTTGGACCTCCTATATCGTCGTTTAACCCTAGACAAGGCCCAAACCCGACTCTGCATAACTCTCGGGACCAGACAAAATGATCATGGGTAAAACACACTCGGTATGCACGCCAACATGGCAATCCCCATCATAATCAGCAGGCAGGTCTCAAGGGTATCTAAAGGCCATTCGGAACCTTCAAAACTCTCAAATGATGCTGTAAACGGTCTGGTGGGGGGCTGGGAGCATAAAAGAATGTCTCTTCCACAGGTTGACCACCCAAGGAGGTGAAAAGAGATGTGCAATTACTAAACACTTCTATTATATACCTCACAAAATATAGAGTTGGTGACCACATTGGGAACAAAAGCCAGGTCAGTTTCATGACCACTGAGTCTATTGTATTAAAAATCAGTGCAATAAAGTACAATGTAACGAGAACCTTAACCCAAAATGCATGTCTGAAAAATGTTAAGATAAGAAATACCAGCTGTAAGTAAAGTATTATACACTGAACCTGTGAGAACCAGAGCAACAACTTTGAGAGCCAATAAATCAGCATTGTGATGAGTGGCTATTAATCCCGTCATTATCTCAACTCTTTGTGCCCCACGTTGGGCGCCAAAAAAAACTGTCGTGATTTCAGCTGTAAATCACACAGCCTGTTCACTCACTCCCCCCTCTTTCTTCCTCCCCACTCTGAGGCGGGGGGGCAAATGGGGAGAAGAATCGAAAGAATGTAACTCCCACGGGTTGAGATAAGAACCAGTAGCTAAGGTACAACACAAATCACTACTACCATGATAATAATAATGACCAGGGAAATACAAGGGAAGAGGATACAACTGCTCACCACCTGACGATCAAGCTGTGAACTAAACTCTTCTGGATTCCTGCCCCCAGTTTTACATCCTGGGCATGACATACGGTGTTACGGAATACCTCTTTGGTCAGTTTGGGTCAGGTATCCTGTTTCTGCTTCCTCCCGGCTTCCCCTCCTCCCTGGCAGAGCATGAGACTCAGAAAGTCCTTGGTCAGACCAAAACAATCTAAGCCATAGCTGTTCCCAGGCCGAAAGTTGAAAACACAGTGCTGCACCAGCTACTACGAAGGAGAAAAATGACTGCTGCTGCTGAACCCATGACACAGATCCTCTCCTACAGTGGGTCCAGGGTCTTCATTCTCACTGTCCCTGCATCTGCCTTCCAAGACTTGGGTGGTATGGTCAGAGCATTTTCCGGTGAAGACTGAGGCAAAGAAGTCATTAAGAACCTCAGCCTTCTCCAAATCCAGGGTAGCCAATTCACCCAATAGCTTCTGGAGAGGGCCCATGTTGTCCCTAGCCTGTCTTTTATTTGCAATGTACGTATATATAATCCCTGTCTGTTACCCTTAACATCCCTAGCCAAGTTTAATTCTAAGTGGGCCTTAGCTTTCCTAACCTGGTCCCTAGCTTCCTGGACAACATCCCTGTATTCTTCCCAGGCCACCTGTCCTTGCTTCCACCTTTTATAAGCCTCTTTTTTTCCTTTGAATTTTCCTCAGCAGTTCCTTATCCATCCAAGGAGGTCTCCTGGCCCTCCTGCAGCACTTCCTTCTAGTAGAGATGTATCGCTCTTGAGCTTGCAGCAGGTGATCCTTGAATATCAACCAAGAGTCTTGGGCCCCCCTGCCCTCTAGGGCTATATCCCATGGAATCTTAGTGAGCAGGTTCCTGAAGAGGCCAAAGTCTGCTCTCTTGAAGTCCAGGGCAGTGAGCTTGCTGCATGCTCTTCTCACTGTCCTGAGGATCTCGAGTTCAACCATCTCATGATCGCTGCAATCAAGGCTGCCCTGGAGTGTCACATTTCCAACCAGCCCTTCCCTGTTGGTGACGACGAAGTCAAGCATGGCACCTCTCCTTGTTGGCTCCTCTATTACTTGCAGAAGGAAGCTGTCTTCCACACAACTGAGGAACTTCCTGGATTGTTTGTGCCGGGCTTTACCATCCCTCCAACAGATATTAGGGTGGTTGAAGTCCCCCATGAGAACAAGGACCTGCGAGTTTGAAGCTGTTCCTATCTGTCTATAGAGTGCTTCATCCACCGAGTCCTCTTGGTCAGGCGGTCTGTAACAGATCCCCACAATGATGTCTCCCATCCCTGTTCTCCCTTTAAGCCTGACCCACAAACTCTCTGTCGACTGCTCAGCTGTTCCCAGACAGAGTTCCATACTCTCCAGCCTATCCCTAACATAAATAACAACTCCCCCTCCCCGCCTACCGGGCCTGTCTTTCCTAAAGAGCCTGTAACCTTCCATTCCAACACTCCAGTCATAGGAGCCATCCCACCCTGTTTCTGTGATGCCTATTATATCATATGCCCGTAGACGTGCACACATCTAGTTCCTCTTGTTTGTTCCCCATGCTATGGGCATTTGTACAGAAGCATCTGAGCTGAGCTCCAAGAGTCCTTCTCCAGCATCCTTGTGGGCCCCAGTCAGAAGCTGAACAGTGATCTGTTTTCTGTTCACGAGTGTCTGTCACACTTGAGGGGGCTACAAGCAACGAAAGACACTGCCTGAATATCTTAGTCTAAAGGTTAAATGATAATTAGATGAGATTTTGGTGAGACAAAGTATTAATGAATAGAAACCACAGGGTGAAGTCCTTAACATTTCTCTGCAAAATATTATAATATCCTGAAATATTACAGTATGCTTTTAGAGAAACACATACTCCTTAATTAAGTTGTTGAAAAATAATTAGATCCCAAGGCAAATGACATTTGTCAAAGGCTTATTTGTGGAGCTGCTGGGAAATCCTGTTAGCTAACAGGTGACATATCAGCAAATGAAAGACTGGAAGTAAGTTAGAATGAAATTAGAAGTGCATCCCAAAGCATGAAAACCAAAAATATCACACAAACATTTATCATTTAAAAATAATATGTTTCTTAACCTTAAACATCACGCGAAGCTATGCAAGGTGACCAGAATCTACTACATACAGCAGTGTAGCTCACACTGATAATGTGTGAGCTCAAATTACATTTAAAATAAAATATCATAACAGTTTAACATTAATTCTTTGACTAGTCTTGTTGTCAATGCTACTTCTTTTTAATTTTGTCTCCGTTGTTGGCAGAGTTGCATTGGTTTGTCTTGATCTGTTTAGTTCCTCAAATGTAAGAGGAAATTTGTAGAAAACAAATTCTGAGCACAAAAATAGCAAGTCAGCCTCAAACCTGAATTGTCAGCCCCCAGTCTATTGAATGATTATACTCCATTTATTTTAATTTGCCTTTATATAACTTTAAAAATTGATTTTGCTCCTCTTCTTCATCACCATCTAAGCAGACTGCTAAGGCACATACCCTGGTTTCTGGTCGCATGCTACCCATATTAATGTCTTGCCATGTACCTGAATAGCAGATCCAGGCAGAGCTTCTATTTATGTAGTAACGTGACACATTATGACAGTATTTATATATTGATATATTATGTATTACAATGTCACCGTTAGTAGTATAGCAGCATTTTTTTGATCCACTTGCTAAGGATTTCTCCATCCTAAGAATCTGCATGTACAATACCTCAATTTGGCCACGTATATTTTAATTACCAGTCTTACCTTGCAAATTGCAGTATGTATGCATTACTGAGTAGCAAGGACGTGGCCTATATTGATGCAGCCTATTATGGCTCCTAGAGTATATGTCCATATTGCATCTTGAGCAACAATGATGTCCAATCCATATGGTAGTGCATAATGCATATGTAGAGAACTGATTGCTGCAGGACCCTTTGCCTGCACTGCAAGTAGGGAACTCTAAGTAGTGCTCTTCCATGTGATTTCCATGTGTACTGGAGCATATCCACACCAAAAAGAACCACTTTGGTGCAGTAAATCATTAACATAGACCTCACGCAGCTGGTGAAGATGGCAAGGTCTGAAAATATCAACCCATGGTTTTTGGCCATCATGCAACAGATTTTTGCTGCTAACATTAGCACATTTTGCTAGGTCCACCACATCAAAGCAGGCTTGGTACCACAGCTGCTGTGGATTCTGAGGCAGCACTAACCCGATTTTCAGTGTGAATGCTCTTAAGCATTCTCACTTCATGTTTCCCAAAGTGGTGGTGGACTGGCCAAATTTAGGAACTCTTTCATAGATCTGCTGGGGGGGGGGAAAGTGGGGTAGATTTTGCCTGGATTGTAAACATTGTCAGTGTTTGCTGCCTTGTTGTTCATCAGGCACAAATTCAGAGAGATGATGTCACCCGCCTGTGCATGCAGTTGAAGGAAAATGAGATTCCACAGAGTATTTTTTTTTTTATTTCCCTTTTTTTCTGTCTAACAAACATTACTGATGCTGAGCGGTTTTTTTTAACACTGTGCCTCTGCACTAGATGTCTAGGAACATATGCTTACAATCTAGCTTCCAATGTTTTTTGACTTACCGATGCCATAAGGTTTTCTGTTTGAGGTACAGCATCAGTATATCTAGAAGAAGAGGCTTTCCCAATTCAATACATCTCTTTCAATATCCGCATTATATGTTCCATGAACTCAGAACTAACTGAGTTTCCTTAGGAAGTGTTTCTAAACTGCTAAATCTGAACTGAGCTCCATTGTCATAAGCAATTTAATTTCCACAGTGGAAGCATTTTATTGTTGCAGATCAGTTCCACTATTTCTTTAAAAAAAAAAAAAGAGCTTTAAGAGTTAAATGCTGTAACTATTGAAAAGAGTATGGGATTATAATCTACCATTCCTTTGGATGGCACTCTGGAACAGTGGCTTTTGTCCAGTTTTACCTTTTGAGTTTTTGACTGTGGTGTTTGAGTGTATATGGCCTTAAGTTCTGAGATTTCCCATGCTGGATCCTAAAACATACTACATTACTGCTGTATTCTGTTTTGATGTTTTAGGTATATGCATCATTTTCGCATGTTGGAAGTTTAGGATGATTGCAGGTGACTGCTGGTTCTTTTTTTTTCTGCTTTCTGTTCACTTCCTTTCCCTTACACAAGTAGTTTCTCCAGTTCCAGCAAATGCCAAAGGTTTTGTATTTGTCTCTGGAACTGTGGAGATCGCGTTCGACTTGTACAGAGTCTCTCTGATATACTCCAGGATGAAATCAGAAATTTATTTTTAACCCTATGCATTTGTAGATGCTGAGGCAAGACAAGAAAATTGCAACCTTCTTTTGTACTTGTCGTTTTCTCTTCCATTTGGCACTTGCAGAGCAATTTTAGAGAAATATTAAAAATGCTTGCTCCTAATAAATCTGTCAGGGAGAATTTAAAATTTATGTGCCACCTGCAAAGCTCTCTGAAGAGAAAGATGGATGAAAAGCTGACAGAAAACTGGAGGCATTCAACACCGATTCTGCACGGTATCATCATTAGTCATTCAGATATTTGGGTGTACAGATGAGGGGAAGAAGGGTACTGAAAGGCATTGAGGTGTTAATACTGCTGTTGCATTTGATATCTGAAGTATTTTTACATATTCCTAGGGCCTAACCTAATGATTAATCAGCCTTATATGTGTGATTTGCTGGGTATATGTGTTTTTGTGACTGCGAGGTCTTTTGGTTGTAGCTTTCCTACCCCAAGAAATATTTGATGACTGAACGGAGTACCAGGTGAGCTGAGGAACAGTAATAGGGAGATCCAAATGAATTGGTGCTTCCAGACTCTGGAATCTTCCAGACTTCCACAATCCAGGAATCTCCGAGTTCCTGTGGCAGCACATGAGAAGCGTATGTCCAGCTGGAGAGGTATGTGCCTTCTCTCTCTAGTGGCTATCCACACAGCAGATAGTCAGGCATTGGAACAGGCTGCCCAGGGCAGTGGCAGAATCGTCATCTCTTGAAGTGTTCACAAACTATGTTGATGAGGCCCTTAGTGACATGGTTTAGTGGTGGGCTTGGCAGTCCTGGGCTAACAGTTGGTCTTGATCTTAAAGGTCTTTCCAACCTAGTTGATTCTGTGTTTCTATGATACTAGCCAGATACCGCTGTCACAGTGTCAGCTCAGTCTCTGGTCCTGCAGCTGCTCCTTACAAGTATTAGTGTGTGTTGTGTGTGTTTTCCATCTCTTTTTTCTCTTCTGTGGAGTCCAAATAATTGCGTGTGCAGAATACATGAGCAGGCTGTCAGGATGCAGGATGGAGTAGACAGAGCCACAGCTTCTTGAGCAGCCCAGCTGTCAGTCACTCTCCTGTGTTGTGATGTGATGTGCTCTGCAGTTTCAGCAGTTCTGCTTCTTTCCTGGACTCCTTTCTCATGAAGTATTCAAAACAAGTTTTTCAGTTAATACCCTGAAGGGGGTAATTTCCTATAGGGCTTTTCTGTTCCCCCCACACTCCCAAACTCCACTGAGCATTTTGAGTATGTGAAGCATGAAGCTACAGGAAGAGAAAAAGCATTTCATGGTAAAATCAGAACACCATCTGTGGGAACTAGATTCTGTCTTTTGCCTAGGACCTCTGTGAAAAACTAGGCAAGCCACATCTGTGAGGTGCTTAACAATACTTATGCATTCCTTGTTATAGGGCCCAAGCTTGGCACAAGAGCTAGGCATGCAAAGGTTGAACTGATCTCTGTGAAAGTCATGGTTAAAACAAATAAATGTGCCATTTAAATACCAAAGGCTGATGATTTTTCAGATCAGGCATCCAAATTGAGTTACATCTGAAACTGCTGGCATCTGTGCTGGCTGTATTTGCAGTAATTCCTTCTTACCTCACTGACTGTTGTGAAAATACATGCATTAGTTCTAAGGAAGCATCTCAATTACTTCATGGGAAGGACATTACCTAAGAAGTTTCTGAACTTTGCTGGTTAGTTGCAATATATGAAACATATGCAATACATGAAGCAGACAGATGTGCATTCAAAAATCAAGATAAAGACAATATGAAATTATGTCTCACTTATATGTGGTAACTGAACTAGGATCTGAAAGAAGAATCACATCATAAAGGATTGCAATTACTATGCTTCCACACACTGGACTAAATTAACAATGCACAAGGCAGCTGGCAGCCTCAGATGTGGTTCTTCTCCTAACATCTGTGTGATCTTTGTGATCTAATGCCAAAAGCTAAAAAAAAAACCAAACCACCAAATAAAATAAAAACAACATAAAACTGAGATACAAACACTTCAAAAAAAATGAAGCTTTTTGGCGTACTTGATGTATGTTATAGTAACAACCAGATAGACATAAATTAATTTTGGTGCAGATTTGTTACTGTGCTAGGTGTAAGCTTGCCAGTCCTAGACCAGAGTTTTTGTCATATTTTTCATGCCTCCTGCAGATGGAAGTTTTGTAAGTGCATTACTTGGTGGCTTGAGGGAAAACCTAGCTAGCTAGTGTCCAGTATTATACAGTCCAAAATGTGCAGCGACCTGAGAGAGCTCCATCATTAGCAGTATGAAAATTGCTGCAGACCTTCAGAGAATTCATGTCTGCACCATGTATGCTAATATTAAAATGTTTTGGAGAGAAATACTCTTCCCTGAATACTGCACTACATTCTTGTAGCTTAGCAGCAGATAACTTGGCTACATGCCACTGAAGTGAATGAAGTAAATTTAGACAGCCATTTGGATGTACATGACAATTCAGAGGAATGCTGAGTGGTTCCACCTGAAATAAATAAATAGATTTCCCCTTCCACATTTCATAGAAGGAAAAAAAAAAAAAAAAAAAAAAAAAAAGAGGCTTTCCCAGCTCTTATTTTGAACAGGATTTCTTAAAGATCATTGATTTTCTGTAAATACCCCTTTGATTTTTTACTTTATTTTTTACTTTATTTTTACTTTTTTGAAGACCTCTGGATGTGAGTGTGTCTTAGTGTGTGTTCATAGGCTGGGTGATATGAAGTAGAAGGATGGTTATTTGGGTTATGTGTGTCCGGGGTGCATTTGATTCCTGAGCCCCTCACTCCCTGTGGCCTCCTAGTGAATCAGTTTCTTGACTGCCTTCTGCAGTAGTAAAAGTCCTAATAGTGTTTCCCATATGCTAGCATATGGGTAACACCATCTGCATGGAGATATTTGTTTATCCTTGCAGTATTGTAGGGTTTCATCTGCAGCTTAATGGGTGAATGCAGAAGTGGTTACCAAGTTCGTCATGATGTATCATGCAAGTTTCTGCATGCAGGAAAAGCACATGGTAAGACCTGAGAAGTGCCTAATCCTGAAATGTGCAGCTGGGATGGTCCTCTTGTTATTCTGTCACCACTGGGATCTGTTTGGTATACCTTTGCCTTGCAAATTAGTCCTTCAAGGCAAAATGCTCTCTCTAGTCCCATTGACCTCAGTTGTGCAACTTACTGTTTCAGGCAATTTAGTTTTGATGCACTTAGACAACACTCAAAATGGTTTGGGTTGGGTTTTTTTGTTTGCTTGGTTTGGTTTGGTTTTTTTCTGGGGGGGGGGGGTTTGTTTGTTTGTTTTCTGTGAATAAGTTGCATGTAATTATAGAAGGTCCTTTTAATGCTACTTAGGCTAGAAGGATGTTTCTTTTCTGTCAAGACACTTTGTATGATCATTGAAATTCATGGTTAGGATAATATATGGTTACACACACATTTGCTTCATCTTTCTGGTGTCCCCTTCTCTGAGTCTTTTTCTTCACTGTTTGCTTTGCCATATGTAAATTGCAAGCTGCTTTTGTCTTCCTGGGCTGGTTTCTGCTCCACAAACACTAATACAGTGCTTCTTAGCTGCCTTATGTATGCAGCGCTGGGAACACCATATGAGTTTGCTTAGTCTCTGTGCTTCTCTCATTTGATCATACTAGAAAATGACTCAATGTGCTAGCAAGAGTGAACACATAAACAAAACCAAGTACCTGTATAAGACTTTAATCACTTGTGTCCTTTCTTGTGCATGGTAGTTTCCAGGGCATCAGCATTTTATTTCTTGGTCTGCTGGGAGATCCTGACTTTCTTATGTTGCTCTCAAGGTGGGTGGAGAAGTGTAAGCAACCAAGTCTTTTCATTCTGACAGTGGTGCAATGCACAGGAGGTTACTTAAAAACCAAAAGAGGTCATGGACATTTGCTCAGCTTCCATGCAGAAAACAGAGAAGAGTATTGTGACGTGACCCCCAAATTGCTGTTGTAGAGAATGTTCTTTGTGGTATTTGTAACCTCACTGGGAGACCTTGGGTGTTCACCTTCACATGGCTTCTCACTTGCCTTATGCTCACAGGATGGTTTCCCATAGTGGACACCCTTCAACCAGAGTCCACTTTGTGATTCAGCCCTTTTCTTTAACTCTTGTCTTGGCTACTTGGTCTTGCTATTGCCAGATTTTCATACCTTTAATTTTCTGGGTCAAGTACTAGGGTGTAGGGAATGTGTAAGACCTCAAGTGGAGACCTAATGATTGGCTATATGACAAGTATAATGGTAAATGTTGTGTCTGCTTTTAAGAGCTTGTAGAATAAGCTGAATGTCCAGAGGGAGCTCTTAGTGATTTGCTTTGCAAAGGTCATACAGCAATGCCAAGTAATTTTGAAAGCAGTTCCGATTTTTGCCTCTCATTTGGCTTTTTGAACTCTGTGATGGAGTGTGAGATTTTTTAATTAAAAAGAGTGAAAACATGCAGCATCCAAGGCATCTCATCTTTTGAATTGTGTTTTTTCATCTTTCCTTATATGTTTAGATGTTTGGACCTTGCCTCCTTACTATAATGTCTCTATTTGGCAGTTATATGCAGTAAAATTAGAACATTTTCCTATAAATAACTCCAATTCAATTTAAAAATTCAAAACTATGTATTTTTGAATGGCTCAGGAACTCAAGACTTTGAATCCATCTATAGTCTGTAATTATGTGTTAATGTAGTTCAGTGGTGTCTTGACTTCTTGCTTGAAGGAACCCCTTATAGGACTGAAGACTTGAAGTCTTGGTAACTGAGAGAAGTTCCTGGAGGCTGGTAATCTTCAAGGAGGGCAAAAAGGAAGATCCAGGGGACTACAAGACAGTAAGTCTCACCGTAGTCTCTTGGAAGGTGATGGAAAAAGTCCTCCTGGAAAGCATTTCCACATAGCTGAGTTCAAGAAGGTGATTGGGAGTGATCAGCATGGATTTACAAAGGGGAAATCATACTTGGCCAGCCTTTCAGCCTTCCAAAATGAGGTGGTTGGCGTGGTGACCAAGGGGAAAGCAGTGGAAATTGTTTACTTTGACTTCAATAAAGTCTTTGATATTATCTCCCATAACTTCAGCATTGTGGGCAGCAGATGAAGTATGGGTTAGATAAGTGGACAGTGGTGTGCACTGAAAACTGACTGAATGATCAGGCCCAGAACACAAGTAAAAGACGATGTCAAACCTTCATCCAGGACATTTAGTTCTAAGACAGAACTGTTGGCCCAGGTAGTAGGACTTTTTTTTTTTTTTTTTTATGGGAAGACTGCAAAGACTTCCACTTTCTTACATTTTCCTCTCCACTTGTTGTCCGGAAGTAAAATCACGGGTTAAAAGAACTATATATGTAAGGTCGCTGTTTTGAGTTGCTCTACAGATATCAGTCTTTTCTTTCTCTGGAAGAAGTTTATTGTTAGATCAGCATCTTACCTGATGGTTTACTAAGAACCATAATAAAAATCTGAATTCAGGATTTCTAAGAGTTTTCTGAAAAGTAAAAAGATGAAAACCCTTTCTGGCATTTTGTGCTTTTGATGTGCTTTTTTTTCTGCATATGTTATTGCAGTATGTATGTGACATGTATTTTCTGCTTCAGTTATTCTGTTTTTCTAGGGGAGAACAGTTGTTTTATTTTTAATCAGTTCCCATCTGATTTAAATTTGAAGTAATCATTCTTGTTCGGCAAAGGTTTAAATTATAGCAGGAAAAGATTGTGCAACTAGAATAAACTTTAAAACTTCTTGTGCTAATGAGCAGAGTGTGATATAAGTTGTTAACTAAAGCTGAAGCCTTTTTTCCTTGAGGTACTTGGAATATATCCGTAATTCAGCAGTTTTCTGCTTCTCTTTTCTCCTTGCGCTAAGCAGTAATAATATTTACAAAATACTTAGTTTTGCTACCCTGGGAAATATAACATAACTTTGGATCTTCTTTAGGCTGTATTTATTGTAGAGACAGAAGGAAAGAGGGGAAAGTGGTTGTTAAGCTTTCGTGTATTCAGGAAACTGCGAAAAGGGCTAGTATTTGCTCTAGAGTGCATTACTTTGTTGCCCTTTTTCTCCCTGAGATTCCCCTTGTCTATACTGTTTATACAGGCAGGTTTTTGTTTTACTTTAAATCCTCACCCCCTGGAATATATTTGGGGAATACTTATGCAGTAGTGAAGCTGCATGATGTCCGAAACTGGAACACCCCCAAGCAAAGATAAGCATTGTAGGGGTTTGTTCCCACTCCACTTCCTTTTATAAAAATGCATGAGTTGGTGATTCTTACATCAAAACCATAGAAATAAGTGTCTCTTCTTTACTATGTGTATATCTGATATAATTTCACTGGAGTGGATTATTTAAACTGAGTGACTTCAGAGTTCAGACTCTTCTAAATATATCAAGTGGGACCAGGTGCCTGATCTGCTTTAATACCGTGTACCTTTTATTAAGGATTGATCATCTGCCACGTCCATTTATATTTCCTGATGTTCTTTTTAGATTCAAGGTTATTTTTAAGTCATCCAGGTCAGGAAGGATATGAGTGGGGTGGAGTGTGGTGGGAAATGTGGACAATTAATTGAAAAAATATTTGAAAGAGCGTTTTGGGAGCTTCCGAAGAAGTGTATTTCAAATGTAATTGACTTGTTTGATTAAAACTTCTTATCAAAATCAATCTGCCCCCTTACTCCTTAAAAAACCCCTGAATGTAGCTACTGCAGATTATTTAATTATCACTGAGTAATATGCAAATCACTAACAATGTAATTCTGCATGTATTGTATATATAACCTGCAGCTTTTATTATAAGTTACTCATGTCATAAGAATGTCAGTGTATGTTAATTTTTAGTTGTTATTTGGGATATGGGAATATGCAAAATCATCTTAAAACACCAGCAGCTTTCCATGAACCATTGGAGAAAAACACAAGCCTATCAAGGTAAAAATATGGAAAGTTTTAGCCTAGAATTGTGGGCACCATCTCTTGTTTTTAACTTTGGATTACAATGTGGCACAACAGATTATGACATAATATTGTTTCTTGGGTGTTTTTTAAAACTTAAGGACTTAAAAGGGAGTAATTAGTGTGGTGAGATGCTTAAAACCCATTTTGTCACTGAGGGTGGTCATCTGTTGACAGTGTTTATGTTGAACCAAAACTGTCACATAGAACAAATTTTTATGGTTATAGCTGTCAGTAGACTAAAACCCCTTTCTATCAGAAAATCAAGACTGGAGCTAAAAAGTCTCAATTCCTTTTCTTTTTCCTTGTCTGCTCCTTTCCTTCTCAGGTAGCCATACTGGAAGTCTTTGATCTCTCACTGCCTTAATAAATTCCTCTTTGATGGGCAAGAGTAACTGCAAGTTTTTATTATGCAGATAGCTGTTTCTAAAGCTCCAAGTAATTGAGAAAATGTGCGTTATTGTAAACTGTTCTGTGATGAATGGGTTCATGTGTGGGTCAGAGCCTTGCTACCCCTGTACTTCTTTGATGTTATCATTCTGTTCATCACTGTTTCCTGGGTGGGGTGGGTGTGGGGACAATATTGTTTGTATATATGTCATCATAAATACCTAAGAACCCTTAGCAAACAACGTCTTCCTGTTAAATAACAATAGCAAATTTATTTATCAAATATGTTATTGATGAATTTAAACCTGTAGCAGCCATTTGGGTACACAGAAAACCTTATTCAATTGCAGTGCCTTCTGTTAAATACTCAGAGTAGCTAAATAAGAAGATACTGCTTGTACATGGAAGAGCAAAAGCTGTATAACTGTAGGCGTCTTACAGCTAGGCATGCTTAGCTTACCGTACATAGACACGGGAAGGCGCAGTAAGATACAGCAGACATTCCAGATTGGATTAAATGGAAGTGTTGGCACCTGTTAACATAATAAACACAGAATAGACTGAAAAAGTCCTTGTGATAGGTAGAATAAAATATTCAACATGAACTTAGAAGCATGGGGAGATGCACTTTTTCTTTGTTGTTGATATTATTACTGAAGACTGCTCTGAGGACCTCCTTAAATTCAGCAGTTGAAATATGTGTTTTAAAAACTGCTGATGAAATAATTGTTCTTGTTTGCTGGTTGAACAATAACTGGATTTTTGGAAACACTTGCCAATACTTGCTTTAAGTTGTTTCTGAAGCTGGGGTCTGGTCTTTTTAAGTGTTTTAAAATTATCTTATTTTACATGTTATTAAATATTATGTGAAATTTAATATATTTAGTGCTATTAAATACTAAATATATAAATATTTAGAGCATGGCAGTAATCCCCAAAGTTTTGTAAAATTCCTATGTTATTTTTCTAAGTAAACTCTCTTAATGTTCTCTCCTCACCTAGAAAGACTTCTTGCAATCTTGAAATTACTTCAGTAAATCTCTTTTATGAACTTTTGTCTCTGTAACTCCTATCATCAGGATCTTCCAGATGTGGTAGTAATAATTCTTACTTATTGTGCTTAGTACCCATCACACTTAAAGTTGTGCAGTGTTTTTTAAATTACCATGTAACTTTTCTGTCTCTACACAGGCCGTGCTTTAAAAATAATGCTTGCGCATCTCCTTTATGGTTAGCCGCACTGCTAGCAAGCCAACTAGGTTTTCCAGGATCAGTTGACAGCCAGCAAGAATAATATGATTGCTTTAAGTATATACTATCATCCAATACATTTTAAAGAAAAAATGTCATGCAAACTGCATTCAAATTGGTTTTTTAGCCACACACCTAGATTAAGATCTGGAAACTGGTGTCTGGTTCCTTGCCTGAGATGTTCTGGTGATTGCAGAACATTAGATAACTGACACTTGTGTCACTCTTACCTAGCTAAACATTTCAAAATTAATAATAATTCTTTGAAGTACCCTTCTGATTTTGGTATTTTAGTGGTGTATCCTTGTCTTCATATGGAGACACACAGCTGCTTCTCTTAGCTCAGTTTTCTGAGCCTCACTGTTTTCTTGAGGTGATGCTGATATCTGGGCCATTAAAATACTTAAGTGCAATTTATCTGAGAGCCCTTAAATGACCAGGGTTTCATTCCCCTTAAATGAAAGGGATTGCCATGTTTCTGTGGTGATGTCATGTAGTGCAATTTGTTATTATCAGATGATGTTTACATCTTGACATCCTGGCCTGAAAGATGGGTGAGGTCAAAAATACGAACAAAGCAACTTGGCTGTGTTTACACTGATCAAAGCAGAACACTGTGTGCTTGGTTTAGTTCTGTGGATGAAAACATTTATCTTTAGGGTGCATAGAGTACCTTTAAAAAAATGTTGAGGAACTGAGAGCATGATTCAACTTCTGAAGAGACAGCACACACTTCTAGCAACCTTTTGCTCTAAATCAGAGTTAATTACATGACATTCATAATTGTTAACATAATTAACTTCAGAGAATGCTAGTTTCATTCCTTTTAACAGTAACAAGAATTCAGTATCGATTATGTCAATCAATCCCAGATTGTACGGAGAAGTGTTGAAGGCCAGGTTGGACCGGGCTTGGAGCAGCCTGGTCTAGTGGAAGGTGTCCCTGCCCATGGCAGGCGTTGGAACTGGATAAGCCTTTATGTCCTTCCCAGCCCAAACCGGTTTATGATTCTGTGATTCAATGTAAGCTTGACCGCTGTACCAGAAGTTCATTGAGCCCAATGTCCAGTCTCTCTTAGACAGCTGATCGCTGATTATATGCATTGTAACAGGGCATGATGCTTTCCACAAATGCTATGTTGGATTCTAGCAACTTGCAGTTCTGATACCTTGAGCTGAAGTTCATGCCTTTGTAGTTAATAGCTATTTTTTTTCTCAGACTCTGCCAAATACCTTTTTGAATCCTTACATACTTACTTCTAAAGTCTCCAGTGGCTGTTGCAGGTGGTTTGAGGGCTCACTACATGTTACCATGCAGAAATACCTTTTGATTTTTAATCTAAACCTTAATGTTGTACACTTCAAGGCTCGTGAATCTCCTACAACTTCATACTGCTGTGTCCAAGCATCATCAAGGCACACACCCTCATGTGTGCATGAACAAAACCCAGGTGTTTGGTACGCACAGATCAACACAAACAGCACTGATGCAGAACAAACAGAACCAATGGCATCATCCTGTTTACCACTCTGGCTGATCAAGATGGAGGTCTGTTAGTGAGAATTATACAGCTTTACAATGTGGAACCCTCCAGAAAATGGCCTAGACACTGTTCATCCAGTGGCTGTCTCCTGGATCCTCTATCCTCTTCATGTACAGGAACACAGGCATGTCCAGTGGGATCTCTTCACAGACCCCACACTTCATGGCTCCATCAGGAGCTGGCCTGGACCTTCTAGTTGCTTTAGTATCTTAGCTTGTCCAGTTGTCTCAGTCACAGAGACTCATCTATGCAGCCCAGACTTAGTTCTGTCCTGATAGCTTGCTGCCAGGTGACTTTTCCTGCTCACGGGCTGGTGTGGCTTGATTTTCACTAGCAGTCACATTCAATACAGTTTCTGGCACCACAGATACATTGGCCCCTGTGACCTGTGGTTCGTCAGCCGGTTGATGGCGCTTAGTACTCCGTAACACATATATGCTCATAAATACAGATTCACCTCATCCAGGAAAATAGTTAGAAATTGAGTTTAAGGTGAAAACAGGAAACACTGTGGTGAATAAGCACAGCACATGGATAAGCAGATGTACGGGGAAGACTGGCCTCTTTTATCAACTTATTCCTATATTTTCCCACTCTTGCTTATTCCTTTTCCTGCCTTTGGTTCCTGCTATAGTCATCCCATAAGGAGTCTTGTACAATCCCAAAATGCTCTCCCCTGCTTCCCATAACAGGTGTCCTGCACCTATAGGCACCATTCTCAACCTGAAAGATGATTTGGAGGGCCCTTCCACTGACTCATCTGGATGTGTTTCTCATAATAGGATCTCTCATCTTTTCCCCCTTCATTGTCTTCTTTATGTTCAACCTAAATCTACATGCTCTCAGTTGAAAACCGTTGCCCCTTATCCTGTCTCTACAAAAGGCCTTTGTCAAAAGCTCCTCTCCAGATTTCTTGTTATCCCCTTTAGGCACTGGGAGCTGCTCTAAGGTCTCCCCTTAAGGAGCCTTCTTTTCTCTAGGCTGAATAAGCCCAGCTCTCTCAGCCTGTATCCAAAACAGAGCTACTCCAGCCCTTGCAGCTTTTCCATGGCCTCCTCTGGACTCACTTCAACAGCTCCACGTCACTCTTGTGTTGTTGCCCCAGAGCTGGATGCAGGACTGCAGGGGAATCTCCCCAGAGTGCAGTAGAGGGGGAGAATCCCCTACCTTGACCTGCTGCTCATGCTCTGGGGATGCAGCCCAGTACAAGGATGTTTTCTGGGCTTAAGCGCACACTGCAGGTCATGAGGGGCTTCTTTTCAATCAAAACCCCCAAGTCCTCTCCTCAGGGCTGTTCTCCATCCCTTCATCCCCCAGTCTTTATTGATACTGAAGACTGCCCTGACCCATGTCCGGTGCCCAGGACCTTTCACTTGACGTTGTTGAACTTAATGAAGCTTATATGGGCCCACTCCTCCAGCCTGTCAGGGTCCCTCTGGATTCCATCCCTTCCCTCCAGCAAATCAACTGCACCACTCACTTACTGGCATCAAGCCAGGATGTACCTAGCATTAAAAATGTTTTTTATCATTTATATACATTATGGCATAGGGCCATTTTTTTGTTCTGCTCCCATGATGTTCCCAGAATATCATTCTAATCAGTATCAAGTTACAGACCTGAGGTTTTCCATTACAGCCCAAAAGCCTGATCAGTGCGTAGTCTGCTCAGGGCTTATTATTGTGCATGTACAGATCATCTTTCACCATACACTTATTTTTCTATTTATTTACATTGAATTTCAACAGCAGTTTTAACACTTGATTGGTTGATACTGTAAAACTTTCCTGTAGGTATTTAGAGACAGTCTTGTTCTATGTTACCTTGAATAATTTACTCTGTCAAGAAAGCTTTGCTTGTTTTGGACATAATATGCTATGTTTGGTATTTGTTTTTTTGGTCGGTTGGTTGGTTTTTTTAAGAGAAGAGGTGACCTAGATGTTAAGAAAATATGCTGTAGTGTAATTGAAACATAGGGTTTTTTTTACTATAGGTATGCCTGTCACTAACATAACTTACATCTAAATTTCTGTCATGCTTGCGACTGAAGTTCAGTGTATCAAGTGCTCTTAAGGTAATTCCAGTTCAGGTAATAGTCTAAGTCATCGAATGAGTAGATTTTGTGTGACTAACTCTGTAGGCATTCATTCAGTGTTGATATATCCTTATTTACTTTAATTATAGATATTCTGAGTATTTTATATTTTTTAAGTATATAACAAAATTTGGAAGAAGTCCACTGTGAAAACTTCTTGAAGCACAAAATAAAAATCTCACTGCTAAATGGAAAAGCTGATGGCATGTAGTTTTCTATATTTTTAAAAAAAAGAAAGATTTAAAGCATTGCATGCACACACAGAAAAATGTATTTACCTTAAAAAATTATGCCTCCTTTTGTTAAAAACTGTTTTTTATGTTTAAGACATGGAATGGAAAAAAATTGTTTGTAAAACTAACATATGTCAGTTTTATGCAATGTATCTGAATTAAATAATTGATTGGAAAAATCTTTTTTCAGAACTGCAGTTCTGAAAACAGTCCTTTGTGTGCAAACAAACACTGAAGTGATGGTGATCCTGTGTCAAAAGTAGTTCATTAGCTTCAGTGCTAAGTCTTTACAGCAATCATTACAAGTCTGACAAATGATACAATATAATTTTAGTAACATGAGCCCAAAGCCTGAGGTCATCATTCATGTGTACCTAAATTCATGAGCAGAAAGCACTTTTTTTAGGGGAATAGTGAGGAATCTGGGAAATTTGGACCAATACTAGTTGAAAGTTAAGTAGCATCTGCCAGACTAGGTTATTTTTGTTGTTGTTTCAGTTACCTGCTATAGGAATTTTATGCTCTGCTAAGCTGAAATGAACTCTTTTTCACTGTGTCTTTGGAGTCAAGGCTATGTCAGCAAAGGGGAAGATTTTGCCACGCCAGTGTTACAGGCTGTGCCTCTTTCCCACAGACAGTTGTTTTTTTCCAGACTGTGCTGTTCTGCACTTGGGAGTGGAACAGCATGCCCTTCTGCAGTGGTGCAAGAGTCTGCAGAAGTATTTTTAACTGTTTGTGTGTTTACTCTGTCTTAGTTATGCCCAGTACCTCTTCACAGCTGGTGTATTTGGTATTCCTCCCATGCTTTAGCATGTGTGGGTTGTAATGGGCTAGGAGAGACCAAGGATGATGCCAGCAGCTTCTTGCTCCACAAGCTGCCCATAGGTATAAGTACTCCTTATTCTGTTGTGTGACTAGCAAGGACCTGTTGGTCTGGGAAATGTTGAGTAGAGTGTGCCCTAAGTGACAGAAGGAGATGAAATTGCTGAGACCACCACCCTTGTCTGCCTTATGACTTCCTGTCTATGGTGAGCTCAGTTGTGCGTCCCAGTGGGTATGAAATTTCTGAAGCTCACGGTCTTCAAATATTCTAGTTTATGTGTCTCCTATTAGCCAATACTGGAGAGGGATTACTGACCTAGATGAATGCTTGCTTTGTGCTAGTATAGCCATTTAATTTCTGAATTGACTGGCAATTTGTTGACTCTTACATAATTCCCCTAGTATATTTAAAAAAAATCCAGCATTTTTTGTGTCTATGAAAATCATAAATTGATACTGATTTTTTTTTCTTATTTCTTTGATTTGTTTTATGAGTGAGACTGCTACGTAGCAGATACTATTTATTTTCTCTACTATCCAAGGATGGAGAAAAAATTATTTCCTGTCATTTCCCATCGCTGGCAGTGTTCAAGGCCAGGCTGAACAGGGCTTGCGGCCACCTGGTCTAGTGAAAGGTGTCCCTGCCCGTTGCAGGGGATTGGAACTGAATGAGCTTTAAGGTCCCTTTCAGCTCAAACCAGTCTGTAATGCTGTGGTTCTATGATTCTAGCAAGTGCAAGAGGCAATTTTTTTTTCCTTACGGTATGTGTATATTGCATCATAATTACAAAACGTGTCTATTGATCTGTGTGCTTGTTTTATGTTTTCTGCTTTCTTTTGATCCTGAGGAAATAAATAAAATCTTTAGTATTTTTGAATAATGGGTTTTCTCTTCTGTCAACTGAATAAATAATGAATGTCAAGTTGTGGCAGTTTCTTTTTAGTTTTGCACTTGAGCATGTGATGTGAGCCACTAGCTCTGGGCCTGCTCTTCAAATCTGTTTGCGGGTCATTTTAGAGCCTTTGTGGTGAGAGCAACATTGAGTGGAGGTCACACATAGAAGGGGTTGAGTAGAAAGAACAATTATTTTGTGTGCTAGGACCTTTGGCATGTGATAGATTTTCAGTGTCTAGAAACTCATTTGGGAGTTAATGAAGGAAGTAAGAAGACTAATAAGAAATAATGGGTGATGCTAATTGGAACTGCATAATTTTAACCTCAGTGTAAATGATGTCAGGGTCAGATCTGAAGACCCCATTTCCTCTGCATTTTGTTGAAGTTTTGCCATGTATTTCAGTAATGATAAAATTTCAGCCTGGCAGTCATAATTTAGCCAGCTACATAAGAGAGAACAGATTGTTATTCTTAGTTATTTTAGTAGAGCCAATATTACTGTATGAGAAGTGGTTTACAGATTGAGTTTGAAAATCTTCAACTCTCTGTCTAGCTTTGTAAGTAGCTGTGTTTGGATTATAGACCTTCTTAGCAGGAAACCTTGTTTTCTTATATGCAAGCCCCAAATTATAGTGGGACATATGTCACCTTGTTATATTGCAGACTTGCCTTTATCTTTTTTCATTAGAACTCTGTTCTGTAACTACTTTAGCTTAATGACATTGTGATGACTTTGCTGTGTACTACAGAAGAGGAAAAAATCACTCTTTGGTGTTTGACATCTAAATGACAATCATTTAGCTGGAGCAGTGGTATAGGTTGGTAACTATATTGTGGAATGATCTGATACAAGTATTTACAAGAGGTTAAGTCTCAGTAGTAACTTGAAATATCTAAAATCAAACCATTGGAAATGTAGAGAGCTGTGACACTGTTTTAGTGTTTTGTTCAACAAATCAAGCTGCTGTTTTAATAGAAAAACATCGCCTTTTTAATGATTGAGAAGTAAACATGGTTAGTTGTGCTGCAAGAGAAGATTACGTACATACCTCTTAAGAGAAGAATAATCTCCTTGCAGCACTGGTGATGCAAGTAAAGCATTTACATACTGTGTTTTGCTATAGCACCTGCCTTCCTTTTAGAATTATTAGAAGGAAAATAAGTTGGTTCTCAACCACAGAATAACCACTGACAGGAGCCACTAATGACAGCCACTTGGGGTCGTGTTTTGGTAATTTTCTTGCTGGTTATTCCCCTTTCTCTGAATAATTTAAGAGCTAGCAAGTGGCCATTGTCACAGATAGGGTAGTAGATGGGTGGCTAAATTGAGCCAGGATGGCAAAACCTATAACCACAACATGTGGCTGCCTGCCATGCCCACATGCTGTGTTCTATTTATACAGAAATTATTTTTTTACACTGTTACCTGCTGTGTTTTCAGTCAGCAGTTTCTGAGAGAAAAACGTACCTTGTCTTTATAGAGCCAACAATGTTTTCTTGTAAAGAAAAGGAGTGGGAGCAGAATAAAAATGATCCCTTGAGTCTTGTAGATCAAGTTTAAACTGGGTTGAGTGGTTATTGATTGCATTTTGAATACCTTTCAGGTGGAAGATGTGAAGCAAGCTTTCACGTGTCACAATTTACAGTGGAGCTATTTGCTTATGGCATCTTGTTCTCAGGTTCACACAAGACTTGGGTTACTTGGTCTGTACTCCTCTGTGGGTGAGCAGACAATCTGATTTACAAAATCAAACCAGACAAAAGCTATGTACTGAATCACATGCAGGAAAATGCTCTATCCCTCGTGCTCCATCCTCGGCTGAGGGTTGTGGATGACAGCATGCTATCAGCTCTGTACAGCAAACTAGCCTTCTTGATCTGTATCTTGATGAGGATTGTTGTGTCTTTATGTAAGCAGTGAGGAATTAAGGCATGATTAAATGTCACATTCCCTCAAACATGTGTACAAGAGTAATTGCCAAAACCAGAGCTGATTCCTTTGCTTTGGGTAGTATTGTTCCAGTCAATTCTCTATAGTTGGATCCTGCAGAACTTCTTCACAAAACTCTTGATGGAAATTTGTCTGTATAAGACAATATTGATGGCAATGACACTTTGAAACTAGAATTTTCTTCAACAGTATTCTCCCTCTTCTCAGTTTTCTCCCTTTCTGCAGCTGGCTACATCATTCATGTTTCTGCAGCAGGCAAGTAAATTCACATGATTCTTAACGCCACATCTCTTTTTACATGGGAATATAGAACTATAATGATACAAGACAATATATACAAGAATGCACTATAAACATCTCTATCCATACAAATGCTTCCCCAGTTGTGTTCAAGATGTGAACTTTGAAACTTCCAGCTTTTAGTTATCAAAAGCACTATAGCTACTTTTGCTTTGTTCTATCTAGAGAAATGACAATCTTAAGGGCTTGACAGGGGTTGTTTGCGGGTTTCTTTCTTCTCTTTAAGAAACCTGAATGAGGTTATGTTTCTGACACCACATCAGGCAGCAGGATGGCCATCTCTATAAATACTGCAGCTGCTATAGGAGAAGTAGTATCCCATTTTTATGTAACTGATAGAACAAAGATTTTTTTTCCTTACAGAAGTTAAAGACTAGGTGTCAGAAGTGTAAGAATGAAAGCAAGCAGTATAGTACAGAGAGGGCTTCTATATGATGGTCTTAAACTTTTTATTGGAATTATTTTGTATGGAAAAAGTAGTTTTAGAAGACCTGAAAAAACTTCATTAAGTTTACTGTGTTCCCCTCTCCCCCCCCCCCCCCCCCCCCCCCCCACCATGTGATTGAATACATAGTCTGGTTTGATTTTGTGAATGAGATTATCTGCTGACCACAGTGAACTATTTGGCTTTGAACTGAGTTGCATTAAACAATATAGTCAGTATATAGTGCTGTGGTGACCCAAACAAGTCACTTGTGGTGCTTATCACTTTTCCCTGTATATATTGACTCTTCACTCCTCGCAGTACATTCTCACACATTTTCACTTATTTTAATGAAAATAATACAAAAGGCTCAATATGGTAAGTATATAGGAAAAATCACAGCTTTAAACTCTGCACGTGTTAACTTCATGAGTTCAAAAAACCTAGGTTAAGATACAAACAGCTCAATAAACTATGTATTTTGACTGTCTTATTTCTTTCTGTATTGCATTCAAGATTTCAAGCTTTTCTCCAGAAGGACTAGAATTCCTTTTACTTCATTTGTGAGCATACCGAAGTGTTCAGTTTAGCTACGTGATTAGGTGGAGATTTTCTGAACATTTTGTTATTTCTAATAAAAGGTAGACCAGTGTAACTGGATACTCATACCTTCTATTACAAATTCTTTCAGCATCTTTTGAACTTTTGTCCTGCTTGTTCTTAGGAGTCATGTTATGATAACACTTGTAGTTCCTATTGGAAATAAAGTCTGTACTGTACTAAGACTTTGTACTGCAAGAGAATGCTATCAGAAACTATATATATAGTGCTGCCAATTTCAGTGTAGTTTTATCCTGGTGGTTCTCATCTCTTTCCCTCCCAGCTGCCATGGAGAGCTAAGAATTTATGTAATGTTTGCTTATCTTTGGTGAAACCTGTCTTCCACTTTAACCAAGTGTTAGTTCACTTCTCAGCCTGAGGCTTCTAATCAGCAAGGCTCACTTCCAAAGAGAATACCTGAGATGGATTTTTATGGTGTGTGAAGGCGCTTGCTCCTTCTTAGGGAAGTCTTTAGGTGAAAGGCCTCAAAAGTTTGGGCCAGAGCTCAAGACTTACACATACCTAGAATGTGGAGGGAAAAGAAAAAAGTAAAGAAAAAATCACATTCAAGTTTATAGTGTGGAATAATACAGGCAACATGGAAGGTCAGTTCATCAGACATAGCTTTACAAGCAAGGAGGTTATTTACTGTGAGGGTGATGAGGCACTGGCACAGATTGCACAGCAACACTGTGGCTGCACCATCCCTGACAGTGTTCAAAGCCAGGTTGGACAGGGCTTCAAACAACCTGGTCTAAAGGAAGGTGTTCCTGCCTGTTGCAGGATGTTGGAACTGGATGAGCTTTAAGGTCACTTCCGACCCAAACCAGTCCATGAATCTGCAATTCATTGCTTCCACTGCATCTGAGAGCCATGCGTCCTGAAAGACATATGATCACAGACCCACTCTGGAGACACAACTTGGATGAGTAGTATGAGCTGCATTGCAGTTCCCTTCAGGCATGTATAGGTTGATGTGAGACAGTGTCCTGGGTTCAGCAGTAGCAGACATTTTTCTTCATCTTAGTAGCTGATGCAGTGCTGTGTTTTTGTCTTTCAGCCTGGGAGCACTGCTGATAACACCGATGTTTTTAGTTGTTCCTAAGTAATGTTTAGTCAGACCAAGGACTTTTTCAGTCTCATGCTCTGACAGTAAGGAGGGACATGAGAAGCTGGAAGGAAGCAGAGACAGGACACCTGACCCAAACTATCCAAAGGTGTATTCCATACCACAGCACCTCATGCCCAGTATATAAACTGGGGGCAGTTACCTGGAAGGGCTAGCTCGCTGCCTGGGTCAGGGTGGGTATCGGTCGGTGGGTGGTGAGCTGTTGTATTCTCTCCCCTTGTTATTCCACTTACCATTATTATTATTATTGATGCTAGCAGCAGTGATTTGTGTTATGCCTTAGTTATTGGCCTGCTCTTATCTCAGCCTGTGGGATTTGCATTCTTTCGGTTCTCCTCCCCGTCCGTCTGGGAGTGTGGGGAGCCAAAAGGCAGGGGCAGTGAGCGAGCGGCTGCGTGGTTCTGAGTTAACTGGCTGGGCTTAAACCACTATGAACAGGCTTGAAACAAAGTGGGTTTTGGTTGATGTTGACTCAACACGAAGTGCTAAAAGCTTTTGTTTTAATTTCATTTCACATTTCTAAGTAAGTCTTAATATGATAAAATTTCCTGTAGGATAGAAAGTTGGGTTTTTTCCATGTTACTACCCCCTACACCTCCCTTCCCCAACTCTGCTGTAAATCAAAACAGAAGATGTGAACAGTATTTTTCATCTTACTAGAAATATTCTTTAAAAAGAAAATTGACTTGAGGAATATTTTGTCAGCTGCTGCAGAAAATGCTTCTATGATTCTATGTAAGCAAGTGAGCGAGGCTTTTAACTGACCTGAAAGCTTTAGCTGATTTCCTACTGTAATTTGACAATATGCATTGTATGCCAGTTAATGAAGAAAATGATATTCTTTTATAGTTTCCTTAGTACAGGGAATGTCTCTTTGTTTTGTTATCAGTGGCAAAACTGGATAGCTTTTCAATCCTTGCACACTGTTGTATGTTTCTGTGCCTTTGAAAAGAGTAATATGCATGTGGGCTACAAAGCTACAAACATGAGAGAATTGTGAGAAGAGAAATTGAATTTCTGGCATAGTCTTCCCACAGGACATTCCAGTGAGTTAAGACAAAAAACCTGTTGTATTTAGATGCAGCTATTGGTGATAAACTGCTTCTCACATGTTTTGGTTGAAACTTATGGCTAAAAGGTGTGGTGGCATTTATCTGTGTTTATCTTTAGTTAAAATTTTGGTAAAATTTAAAAGAAAATGAGGCAATTTATATTTCTTTTGAGAGGAAAGAGAATTTCAGTTAAAAATAAGACATATGCAAATGGGGGAAAAAAAGAAATGTAAAGCAAATTTCATTGCAGCATTTTCTGTGTGGATATTTGATTATTCAGGCTTTACAATTACATTACATGGAAAATGTGAATCATTAATATAATTTTGAGAAATGCCAGTAGAATAGCAGAGATCTTAACTTCTGAAACTTGATACTGGCAGCACTGACAGAAAGTGCAATAACATCCTTTGAGATTATTCTGTTTGTATTCAAGCTGAAGCTGGTTTGTTGCTCTGCTTTATTGCCATCCTAGATTTTTCAACAATTTGTTATGAGAAGTGTTGCAAAACAAGCATAGTGAGAAGCAGAGCTTTACTTAAAAGTAAATTTTTTTGGTTTTATGGCAAGTTCAAGACCTACAGAACTGCGCATTTCTGTCTAATGGGCAAGAAGTCAATAACCTTTGGCTGTTAGCCTGCTGCAAAATAAAGATCAGGATGCTGCTTTGCATTTTCTCAAGCCAAGCCTTCATAGGGTTTATTGTGGAACAGCTGTACCATCATGGGAAGGTTTTCCTGTGCAAAGATGATCTCCCTCAGGAGCTAAAAATCTCTGTTTATTCAGGTTTGCTTGTGAAAGGTATTGCTGCTGGGAATGCTGCTTGACATAGGAACCAAAATCCAAGGCTGCATAAGAAAGATGAACTTCAAATACTCTCTTTGTGGAAACTGAACAGAAAATCCCATTGTTTTGCATAATATTTACTCTTTTTTGGGAGAGTGAAAGCTATTTGTGTACTTTTCTGCCCCCTCTTCCTCAACCATTTTGTGACTCTGTCTTCTCCAAAATGACGATGTCAGCTTAAAATTGCACTCGCTTCTCACTGTCACCTGCTCCTTGTGTGTGCTTTGAAATTCTCAAATAGTACATCTGTGGAGAGCAGGATCAGGCTTTAATTTAATGGTCATGTACCCAGAGTGGGTGCAGGACAGCCTGATAGCAAAGTGCCGGGATTGGGGTGAGATGACTGTGGTCGCTGAGCCTAAGCAGCACCTATGACTCTGAAAGAGTTCTGCTTTGCCCTTTGCAGCTTAAACCACACCAACTGGTAGTCGCTGACTTGCTTCATAAAATATTTCAGAAAATGGTATTAATTTAAATGTGTGTAATACAAAATACCCTAACCAACTGCATTGTTTAGAGAGTGAAACTGTGCTGCATGCACCTTACAGAATCAGAGAATCACAGGATCATTAGTGTTGGAAGGGGTGCTTGGAGATCATCCAGTCTAACCCCCGTGCCAAGACAGGGTCACCTAGAGCAGGTCACACAGGAACTTCTCCAGGTGGGTTTTGAATGACTCCGAAGAGGGAGACTCCACAATTCCTCTGGGCTCTGCCACCCTCAATGTAAAGAAGTTCCAACTCATGTGGAGGTGAAACTTGTGTTTTAGTTTATGGCCATTGCTCCTCATCCTGTCACTGGGCACCACTGAAAAGAGTCTGGCTCCATCCTCCTGGCATCTACCTTTGAGATGTTTATATGCATTAATGAGATCCCCTCTCAGTCTTCTCTTCTCTAGACTAAACAAGTCCAGCTCCCCCAATCTTTCCTTTTAAGAGAGAGGCTCCAGACCCTGATCATGCTTGTGGCCTTCCACTGGACCTTCTTCAGTAGCTCCTTGTCTTTCTCTACCCTGAGTAACAAAACAGAGTATTATCTCAGAAGAGCTAGTGGTGACACTGCTAAGATGATCATGACACTGCTAAGATGATCATGAGATCCAGGAGTTGTGGAACATCAGGAAAGGTCTCAATTGTCAGAAGGGGGCTTCCAAAGGTCAGTGTTAACCAATGCAGGAAAGGAAACTCATGCCTAGCATGAATAAAAAGGCTTTTCAACTTTTCTATCCTTTGGTTAATACACTGTGCAAAAAAAGCATCACAGCTATTTTCTTGGCGTCCAGAACTGTCATCACTCCAGGGGAAAAAGAGTTGATATAAGGGTATTATCAGTAAATGGATTTCTGAAAGTAGTTCTGTAGCTTCTTTTGATGTATTTGTGTTAAGCTCATTTCACCTCTCACAGTCAGAGATTTGATTAAGGTGTTCTTGTTTTTGAATGGGTAGGATGTTAAAAATAGTCCAGCAAACTCCGTGGCCATATGTAAATAGGAATGTGAGTTCCCCAACTGCCAATACAGTCTAAAGAGTAAGAAATAAATTGTGCATACTACATAAGTAATTTCACATTACTCTCTTTGTACAAACCTTGCTGTCTATAAATAGTGGTGGAATGACACATGTAATTTAAACTAGAGTATTCATAACCAGTTTTTAGGGGAACTAAAAGCCAGGCATTCTCTAAAAGACGTCGAATGTGTCTATTCTGTTATCAGAGAATATGAGTAATGGTTGAATTACTTAAAAAGGAAACTTTAACATGTCTGTAGCTATATGCATGACACTCATTTGGGTGATGAATCGGGTATTATGTCTGAGTGTTTAAAGTACTTCATGTTGCATAAACTGCAAAATCTTTGTTACTAACAAGCTATTGAATGTATCACAGCTAACATGATTTGAGAAATATTAGTAAAAACCTGAAAAGAAAACATGTAAAATAGTTGCAGTTGAGTAAATTGTTGAAAACTGAATATATGCTTAAGTAGGTCTGTGACAGTAAATATAAAATGTGGATGCCATGTCTAAAACTATTGGTTTTAAATCCTGAATATTATTTTATGCAAGCTGTGAATACATTTCAACAGTCTCCAGCCAAATTTTGACAACCAGTTTTAGGGTCACCACTTGTATAGTACAATTCAGTTCTCACCCTTCATAAAAATTGTTTGGGGATGTGACACTCTTGTCAGTGTGAGGTTTTCATTTGTATATGCAAGGTGGGTTAGTTGATTGGGTTATTTTTAGTCCTCTAGTATAGCATGTCTAAACAGATTCAACAGTTAAGGAAATTTCGGGGGATCCGTATATAAAACTAGGAATTGACAATGGATAGTTGAAAGTTGAAATTATGTTCCTCACGATAAGGGAAGGATTGTCTTACAGACTGAATTGTATTAATTGTTGCTTGGCCAAGATGAAGTGCATTGCATTTTTTTCTTTCTTTTTTTTTTTTCATTGATGAAAACTTGGAGAACTTAAAGGATAGCAGTTACACAAATGCATGTAGAAATGTCACAGAAATTTGATCCGAACCTTTCTTAGTGGGTAGGAGGTGACAGGACACAATATGCTGGATCTTTGTGCATCCAAGTGTATACTCAGGTGATTTTGAGACAGAGCAGTCCAAACAATCGCCTGGTGGTCTTGAATGTCCTAATAAGCTTAGTTATAGTCCCCATCAAATGAGAAAGCACTACTTTTCAACTTACAGTCTTTAGGAGCAAGGTTGGGAAATAAAGTTTACTGAAGAATTTGTTTCTATGTGAGTCATGGTTAGAGAAGCATTGTTTTTAGCTCTGTGGAGTTCATGGACTTCTTGAATGCCATTCCTTGGCCTCCTGAATGTGGTACAGGTAGCTCTCCTTTTGTTAAAATATGCATAAATAGAAGGTGAAAGTCCAGGCAGAACACGATTCTGGTGTTGGAATAACCTTCTGTTGCTTAAAACTAGATTCTGTCACTTTTCCTTCCAAGTTTTTCACTAGATAGTGTCCAGGATCCAACCTCTAGGGCTAGTTAGCCACAGAGAAAGGTGGTCAGTGAGCATGGTGGCACCAAAAAGACATTTTTCCTCATTCCAGAATCATTCAGGTTTGGTAGGCAGTTTTGGAAACATTGTATGTGGCTCTTTTCAGTGGTCTTTTACATCAGAACTCTGTAATCTTTTTTCCTGGTGGGTGACTGTAAAAGTCTTGTCCTCATCTCAAAGAGTACTGCAGCTGCTTGAAATTCTGAGTGTGGTTTTTTGTCTTATTGTGGGGTATTTTTTGTTTTTGTTTTTTTCTCTGAAACTGTTTATAGGTAGAAATGACTATATATAACAGAGCTGTAACAAGGTCTAGGATGTGCTGACTTCTTATTCTTGGTTCCCTATCATAAGTTGGCTCACTTCAGGGAGAGAAGCTCTGTTTATAGCAATCTTGAGTTGAACTCATTTACAGCAGATCTATATTTGGGTATCTTCACACATATCCTTGTGTCTAAAATGGGCGCCATAATTGTTACCTTAGAGGAGTTTGAAGATTAGTTACTGTCATAGAAATATAGAATAGTTAGGGTTGGAAAGGACCTTAAGGTCATCTAGTTCCAACCCCCCTGCCATGGGCAGA